>LR738709.1:451601752-451837693 GCA_902687465.1 Secale cereale
ATTTTAGCAACTGAACCGGTATCAAATACCCAGGGGTTGCTATGAACACTAGTAAAGTACACATCAATAATCTGTATATCAAAATATACCTTTGTTCACTTTGCCATCCTTCTTATCCGCCAAGTATCTAGGGCAGTTCCACTTCCAGTGACCATTTCCTTTGCAGTAGAAGCACTTAGTTTCAGGCTTGAGTTTTAGCTTTGGGTTTCTTCACGGGAGTGACAACTTGCTTGTCATTCTTCTTGAAGTTCCCCTTCTATCCCTTTGCCCTTTACTTGAAACAAGTGGTCTTGTTAACCATCAACACTTGATGCTTTTTCATGATTTCTACCTTCGCCGACTTCAGCATTGCGAAGAGCTCGGGAATTCCTTTCGTCATCCCTTGCATATTATAGTTCATCACGAAGTTCTACTAACTTGGTGATAGTGACTAGAGAACTTTTTCAATTACTATCTTATCTGGAAGATTAACTCCCACTTGATTCAAGTAATTGTAGTACCCAGACAATCTGAGCACATGCTCACTGGTTGAGCTATTGTCCTCCATCTTGTAGGCAAAGTACTGTCAGAAGTCTTATACCTCTCGACACGGGCATGAGTATGAAATACTAATTTCAACTCTTGGAACATCTTATATGCTCCGTGGCGTTCAAAACGTTTTTGAAGTCCCGGTTCTAAGCCATAAAGCATGGTGCACTTAAACTATCAAGTAGTCATCATACCGAGCTTTTGTCAAAACGTTCATAACGTCTACATCTGCTCCTGCAATAGGTATGTCACCTAGCGGTGCATCAAGGACATAATTCTCTGTGCAGCAATGAGGATAATCCTCAGATCACGGAACAATTCCGCATCATTGCTACTAACATCTTTCAACTTAGTTTTCTCTAGGAACATATAAAAAAATAAACGGGGAGCAACATCGCGAGCTATTGATCTACAACATAGATATGCTAATACTTCGAGGACTAAGTTCATGATAAATTAAAGTTCAATTTAATCATATTACTTAAGAACTCCCACTTAGATAGACATCCCTCTAGTCATCTAAATGATCACGTGATCCAAATCAACTAAACCATGTCCGATCATCACGTGAGATGGAGTAGTTTCAATGGTGAACATCTTATGTTGATCATATCTACTATATGATTCACGCTCGACCTTTCGGTCTCTAGTGTTCCGAGGCCATATCTGCATATGCTAGGCTCGTCAAGTTTAACCCGAGTATTCTGCGTGTGCAAAACTGGCTTACACCCGTTGTATTTGAACGTAGAGCTTATCACACCCGATCATCACGTGGTGTCTCGGCACGATGAACTTTCGCAACGGTGCATACTCAGGGAGAACACTTATACCTTGAAATTTAGTAAGGGATCATCTTATAATGCTACCGTCGTTCTAAGAAAAATAAGAAGCATAATAAGATAAACATCACATGCAATCAAAATATGTGACATGATATGGCCATCATCATCTTGTGCTTTTGATCTCCATCTCCAAAGCACCGTCATGATCACCTTCGTCACCGGCGCGACACCTTGATCTCCATCGTAGCATCGTTGTCGTCTCGCCAACTATTGCTTCTACGACTATCGCTACCGCTTAGTGATAAAGTAAAGCAATTACATGGCGATTGCATTTCATACAATAAGGCGACAACCATATGGCTCCTGCCAGTTGCCGATAACATTACAAAACATGATCATCTCATACAAAACCGTATAACTCATCATGTCTTGACCATATCACATCACAACATGCCCTGCAAAAACAAGTTAGACGTCCTCTACTTTGTTGTTGCAAGTTTTATGTGGCTGCTACGGGCTTAGCAAGAACCGTTCTTACCTACGCATACAAAACCACAACGATGTTTCGTCAAGTATGTGCTGTTTTAACCTTCACAAGGACCGGGCGTAGCCACACTTGATTCAGCTAAAGTGAGAGAGACAGACACCCGCCAGTCACCTTTAAGCAACGAGTGCTCGTAACGGTGAAACCAGTCTCGCGTAAGCGTACGCGTAATGTCGGTCCGGGCCGCTTCATCTCACAATACCGCCGAAGCAAAGTATGACATGCTGGTAAGCAGTATGACTAGTATCGCCCACAACTCATTGTGTTCTACTCGTGCATATCATCTACGCATAGACCTGGCTCATGATGCCACTGTTGGGGAACGTAGTATTTTAAAATTTTCCTACGATCACGCAAGATCTATTGTAGGATCGAAAGTAGGTCTAGAGGGGGGGTGATTAGACTACTTGACAATATAAAAAATCTGCCTTTAGATCATGCAATGTTTTTGGCAGTTTCACAATTAAGACCAATTCAAGTAACACCCTACACATGCAATTCTAGAGTATATGCAGCGGAAAGTAAATTGCACATGTAAAAAGGAGGTGGAGAAGATCAAACGCAGTTTGGTGACACGGAGATTTTTGTCGTGGTTCCGATAGGTGGTGCTATCGTACATCCACGTTGATGGAGACTTCAACCCACGGAGGGTAACGGCTGCGCGAGTCCACGGAGGGCTCCACCCACGAAGGGTCCACGAAGAAGCAACCTTGTCTATTCCATCACGGCCTACGCCCACGGAGGACTAGCCTTACTCGGGGTAGATCTTCACGAAGTAGGCGATCTCCTTGCCCTTACAAACTTCTTGGTTCAACTCCACATCTCAAAGACAGAGGCTCCCAAGCGACACCTAACCAATCTAGGAGGCACCACCCCCCAAAAGGTAATAGACGGTGTTGATGATGATGAACTCCTTGCTCTTGTGCTTCAGATGATAATCTCCCCAACACTCAACTCTCCTCACTGATATGGCTGTGGTGGAAGAAAGATTTGAGTGGAAAGCAACTTGGGAAGGCTAGAGATCAAGTTTCATATGGTAGGAATGGAATGGCTTGATCTCAACACAAGGGTAGGTGGTTCACTTCTCAGAAAGTGTATGGTAGAAGTGGTGGTACTTTCTGATGGCTCTCCTCACGAATGAGGAGGGGGTGGAGGGGTATATATAGCCTCCACACAAAATCCAACCGTTACACACACATTTGACCAATCTCGGTGAGACCGAAGTGAAACTCGGTCAGACCGAAAGTTCAAATATAGTGAACGTTGGGATTTTCGGTGGGACCGAAAATACCATCTCGGTGTGTCCGAAGTGAGTCAAAGGTTAGGGTTTGCCATCTCGGTGTGACCGAAAACAACAACTCGGATATTCCGAAATGCTGTCATTTGGTTACAGAAGGTTGGCAGAACATTTTCGGTGAGACCGAGACTCAGAATCGGTTTGTCCGAGATTACTTATGAGTGTGTTGTAAAGTGAAGAGTGCTGATAGTTGAGGGAGCTAGATCACCAAGCACTTGAGCAACAAGAACATTAACACAACCTCATCCCCTTTTAATAGTATTGGCTTTTCCTATGGACTCAATGTGATCTTTGATCACTAAACCAAAAATGGAGTCTTGAGCTTTTGCCAATGCTTGTCTTAGCATTTTGAGGGGTCCACTTCTTCAGACATTTCCATACCCATATCATCGAACTTTTCTGAAATGATTCTCAAGAGAATATTAGTTCAATGATATATATGTTGTTGTTAATTACCAAAACCACCCGGGGATTAGTTGCACTTTCAATCTCCCCCTTTTTGGTAATTGATGACAACATATAGATCAAAGCTTCGACAAGAGATATAATCAAAGAATAATATCGTCGCTTTGAGAAGTATGTGATAAACAAGAGCTCCCCCTAAATTTGTGCATTATTTAAAATTTGCGTTTGAATGCAAATGCACAATCGATTAGGATTATGGGTCACTCTTCCATGTCACATACATCTTGGTGGAGCGCACAAAATGATAAGAATGAATAACATGCACTTAATCACCAAGACAAGAGTAAATAGCCATACAAAAAGGAATAGCATATGATAAGCAATAAGCACACATTAAGGCATAGTATGACTAAGCACTCATTAAGGTAGCATCAAACGTAGTAGCAAGCACACATAAAGTATCTGGAACCAAAAGAAACCAATGTATCACAGGGAAAAACCGGCAAAAGAACGAAAAGAAAGACGAAAGAGCACTCTCTCTCTCGAAGCCCTATGATCTATAACAATTTCTCCCCCTTTGGCAACAAGTTACCAAAAAGTTCGAAAAGGTATAGAGCTAAGCGTCACTGCGGGCTCGGCTGGCTGCTCCCGTCTGGGTAGATGTCGGTGTAGAGATAGCTGCGTCGGCGAAGACTTCTGCTGATGTCTGCGCTGGAGGAGTGGATGCTGGAGCTGGAGCTGTGGCTGGAGCTGAAGTAACTGGGATAGCTGCAGACCTGGATCCTCTGGGAACCGGAGCAGTCTGGCGATGAGAGTCCTGGACTATATCATCCTGCATAAGCTCTGCTCTCTCTTGCCTAGTCTCCTCCATGTCTGCCTCAAGCTTGTTGACAGACACCTGAATCTCAGTCAGCTTCACGTCTAGAGCGTGGATCTTGTCCTCGACAATCCTCTCAAGGCTCTCCTGAGATTGCTCAATGCTGGCCAGGCGTTGTTCAATTCTCTGGGTTGCTTCAAGGATTTGCTCTCCAAAGCTCTTTGGCTTAGCTGCTGCTGCTGCTGCCTCTCTGTCAGCTTTGGCTTTCTTCGCAGCTTCGATCTTGGCTTGCCCTTCAACTGAGGTGGGATCCTCTTCATCCATCACAACTACGTTGTCCTCATGCTCTGGCTGTAGTGGCAAGTGCTTCCTATCCAACATGAATTTGCCCGTGCCAAACTTGGCGTTGATAAGCATCTGTATCTGCGGAGCAAACCCACATGACCTCTTCTGGTCAGCTGCAGTCCTCTTAATGGTCTCAACCATCAAGTCCATTACCTTAAAAGGTGCCTTCTCATCGAGAATGTGCAGCATGTTGATAGAATAGCCTCGTATCATCCGGTGGTCACCTGACTTAGGCATCAAAGTATGCCTCAGAATAGTGTTAGTGGTGGTCAGACCTGCCTGGAGATAATACACTGAGCCGAGCTTCCATCCCTCCAAATCAGCAGCTGGGATCTCCTTGTACATATTCTTCATAGAATCATGACTCTTCTTAGGAATCCCATAGACATCAATGTCGTCCTCTCTCTGCACTGGAGCGTTCAGAAGTTCTGCCCATTCTGCAACAGTTGAAGAAAACCGTTGACCTTCAGTCATCCAGGTGATCTTGCCATCGGGGTAGAAATGGGCTGTGGCATAGAACTGCATGATCATCTCGTCATTCCAGGCTGTCAGTTCTTGACCCACAAAATCAGCAACTCCACATGCAGTAAAGCTCTCATGCACATGGGGAAAGAAGTCCCGGTGCTCTCTGCTGTCAATGTACTTCCAGTCAACATACCTGGTGTCAGCAACAATGGGCTTCTTATCCATTAGCACGGTCTCATAGAAATCCTGCTGCTCTCTGGTGTGGAATCTGGGGTCCACAGCAGTCCTTCTTCTTACGGCATATGGATCAGACTGTCTCCATAGCCTGAGACCTTTGTCCTTTCTTGCCTTCATATCCTCAGCTTGAGGATGAGCATCATTGTGGAGTGGCAACTTGGGACGGAGCTTGAGCAACACATGCTCTTCATCTGACTCAGAAGGTGGCATCTCACCTTTGTTCTTCTCAGAAGCTGGAATGCTTCTGGTTGTCCTCTTGGGCTTGGCTGGAGCTGCCTTAGCTGGAGCAGGCTTCTTGGGCTTGGAGGAGGCTTGAGCCCGAATAGCATCACCCATGAACTTAGCTTTCTGAGGAGGAGGCTGGGGTGCATCTTCTTCTTCTTCTTCAGCAGCATCAACTTGAGGTTTAGCATAAACAACTCTCTTCCTCTTGGAAGTCTTCTTCACCTTACTTGGAGCAGGCTCTTCCAAGTTGAGCTTCTTGGCAACTGCAGACTGCTTCACTTTGCTCGTGCCTTTCTTTGGCTGCTGCCCTTGGAGCTCTTTGGCAACCACTTGCCTCTTTGGCTTGGAGGTAACTTCCTCAGCAACAAAGTCGGAATCCTCAGAATCAGAAGTTCTCTTCTTCCTGGTTCTCGTAGCAGCAGGAGGTAGACCACTAGGGGTGCTCCTCTCACCATCATCACTAGAGCTGCTAGCCTCAGGACTTGTACCTGCTTCTGGAATCTCAGCAAACGGTGACTCAGACCTGTTCTGGCTGTCACTGACATCTGACATGGCTGAAAAAACCTGTGAATAGATAAGGTATAGGCAGAGTAGAAGAGTTATCACAACTGCAGAAGTTTTTGCAAAAAAAAAATGAGTTAAAAACTTAGTTTTGAGTTTTCACAGAATGTATTTCGGTCAAACCGATTTCAAGTTTCGGTGTAACCGAAGTGTTCAACAGAACCTACACACCACTTTCGGTCAGACCGAAATGGGTTTCGGTCCTACCGAAAACTTAGGGTTTCACAGAAACTTCAATTCGGACATTCCGATTTTCACAACTCGGTCAGACCGAGCTATGTAGTGCAATGGTCAGAGACCAAATCGGTCAGTCCGAGTTTCAGGAATCGGCTTCACCGAGATGCATTCCGTGGAAACCTAAACCTAAGAATTTTCCTCGAAACTAAACGATCTGAACAATGTATTGGGAACATATCAAACTTGGATTGAATAAGGACAGTCCTATCATGCAAGAATCAGAAGTGGAGCATGAATAGGGATCGGGACACACCCTAACTTGGTGGTGTCCCTCTACGGCGGCAACGGAGGAGAAGATTACCGTTGACGGCGGCGGAGACCTGCGGCAAGGGCACACAGGCGACGAAGGCGACGATCCTTAGATCAGGGCGGCGGCAGCAGGGGTCTTGGAGGGCGAACGGTTTGAAAGGAATAGATCGCGCGCAGCCCTCAGTATATATAACCCCGTGCTGTCGGTGGGACCGAGTTGAAAAACTCGGTGTCACCGAGATGTATTTCTGCTGTGCAGTTACACATATCGGTCAGACCGAGATTTTGAACTCGGTTTCACCGAGATGAAACCTAGATCAATCTAAGTGTTTCGGTTGGACCGAGATTGAGAAGCCGGTCAGACCGAAATAGACTTAGAAGGTTTTGGAAGTCAGCCTTAGACGAATCGGTGGTTCCGAGCGCTCCTCACTCGGACTGTCCGAAAAAGACTTGTTCAAAGTTGTGATATAAGCATGAATAGAATTTTGAGACAAGATAGCATAGATAGCTAGGGAAAGTGCTTAGGCATTCTTGTCCATCCATTTGGCCAGAAAAAGAAACCAAAACAATCAAAATAACAAATGGATGTCCTTGAATGGATAAAATCATGCATCCAACATGCTCACACAATAAGATAGCAACTGAAATATGTGTCAAACATGCACAACCAAAACTCTAGCTACTAGCACACAAATTGTCGATGACTAGGTCATCTATATATGAGTATATTGACTTAGGAGTCAAATGAGAACATTTGATCATAGGTCATACTCATCGTTTAAGCACAAGTGGGGTTACCACTTTTACATAAAGCATTTATGTGTTCACATCATTTGGAGATGCTTTAGCTCATTTTTAGAGCAAAGCTCCCCCTAGATGTGAGAACCCCTTTTAAAGGGTCAAACTAACCTTGGGTTGTCGTAGAAGACTTCATGTAGATGTTGAAGATGTGGATGCTCAATGTTGATGTAGATCATCATGAGTTGGGAGCAATCCTTTGGATTAGGGCACTTTCAATACCTACATGGGTTAGTCCCACAAGGAACAAACAAGAATATCCATGGACATAGAGTGAAGTGCACAAAAGATGATGTCCATGAAAGCAATGATTACCTTGTCCCTTGACTTACCAACAAGAGGGTTTGTGACTCCATGAACAAGTGCATGATGTGGAAGTTGATTGCACAAGTTCTTGACAAAATGAATATGAGTGAAGTTTGTTGGCGGAGTCACCCTCAAGAACCTACTAGTTCTTCTTCTTTGGGATCCACATCATCTTGATGGGAATCCTTGGTGTTGTAGTTGAGCTTGACGAAGTAGAACTTGATGTGTCCTTGGGAACCCACTTGACCATGGCTTGAGGTGCTTCAATGAATGCATCAATCTCCTCTTGAAGCTTGTCCTTGGCCTTTAGCTTGTGGTCTTGTGGTGGAAGGTCATCTTGAGCTTGTTCCACATTGGAAGAAGTAGGATCATACTTCTCCTTTTGTGAGACAAACTGTGGAGTAGGGTATTGACCTTCTTCCCACTCAACACCTTCGGCGTTGAACTTTCGCTCAAAACCAATCCCTTGATTCTTCCGGTGTCTTCCTTGTTTGCGAACAATCTCCTCAAAGTTCTTGCTTCCGGCAAGACTCTTGTAGACACCTTTCTCTATGATTTCCTTCAATAAGCTACTCCCTCCGTCCCAAAATACTTGTCATCAAAATGAACAAAAATGGATGTATCTAAAACTAAAATACATCTAGATACATCTTCTTTTATTCATTTCGATGACAAGTATTTCCGGACGGAGGGAGTATTTTCTTGCTCAAGTGTAACTTGGCTTGAAACATTGTTAGTGGAATCAAGAGAACTACTAGAAGTAACAACATTTGATTTAACATTGTTATTGTTACTACTAGAGGAAGAATTTTTCTTATGCTTGTCATGCTTAGTCTTAATAGGTGGCAAGAAATTAGACAAGAGAAGTCGTTTGGCAAGATATGAAGAACTCTTCTTTCGAAGATCGTCATTGATCGCTTTTAGAAACTCATGTTCTTGCTCTAGAGTGAGCTTCTCGAAGCGTAGCTTCTCATGAGATCTTAGGAGCTCTCTATGATCTTCTTGAGTTGTTTCATGAGCTAACTTAAGAGTGTTTAGTTCTTTAGTTAGACGCTCAATCTCCTTCATAGCATTGTCATTCGACTCTTCTCGACTATAAAGACTACTAGCATTTTCATCATTACTAAGCTCACTAGATTTATCATGCAAGAGCTCATCGTCACCAAGCAAGTCATCCTCATCACTATCAAAGTCAATGAATTCAGGGTGTGTTACCTTGGGGCCTTTAGCCATGAAGCATCTTCCAATTCCCTCATTTGGTGAATCAAATAAGTCGTAGGAGTTGGAGTTGGAGGATACGAGTGCAAGTCCGGCAACACCTTCATCTTGACTATAGTCGGAGTCGGAGTGATAGCTTCTATCGGATTGACTGTCAGAGTCGGAGCCAGAGACCCATTCACCAACATGAGCTTGATGTCTTCTTCTTGTGTAGCTCCTTGATGACTTGTCTTTCCTCTCCGAATCCTTGCTTCTCCGAGAAGGTCTTCGTTCATAACGATCATCTCTACTCCTTCTCTCTCTCCGAGGTGACTCATCTCTTGCTCTTCTTCTTGGAGATTCTTCTCTTCTCTTGTGGGGAGCCGTACACTCATTTGAGAAGTGTCCGGGTCTTCCACAATTGTAGCAGTTTCGATCACGACTAGAAGATCTCTTTCCATCATATGATCTAGACTTTGAGCTTCTTTCTTTGCCTTTATTCTTGTAGAACTTGTTGAAGTTCCTGACCATTAGGCTTATGTCTTCATTGGAAACTAACTTGTCACTTGAGGTAGTAGGAGCATCACTTGTAGCTTTGTAAGCACCACTTGACTTGTTGTGAAGCTCTTCCTTATCCTTAAGTGTCATCTCATGAGCAACAATCCTTCCAATGACTTCAGTTGGCTTGAGAGTCTTGTAGTTTGGCATCATTTGGATCAAAGTGCACACGGTGTCATACTTTCCATCCAAAGCTCTGAGAATCTTCTTAATGATGAATCGGTCGGTCATTTCTTCGCTTCCTAAGCCAGCAATCTCATTTGTGATGAGAGCAAGCCTAGAGTACATTTCAGCGACTCCTTCACCATCCTTCATCTTGAACTTGTCAAGTTGACCTTGAAGAATATCTAGCTTTGATTCCTTCACAGATTCAGTACCTTCGTGCATTTCAACCAAAGTATCCCAAATCTCCTTAGCATTCTCAAGACGACTGATTTTGTTGAACTCTTCGGGACACAAAGCATTGAAGAGAATGTCACAAGCTTGAGCATTGTTTTGCAACATCCGCAACTCTTCGGGTGTAGCTTCGCGATCCGGAACTTTTCCTTCTTCAAAGAAATCACCTTGCATGCCAACACAAAAAATGCCCCATGCGGCTGGGTTATGACCAAGAATATGCATTTTCATTTTATGCTTCCAACTAGCAAAATTTGTACCATCAAAGTAAGGACCTCTACGATAATTACCCTCACTAGAAAGATTTGAGTGGAAAGCAACTTGGGAAGGCTAGAGATCAAGTTTCATATGGTAGGAATGGAATGGCTTGATCTCAACACAAGGGTAGGTGGTTCACTTCTCAGAAAGTGTATGGTAGAAGTGGTGGTACTTTCTGATGGCTCTCCTTACGAATGAGGAGGGGGTGGAGGGGTATATATAGCCTCCACACAAAATCCAACCGTTACACACACATTTGACCAATCTCGGTGAGACCGAAGTTAAAACTCGGTCAGACCGAAAGTTCAAATATAGTGAACGTTGGGATTTTCGGTGGGACCGAAAATACCATCTCGGTATGTCCGAAGTGAGTCAAAGGTTAGGGTTTGCCATCTCGGTGTGACCGAAAACAACAACTCGGATATTCCGAAATGCTGTCATTTGGTTACAGAAGGTTGGCAGAACATTTTCGGTGAGACCGAGACTCAGAATCGGTTGGACCGAGAAGTTAGGGTTTAGGGAAACAACTGAAGTGGTTCATCTCGGTGGGACTGAGTTTGCAGAATCGGTTTGTCCGAGATTACTTATGAGTGTGTTGTAAAGTGAAGAGTGCTGATAGTTGAGGGAGCTAGATCACCAAGCACTTGAGCAACAAGAACATTAACACAACCTCATCCCCTTTTAATAGTATTGGCTTTTCCTATGGACTCAATGTGATCTTTGATCACTAAACCAAAAATGGAGTCTTGAGCTTTTGCCAATGCTTGTCTTAGCATTTTGAGGGGTCCACTTCTTCAGACATTTCCATACCCATATCATCGAACTTTTCTGAAATGATTCTCAAGAGAATATTAGTTCAATGATATATATGTTGTTATTAATTACCAAAACCACCCGGGGATTAGTTGCACTTTCAGAATCCTTGGTGTTGTAGTTGAGCTTGACGAAGTAGAACTTGATGTGTCCTTGGGAACCCACTTGACCATGGCTTGAGGTGCTTCAATGAATGCATCAATCTCCTCTTGAAGCTTGTCCTTGGCCTTTAGCTTGTGGTCTTGTGGTGGAAGGTCATCTTGAGCTTGTTCCACATTGGAAGAAGTAGGATCATACTTCTCCTTTTGTGAAACAAACTGTGGAGTAGGGTATTGACCTTCTTCCCACTCAACACCTTCGGCGTTGAACTTTCGCTCAAAACCAATCCCTTGATTCTTCCGGTGTCTTCCTTGTTTGCGAACAATCTCCTCAAAGTTCTTGCTTCCGGCAAGACTCTTGTAGACACCTTTCTCTATGATTTCCTTCAATAAGCTATTTTCTTGCTCAAGTGTAACTTGGCTTGAAACATTGTTAGTGGAATCAAGAGAACTACTAGAAGCAACAAAATTGGATTTAACATTGTTATTGTTACTACTAGAGGAAGAATTTTTCTTATGCTTGTCATGCTTAGTCTTAATAGGTGGCAAGAAATTAGACAAGAGAAGTCGTTTGGCAAGATATGAAGAACTCTTCTTTCGAAGATCGTCATTGATCGCTTTTAGAAACTCATGTTCTTGCTCTAGAGTGAGCTTCTCGAAGCGTAGCTTCTCATGAGATCTTAGGAGCTCTCTATGATCTTCTTGAGTTGTTTCATGAGCTAACTTAAGAGTGTTTAGTTCTTTAGTTAGACGCTCAATCTCCTTCATAGCATTGTCATTCGACTCTTCTCGACTATAAAGACTACTAGCATTTTCATCATTACTAAGCTCACTAGGTTTATCATGCAAGAGCTCATCTTCACCAAGCAAGTCATCCTCATCACTATCAAAGTCAATGAATTCAGGGTGTGTTACCTTGGGGCCTTTAGCCATGAAGCATCTTACAATTCCCTCATTTGGTGAATCAAATAAGTCGTAGGAGTTGGAGTTGGAGGATACGAGTGCAAGTCCGGCAACACCTTCATCTTGACTATAGTCGGAGTCGGAGTGATAGCTTCCATCGGATTGACTGTCAGAGTCGGAGCCAGAGACCCATTCACCAACATGAGCTTGATGTCTTCTTCTTGTGTAGCTCCTTGATGACTTGTCTTTCCTCTCCGAGTCCTTGCTTCTCCGAGAAGGTCTTCGTTCATAACGATCATCTCTACTCCTTCTCTCTCTCCGAGGTGACTCATCTCTTGCTTTTCTTCTTGGAGACTCTTCTCTTCTCTTGTGGGGAGCCGTACACTCATTTGAGAAGTGTCCGGGTCTTCCACAATTGTAGCAGTTTCGATCACGACTAGAAGATCTCTTTCCATCATATGATCTAGACTTTGAGCTTCTTTCTTTGCCTCTATTCTTGTAGAACTTGTTGAAGTTCCTGACCATTAGGCTTATGTCTTCATTGGAAACTGACTTGTCACTTGAGGTAGTAGGAGCATCACTTGTAGCTTTGTAAGCACCACTTGACTTGTTGTGAAGCTCTTCCTTATCCTTAAGTGTCATCTCATGAGCAACAATCCTTCCAATGACTTCAGTTGGCTTGAGAGTCTTGTAGTTTGGCATCATTTGGATCAAAGTGCACACGGTGTCATACTTTCCATCCAAAGCTCTGAGAATCTTCTTAATGATGAATCGGTCGGTCATTTCTTCGCTTCCTAAGCCAGCAATCTCATTTGTGATGAGAGCAAGCCTAGAGTACATTTCAGCGACTCCTTCACCATCCTTCATCTTGAACTTGTCAAGTTGACCTTGAAGAATATCTAGCTTTGATTCCTTCACAGATTCAGTACCCTCGTGCATTTCAACCAAAGTATCCCAAATCTCTTTAGCATTCTCAAGACGGCTGATTTTGTTGAACTCTTCGGGACACAAAGCATTGAAGAGAATGTCACAAGCTTGAGCATTGTTTTGCAACATCTTCAATTCTTCGGGTGTAGCTTCGCGATCCGGAACTTTTCCTTCTTCAAAGAAGTCACCTTGCATACCAACACAAATAATGCCCCATGCGGCTGGGTTATGACCAAGAATATGCATTTTCATTTTATGCTTCCAACTAGCAAAATTTGTACCATCAAAGTAAGGACCTCTACGGTAATTACCCTCACTAGACGCCATACTCTCCTAGGTTGTGAAACCAAGCTTATGGAGTCCAATGCTATGGAAACCAAGGCAATGGAGACCAAAGCTCTGATACCACTTGTAGGATCGAAAGTAGGTCTAGAGGGGGGGTGATTAGACTACTTGACAATATAAAAAATCTGCCTTTAGATCATGCAATGTTTTAGGCAGTTTCACAAACAAGATCAGTTCAAGTAACACCCTACACATGCAATTCTAGAGTATATGCAGCGGAAAGTAAATTGCACATGTAAAAGAGAGGTGGAGAAGATCAAACGCAGTTTGGTGACACGGAGATTTTTGTCGTGGTTCCGATAGGTGGTGCTATCGTACATCCACGTTGATGGAGACTTCAACCCACGGAGGGTAACGGCTGCGCGAGTCCACGGAGGGCTCCACCCACGAAGGGTCCACGAAGAAGCAACCTTGTCTATTCCATCACGGCCTACGCCCACGGAGGACTAGCCTTACTCGGGGTAGATCTTCACGAAGTAGGCGATCTCCTTGCCCTTACAAACTTCTTGGTTCAACTCCACATCACGACGGAGGCTCCCAAGCGACACCTAACCAATCTAGGAGGCACCACCCCCCAAAAGGTAATAGACGGCGTTGATGGTGATGAACTCCTTGCTCTTGTGCTTCAAGTGATAAACTCCCCAACACTCAACTCTCCTCACTGATATGGCTGTGGTGGAAGAAAGATTTGAGTGGAAAGCAACTTGGGAAGGCTAGAGATCAAGTTTCATATGGTAGGAATGGAATGGCTTGATCTCAACACAAGGGTAGGTGGTTCACTTCTCAGAAAGTGTGTGGTAGAAGTGGTGGTACTTTCTGATGGCTCTCCTGTCGAATGAGGAGGGGGTGGAGGGGTATATATAGCCTCCACACAAAATCCAACCGTTACACACACATTTGACCAATCTCGGTCAGACCGAAGTGAAAACTCGGTTAGACCGAAAGTTCAAATATAGTGAACGTTGGGATTTTCGGTGGGACCGAAAATACCATCTCGGTGAGACCGAAGTGAGTCAAAGGTTAGGGTTTGCCATCTCGGTGAGACCGAAAATATAAACTCGGATATTCCGAATTGATGTCAACTGATCACAGAAGGTTGGCAGCCCTTTTTCGGTGAGACCGAAACTCAGAATCGGTGTGACCGAGAATTTAGGGTTTGGAGAAACAACTGAAGTGGTTCATCTCGGTGGGACTGAGTTGGAGAAATCGGTGTGACCGAGATTACTTATGGGTGTGTGTTAAGTAGTGAATAGTGCTGATAGTTGAGGGAGTTAGATCACCAAGCACTTGAGCAACAAGATCATTAACACAACCTCATCCCCTTTTGATAGTATTGGCTTTCCTATGGACTCAATGTGATCTTTGATCACTAAACCAAAAATGGAGTCTTGAGCTTTTGCCAATGCTTGTCTTAGCATTTTGAGGGGTCCACTTCTTCAGACATTTCCATACCCACATCATCGAACTTTTCTGAAATGATTCTCAAGAGAATATTAGTTCAATGATATATATGTTGTTATTAATTACCAAAACCACCCGGGGATTAGTTGCACTTTCAGATGCTTATCAAGGATATAGCATTTTGAACCAAAGACACGAAAGTATCCCACTTGGGGTTTGTTACCGGTGAGAAGCTCGTATGATGTCTTGCCAAGGAGCTTATGAAGATAAAGCCTGTTGATGGCATGACAAGCTGTCTCGACGGCTTCTCCCCAAAAGTGCTTCGGTGTCTTGTATTCATCAAGCATCGTTCTTGCCATCTCTATGAGCGTTCGGTTCTTCCTCTCAACAACTCCATTTTGTTGAGGAGTGTACGTAGCCGAGAACTCATGTAGAATTCCTTCCTCATCGAGAAAAGAGTCTACATTGGCGTTCTTGAACTCCGTTCCATTGTCACTCCGAACTTTCTTGATCTTCACCTCAAATTGATTTTGGGCCTTTTTGGCAAAGGTCTTGAAGATCCTCTGAACCTGCGATTTATCATCAAGGAAAAATACCCACGTAAATCTGGAATAATCATCAACTATAACTAGACCAAAGGAGTTACCACCAAGGCTTTTGTAAGCATTGGGACCGAAGAGATCCATGTGAAGAAGCTCAAGCGGTCTCCTAGTGGTCATGATGTTTTTCACGGGATGACTTCCACCAACTTGTTTTCCTGCTTGACAAGCACTACAAAGTCTATCTTTGTCAAAGAAAACATCTTTAACACCAAGAATATGATCACCTTTGATTAGCTTGTCTAGATTACGCATACCAACATGTCCTAGCCTTCTATGCCACAACCAACCTTTAGAGAATTTAGCAATGAAACAAGCTCTAGGTTGGGCTTTCTTAGTGAAATCAACAATATATAGATCACCTCTACGAATACCAGTAAAAGCCATGTTTTGATTATCACGACGAAAGACTTGGCAATCTACTTTGGTGAATAGCACATTGAATCCAAAGTCAGCTAATCTAGACACGGAAAGTAAATTGTATCCAAGAGATTCTACAAGCATGACATTTTGAATAGAGCTATCATGAGATATGGCCACCTTACCAAGGCCAAGTACCTTACCCTTGGAGTTGTCTCCAAAAGTCACATACTTGCGTGGACCATCATTCTTTGCAAGCTCTCGAAACATGTCTTTGTCTCCGGTCATGTGATCAGTGCATCCACTATCAAGAATCCACTCTTTTCCGACGGACATGTAGTCTCTCATATTTGCCATAAGATTGAGACTCTTCATGACCTTGTCTAGCTCGGTGTCCGAATCGGAGTAATCATCATCATGCTCATGCTCATCATCATATTGACCCATAGATTGTTCATCATCAACACCTAGGTCAATTTGATAAGTATTTGCATTAGTTTGGTTAATGGAACAATAATCTTCGGAATGCAATGCAAGAGCATTTCTAATGATAATATTGATAAGACCGGGATCACCCTTCTTTTTCATAAGATCACGAAGCTCAAAGAAGCATTTATCAAAGTTGGGATCATTGGGGTGCAACTTATCAAATTCAATAGTCTTGTGTAGAATTTCATCAAGACTTCTCAAAGAGTAGTCCGGATAAAGTTCTTCCAAGAATTTCCACATAGCATAGGCACACTCAAAGTTTGTAACAAGATTAAGCAAGTCATCAGGTAACCCTCTAATGATAAGATTTACAGTTCTAAGGTTACGAAGCAAATCAAGCTCTTCATCCATGGTAGGGTGCAAAGGATCAAATGGAGGCACATATGGGGTCTCAATATATTTGCACAAATTGTACATTTTAAAGATACTAAGCATTTCAGACCTCCAAGAGTTATAAAACCTTCCATCAAGAACAGGCACTCTATGGCTAACACTCCCATCCGTAGACACGTCCATCTTCCTCCAATGGTGTGTAAACCAAAGCAATGGAGACCAAAGCTCTGATACCAATTGTAGGATCGAAGAAGTATGTCTAGAGGGGGGGTGATTAGACTACTTGACAATATAAAAATCTGCCTTTTGATTAAGCAAAGTTTTTGGCAGTTTCACAATTAAGATTATGTCAAGTAACACACTACACATGCAATTCTAGAGTATGGGCAGCGGAAAGTAAATTGCATATATAGTAAAGAGAGGTGGAGAAGATCAAACGCAGTTTGGTGACACGGAGATTTTTGTCGTGGTTCCGATAGGTGGTGCTATCGTACATCCACGTTGATGGAGACTTCAACCCACGGAGGGTAACGGCTGCGCGAGTCCACGGAGGGCTCCACCCACGAAGGGTCCATGAAGAAGCAACCTTGTCTATTCCATCACGGCCTACGCCCACGGAGGACTAGCCTTACTCGGGGTAGATCTTCACGAAGTAGGCGATCTCCTTGCCCTTACAAACTTCTTGGTTCAACTCCACATCACGACGGAGGCTCCCAAGCGACACCTAACCAATCTAGGAGGCACCACCCCCCAAAAGGTAATAGACGGTGTTGATGATGATGAACTCCTTGCTCTTGTGCTTCAAGTGATAAACTCCCCAACACTCAACTCTCCTCACTGATATGGCTGTGGTGGAAGAAAGATTTGAGTGGAAAGCAACTTGGGAAGGCTAGAGATCAAGTTTCATATGGTAGGAATGGAATGGCTTGATCTCAACACAAGGGTAGGTGGTTCACTTCTCAGAAAGTGTATGATAGAAGTGGTGGTACTTTCTGATGGCTCTCCTCACGAATGAGGAGGGGGTGGAGGGGTATATATAGCCTCCACACAAAATCCAACCATTACACACACATTTGACCAATCTCGGTGAGACCGAAGTTAAAACTCGGTCAGACCGAAAGTTCAAATATAGTGAACGTTGGGATTTTCGGTGGGACCGAAAATACCATCTCGGTGAGACCGAAGTGAGTCAAAGGTTAGGGTTTGCCATTTCGGTGAGACCGAAGACATAAACTCGGATATTCCGAATTGATGTCAACTGACCACAGAAGGTTGGCAGCCCTTTTTCGGTGAGACCGAAACTCAGAATCGGTTTGACCGAGAAGCTAGGGTTTGGAGAAACAACTGAAGTGGTTCATCTCGGTGGGACTGAGTTGGAGAAATCGGTGTGACCGAGATTACTTATGGGTGTGTGTTAAGTAGTGAATAGTGCTGATAGTTGAGGGAGTTAGATCACCAAGCACTTGAGCAACAAGAACATTAACACAACCTCATCCCCTTTTAATAGTATTGGCTTTCCTATGGACTCAATGTGATCTTTGATCACTAAACCAAAAAAGGAGTCTTGAGCTTTTGCCAATGCTTGTCTTAGCATTTTGAGGGGTCCACTTCTTCAGACATTTCCATACCCATATCATCGAACTTTTCTGAAATGATTCTCAAGATAATATTAGTTCAATGATATATATGTTGTTATTAATTACCAAAACCACCCGGGGATTAGTTGCACTTTCAGAGGGCCGGCCGGCCTCCTATGGTGCGGCTAGGGCAATCCTACTAGGAATAGGATTGCAATCCTATTCCTAGTAGGAGTCCACCAAGAAGGAAGAGAGGGAAAGGAAAAGAGGGAGAGGTGGCGCCCCCCCAATCCTAGTCCAACTAGGATCCCTAGGTGGGGCGCCGGCCAGCCTCTATGGGCTGCCTCTCTCCTTTCCTCAAGGCCCACTATGGACCATCCCCCCTCGTAGGGGGTTCCGGTAACCCCCTCCGGCAATCCAGTTAAATCCGAAACTTTTCCGGAACACTTCCGGTGTCCGAATATAGTCGTCCAATATATCAATCTTTATGTCTCGGACATTCCGAGACTCCTCGTCATGTCCGTGATCTCATCCGGGGCTCCGAACTACCTTCGGTACATCAAAACTCATAAACTCATAATACCGATCGTCATCAAACGTTAAGCGTGCGGACCCTACGGGTTTGAGAACTATGTAGACATGACCGAGACTCATCTCCGGTCAATAACCAATAGCGGAACCTGGATGTTCATATTGGCTCCTACATATTCTACGAAGATCTTTTATCGGTCAAAACCGCATAACAACATACGTTGTCCCTTTTGTCATCGGTATGTTACTTGCCCGAGATTCGATCGTCGGTATCTCCATACCTAGTTCAATCTCGTTACCGGTAAGTCTCTTTACTCGTTCCGTAACACATCATCTCGTGACTAACTCATTAGTTTTTTTGCTTGCAAGGCTTATTGTGATGTGTGTTACCGAGAGGGCCCAGAGATACCTCTCCGACACTCGGAGTGACAAATCCTAATCTTGATCTATGCCAACATCACGAATACTTTCGGAGACACCTGTAGAGCATCTTTATGATCACCCAGTTACGTTGTGACGTTTCATAGCACACAAGGTGTTCCTACGGTATTCGGGAGTTGCATAATCTCATAGTCATAGGAACATGTATAAGTCATGAAGAAAGCAATAGCAGTAAAACTAAACGATCATAGTGCTATGCTAACGGATGGGTCTTGTCCATCACATCATTCTCCTAATGATGTGATCCCGTTGATCAAATGACAACTCATGTATATGGCTAGGAAACATAACCATCTTTGATCAATGAGCTAGTCTAGTAGAGGCATACTAGGGACACTCTGTTTTGTCTATGTATTCACACATGTATTAAGTTTCCGGTTAATACAATTCTAGCATGAATAATAAACATTTATCATGATATAAGGAAATAAATAATAACTTTATTATTGCCTCTAGGGCATATTTCCTTCATATTCGACCTAAGTCAGTGTGACACCGTATCTCGTACGACTCCCTCCGTCTAGGTGTAATAAGTCACGTTAGAAGGTGCAGCGGGACCAAGGTGCAAGCAGATTGGAGGAGAAAGAGAAACTTGACCGGTCATTCCTCCAATCAAAGCCCTCGCTACTGCTCGGGAACACTATCCAATTGATCCCTCTGTTCGCTCACGTACTATTTTAAGTGAATCCTTATTATAACATGCACACGATTTTGGGCACTTGTATTCGACCTAAGTCAGTGTGACACCGTATCTCGTACGACTCCCTCCGTCTAGGTGTAATAAGTCACGTTAGAAGGTGCAGCGGGACCAAGGTGCAAGCAGATTGGAGGAGAAAGAGAAACTTGACCGGTCATTCCTCCAATCAAAGCCCTGATTTATGTCTCTAAACGCAACAATTGATCCAAACAACTAAGGGCCTCTTTGATTCGTAGGATTTCCAAAACGCAGGAATAGGAAAACGTGGGATTGGGGTGGCTTGTCATCTTGAATTCTACATGATTCTATGAGTGTTTGATCGTGCACAGAAGAAAACATAGGATTCTTTCAAAGAGGTTAGTGTGGATTGAAAATTTCCTATGAAATCTAGTGCAAATGAATCCTATGGAAAAGTTCCTATGGTTTAGAGTCCTACAAATCAAACAACCCTCATAAGAAAAAATCCTAAGGAATTGAATCCTTCAAAATTCCTTTGAGAATCCTTGGAATCAAAGAAGCCCTAAGAGATGCCGTTTTAGCTACCATGCAGGGCCACGTATTAACTCGCATGCAAGCCGACTTTGATTTCTTGACTGTTCAACGCGTAGTTGCGCTCCATGCATTGGGTTTCCGGGGGAGATAACAAGGCAGAGTAAGGAGCGTTTGGTTACATTGCTTAGGATGGTCATAGTTTGTACGTACTTCATTTGTATCTCACTTCATGTGGCTTCGCACTCGCACGATTTTCCTATTCTATGAACCTGTGTGTGCGTGTGCGTGTGTGTGTGTGTTTAACAACATGTGTGTGTTAGAGAGAGCGACGGATCGACCTACTCCTACAGAGAGATGGTGTGTAGTGTATGATTTTAGCCGCGAGAGTCGGTGCATCCTCTTGTTTCCAGGCGTCCGGTAGGGACAGGCGGACAGCTGCCACGCCCGCTCCTGACCAGCCTGGCCCACCCAAAGCCCCTCCATCGCCCACGCACGCTTCCCGCCCGAAACGGTCAGCGCCGCTACAAAGAATCGGTGCCGCATTGATGCCCGGGCAGAGCGGACGCGACCTCTCACTGGCGCCTGCGCTGAAGGGAGAAGCGGATTCAAGAGTGATGGTTGCTTCGTCCGTCCAACTTATTGCTGGGTCTATGTGATTTGACGACTCATTGGTCATTATTACTGAGGTGGTAGGACTGCTGGATGTCCCACGCTTTCGGCGAAAGGAGGTACTACTAGATTACAATTTTCTCCATTCTTACGGCGGAGGAGTGCAAGAGCAATGAAAACACGCAGGCTCAGTGATTACATGGCCCACTTCACACTATCACCATATTTTCTGGACACCGTGCGACACCTAACTCTTTACATAGTACTCCCTCTGTTCCTAAATATAAGTCTTTGTAGAGATTCCATTAGGTGGACTACATACGGAACAAAATGAATGAATCTACATGTAAAATGCATCTATATACATCTGTATGTGGTTCATGGTGAAATCTCTTCAAAGACTTATTTCTAGGAACGGAGGAAGTACTTGTATAGTACATACTGTAATTTATCAGCGAGATAGTACAATGCTATGAAGCTTCCAGCTACTGTTACATGTATCTTGCGTCCAAGGTTTCCTGTTGCAACATTTCATCAAATACAAAGGAGACTAACATGCATGCTATTACATCTCAATGATTGACAGATCATAGCAAATATGTACTCCCTCCATTCCAAAATAAGTGTCTCAACTTTATGCTACATACGGAGCAAAATGAGTGAATCTACACTCTAAAATACGTATATATACATCAGTGTTTGAAGTATGTACTAGTAGTTCATATTGAAATCTACTATGTGATGACCATAGTTTGAGGAGTTCATGTATTCACTATGTGTTAATGCTTTGGTCCGGTACTCTATTAAAAGGAGACCTTAATATCCCTTAGTTTCCAATAGGACCCCGCTGCCACGGAAGGGTAGGACAAAAGATGTCATGCAAGTTCTTTTCCATAAGCACGTATGACTATATTCGGAATACATGCCTACATTACATTGATTAACTGGAGCTAGTTCTGTGTCACCCTAGGTTATAACTTCTACATGATGAATTGCATCCAACGTAATTTCCCATCACCGATCCAACGCCTACGAGCTTTACCTATATTGCTTACCGCTTATTTACTTTTCCGTTGCTATTATCACAAAAACTACAAAAACACTATCGTTACTTTTTATTGTTGCTATCACCACTATCATATTAGTGTGCTACTAAACTATCTTGTTGCAGATACTAAGTTTCCAGGTGTGGCTGAATTGACAACTCAGTTGCTAATACTTAAGAGTATTCTTTGGCTCCCCTTGTGTCGAATCAACAAATTTGGGATTAATACTTTACCCTCAAAAACTGTTGCGATCCCCTACACTTGTGGGTTATCAAGACTATTTTCTGGCGCCGTTGCCGGGGAGCATAGCTCTATTCTTTAAGTCACTTCAGATTTATATTTGTTTATCACTATGAAGAATTTGAAGGGCTCAAAAACCAAGATCTTACCCTCAACTACGAGGGGAGGTAAGGAACTGCCATCTAGCTCTGCACTAGATTCTCCTTCTGTTATGAGTAAACTTGTGACACCTACTCCTGCTATTGAATCTGATATGTCGTATGGTCTTGATGATGCTACTTCTGCTATGTATGATGAAACTACCTCTATGCCTGATACTATGCCACTAGGTGAATTTGTAGATGAACAAATTTCTAAGGTTAGGGAGAGTGCAAATGTTGATGACATTTATGAAAGTGATGATGAAACTACTCCCAATAGATATGAATTGCCTATTGTGCCTCAAGGGTATGTTATGGATGAAGAAACTGCTAGAGGCTTTCTTGCTTGCAATGATAGATATGATCTTAAGAAGTTATTAGCTAAGCTGAAAGAAAAGTCCTTGAATGCTAGAATGAAACATGACCCTGCTTTTGCTACTTCACATATTTGTGTTACTGATAAGGATTATGAATTCTCTGTTGATCCTGAGTTAACTACTTTGGTTGAATCTGATCCTTTCCATGGCTATGAGTCTGAAACTGTTGTGGCACATCTTACCAAGTTGAATGGTATAGCCACCCTGTTTACCAATGATGAAAATATTCGCTACTACTATATCCTTAAGTTATTTCCGCTCTCGTTAAAGGGTGATGCTAAGACTTGGTTTAATTCTCTTGATCCTGGTTGTGTGTGTAGTCCCCAGGATATGATGTATTACTTCTGTGCTAAATATTTTCCGGCTCATAAGAAACAAGCTGCCTTACGGGAAATATATAACTTTGCTCAAACTGAAGAAGAGAGTCTCCCACAAGCTTGGGGGAGGCTTCTCCAGTTACTTAATGCTTTGCCTGATCATCCTCTTGAGATGCATGATATACTTGATGTCTTTTACAATGGACTAACCGATGCTTCCAGAGACCACCTGGATAGTGGTGTTGGTTGTGTTTTCAGGGAAAGAACAGTGGAACAAGCTGAATTACTATTGAATAATATGCTGGCCAATGAAAATAATTGGACACTTCCTAAACCATCCCCTAAGCCAACTCCGAAGAAAAGAGGTGTTCTATTTCTTAGTCCCGAAGACATGCAAGAGGCAAAGAAATCTATGAAAAAAGGTATTAAAGCTGAAGATGTTAAGAATTTACCGCCTATTGAAGAAATACATGGTCTTGATAACCCGACACAGGTAGTGAAGGTAAATTCTCTTTATAGATTTGATGAAGGTGATATTCCTTGTTATAAGTCTGCTAGACAATGCTTAGATGAGTTTGACAATTTCATTGTGAAACAAGAAAACTTCAATGCTTATGTTGGTAGACAACTACAACACAATGCTTATATGATTGAACGCTTGAGTGATTATCTGTCTAGTGCTAAGGATGAACTGAAACTCATTAGTATACATGCTTCCATGGTCACCACTCAAGTAGAACAAGTACTTAAAGCTCAGAATGATTTGCTCAATGAATTAAATAGAAAGAATAATGATAATGCCATTAGAGTTGTGACTGGAGGTGGTAGAATGACTCAGGAACCCCTGTATCCTGAAGGCCACCCTAAGATAATTGAGCAAGATTCTCAAAGAGCTAATTTAGATGCACCTAGTTCTTCTAAGAAGAAGAAAAAGAAAAATGATAGAAATTGGCATGCTTCTAGTGAACCTGTAGCTCACCCACCTGAGAATCCCAATGATATATCTGTTTCTGATGCTGAGACACTATCTGGTAATGAACATGAACCTAGTGATAATCTTAATAATGATGTTCATAATAATGCTCAACCTAGCAATGATAATGATGTAGAGATCGAACCTGCTGATGATCTTGATAACCCACAATCAAAGAATCAACGTTATGATAAGAGAGACTTCGTTGCTAGGAAGCGCGGTAGGGAAAGAGAACCCTGGGTTCAGAAACCCATGCCTTTTCCTCCGAAACCATCCAAGAAAAAGGATGAGGAAGATTTTGAGCGCTTCGTTGAAATGATTAGACCTATCTTTTTGTGTATGAGTTTGACTGATGTGCTTAAAACAAATCCTTATGCCAAGTATATGAAAGATATTATTACCAACAAAAGAAAGATACCTGATGTAGAAATCTCCACCATGCTTTCCAATTACACTTTTGAGGGTGGAATGCCTAAGAAATTAGGAGATCCATGAGTACCTACTATACCTTGCTCCATTAACAGAAACTATGTTAAAACTGCTTTGTGTGATCTTGGAGCCGGTGTTAGTGTCATGTCTCTCTCTTTATATCGTAGACTTGACTTGAGTAAGTTGACACCTACTGAAATATCTTTGCAAATGGTCGATAAATCAACTGCTATACCTGTCGGTATCTGTGAGGATGTGCCTGTTGTAGTTGCAAATGTTACTATTCTAACGGACTTTGTTATACTTGATATTCCCGAGGATGATAGTATGTCTATTATTCTTGGAAGACCTTTTTGAATACTTCAGGGGCTATTATTGATTGCAACAAAGGCAATGTCACTTTTCATGTCAATGGTAATGAGCATACGGTACACTTTCTGAGGAAACAACCTCAGGTTCATAGTATCAATTATATTGGAAAAAACTTCAATTATTATTATTGGAGGTTTCGAGTTTTCTATTCCAACTATCAAGAAGGCATATGACATACTTATTGTTGGGGACATACATATCCCCATTAAGGTAACATAGTGTTATTCGAAAATTCTCCGGTTCATGTTACTCGGAAAGAGTTTATTAGCAAGACCTGATCAACCTTGTTAATGGTTTCCTTTTGATGAACATGGGATAGGTGAATCTAGATAGCACAAACCTTCTGTACCCTCCTTTTACTTTATGTTAATTAGGTGAAATAAAAGAAAAATAGCATTATCTGTCTGTTTCCAGACTTATCCTTGCAATAAAAAAATGTCCCGAAAATAAAAGTTCTCCAAATGCCATGAAAATGAAATATGATTTTTCCTAGAATATTTAAGAAAATATGGCACTGAACACACAGCGAGGGGAGCCAGCACGTGGCCTCGAGGGCACAGGGCGCGCCCCCCTTCACAGGGCGTGCCCCCCTACCTCGAGGGCCCCACGTGGCCCCCCTCCACTTATCCTTTCACCCATGCTCTTCTTCTTCCTCCCAAAAAAATCCCCAACCAGCTCAAACCCGAGTTCTAGCTCATTTTGCTGCCATTTTTGATCTCCTTACTCAAAGCACCATTCACCAAACTGTTTGGGGAGATTGTTCCTTGGTATGTGACTCCTCCATTGGTCCAATTAGTTTTTGTTCTAGTGCTTTATTCATTGCAAATCTATGCTGTTGTGGTGACCTTGTTCTTGAGCTTGCATGATAAGTTTTCTTGGTCCCAAGTAGTTCTAATGTATGATATAGCTTCTGGGCACTTATAGGAGTTGTTGCTATCAATCTTGTTGAGTTTGGTTAACTTTTATTTGTGAGTTACTAAAAATTTCAGAAAATTTCAGAAAAATGTCTAGGAAAAACTTCCAAGGTGGTCCTTCAAGGAAGCAAGGACAGAGGCTTGCGTTCCGTGAGCCCGACGATGAACCACCGAGGGATGCTGATGTACGGCCTTGTGAATGGCCGTCGGACGAATTTATGAGCCAAGCGAGCATCAAAGATGAATTTTACGCATATGTGAGTAACGCTGACCTCGAAGACTTCATGCAAGATAAGTGCCTACAATACCGTGGCTTGACTGATAGCTTTGTGAGAAGGTTTAAATTTTCATCTTCACGTAATTCTCACACTGTCTTGTTTGATCTATATGATAAGTCTTATACCATGAACTTAGAGGATTTTAATGAAGCCTGCAAGCTCCCACAGTGGTGCAGTATGAGTGATCCTCGTAAATCTGAATTTAGAGAATTCCTATCTAGTATTACAATGGGGGAATCCAGGGACATCACACAAGCCACCACTGGGAGCATACATTTTCCTGCTATTCATTACTTTGCTCTCTTTATCGGTAGATGCATAAATGGTAAAGATGAAGCCTGTCACATGTGTGTCCCTGATCTCAGCATTCTCACGAGTGATGTACTAGGTGATAGGCAATATAATTTAGGAGCAATTGCTGCACGTAGACTACACCATAATGGTTCGAATGGAGATTTATTTGGTGGGATCTATGCCACTCGCATAGCCCGCTATCTTGGTGTGTCTGTGCATCCGTATGATGAACCTTTACCTACTACTTATTTAGACGGTAATGCTATGGCTAGTCACCGGTTTATAGAGTGGGATAATCAAACTCTCAAATATCGACTAATATTTAACCGGCAGCATGCCATCCCTATTGTTCTTCCTGCCCCTACTTTGTTTGACTTTCAGGAAAAAGGAAGACACACTATAACTATGGAGGAGGCAAATACCCATTATAACATGACGAAGGTAGCCCATCTTTGAGCTGCAGCTCAGCAGGCAGCATCTGCTGCATCTCAGTACGACCCCAACTACAACTTTGGATATCCGTCAGGCCAGTACTGGCCATAGACCAACTTAGGCCAAAAGCCTAAGCTTGGGGGAGTACGTGTTTCTCATCGACTTTACTTTCATGTTCACACTTATTCTAGTTGTCGGTGCTCACACTCTTTCACTGTACCATCCATGCTTAGTTTCGATTTCTTTTTCTTAGTCTTTTTCCTGTGTACAAGAAAAACCCAGAAAAACAAAAATATATTAGTTGTAGCTTCCAGCTAGTTTACTTTCCTTGCTTGTAGTAGTAAATAAAAATGAAAACCCAAAAAGATTTCCCGTTCTTCTTTTGCTTGTTGGGAGCTTTCCCGTGTAAATAGTTTCTTTTCTCTTCTTGAAGGGATAAGAGTAGAAGACCATGATTAAAATGCTTAGTGGCTCTCATATGCTCTGTTGTTAATTTAACCTTGAGCCATATTACCTTATCTTCTCTCTTGTATTAAATGCTTGTAGATTCTAGCTTAGTCCAATGCACGTGCACTATTATTATTATCCACACCGTTCGGTCGTGCGAGTGAAAGGCAATAAGGATGATATATGATGAACTAATTGAGATGAGAAAAGCTGGTATGAACTCGACCTCTTTTGTTTTTATAAATATGATAGCTCGTCGTTCTTGATTCAGCTTGTTATGAATGAAACGTGTTTGCAATGACAATTAGAGATCATAGCTGCTTATGACATGCTTAATTAGATGAGAGTTTATAATGATCTATCTTGCGTGCCAACATGATATTAAAATGGTTGTGATGTGGTATGATGGATGGCATCCTCCTTTGAACAACTTAAGTGACTTGATTTGGCACGTGTTCATGCATGTAGTTGAAACAAATCAACATAGCCTTCACGATATTTATGTTCATGGTGATTTATATCCTACTCATGCTTGCATTCATTGTTGATTAATTTTAATGCATGTTCATGACCGTTGTTGCTCTCTAGCTGGTCGCTTACCAGTCTCTTTCTAGCCTTCACCTGTACTAAGCGGGAATACTGCTTAGCATCCACTTCCATAAACCCCAAAGTTATTCCATATGAGTCCACTATACCTTCCTATATGTGGTATTTACCTGCCGTTCCAAGTAAATTTGTATGTGCCAAACTCTAAACCTTCAAATGAAATTCTGTTTTGTATGCTCGAACAACTCATGTATCAACTAGGGCTGTCTATATCTTCCATGCTAGGTGGGTTATTCTCACGATGAGTGGACTCCGCTCATCATTCACGAGAAAATGGCTGGTAACCGGGATGCCCAATCCCATGCTCAAAATCATAATAATTAAACAAAACTCCCCCAGGGTTGTTGCTTGTTTGGACGGTAACCCGTGGATTCGGCTGGCCGTGGAGTGTGCTTATTGGTGGTTGGGGGAGTATAAACTTTACCATTCTGTTTGGGAACCGCCTATAATGTGCGTAGCATGGGAGATATCGAGATTCTTGGTTGTTATGTTGACAATGAAAGTACACCGCTCAAAATGTTATTCATCTCTATTTAAAAATCGAGCTCTGGCACCTCTACAAATCCCTGCTTCCCTCTGCAAAGGGCCTATCTATTTACTTTTATGCAGAGTCATCACCCTCTTATCAAAAAGCACCAGTAGGAGAGCACCTCTGTCGTTGCATGTATTACTATTAATTTGCATTGAGTACGATCATGACTGGATCTCTTTTACCATGAATTACAATGTTTAGTCAGTCCTTGATCTTTAAAGGTGCTCTGCATTTATGTTTTGCGGTCTCAGAAAGGGCTAGCGAGATACCATCCTGTTATATCATATCATGATTGTTTTGAGAAGTGTTGTCATCCGAGGTTTATTATTAATGCTCGCTAGTTGATTATGCCATTGATGTGAGTAGTCTTGAGACCTGAAAGTTATTGTGAATGCGGTTAGTTCATGATCTTGTTGAAAACCTGAATGCTAGCTTACATATTTACAACAACAAGAGCAAATAGAGTTTGTCAAAGTTTTTCTTTATCACTTTCAGTTTATCAACTGAATTGCTTGAGGACAAGCAAAGGTTTAAGCTTGGGGGAGTTGATATATCTCCAACGTATCTACTTTTCCAAACACTTTTGCCCTTGTTTTGGACTCTAACTTGCATGATTTGAATGGAACTAACCCGGACTGACGTTGTTTTCAGCAGAACTGCCATGGTGTTGTTTTTGTGCAGAAATAAAATTTCTCGGAATCACCTGAAAATCAACGGAGATTTATTTCAAAAAATATAAAAAATACCTGCAAGAAGATCCACACCGGGGGGCCCACAGGCTGTCCTCGAGGGTGGGGGGCGCCTCCCCTTCCCAGGACGCGCCCCCTGCCTCGAGGGCACCCCGATGCCCCACCGATGTATCACCAGGTCCTATATATTCCGTTTCATGGAGAAAAAAATCAAGGAGAAAGAATTATCGCATTTTACGAGACGAGGCCGCCGCCAAGCCCTAATCTCTCTTGGGAGGGCTGATCTGGAGTCCGTTCGGGGCTTCGGAGAGTGGAGATCGTCGCCATCGTCATCATCAACCTTCCTCCATCACCAATTCCATGATGCTCACCACCGTGTGTGAGTAATTCCATCGTAGGCTTGCTGGACGGTGATGGGTTAGATGGGATCTATCATGTAATCGAGTTAGTTTTGTTAGGGTTTGATCCCTAGTATCCACTATGTTCTGAGATTGATGTTGCTATGACTTTGCTATGCTTAATGCTTGTCACTAGGGCCCGAGTGCCATGATTTCAGATCTGAACCTATTATGTTTCCATGAATATATGTGTGTTCTTGATCCTATCTTGCAAGTCTATAGTCACCTACTATGTGTTATGATCCGACAACCCCGAAGCGACAATAATCAGGACCACTCCCAGTGATGATAATAGTTTGAGGAGTTCATGTATTCACTATGTGTTAATGCTTTGGTCCGGTACTCCATTAAAAGGAGGCCTTAATATCCCTTAGTTTCCAATAGGACCCCGCTGCCACGGTAGGGTAGGACAAAAGATGTCATGCAAGTTCTTTTCCATAAGCACGTATGACTATATTCGGAATACATGCCTACATTACATTGATGAACTAGAGCTAGTTCTGTGTCACCCTAGGTTATAACTTCTACATGATGAATTGCATCCAACGTAATTTCCCATCACCGATCTAACGCCTACGAGCTTTACCTATATTGCTTACCGCTTATTTACTTTTCCATTGCTATTATCACAAAAACTACAAAAACACTATCGTTACTTTTTATTGTTGCTACCACCACTATCATATTAGTGTGCTACTAAACTATCTTGTTGCAGATACTAAGTTTCCAGGTGTGGCTGAATTGACAACTCAGTTGCTAATACTTAAGAGTATTCTTTGGCTCCCCTTGTGTCGAATCAACAAATTTGGGTTTAATACTTTACCCTCGAAAACTATTGCGATCCCCTACACTTGTGGGTTATCACTATTCTTCTTGAAGTTCCATTTCTTCCCATTGCCCTTTTTCTTGAAACTGGTGGTCTTGTTAACCATCAACACTTGATGCTTCTTTTTTATTTCTACCTCTGCAGCTTTGAGCATTGCGAAGAGCTCGGGAATTGTCTTCTCCATCCCTTGCATATTATAGTTCATCACGAAGCCTTTATAGTTTGGTGGCGGTGATTGAAGAACTCTGTCAATAACACTATCATCTGGAATATTAACTCCCAGTTGAGTCATGTGGTTATGGTACCCAGACATTCTGAGTATGTGTTCACTGACATAACTATTCTCCTCCATCTTGCAGCTACAGAACTTGTTGGAGACTTCATATCTATCATCTCGGGCATTTCCTTGAAATATTAAATTCAATTCTTGGAACATCTCATACTCTCCATGACGTTCAAAACGTCTTTGAAGTCCCGATTCTAAGATGAAAAGCATGGCACACTGAACTATATAGTAGTCATTAGACCGCGTCTGCCAGACGTTCAAAGCGTCCACGTTAGCGGGAGGGGGCTTGTCACCTAGCGGTGCATCAAGGACATAATTCTTCTATGCAGCAATGAGGATAATCCTCAAGTTACGGACCCAGTCCGTGTAGTTGCTACCATCATCTTTCAACTTAGCTTTCTCTAGGAACACATTAAAATTCAAGGGAACGGTAGCATAGGCCATTGATCTACAACATAGATATACAAAAACTATCAGGACTAAGTTCATGATAAATTAAGTTCAATTAATCATATTACTAAAGAACTCCCACTTAGATAGACATCCCTCAAGTGATCTAAATGATCACGTGATCCAAATCAACTAAACCATGTCCGATCATCACGTGAGATGGAGTAGTTTTCAATGGTGAACATCTTATGTTGATCATATCTTCTATATGATTCACGTTCGATCTTTCGGTCTCCAGTGTTCCGAGGCCATGTCTGTACATGCTAGGCTCGTCAAGATTAACCCGAGTATTCTGCACATGCAAAACTGTCTTACACCCGTTGTATGTGAACGTAGAGCTTATCACACGTGATCCTCACGTAATGTATCGGCACGACGAACTATCGCAATGGTGCATACTTAGGGAGAACACTTGTACCTTGAAAATTTTAGTAAGGGATCATCTTATAATGCTACCGTCGTTCTAAGCAAAATAAGATGCATAAAAAAGATAAACAACACATGCAATCAAAATATGTGACATGATATGGCCATCATCATCTTGTGCTTTTGATCTCCATCTCAAAAGCATCGTCACGATGTGACATGATATGGCCATCATCATCTTGTGCTTTTGATCTCCATCTCAAAAGCATCGTCACGATCTCCATCGTCACCGGCTTGACACCATGATCTTCATTGTAGCGTCATGGTCGTCTCGCCAACTATTGCTTCTACTAGTATCGCTAACTCATAGTGATAAAGTAAAGCAATTCCATGGCGTTCGCAATTCATACAATAAAGAGACAACCATAAGGCTCCTGCCGGTTGCCGATAATTTTACAAAACATGATCATCTCATACAATAATGTATAACTCATCACGCCTTGACCATATCACATCACAACATGCCCTGCAAAAACAAGTTAGACGTCCTTTACTTTGTTGTGCAAGTTTTACGTGGCTGCTACGGGCTTCTAGCAAGAACCATTCTTACCTATGGCACAAAAACCACAACGGTGATTTATCAAGTTTGTTGTTTTAACCTTCAACAAGGACTGGCGACGGTCAAATTTGATTCAACTAAAGCAAGAGAGACAAACACCCGCCAGTCACCTTTATGCAAACAAGTTGCACGTAACGGTGGAACCGGTCTCATGAACGCGGTCATGTAATGTTGGTCCGGGCCGCTTCATCTTACAATACCGCCGAATCAAAATAAGACGTTGGTGGTAGGTAGTATGAACATCACCACCCACAACTCCTTTGTGTTCAACTCGTGCATATCATATACGCATAGACCTGGCTCATGATGCCACTGTTGGGAATGTAGCATCCAATTTCAAAAAATTCTACGATCACGCAAGTTCTATCTATGAGATGTATAGCAACGATATGGGAAGAGTGTGTCTACGTACCCTCGTAGACCGAAAGCGGAAGCGTTAGATTAACGCGGTTGATGTAGTCGAACGTCTTCGCGATTCAACCGAACAAGCACTGAACGTACGGCACCTCCGAGTTTAGCACACGTTCAGCTTGATGATGTCCCTCGAGCTCTTGATCCAGTAGAGGGTCAAGGGAGACTTCCGGCAGCATGTCGGCGTGTTTACGGTGATGGTGAAGTAGATCGCGCAGGGCTTCGCCTAAGCACTACGACAATATGACATGAGGTGTAAACTTTGGAGGAGGCACCGCACACGGCTAAGAGAATAACTTGTGTGTTCTAGGATGCCCCCTCCCCACGTATATAAAGGAGGGAGGGAGAGGAGGCCAGCCGGCCCCTAGGGCGCGCCAAGGAGAGGAGTCCTACTAGGTTTCCTAGTCCTAGTAGGATTCCCTCTCAAGGAAGGGGGGGAAGAATGAAGGAGAGGGAGAGGGAGAGGGAAGTGGAGCGCTGTTGGAAATATGCCCTAGAGGCAATAATAAAATGGTTATTATTATATTTCCTTGTTCATGATAATTGTCTATTGTTCATGCTTTAATTGTATTATCCGGAAACAGTAGTACATGTGTGAATACATAGACCACAACATGTCCCTAGTGAGCCTCTAGTTGACTAGCTCATTGGTCAATAGATGGTTATGGTTTCCTGACCATGGACATTCGATGTCATTGATAACGGGATCACATCATTAGGAGAATAATGTGATGGACAAGACCCAATACTAAGCCTAACACAAGATCGTGTAGTTCGTATGCTAAAGCTTTTCCAATGTCAAGTATCCTTTCCTTAGACCATGAGGTTGTGCAACTCCCGGATACCGTAGGAATACTTTGGGTGTGCCAAATGTCACAACGTAACTGGGTGGCTATAAAGGTACACTACGGGTATCTCTGAAAGCATCTGTTGGGTTGGCACGAATTGAGACTGGGATTTGTCACTCCGTATGACGGAGAGGTATCTCTGGGCCCACTCGGTAAGACATCATCGTAATGAGCTCAATGTGACTAAGGGGTTGGTCACGGGATGATGTGTTACGGAACGAGTAAAGAGACTTGCCATAACGAGATTGAACAAGGTATCGGTATACCGACGATCGAATCTCGGGCAAGTACTATACCGCTAGACAAAGGGAATCGTATACGTGATTGATTGAATCCTTGACATCGTGGTTCATCCGATGAGATCATCGTGGAACATGTGGGAGCCAACATGGGTACCCAGACCCCGCTGTTGGTTATTGGCCGGAGATAGGTCTCGATCATGACTGCATGGTTCCCGAACCCGTAGGGTCTACACACTTAAGGTTCAATGACGCTAGGGTTATAGGGAATGTAGTATGTGGTTACCGAATGTTGTTCGGAGTCTCGGATGAGATCCCGGACGTCACGAAGATTTTCAGAATGGTCCGGAGGTAAAGATTTATATATGGGAAGTCCCGTTTTGGTCACCAGAATTGTTCTAGGCGTTATCGGTAACGTACCTGGACCACCGGAAGGGTTCCGGGGGTCCACCGGGAGGCGCCACCAGCCCTAGAGGCTTGTGTGGGCCAAGTGTGGGAAGGGACCAGCCCTAGATGGGCTGGTACACCCCCCACCCTACCAAGGCCTAGGGCGCGGGGGGTAGGAGAGGGGGCAAACCCTAGGTCCAGATGGGCCTTAAGGCCCACCCTAGGGCGCCCCCTCTCTCCCCCCTCCTGGCCGCCCCCTAGATGGGATCTAGGGGCTGCCGCCACTCCTAGGGGGGAAACCCTAGATGGGGGTGCAGCCCCTCCCCTCCCCCTATATATATGTGGGGTTTCGGAGCTGCCAGATGCACGAGTTCGTCTCTCTCTTGGCGCAGCCCTACCCCTCTCCCTCCTCGTCTCTTGCGGTGCATGGCGAAGCCCTGCTGGAGTGCCATGTTCCTCCACCACCACCACGCCGTCGTGCTGCAGCTGGACGGAGTCTTCCCCAACCTCTCCCTCTCCCCTTGCTGGATCAAGGCGCGGGAGACGTCACCGGGCTGCACGTGTGTTGAACACGGAGGCACCGTTGTTCGGCGCTTAGATCAGATTCGACCGTGATCTGAATCGCTTCGTGTACGACTCTACCAACCGCGTTCTTGCAACGCTTCCGCATCGCGATATTGAAAGGTATGAAGATGCACTCCCCTCTCGTGGCTAGTAATCTCCATAGATAGATCTTGGTGATGCGTAGGAAATTTTTTGATTTTCTGCAACGATCCCCAACAGTGGTATCAGAGCTAGGTCTATGCGTAGTTACTATGCACAAGTATAACACAAGATTGTTGTGGGCGTAGATCATGTCAATTTACTTGCCGCTACTAGTCTTATCTTGATTTGGAGGCATCGTGGGATGAAGCGGCCCGGACCGACCTTACACATACTCTTACGTGAGACAGGTTCCACCGACTGACATGCACTAGTTGCATAAGGTGGCTAGCGGGTGTCTGTCTCTCCCACTTTAGTCGGATCGGATTCGATGAAAAGGGTCCTTATGTAGGGTAAATGGTAATTGGCATATCACGTTATGGTTTTTGCGTAGGTAAGAAACGTTCTTGCTAGAAACCTATAGCAGCCACGTAAAAACTTGCAACAACAATTAGGGGACGTCTAACTTGTTCTTGCAGCATGTGCCGTGTGATGTGATATGGCCAAAAGGATGTGATGAATGATATATGTGATGTATGAGATTGATCATGTTCTTGTAATAGGAATCACGACTTGCATGTCGATGAGTATGACAACTGGCAGGAGCCATAGGAGTTGTCTTATTTTATTGTATGACCCGCGTGTCATTGAAAACGCCATGTAATTACTTTACTTTATTGCTAACCGTTAGCCATAGTACTAGAAGTAATGTTTGGCGAGACAACTTCATGAAGACACAATGATGGAGATCATGATGATGGAGATCATGGTGTCATGCCGGTGACAATGATGATCATGGAGCCCCGAAGATGAAGATCAAAAGGAGCAAAATGATATTGGCCATATCATGTCACTATTTGATTGCATGTGATGTTTATCATGTTTTACATCTTATTTTCTTAGAACAACGGTAGTAAATAAGATGATCTCTCACTAAAATTTCAAGAATTGTGTTCCCCCTAACTGTGCACCGTTGCTAAGGTTCGTTGTTCCGAAGCACCACGTGATGATTGGGTGTGATAGGCTCTAACGTTCGCATACAACGGGTGTAAGCCAGATTTACACACGCAATACACTTAGGGTTGACTTGACGAGCCTAGCATGTACAGACATGGCCTCGGAACAAGGAAGACCAAAAGGTCGAACATGAGTCGTATAGAAGATACGATCAACATGAAGATGTTCATCGTTGATGACTAGTCCGTCTGACGTGATGATCGGACACGGCCTAGTCGATTCGGATCATGTATCACTTAGATGACTAGAGAGATGTCTATTTGAGTGGGAGTTCATTAAATTTGTTTAGATAAACTTAATTGTCATGAACATAGTCTAAAATCTTTACAATATGTCTTGTAGATCCAATGGCCCACGCTAATGTTGCCCTCAACTTCAACGCGTTCCTAGAGAAACCAAGCTGAAAGACGATGGTAGCAACTATACGGATTGGGTCCGTAACTTGAGGATCATCCGCATAGCTGCCAAGAAAGCGTATGTCCTTGAAACACCGCTAGGTGATGCACCCGTTTTCCCAGCAACTCAAGACGTTATGAACGCCTGGCAGTCGCGTAGTGATGATTACTCCCTGGTTCAATGCGGCATGCTTTACAGCTTAGAATCGGGGCTCCAAAAGCGTTTTGAGCAACACGGAGCATATGAGATGTTCCAAGAGCTGAAAATGGTTTTCCAAGATCATGCCCGAGTCGAGAGATATGAAGTCTCCGACAAGTTCTACAGTTGTAAGATGGAGGAGAATAGTTCTATTAGCGAGCATATACTCAAATGTCTGGGTTGCACAATCGCTTGTCTCAGTTGGGAATTAATCTCCCAGATGACGCGGTCGTTGACAGAATCCTCCAGTCACTCCCACCTAGCTATAAGAGCTTTGTGATGAACTTTAATATGCAGGGGATGGAGAAGTCCATTCCCGAGGTATATTCAATGCTGAAATCAGCGGAGGTGGAGATCAAAAAGGAACATCAAGTGTTGATGGTGAATAAAACCACTAAGTTCAAGAAAGGTAAGGGTAAGAAGAACTTCAAGAAGGACGGCAAAGGAGTTGTCGCGCCCGGTAAGCCAGTTGCCAAGAAGAAGCCAAAGAATGGACCCAAGCCTGAGACTGAGTGCTTTTATTGCAAGGGAACGGGTCACTGGAAGCGGAACTATCCCAAATACTTAGCGGATAAGAAGGCCAGAAACGTCAAAGGTATATGTGATATACATGTTATTGATGTGTACCATACCAGCGCTCGTAGTAGCTCCTGGGTATTTGATACCGGTGCAGTTGCTCACATTTGTAACTCAAAGCAGGAGCTGCGGAATAAGCGGAGACTCGCGAAGGACGAGGTGACGATGCGCGTCGGAAATGGTTCCAAGGTCGATGCGATCGCCGTCGGCACGCTACCTCTGCATCTACCTTCAGGATTAGTTTTAAACTCAATAATTATTATTTAGTACCGGCTTTGAGCATGAACATTGTATATGGATCTCATTTGATGCGAGATGGCTACTCATTTAAATCTAAGAATAATGGTTGTTCTATTTATATGAGAGAAATGTTTTATGGTCATGCCCCGCTGGTCAATGGTTTATTCTTAATGAATCTCGAACGTGATGTTACACATATTCATAATGTGGATGCCAAAAGATGTAAGGTTGATAATGATAGTCCCACGTACTTGTGGCACTGTCGCCTTGGTCATATTGGTGTCAAACGTATGAAGAAACTCCATGCAGATGGACTTTTGGAGTCTCTTGATTATGAATTATTTGACACGTGCGAACCATGCCTCTTGGGCAAGATGACCAAGACTTCGTTCTTCGGAACAATGGAGCGAGCAACCAACTTATTGGAAATCATACATACTGATGTGTGCGGTTCAATGAGTGTTCAAGCTCGCGGTGGCTATCGTTATGTTCTCACCCTCACTGATGACTTAAGTATATATGGGTATGTCTACTTAATGAAACACAAGTCTGAGACCTTTGAAAAGTTCAAGGAATTTCAGAATGAGGTTGAGAATCAACGTGACAAAAAAATAAAGTTCTTACGATCAGATCATGGAGGAGAATATTTAAGTCACGAATTTGGCACGCACCTAAGGAAATGTGGAATTGTTTCACAGTTGATGCCGCCTGGAACACCTCAACGTAATGGTGTATCCGAACGTCGTAATCGTACTCTGTTGGACATGGTGCGATCTATGATGTCTCTTACCGACTTACCGCTATCATTCTGGGGTTATGCCTTACAGACTGCCGCATTCACTTTAAATGGCGCACCGTCTAAATCCGTTGAGACGACACCATATGAACTATGGTTTGGGAAGAAACCTAAGTTGTCGTTTCTAAAAGTTTAGGGATGCGATGCTTATGTCAAGAAACTTCAACCTGAAAAGCTCGAATCCAAATCGGAAAAATGTGTCTTCATAGGATACCCTAAGGAAACTATTGGGTATACCTTCTACCTCAGATCCGAAGGCAAGGTCTTTGTTGCCAAGAATGGATCCTTTCTGGAGAAAGAGTTTCTCTCGAAAGAAGTAAGTGGGAGGAAAGTGGAACTTGATGAGGTGATTGTCACCCCTTCCGAACCGGAAAGTAGCGCAGCGCAGGATGATGTTTTTGTGGTGCCTGCACCGACTAGGGAGGAATTTAATGATGATGATCATGAAACTTCGGATCAAGTTACTGCTGAACTTCGTAGGTCCACAAGGACACGTTCCGCACCAGAGTGGTACGACAAGCCTGTCCTGGAAATCATGTTGTTAGACAATGGTGAACCTTCGAACTATGAAGAAGCGATGGCGGGCCCGGATTCCAACAAATGGCTTGAAGCCATGAAATCCGAGATAGGATCCATGTATGATAACAAAGTATGGACTTTGGTTGACTTGCCCGATGATCAGCAAGCCATAGAAAATAAATGGATCTTTAAGAAGAAGACTGACGCGGATGGTAATGTGACCATCTATAAGGCTCGGCTTGTCGCTAAAGGTTATCGACAAGTTCAAGGAATTGACTACGACGAGACTATCTCTCATGTAGCGATGTTGAAGTCCGTCCGAATCATGTTAGCAATTGCCTCATTCTATGATTATGAGATATGGCAAATGGACGTCAAAACGGCATTCCTTAATGGCTTCCTTAAGGAAGAACTATATATGATGCAGCCGAAAGGTTTTGTCGATCCTGAGAATGCTAACAAGGTATGCAAGCTCCAGCGCTCCATCTATGGGCTGGTGCAAGTATTTCGGAGTTCGAACATTCGCTTTGATGAGGTGATCAAAGCGTTTGGGTTTATACAGACTTGGGGAGAAGCCTGTATTTATAAGAAAGTGAGTGGGAGCTCTGTAGCATTTCTAATATTATATGTGGATGACATATTGCTGATGGGAAATGATGTAGAATTCTTGGAAAGCATAAAGGCCTACTTGAATAAAAGTTTTTCAATGAAGGACCTTGGAGAAGCTGCTTACATATTAGGCAACAAGATCTATAGAGATAGATCGAGACGCCTCATTGGTCTTTCACAAAGCACATACCTTGACAAGATATTGAAGAAGTTCAATATGGATCAGTCCAAGAAAGGGTTCTTGCCTGTATTGCAAGGTATGAGATTGAGCACAGCTCAATGGCCGACCTCGGCAAAAGATAGAGAAAACATGAGTGTCATCCCCTATGCCTCGGCTATAGGTTCTATTATGTATGCCATGCTGTGTATCAGACCTGATGTGAACCTTGCCATAAGTTTGGTGGGGAGGTACCAAAGTAATCCCAGTATGGAACACTGGACATCGGTCAAGAACATCCTGAAGTACCTGAAAAGGACTAAGGATATGTTTCTCATTTATGGAGGTGACGAAGAGCTCGTCGTAAAGGGTTACGTCGATGCTAGCTTCGACACATATCTGGATGACTCCAAGTCACAAAGCGGATACGTGTATATTTTGAATGGTGGGGCAGTCAGCTGGTGCAGTTGCAAGCAAAGCGTCGTGGCGGCATCTACATGTGAAGCGGAGTACATAGCTGCTTCCGAAGCAGCGCAGGAAGGAGTCTGGATGAAGGAGTTGATCACCGACCTAGGAGTTATTCCAAGCGCATCGGGCCCGATGACTCTCTTCTGTGACAACACTGGAGCTATTGCCATTGCCAAGGAGCCCAGGTTTCACAAGAAGACCAAGCACATCAAGCATCGTTTCAAATCCATCTGGAATTATATTCAAGATGGAGACATAGATATTTGTAAAGTACATACAGATGTGAATGTCGCAGATCCGTTGACTAAACCTCTTCCATGAGCAAAACATGATCAACACCAGAACTCTATGGGTGTTCGATTCATCACAATGTAACCAGATTGTTGACTCTAGTGCAAGTGGGAGACTGTTGGAAATATGCCCTAGAGGCAATAATAAAATGGTTATTATTATATTTCCTTGTTCATGATAATTGTCTATTGTTCATGCTTTAATTGTATTATCCGGAAATAGTAATACATGTGTGAATACATAGACCACAACATGTCCCTGGTGAGCCTCTAGTTGACTAGCTCGTTGATCAATAGATGGTTACGGTTTCCTGACCATGGACATTGGATGTCATTGATAATGGGATCACATCATTAGGAGAATGATGTGATGGACAAGACCCAATACTAAGCCTAGCACAAGATCGTGTAGTTCGTATGCTAAAGCTTTTCCAATGTCAAGTATCCTTTCCTTAGACCATGAGGTTGTGCAACTCCCGGATACCGTAGGAATACTTTGGGTGTGCCAAACGTCACAACGTAACTGGGTGGCTATAAAGGTACACTACGGGTATCTCCCAAAGCATTTGTTGGGTTGGCACGAATTGAGACTGGGATTTGTCACTCTGTATGACGGAGAGGTATCTCTGGGCCCACTCGGTAAGACATCATCGTAATGATCTCAATGTGACTAAGGGGTTGGTCACGAGATGACGTGTTATGGAACGATAAAGAGACTTGCCATAACGAGATTGAACAAGGTATCGGTATACCGATGATCGAATCTCGAGCAAGTACTATACCGTTAGACAAAGGGAATCGTATACGGGATTGATTGAATCCTTGACATCGTGGTTCATCCAATGAGATCATCGTGGAACATATGGGAGCCAACAAGTATCCAAATCCTGCTGTTGGTTATTGGCCGGAGATAAGTCTCGGTCATGACTGCCTGGTTCCCGAACCCGTAGGGTCTACACACTTAAGGTTCAATGACGCTAGGGTTATAGGGAATGTAGTATGTGGTTACCAAATGTTGTTCGAAGTCTTGGATGAGATCCCGGACGTCACGAGGAGTTCCGTAATGGTCCGGAGGTAAAGATTTATATATGGGAAGTCCCGTTTTGTTCACCGGAATTGTTCTGGGCGTTATCGGTAACGTACCGGGACCACCGGAAGGGTTCCGGGGGTCCACCGGGAGGGGCCACCAGCCCCAGAGGCTTGTGTGGGCCAAGTGTGGGAAGGGACCAGCCCTAGATAGGCTGGTGCACCCCCCCCCCCCCACCAAGGCCCAGGGCACAGGGGGTAGGAGAGGGGGCAAACCCTAGGTCCAGATGGGCCCTAAGGCCCACCCTAGGGCGCCCCCCTCTCTCCCCCCTCCTGGCCGCCCCCTAGATGGGATCTAGGGGCTGCCGCCACCCCTAGGGGGGAAACCCTAGATGGGGGCGCAGCCCCTCCCCTCCCCCTATATATATGTGGGGTTTCGGGGCTGCCAGATGCACGAGTTCGTCTCTCTCTTGGCGCAGCCCTACCCCTCTCCCTCCTCGTCTCTTGCGGTGCTTGGCGAAGCCCTGCTTGTAACACCCCATATGTGATACTTTCCTATATTGGAAATAAAGCATTCTCATTTGATCCTTGTCCTTATCCTTGGGGGTTCTTGTCTTTTGAGCTCATTTTATTTTGCATTGTCATGTTATTTTGTTTTATTTTGCATCCATGCATTGCTTCATCATCATGGCATCTTAGTCATCTTAGTTTACTTTCTTATTGTGGTTGTGATGTGAGGCACCTTGTGATGTGTGTGAGTGTTGGTGCCTAGCCTTGCCCTTGCAAACCCTAGACCCCCTCCTTATGGTTTTTCCCTCTTCCGTCTTCCTTCTCTTCCTTTCTTTATTTATTTTTGCAAGTGTCCTAGCCTAGTCCTTTAATGTTCTTTCTTTTCCCAAAAACCTTGCACCATGTCTACACCCTCTCTCCCAAATTTCATCCTGTTTGGAGTTGTCTTGGTTGGATTCAAAAATGGCACAAGTTTGAATATTATTCAAACTTGTATTATTTTTCTGCCTCTAAAAATGTCCAAGCCAATTTTATAAATTTGGGCATAAATCAAGGAGCATGGAGATATTTTATTTATCCCCTAACTCTTTTCCTTTGAGCCTGCACTTTCTTTTCATTTTCTGCCTGAAAAAAATAGAAAAGAAAAGAGATAACAACAGCAGCAGTGGCTTGGGCCACCTCCTCCTCCACCAGGCCCAGCCCTCCTCCGCTGCAGCCCTTCGGCCCACTTCTTCTCTCCCGCAGCGGCCCAGCCAGCGCCAGCGTCGCGCGCAGTCGCGCCGTTCACTTTTTCCCCGCGGTCCCACACGTCAGCCTCACACCCCCCTCTTCGCCGTCTTCCTCCGTCACGTGTTGCTGAGACAGAGCGCAAGCTCGCCGTCGCGCCGTGATCATGGACGTCGAGGCCTCGCGATCAGCGCCCCCCTTTTAAGCCCTCAGCTTGTCCAACCCTCTCTCTAGGGTTCCTCCTACCTCCTCCCGCCGCCTGGGGAGCTAAGATCCACTAGATCCGCCGCTCCAAAGCCGTCCCGCACGCATCTGGGAGCGCGAGCTCGTCGCCGGCGTGCCTCCCGTCGACCACGGCCTCGCCAACCTTGCCGAGCTACTTCCCCGTCGTTGACTACGTCCTCTACGCGGAGCCGATTGCCTCGCCTACGTCGTCTTCTTCCTCTTCTTCAACTCCGGCGGCCGTAGCTGTTCGAGCGTCGTCGTCGTCGACTCCAACCACCTCCGGGCCAGCCGAACACCTCGCCGTGTTCGTGGTGAGCATCTCCACCTTCTCATGCACTTTTACCCCTCCTTAGCGTCGTCTAGGCTCGAGTTCGTCGTGCACCCGAGCTTGTTGCCGTCGGGACTCGTCGTCGACGAGTATTCCAACCACCATAGGTCGTCTCTTGTTGCCCGTCTGCTTCGGCTTGTCGTGTAGATGCTGCCAGAGCAGTCGCCGCTCCACCTAAGCTGTTGCTTCGTCTCGTAGTTGTCCGCCGCCGCCGTTCTGTCATGAGCTCGTCGCCGGCGTTGTAGTGGCTGCTAGGTCTTGCAAGTGTGTGGCGTGGATGCGGTGTTCCCCCAGGAACAGCCCGCACCCCTCCGCCGTCCCATTAGGTCACCAGAGCGGCTCCGACGAGCAGCTTCGACGAACCTCTGCTTTCTCCAGCCGCTAGCCTCTGCAGTTATATCTTCAGACTTTGCGCTTGTGTTCTGTCGAGAACACTTGCCTAGCCCTGTGGCTAGATCCTTCGTCAGTTAGCAGAGAGACGCGGGTTTGATTCCGTCCGGGGGCAGTGGGAATTAATCCCCCATTTTTGCCTCGCGTGTGACTCGTAGTGGCCCCCGTCTGTCAGCCTCTCAGCACACTTCCACCCACACGCGCACCCAGCCGCTGCCACATCAGCGCCCTGACCCCACAGGTCAGTGGCTGCGGTTAGAATAGGCCTGGGTCACTTTTGACCTTTTGCGCCTATTTTCTTTTCTGTTTTTGTTTTTCTCTTCTTTTTCTGCTTTTTCTTTGTTTAATTAATATCTGGTGATATATGCCTTTGTTCGAGATAAGTTATATATGAAACTTGCTTAGTTTTTCATGTAGATTATGAATATGCTGTTTGTTGCCATGTTTAAAAACATTTAAAATGTTGTTTGAATTATTCTGGTTTTAAATATGCTTAAACTTGGAAAAATTATAACTAAATAACTACAACTCCAAATTTAACAAACTTTATATGCATTTGGGATGGAAAAATATGTAGAATATTATGGTGTTGTTGTTTTGCATGTTTAACAACTTTATAATAGAAGTTTTACCGATCTGTCATAAATGCATTTAATTAATTATGGGAGTTTCTGGAAATTGTTGTTTGTTATTTCTAGCCCTTTTAAATATGCTAGCATGTTGCTGTAGTCTTAGTTGCACCCTTGCCATGTTAATCAACTCCTATAAAGTTGTTGGTTGCTTGTTTGAATAAGCTACATAAACTTGCTAGTTTTGTTCTTTTGCTTGTTTCTTTCATATGAGTGATCTTGTTGGCTATGATGCTATTGCACTTTTGTGTCCCTAGATCATGCATCATATCTATTCATGTCCTTATGCATCATGACCATGCATCATGTGGTTGAGCATTGCATGTTGATTGATTGTTGTTCCGGTGTTGCATTGTTGTGTTTGGTTAGAGCTCGGTGACGATTCAGAGTACGAGGTTCCTACCGAGGCTGAGTTTGAGGAGCAAGGTTACGATCCCTCCGTGGAATCGACAGGCAAGATGACCATACCCAGATATCACTACTATCTTTGCCTATGCTAGATGTCTCGCTCTTTAGATATTGCATCGATGCCTATGTCTGTTTGCCAGCCCTCCTATTGTTGCCATGAAACTCCTTAACCACCCTCCTAGCAAACCGTTGTTTGGCTAAGTATGCATCGCTCAGCCCCTCTTATAGCACTGTTAGTTGCAGATGAAGATTTGAATATTCTTGCTTCGTGATGAAGTTATTGTTGGGATATCACAATATATTAACTGTTAATCTAAATCACCTATATATTGGTAATGGGTGGAAGGCTAAGCCTCTTGCTTGGTGTTTTGTTCCACTCATGACACCCTAGGAACCGATAAACCGGTGTTATGTCCCTTGATTTTGCATCCCTAACACGGTTGGATTTATGGGCCCCCCTCGATAACTCGCTCAGTGTTAAAGCTTTTCCAGCAATGCCCAACATTGGTTTTACATTTGCCTAATAACTAAAACTTGCATAGGGCGTTGCAAACCCGAGTTCTTAATTAACAACCCCGGGCCAGTGCTCCTCATGAGTGTTGGTCCAAACTGGGCAACCTGCGGGGCCACCTCGGGAAACTCAAGGGCTGGTATACACCCGTAGCTTGTCCCATCCGGTCGTGGCCTAAGACTAGATACGCGCGGCTACTATCAGGGCGTCGGCACGCAGGGAGGTCTTGCTGGATTAGTTTTACCTTTGTCGGAATATCTTGAGCACGAGATTCCGAGAATACTCGGGTCTTCCCACCTTGGAGTTGCCACTCCGCAGATCGTGAGCTTGTGATGGGCTAAGTTGGGACACCCCTGCAGGGTTTGATCTTTCGAAAGCCATGCCCGCGGTTATGTGGCAGATGGAATTTGTTAATATCCGGTTGTAGATAACTTGACACCATGTTCGCGAAAACACTACCTGCGTGAGTAACCGTGATGGTCTCTTTCCGAAGGGGTTCGGGAAGTGAACATGGTGGGGTTATGTTTGATCGTGAGTAGTTAGGATCACTTCGTGATCAACTTGGAGATCGCTGGCACTTGTTCTCTTCTCGCTCTAAACTCGTAAGATAGTGCTTAGTGCTGTTGTAACCTTGTTTTAAGCCTTTTCCACACCTAAGGCTTTGATAGTCTTGTTACCCGAGAACGGGATTGCTGAGTCCTCTATGGCTCACAGATTCAACACACAATAGATGGAGGTACCGTTAAGAACTACACACGTGGTGGTTCAGAGCTGTATTGGGAGTTCGATGAAGAGCGTGGACGTTACTATGTGTCTTATCCCGACGATCAGTAGTGGCTCTTACTAGGATGATCCGGGCCTTGTGTTGTTTTATGGTATCTTTTCGTTTGGATTTCGTCCGTAGTCGGACTCTGATGTTATTTGGATGATGTATGTTAATGTATTTCATTGTGTGACGTGGCGAGTGTAAGCCAACTACCTTTTTACACTTTCATCCCTATTTTTACATGAGTTGTGCAAAGATACCATACTTGAGATCATTATAGTATGCGATTATGTCTTTAAGTCGTGCCTCGACACGTGGGAGACATAGTCGCATACTGGGCATTACAAGTTGGTATTCAGAGCCTTCTCCGGCCTAGGAGCCCCCCTGATTGATCGAATCGTTGACGGTAGAGTCTAGGCACACACATAAAAATGTTTTGAGTCATATATATATATATATATATATATATATATATATATATATATATATATATATATATATATATATATATATATATATATATATATTGGTGAGTAGGATTTCTTTTTACTCCTCATCCCTTCATCGCTCTGGTGAGGACTCCTGACGTTGTTCTATCTCTTCTACTCTAAAAAATTCACTAAATTTCTTTTAGGATCACGCGAGTATTGTTTGGATTTTTGGATTGTTCCGATATGTTTGTGATGAGAACATTGTTCTCGATGCCTCCTGTCATTTAGGGTTTGTGGCAGTGTCCCGAGGAGTTGAGCTCCAAGGTGTTGTCGTCACAAATGTATCGCAACGGTTCTAGAATACTTAAGATGGCCGACATCGAAAACTCTTCTATGCGGTTAGTGGTGAGATAACCCCGACGTCACCCAGTACTGGTGGGATAGTTCGGGAGTATTGCCACAGCTTGTATAGCGGATGCGTTTCAAAGGCCCGAGGTAAACAGTTTCCGAGGATGACTGATTATGTGTTGAAGGATGGATACAGCTGGATGTAGGATTAGAGTTGAGTGCGCGGTGCTTCCCCTGTATCCCCAACACCCGATTGCATAATCAGAAACCTTCGGGAATTAATAGGTGGGTTCTCTAGTAGCTCGTAGGCATTCTTCCAACGAGTGCATGGTATGAGGTTTGGGGTTCAACATCGAGTGAAGAGGTTTCATGGGTGTTGTTCCAATTGGGAGTTGCATCTTAAAGGGTCCTTGGCTATGCTGATCCGGGGATTGCAACACCCTTTGTAACATGTTCCATGAGCATTCAACATGAACATGTGGGACGAAGCTTCTATCATGTATTTGTTACATCAGCACCTTGTTGTTTTTTTATATTACCTTTTGTTCTCCCAAGTGGCTTCTCGAGAAGACTGTTGTACCATTAAATTGTGGAATTCATTTGTTCATTTTCTTTGAATGTTCTTGTGAAGACTTATGTTGCAATTTCTAGCCGTTGATTCAGCTTATATAATTTCCATCAATGGCTAATAGTTGTCATCTCATTCAGGATGGCTCCTAAGAAGGTTCCCAACCCTAACCAAGAGGGTGAAGAAGAGCGTGTTCCTGAACGTCCTCCTTCCCCTCCTCCTCCGTCTGAGGCATGGAGAGAAATTATGCAAGCGGCCAACCAAAACACCCAGATGCTTATGCAAATGATGCAGAACTTTCAAGCCAACCAAGCAAATCAAGGCAATCATGGGAACCAAGGCCAAGGCAATCTATTCAATCAACCTCACTTTGCGACTCTGAACCAATTCCTGGCAAACCAACCGAAGTCTTTCAGTTACTGTGTGGACCCGCTAGATGCTGAAGACTGGATCACAGACATCAAAAAGCACTTTGAATGCAGTAACGTGAGACCTGAGGATTATGTCAAGTTTGCCATTTTCCAACTCAAAGATCAAGCTGCTGATTGGTGGCAACAGTACAAAGATTCCAGAGGTAAACGTGAGATCTCGTGGACTGACTTCTGCAAAGATTTCCACTCTCACCACATTCCAACCAGTGTCATTTAAGGCATGCGTGAGCAATTCTGCAACCTGAAGCAAGGCACCATGTCCGTCTATCAATACAATGTCAAGTTCCAGAATCTTGCTCGTTATGCCAAGCAAGACATCCCCGATGCCAAGAGCAAGATTTATCAGTTTCGTGGTGGTCTGAAAGATGAACTCCAACTAGCTCTCATCTTGTTCGAGCCGGATGAATTTGACCAATTCTACAATATGGCTCTCAAGCAAGAGGCAGCTCAGCTCAAGAGTGAAGCTTCCAAAAAGAGGATCAAAGATGTTGTTCACTCCTCCTCTTCTTCCCAAGTGGTTGCGAAGCAGCAGAAGTTCTGGCTACCGCCTCCTCCAGTGCTCCGTCCTCCAAACAACAACAAGCACTCAGGTGGCCGTGGTTTCTCCCACCCACCCAACCCAAGCAATCAGTCCAAGCCTCAGTTTCAAGCTTCAAGATCAAGTGGTCCTTATCACCGGCCTCTCTCAGAAGTGACTTGCAACAAGTGTTCTCAGAAGGGTCACTATGCCAACAAGTGTCCCAAACCAAGGCGCCTTCCGCCTCCTCCACCTGTCAGCACTGCTATTGTCAAGCACAATCCTAAGGCAGCAAGAGTGAATCTGATGAATGCAGCTCAAGCAGAGAATTCTTCAGATGTGATACTTGGTAATCTTCCAGTTAACCTTAAACCTGCTAAAGTTTTGTTCGATTCGGGTGCATCATGCTCCTTCATGTCATATCCATTTGCATCCAAGCATAATGTTCGCACCGAAGCTTTACCAAGAACTTTGAGTGTTGTATCTCCTGGCAAGAGATTGAGTTCTAGCATGGTGGCTCCGGATATATCTATCCACATGGGTGATTATAGTTTTCTAGTTTCTCCGGTTATTCTCGGCAACTCCGACATTGATCTTATTCTTGGGATGGACTGGCTCTCCAAGCATGATGCAAACATTGATTGTGCAAATAAGGAAGTCAAGCTTACTCATCCTGACGAAGACATGATTATCTTCGCCTCTCGAGATAACACAATCAGGCTATTCTCTCTCAATGACAAGGGCGAGATTAATGCCATTTCTCAGATTCCGATGGTCAATGAATATGAAGATGTTTTCCCCAAAGAGCTTCCAGGAATGCCTCCCCATCGTCAAGTTGAATTCGTCATTGAACTCGAGCCCGATACCGAGCCAACATGTAGGCGTCTGTACAAGCTTTCCCCTGATGAGTTGAAGGAGTTGAAGAAACAACTCAATGAGCAAGAACGTATGGGTCTAATCAGGCCTAGTACTTCTCCTTGGGGTTGTGGTGTTCTATTTGTCAAGAAGAAGGATGACACGGAACGCCTTTGCGTTGATTACCGGCCATTGAACAAGAAGACAATAAAGAACAAGTATCCACTCCCCAATATCAATGAATTGTTCGAGCAGCTCAAAGGAGCAAATGTGTTCTCGAAGCTCGATCTTCGGATGGGTTACCATCAGATTCATATCCGTGAAGATGATATTCCCAAGACCGCATTCAGAACGAGTTTTGGCTCTTATGAATATATGGTCATGTCTTTCGGCCTTGCTAATGCTCCACCCACCTTCTCAAGGATGATGCACTTCATATTCAACCCCTACACCAATGAATTTGTTCTCGTCTATCTGGATGACATCTTGGTATTCTCCAAGAATGAAGAAGACCATGCCAAGCACCTCCGTTTGGTCCTGGACAAGCTCCATGAGCACAAGTTCTATGCGAAGTTCTCTAAATGTGAATTATGGCTGGATAAAGTCTTATATCTTGGCCATATTATCTCTGTCGAGCGCATTTCTGTGAACCCCGAGAAAGTTGAAGCTATTGTCAACTGGGAACCCCCGCAGGATGTCAAGCAACTCTGAAGCCTCCTTGGTCCCGCTAGCTATTGCAGAAGGTTCGTTGAGAACTTCTCCAAGATTGCCAAACCTCTTTCCAACCTATTGCAGAAGAATGTCAAGTACTCCTGGACTCCTGATTGCGATGTGGCATTCAAAACACTCAAAGAGAAGCTCATTTCTGCTCCAGTTCTTACTCCTCCGAATGAGTCCAAGCCTTATGAAGTCTTTTGTGACGCTTCATTGCAAGGTCTTGGTGGTGTTCTCATGCAAGACAAGAAGATTGTGGCATACACTTCTCGTCAGTTGAAACCAAAATGAGAAGAATTACCCCACACATGATCTCGAGCTAGCAGCAGTTGTACATGCCTTGATCACGTGGAGACACCTTCTATTGGGCAGAAAAGTGGACATCTTCACCAATCACAAGAGCTTGAAGTACATCTTCACACAGCCAAACCTTAACCTTCGCCAGACTCGTTGGGTTGAGATGATTCAAGAGTATGATCCAAGCATTGAGCACACACCTGGAAAGGCCAATGTCATTGCAGATGCCTTGAGCAGAAAGGCATATTGCAACAGTCTCCTTCTCAAACTGTTCCAGCATGAACTTTGTGAATCATTCAGGAAGCTCAACCTCCAAGTTGTTCCGCAAGGCTTTCTTGCAAACCTTCAAGTTGCTCCTACCTTGGAAGATCAAATCCGTGAGGCCCAACTCAGTGATGCTATGGTGCAGAAAGTGAAACATGGTATTGCTAAGGGTACTCCCAAATACAAGTGCTATCGCGTTGATGAGAAAGACACCTTATTCTTTGAGGACAGAATTGTGGTTCCCAAGGGTGATCTCAGGAAGCTCATAATGAACGAAGCACATGACTCCCTCCTCTCGATTCATCCCGGAAGTTCCAAGATGTACCAAGACCTCAAGCAAACATATTGGTGGACTCGCATGAAAAGGGAGATTGCCCAATTCGTGAATGAATGTGATGTCTGCAGAAGAGTGAAGGCAGAGCATCAACGTCCAGCTGGTCTCCTTCAACCTCTACCTATTCCCGAGTAGAAATTCGATCACATTGAAATGGATTTCGTCACTGGGTTTCCCAAGTCTAAGAAGGGAAATGATGCTATCTTTGTAGTGATTGACAAGCTAACTAAAGTAGCTCCTTTTCTTCCCCTCAAAGAATCCATCAACGCAGCTCAGCTGGCAGAGCTGTACACCTCCAGAATTGTTTCTTTGCATGGCTTTCCTCAAGTCATCTCCTCAGACCATGGAAGTTTGTTCACATCCAAGTTCTGGGACTCCTTTCAGTCAGCCATGGGCACAAAAATTCGCTTCAGCACTGTGTTTCACCCTCAGACTAGTGGTCAAGTCGAAAGAGTGAACCAGATCCTCGAAGACATGCTAAGAGCTTGTGTCATCTCTTTCGGTATGAAATGGGAAGATTGTCTCCCGTTTGCCGAATTCTTCTACAACAACAGCTTCCAAGCAAGTGCCGGCAAAGATCCTTTTGAAATCCTCTACGGTAGAAAGTGTCGTACCCCTCTCAACTGGTCTGACACTGGTGAACGTCAACTTCTTGGAAATGATTTGATCTCAGAAGCCGAAGAAATGTGCAAACTCATACGTGAGAATCTCAAAGCCGCGCAATCACGTCAAAAGAGCTACTATGACGGCAAGCATCGTGACTTGGCTTTCGACATTGGAGACCATGTCTATCTCTGTGTTTCTCCTATGAAGGGCACTCAGAGGTTCAGTATCAAGGGCAAGCTTGCTCCAAGATACGTGGGCCCTTTCAAGATTCTTGGCAAGAGAAGCGATCTAGCCTACCAACTCGAGCTTCCTTCCAACTTTGCAAATGTTCATGATGTGTTTCATGTGTCTCAACTCCGCAAGTGCTTCAAGACACCTGAACGCACCATTCCGTTCGAGGAGATTGATCTTCAACAAGACTTGTCTTATTGTGAGCACCCTATTGCTATTCTTGAGGAAACTGAGCGCAAGACCCGCAACAAGTCCATCAAGTTCTTCAAAGTAAAGTGGTCACACCATACCGACCGAGAAGCTACGTGGGAACGAGAAGATCACCTTTGTTCCGAGTATCCTTCCTTCTTTCAGTCCTAGATCTCGGGACGAGATCTTTTCGTAGTGTAGGAGAGTTTGTAACACCCCATATGTGATACTTTCCTATAATGGCAATAAAGCATTCTCAGTTGATCCTTGTCCTTATCCTTGGGGGTTCTTATCTTTTGAGCTCATTTTATTTTGCATTGTCATGTTATTTTATTTTATTTTGCATACATGCATTGCTTCATCATCATGCCATCTTAGTCATCTTAGTTTACTTTCTTGTTGTGGTTGTGATGTGAGGCACCTTGTGATGTGTGTGAGTGTTGGTGCCTAGCCTTGCCCTTGCAAACCCTAGACCCCCTCCTTATGGTTTTTCCCTCTTCCTTCTTCCTTCTCTTCGTTTATTTATTTATTTTTGCAAGTCTCCTAGCCTAGTCCTTTAATGTTCTTTCTTTTCCTAAAAACCTTGCACCATGTCTACACCCTCTCTGCCAAATTTCATCCTTTTTGGAGTTGTCTTGGTTGGATTAAAAAATGGCACAAGTTTGAATATTATTCAAACTTGTAATTTTATAAATTTGGGCATAAATCAAGGAGCATGGAGATATTTTATTTATCCCCTAACTCTTTTCCTTTGAGCCTGCACTTTTCTTTTCATCTTCTGCCTGAAGAAAAATAGAGAAGAAAAGAGATAACAACAACAGCAGTGGCTTGGGCCACCTCCTCCTCCACCAGGCCCAGCCCTCCTCCGCAGCAGCCCCTCGGCCCACTTCTTCTCTCCCGCAGCGGCCCAGCCAGCGCCAGCATCGCGCGCAGTCGCGCCGTTCATTTTTTCCCCGCGGTCCCACACGTCAGCCTCACACCCCCCTCATCGTCATCTTCCTCTGTCACACGTTGCTGAGACAGAGCGCGAGCTCGCCGTCGCGCCGTGATCACGAACGTCGAGGCCTCGCGATCAGCGCCCCCCTTTTAGACCCTCAGCTTGTCCAACCCTCTCTCTAGGGTTCCTCCTACCTCCTCCCGCCGCCTGGGGAGCTAAGATCCACCAGATTCGCCGCTCCAAAGCCGTCCCGCATGCATCTGGGAGCGTGAGCTCGTCGCCGGCGTGCCTCCCGTCGACCTCGGCCTCGCCAACCTTGCCGAGCTACTTCCTCGTCGTCGACTACGTCCTCTACGTGGAGTCGATCGCCTCGCCTACGTTGTCGTCTTCCTCTTCTTCAACTCCGGCGGTCGTAGCTGTTCGAGCGTCGCCGTCGTCGACTCCGACCACCTTCGGGCCAGCCGAACACCTCGCCATGTTCGTGGTGAGCGTCTCCACCTTCCCGTGCACTTTTCCCCCTCCTTAGCGCCGTCTAGGCTCGAGTTCATCGTGCACCCGAGCTTGTTGCCGTCGGGACTCATCGCCGGCGAGTATTCCGACCACCATAGGCCGTCTCTTGTTGCCTGTCTGCTTCGGCTTGTCGTGTAGATGCCGCCAGAGCAGTCGTCGCTCCGCCTATGCCGTTGCTTCGTCTCGTAGTTGTCCGCCGCCGCCGTTCTGTCACGAGCTCGTCGCCGGTGTTGTAGTGGCTGCTAGGTCTTGCGAGTGTGTGGCGTGGATGTGGTGTCCCCCCAGGAACAGCCCGCACCCCTCCGCCGTCCCTTTAGGTCGCCGTAGCGGCTTCGATGAGCCTCGGCTTTCTCCAGCCGCTAGCCTCTGCAGTTATATCTTCAGACTTTGCGCCCGTGTTCTGTCGAGAACACTTGCCTAGCCCAGTGGCTAGCTCCTTCGTCAGTTAGCAGAGAGACGCGGGTTTGATTCCGTCCGGGGCAGTGGGAATTAATCCCCCATTTTTGCCTCGCGTGTTACTGACAGTGGCCCCCGCCTGTCAGCCTCTCAACACACTTCCACCCACACGCGCACCCAGTCGCTGCCACATCAGCGCCCTGACCCCACAGGTCAGTGGCTGCGGTTAGAATAGGCCTAGGTCACTTTTGACCTTTTGCGCCTATTTTCTTTTCTGTTTTTGTTTATCTCTTCTTTTTCTGCTTTTTCTTTGTTTAATTAATATGTAGTGATATATGCCTATGTTGGAAATAAGTTGTATATGAAACTTGCTTAGTTTTTCATGTAGATTATGAATATGCTGTTTGTTGCCATGTTTAAAAACATTTAAAATGTTGTTTGAATTATTCTGGTTTTAAATATGCTTAAACTTGGAAAAATCATAACTAAATAACTACAACTCCAGATTTAACAAACTTTATATGCATTTGGGGTGGAAAAATTTGTAGAATATCATGGTGATGTTGTTTTGCATGTTTAACAACTTTATAACAGAAGTTTTTCAGATCTGTCCCAAATGCATTTAATTAATTATGGGAGTTTCTAGAAATTGTTGTTTGTTATTTCCAGACCATTTAAATATGCTAGCATGTTGCTGTAGTCTTAGTTGCACCCTTGCCATGTTAACCAACTCCTATAAACTTGTTGGATGCTTGTTTGAATAAGCTACATAAACTTGCTAGTTTTGTTCTTTTGCTTGTTTCTTTCATATAAGTGATCTTGTTGGCTATGATGCTATTGCACTTTTGTGTCCCTAGATCATGCATCATATCTATTCATGTCCATATGCATCATGACCATGCATCATGTGGTTGAGCATTGCATGTTGATTAATTGTTGTTCCGGTGTTGCATTGTTGTGTTTGGTTAGAACCCGCTGACGATTCGAAGTACGAGGTTCCTACCGAGGCTGAGTTTGAGGAGCAAGGTTACGATCCCTCCGTGGAATAAACAGGCAAGATGACCATACCCAGATATCACTACTATCTTTTCCTATGCTGGATGTCTCGCTCTTTAGATATTGCCTCGATGCCTATGTCTGTTTGCCAGCCCTCCTATTGTTCCCATGAAACTCCTTAACCACCCTCCTAGCAAACCGTTGTTTGGCTAAGTATGCATCACTCAGCCCCTCTTATAGCGTTGTTAGTTGCAGGTGAAGATTTGAAGATTCTTGCTTCGTGATGAAGTTATTGTTGGGATATCACAATATATTAACTGTTAATCTAAATCACCTATATATTGGTAATGGGTGGAAGGCTAAGCCTCTTGCTTGGTGTTTTGTTCCACTCATGCCACCCTAGGAACTGATAAACCGGTGTTATGTTGCATGATTTTGCGTCCCTAACACGGTTGGGGTTTATGGGCCCACCTCGATAACTCACTCAGTGCTAAAGCTTTTCCAGCAAGGCCCAACATTGGTTTTACATTTGCCTAATAACTAAAACTTGCATAGGGCGTTGCAAACCCGAGTTCTGAATTAACAACCTCGGGCCAGTGCTCCTCATGAGTGTTGGTCCAAACTGGGCAACCTGCGAGGCCACCTCGAGGAAACTCAAGGGCTAGTATACACCCGTAGCTTGTCCCATCCGATCATGGCGTGAGACTAGATACGCGCGGTTACTGTCAGGGTGTCCGCACGCCGGGAGGTCTTGCTGGATTAGTTTTACCTTTGTTGGAATATCTTGAGCACGGGAATCCGAGAATACTCGGGTCTTCCCACCTTGGAGTTGCGACTTCGTAGATCGTGAGCTTGTGATGGGCTAAGTTGGGACACCCCTGCAGGGTTTGATCTTTCGAAAGCTGTGCCCGCGGTTATGTGGCAGATGGAATTTGTTAATATCTGGTTGTAGATAACTTGACACCATGTTCACGAATACACTACCTGCGTGAGTAACCGTGATGGTCTCTTTCTGAAGGGGTTCGGGAAGTGAACACGGTGGGGTTATGTTTGATCGTGAGTAGTTAGGATCACTTCGTGATCAACTTGGCGATCGTTGGCACTTGTTCTCTTCTCGCTCTAAACTCATAAGCTAGTTCTTAGTGCTGCTGCAACCTTGTTTTAAGCCTTTTCCACACATAAGGCTTTGATAGTCTTGTTACCCGGGAACGTGATTGCTGAGTCCTCTGTGGCTCACAGATTCAACACACACCAGATGCAGGTACCGTTGAGAACTACACAGGTGGTGGTTCAGAGCTGTATTGGGAGTTCAATGAAGAGCGTGGACGTTACTGTGTGTCTTATCCCGACGATCAGTAGTGGCTCTTACTAGGATGATCCGGGCCTTGTGTTGTTTTATGGTATCTTTTCATTTGGATTTCGTCCGTAGTCGGACTCTGATGTTATTTGGATGATGTATGTTAATGTATTTCATTGTGAGACGTGGCGAGTGTAAGCCAACTACCTTTTTACACTTTCATCCCTGTTTTTACATGAGTTGTGCAAAGATACCATACTTGAGATCATTCTAGTATGCGATTATGTCTTTAAGTCATGCCTCGACACGTGGGAGACATAGTCGCATACTGGGCATTACACTGCTGGAGTGCCACATTCCTCCACCACCACCACGCCGTCGTGCTACTGCTGGACAAAGTCTTCCCCAACCTCTCCCTCTCCCCTTGCTGGATCAAGGCGCGGGAGGCGTTACCGGGCTGCACGTGTGTTGAACGCGGAGGCGCCGTTGTTCGACGCTTAGATCGGATTCGACCGCGATATGAATCGCTTCGTGTACGACTCCACCAACCGCGTTCTTGCAACACTTCCGCATCGTGATCTTCAAAGGTATGAAGATGCACTCCCCTCTCGTTGCTAGTAATCTCCATAGATAGATCTTGGTGATGCGTAATTTTTTTTTTGATTTTCTGTAACGATCCCCAACAGGCGCCGCCCCCTTCCCCTAGTCTAATTCGGACTGCCATGGGGGGAGGGGCGCGGTCACCCCTTGCGGCCCCCCTCTCGCTCCACTATGGCCCATGTAGGCCCATTAGTTCCCCGGGGGGTTCCGATAATCCTCCGGCACTCCGATATTTACCCGGTACCTCTCGGAACTCATTCGATGTTCGAATAACATTGTCCAATATATCATTATTTATGTCTCAACCATTTTGAGACTCCTCGCCATGTCTGTGATCTCACCCGAGACTCCGAAGAATCTTCGATCACCAAAAATTCATAACTCATAATACAAATCGTCATCGAACGTTAAGCGTGCGGGCCCTAAGGGTTCGAGAACTATGTAGACATGACCGAGACACTTCTCCGGTCAATAACCAATAGCGGAACCTGGATGCTCATATTGGCTCCTATATATTCTACGAAGATCTTTATCGGTCAAACCGTAATGACAACATACGTTATTCCCTTTGTCATCGATATGTTACTTGCCCGAGATTCAGTCGTCGATATCTTCATACCTAGTTCAATCTCGTTACCGACAAGTCTCTTTACTCGTTCCGTAATACATCATCCCGTGACTAACTCATTAGTCATTTGCTTGCAAGGCTTATTATGACGTGTATTACCGAGAGGGCCCAGAGATACCTCTCCGATACTCGGAGTGACAAATCCTTTTCTCGATCTATGCCAACTCAACAAACACCTTCGGAGATACCTGTAGAGCATCTTTATAATCACCCAGTTATGTTGTGACGTTCGATAGCACATAAGGCTGTGACGCCCCCGATTTGTCCGTACACTAATCATGCACGCAAATGTGTACGGCCAAGATCAAGGACTCACTGGAAGATATCACAACACAACTCTAGACACAAATTAAATTAATACAAGCTTTATATTACAAGCCAGGGGCCTCGAGGGCTCGAATACAAAAGCTCGAAAACACAAGAGTTAGCGGAAGCAAAAAAATATCTGAGTATAGACATAAGTTAAACAAGTTTGCCTTAAGAAGGCTAGCACAAAAGTAACAACGATCGAAAAGGCAAGGCCTCCTGCCTGGGACCTCCTAACTACTCCTCGAAGCCGAACTCCAAGTAGAAACAACATCGGGATCATCTGGCTCCTGGACTCCACCACCTGGTTGCATCAACCAGAAAGAAGAAAGAAGGGGGAAAAGGGGGAGCAAAGCAACCGTGAGTACTCATCCAAAGTACTCGCAAGCAAGGATCTATACTACATATGCAACGGTAACAATGATATGGGTAATATCGGTGGACTGAACTGCAGCAAGCGGGAATAAGAGGGGGATAGCTAATCCAAACGAAGACTACGCTTCTGGCCACCTCCATCTTGCAGCAGTAGAAGAGAATATATGGAAGTAACAAGTATCCTCGCGTCTGGCAGCCTCCGTCTTGAAGCAGTAGAAGGGAAATAGATGGTAAGTTCACCAAGTAACATCGTATAGCATAATCCTACTCGGCGATCCTCCCGCACATCACCCTGTGAGAGAGCAACCACCGAGTTATCTCTGGCACTGACAAGGGTGTGTTTTATTAAGTATCCGGTTCTAGTTGTCATGAGGTCGGAGTACAACTCCGGGTCGTCCTTTTACCGAGGGACACGGCTATTCGAATAGATTAACTTCCCTGCAGGGGTGCACCACATAACCCAGCACGCTTGATCCCATTTGGCCGGACACACTTTCCAGGGTCATGCCCGGCCTCGGAAGATCAACACGTCGCAGCCCTACCTAAGCACAACAGAGAGGTCAGCACGCCGGTCTAAGTCCTAGGCGCGCAGGGGTCCGGGCCCATCGCCCAACGTACACCTGCACGTTGCGTACGCGGCCGGTAAGCAGACCTAGCCTCTCCTAATACCAGAGTAGGATTTCCAGTCCAATCCGGCGCGCGCCGCTAAGTCGCTGACGTCAAAAAGGCTTCGGCTGATACCACGACGTCGAGTACCCATAACTATTCCCACGTAGCTGGTTAGTGCGTATAGACCAAATGGCCAGACTCAGATCAAATACCAAGATCTCGATAAACGTGTTATTATGACATAACCGCGGACAACGACCAGGGCCAGGCCCACCTGTCTCCTAGGTGGTCGCAACCTGCCCTGTCGCTCCGCCACAAAGTAACCATCAGGGGGCTGTCGGGAACCCAGGCCCACCACTACCTGGGTGGAACCACCTGCCCCTTCAGCCCCCATCTCCGAACCATCATCATGTGTATGTAAAGTGTATGTAGTATATACCCGTGATCACACCCAAGTGATCACGGCCCGATAGAATAGCAGGGCAGACAGACAAGGGTGTAGGGCCACTGATGGTATACTAGCATCCTATACTAAGCTTTTAGGATTGCAGGTAAAGTATCAACAATGGTAGCAACAATGACAGGCTATGCAGCAGAATAGGATTATCGAAAGCAGTACATGCTACACTACTCTAATGCAAGCAGTAGAGAGAAGAGTAGGCGATATCTGGTGATCAAAGGGGGGGGGGCTTGCCTGGAAGCTCTGCAGATGAAGGGAATCTTCGGAAGCGTAGTCGTAGTCGAACACCGAAGCATCAATGGTCTCGGGGTCTATCACAGTATCGGAGTCTACCGAAAATAAGCAATGAAGGGGGAAACAAATAAATAACAGAGCAAACAATAGCATCACAAAGCATAACATGGAAATACGCGGTGCTACGTGTGACCTAACGTAGCAGGAGGTGATACTGGCAAGGATGAAAAACATCCGGGAAAGTATTCCCGATGTTTCGCGTTTTCGGGCAGATGAAACGGAGGGAAATGTTGCATGTTCGGTATGATAGAGATGTGTGGCGGACGAACGGACCGCGGTATCGGATTCGTCTCGTCGTTCTGAGCAACTTTCATGTACAAAGTATTTTCATCCGAGTTACGGTTTAAAAGATATGATTTTCTAAAGATTTTATTAATTTCTGGAATTTAATTAATTAATTTAAACCTAACATTATCCAGAATAGTGTCTCCTGATGTCATCATGACATCAGCATGATGTCAGCGGTCAACGTGAGTTTGACTGGTCAATTTGACGTGTGGGACCCGCGTGTCATAGGAACTAAAACCTAATAAACCTATTAAACAGTTTAATTAGTTAATTAGGTAACTAATGTGTAATTAGTTTAATTAAACAGGATTATTTAAGTTAATTAATTTTGTTAATAATTGATTAATTAATTAATTAACATTTTTATTTACTTATTATTTATTTATATATTTACTTTTTTTATTTTTTTATTATTATTTTTTTGTTCAGGGGTGCGGGGCCCATAGGTCAGTGGCACGAGCCACCGGACGGGCGGTTAACGGGCGGGTGCCCGTGTGGCGCCCGGATGATCGCGCAGCGCTGATAGAGGGTGCCGGCCAGGCATGGCCGTGGCCAGGGCGCGGCCACGGGACGGCGCCGGCCGACCGGTGTGGTGGGGGCACGGCGGCGGTGGCCGGCCGGAGCTGGCTCGGCCGGGGCCGTAGCCAGGGCGCCGGTGCGGCGCGGGTGCGGAGCGAGCGCGTCCGCGTGGGGAGGCGGGCGCACGGCGGCCAGCCATCGGGGCAGAGGGGGGCGCGGCTGCCGGAGCGACGACGAGCGAAGGACGGCGCGGCTTGCAGCGGCTAGATGCGCGGTCAGGCGAGGTCGCGCGCGTACGGCCTCCATCTTGGCCGACGCGGGCTCACGGGCAGGGCGCGAACGACGACGCGGGGTGAAGCAGTGGGCAGCGTCATGTGCGGTCAACGATGGGGAGGAGAGGAGATATGACCCGAGCCCGAGCCTCACCCGCGTTGCAGGGACGAGGGGCGGCGAGGCGCGATGTGGTCCGACGGGGAGGAGGTCGGGGATGAACGACGGAGATGGGGACGGGGCGCCGTCGGGGAGGCAGTCGAGGACGGGGCCGCGTCCGGGCCGCCGGCGACGAGGGCGGAGAGGCGACGGCGCGCGTCGATGGATCGGGATCGGGAGCACGGGGGCGCGATCCAGAAGTGGAGGAGAAGGGGAGAGAGGGGTCGTGGGGAAAAGGTGAGGGAGAGTGGGGGCTCGCTGGGTAGGGTTCGGTAGCGATGGGGAGTAAGGGGAAATGGGGTTGGGCCGGCCTGGTGGCCTAGATGCCCGGTTGGGCCATTCGGCCCAAAGGGAGGGGGGTTTTGTTTTTCTTCTTTTTTTTGTATTTTCATTTCTTTTACTTATTTTTCTATTTCTGTTCTCTTTTATTTACAAGTTAAATTTTGTTTTGTATATTACAAAAGCTGTACCTAATTTAGTATTAGTAATTATTTCACTCCCACAAAAAGTTCCACCCCAATATAATATAGTTTAATATTTTACCAATATAAATGGCATTTAATTATTTGCCTTAGCTACTGTTTTATTCATTTTAGAGTATTAAAATATTTTATAAAAGTGTGGTTTCTCCACTATAATTGTTTATGCATTACCTAGTTCACTCAGAACATTTTAGTTTTGATATTTGAAAACTTTTATTGTTTGCTTGATTTTCTTTTTAACTTGGATTTGAATTGGTTCCGAACTAACGCGAGATTAGCAACGGTAATCGTGGTGACGTGGCATCATTAGCAGAGGTTTACTGTAGCTTGATTACCCGGGCGTCACAATTCTCCTCCACTACAAGAAATCTCGTCCCGAGATTTAAGCAGTGTAGTAAGGGGGGTGCTGGTAGCGCAACCTAACGAGTCTTCTCGGTCTTGGCTGCCCTTTTCGAAGAGGTTGATCCCTTTCGGTGAAGTCTTCATTCCTCTGCTTCAAGTCATCATGATCAAGTCGTCATCCTTTCTTCGGGATCTCCATCGTCCTACGAACGCGACCAGGGGGAAAACTTTGGTGGAACGTATCTCCACGAAGTATGTGCATCTGACAGTGAATTCAGAAAGTGATACACGAAGTACCCTACGCGTAGTATTTCAGTGAATGCATTGAGAACAATAAACGAGGGTACCAAAGTTTCAATCGGGTAGGCAGTCATTCGATGCCTAACCAGAAGCTTGAATGGGGTCTTGATCAACGAGAATAATATGGTGTTTGATACCATGATGAATAATGGTATAGAATTTAGCTCATGAATCACATACGAAGCCAGGTGCAAAGGATACATTAGAATCCGGGTTGTAAAGAAGAGTCAGGTTTCGATCTAGTGGACCTATGGGTTATGGGCCCACCATGTGGGTTAAGAGTAGGAAGGGTGGTGACACCTTGCACAGCCTCGACAGAGAGGCATGTCAGTGGATAGCTTGTCAGCTATGTCGCCAACAATGTCGGTACCTAGGACGAGGAACGAAGAGAACCATCTTCCCGCTCGTTGAAACGAGGCGGACCAACAGGCAAAGTTCTCGTTCAGCGGCAGTGCCAGGATGTTATCATCAATAGAATCAAGGTCTTACTGACAGAGTTGTACACCAAGGTGTTTACATAAGCAGAAAAGTATTACTGCTTAGATTATATGTAGATCAAAGAAAGGTTAAACAAACAAATGGAAAGGAAAATTGTGATTACACACAATTATTAGGAGTGTATCCTTCCCATGGACAAGAAGAACATGGCATACAGGGTAGGAGAGCAAGTACCCAATCATTTAGATAAAGAGGCAAGGATTAATCAAGATGTTACCCATACATCGGTGTTTGGATAACTGACCAAGAAACATTTAGCATCACGCCTCCAATGTTCTTGTTGATGAGCGGGGTATCATAGTCATGCTTTGAGGTAGCAATGATATGGTGTTTCAATCAAGGGCCAGACTTTGGATACACAAATGATCCATCATGAGCAAGTTATAAAATAAGTCTTACAATTTCCTCCTGGAAGAATAGTTATCCTTGCAGAAGAGAATATAATGATAGGTCCTCCACCCAGGGGTGCTGGGCATGACATCATATTACCGGGTCATCAAAGGACCAATAATATAACTACTGGAAAGTTGGCCCAACCATCATATCTGACCGAGATTCAGATCCGATTGGTGTCATTTTACCTCAGACTCGGGATGTTCGAGAAGAAAAAGGTGCATCACAATTCGACGAAATGACATTGCAAGATTCTCGGGAAATGAACTATGGGAGCGGGTTCCCAAAACAATAGTTCATCATTAAACCAAGGATAGGATGAGGAGGTGGCTGATGGACTCAGCGACAATTCATCGAGAATTCCAAACGAATGGATTTCCATAATAATGTGAACGAGAAAATGACAATTGTCAATTCAAATGATATAATGTTGTATGCTCGAGATAAACATACACCATTAATCATTAGTTGAAAGGTGTGCCCGAAATATGACCTTAGGCAGCAAGATCAATGTTAGAATGACGATTCAATAACCAACAGTCTAAGAACGAACTGTCGATCATTATCTTCATAGCAATGGGGTTGCTAGAAGTATAGAACTCAAGCAGCATCGTTAGCATATTGGTATCCCGGTTAAAAACAACACGGGGACCAAGGAAGAATGGTGATGGTGAAAAGTATCATCATACCGAGAATTTCTAAGAGGTGGAGCAATCCCCACAACATTCTCGACATAAAAGACAATAATACTTTAAGGCAGAACACGACACTAGCTGGAGAGCAAGTTGTATTCATAATGTGGACAAGTTCGCGATGAAAGGGAGTCAAGGATGTTGTCGATGATAATAAAAATCATCAAGGGCAAGGAGGGTATTTCTCATCATGAACACAGTTAACATCTCGGAAGAAGTCAAAGTGTTGAAGGTGATCCGACACATTTGCCGGGAGGTTTCAAGAGGATGCAATGAAACAACAACGGTAACAAGCAAGGGAATGACGAAGTGGCAAGTTATAGGATCAATATATAAGATGCAAGCTCGGAATCAAAGTTGCCTTACTGAACAAGCAACCAGATGCTGAAAGCTCGACGTAAGTTGTGCTCAATCTCTGAAGAATTCGTGCACCAAAGAAGGACGAGGTAGCACAATCGAAGATAGCTAGACAAGGGATGTACCCGATAGTCTAGGAATAAACCAGTTTGAGTTTAAAAATTTCCCAGTAACATCTACTAGGGTTGTTGAATTTTTAGAGCAGATTTGATTTACTAAACGGTGTCCTCGGTTGACGGCAACCTAGAACCCATAGAGTGATTACGACAAGCAGAGGTATTACTTCATCAAAAGTTCAAAAGGTGTGGTATAAAGGCATGATATCCTCGAGATATCAGAGGGTAAAACTCGAAGGTAGAACACGATAGAAGTTGAACTAGGTCATTGACCTATGACAGTAGATGCTTTAACCTTGTCAAAAATTGACGAGGCTTGGAATGGATTTATTCCAGATATATTGGATAAGGACAGCATGGTCGGAACCATAACTCTAAGGAATCAATTCAAGAATACCGAAAGAATCATACAGCTGGATAATCATTTTGTCAGAAGCTTCCGAGACGGTCTACATCATTTTCATGGGCATGAACACAAGTTCAAGGTCGACTCCCACTTCTTTAATGCAAATCATTTCATTCACCTCTCGCTTTGATAGAACTGTAGTGTTGGAAATTTATCTGGCAAAACACCATAAGAATATGACTCGTGAAAACTTTCGGGTTTTCACGGATTAGGGGAAGGCATAGGTTCCACCCATCGGGCATCTTAGTAACATATACCACTAGTTTCAAAAGTAAATATCACCAGCTCAAAAGGAGAGCATGGTTGTCAAAGAAGAGGATACAATTTACTAAAGGTATTATGCATCAGGGTAAGAACTCACAAGGTGATTGAATATGAAGGACAATGTCGGATGACGATCCAACAATGGATCGGGCGATCCACAACGGAGCTGATGTGCGTATCGGTACTCACTCAGAGGAAGAAAGAATGCAGATGCATCAGATTCAAGAATCACCTTATTAGTCTGATGCTTGAAATAGAAAGAAATTATGGTTTCCAAAGGAAGGATCAAAAGCAGACGCTCTGACCAAGGATGGATAAGTTGAAAACACTTAGTTGGACAATCAATAAAGGTTAGAATTGCCGAGAACCAACTCATGTCCGAAATGACGTCCGAGCCGGAAAGATACTTTTAAAAAGGATAACCTGATGACTTCGTGCATACGCACACATTGAATCAATAGGCTCAAAACGGCTAAGACAAAGGATGTCGACGAGGACTACTACTAGTCATATGGAATTAACCATAATGCAAGCAGACAAGAATTTCAAGAGTAACCGACTGCAGAGAATTTTCGAACGATCGAAAAGTATCCAGAAGATTTTTGTGAGACACATGATCAATTGAGTATAACTGATCCTCGATAAATGTGAGGAAATAATCGTAAGGGTTTTCATGCGAAATAAAGGTGCAAGACGGTAAACTCAAAGGATTCTCGGGACGACCGAGAATATTTCGAGGCATCTTGTAACAACAAGAGCGACGGGCAATGATCGTGAGAATGACAAGTGCATGCAGATATCCATAGGGATATATCGGTGGCAGTGAATTACAAAGGCGATGAACACAAGTTCTCGGGTTAACAGCGGAGAGTATCTTCAGGGTCTTCTGGTGTAGCAGACGATCATCGATCATAAGGTGCTCTCCGGGTGAAAGTGATAACGAGATCCTAATGTTAGATTTAGCAAAATTCATTTATCCCGAATTAGAAGAGAGATAAGATTCCCAGAGTATAGACGAGGAGTAAAAGATCCTAATACCACCCAATGCTGTTGTGGGCCCGTAAGCCACACAACAAGTTAGTAAATTTGTTTTTCAAACACTAGACTCAACTTCGGCCAAGGAGTTGGAAAGGGGGATTCCTACAGGCAGTCGGCTCTGATACCAACTTGTGACGCCCCCGATTTGTCCGTACACTAATCATGCACGCAAATGTGTACGGCCAAGATCAAGGACTCACTGGAAGATATCACAACACAACTCTAGACACAAATTAAATTAATACAAGCTTTATATTACAAGCCAGGGGCCTCGAGGGCTCGAATACAAAAGCTCGAAAACACAAGAGTTAGCGGAAGCAAAAAAATATCTGAGTATAGACATAAGTTAAACAAGTTTGCCTTAAGAAGGCTAGCACAAAAGTAACAACGATCGAAAAGGCAAGGCCTCCTGCCTGGGACCTCCTAACTACTCCTCGAAGCCGAACTCCAAGTAGAAACAACATCGGGATCATCTGGCTCCTGGACTCCACCACCTGGTTGCATCAACCAGAAAGAAGAAAGAAGGGGGAAAAGGGGGAGCAAAGCAACCGTGAGTACTCATCCAAAGTACTCGCAAGCAAGGATCTATACTACATATGCAACGGTAACAATGATATGGGTAATATCGGTGGACTGAACTGCAGCAAGCGGGAATAAGAGGGGGATAGCTAATCCAAACGAAGACTACGCTTCTGGCCACCTCCATCTTGCAGCAGTAGAAGAGAATATATGGAAGTAACAAGTAGCCTCGCGTCTGGCAGCCTCCGTCTTGAAGCAGTAGAAGGGAAATAGATGGTAAGTTCACCAAGTAACATCGTATAGCATAATCCTACTCGGCGATCCTCCCGCACATCACCCTGTGAGAGAGCAACCACCGAGTTATCTCTGGCACTGACAAGGGTGTGTTTTATTAAGTATCCGGTTCTAGTTGTCATGAGGTCGGAGTACAACTCCGGGTCGTCCTTTTACCGAGGGACACGGCTATTCGAATAGATTAACTTCCCTGCAGGGGTGCACCACATAACCCAGCACGCTTGATCCCATTTGGCCGGACACACTTTCCAGGGTCATGCCCGGCCTCGGAAGATCAACACGTCGCAGCCCTACCTAAGCACAACAGAGAGGTCAGCACGCCGGTCTAAGTCCTAGGCGCGCAGGGGTCCGGGCCCATCGCCCAACGCACACCTGCACGTTGCGTACGCGGCCGGTAAGCAGACCTAGCCTCCCCTAATACCAGAGTAGGCTTTCCAGTCCAATCCGGCGCGCGCCGCTAAGTCGCTGACGTCAAAAAGGCTTCGGCTAATACCACGACGTCGAGTACCCATAACTATTCCCACGTAGCTGGTTAGTGCGTATAGACCAAATGGCCAGACTCAGATCAAATACCAAGATCTCGATAAACGTGTTATTATGACATAACCGCGGACAACGACCAGGGCCAGGCCCACCTGTCTCCTAGGTGGTCGCAACCTGCCCTGTCGCTCCGCCATAAAGTAACCATCAGGGGGCTGTCGGGAACCCAGGCCCACCACTACCTGGGTGGAACCACCTGCCCCTTCAGCCCCCATCTTCGAACCATCATCATGTGTATGTAAAGTGTATGTAGTATATACCCGTGATCACACCCAAGTGATCACGGCCCGATAGAATAGCAGGGCAGACGGACAAGGGTGTAGGGCCACTGATGGTATACTAGCATCCTATACTAAGCTTTTAGGATTGCAGGTAAAGTATCAACAATGGTAGCAACAATGACAGGCTATGCAGCAGAATAGGATTATCGAAAGCAGTACATGCTACACTACTCTAATGCAAGCAGTAGAGAGAAGAGTAGGCGATATCTGGTGATCAAAGGGGGGGGGGGCTTGCCTGGAAGCTCTGCAGATGAAGGGAATCCTCGGAAGCGTAGTCGTAGTCGAACACCGAAGCATCAATGGTCTCGGGGTCTATCACAGTATCGGAGTCTACCGAAAATAAGCAACGAAGGGGGAAACAAATAAATAACAGAGCAAACAATAGCATCACAAAGCATAACATGGAAATACGCGGTGCTACGTGTGACCTAACGTAGCAGGAGGTGATACTGGCAAGGATGAAAAACATCCGGGAAAGTATTCCCGATGTTTCGCGTTTTCGGGCAGATGAAACGGAGGGAAATGTTGCATGTTCGGTATGATAGAGATGTGTGGCGGACGAACGGACCGCGTATTCGGATTCGTCTCGTCGTTCTGAGCAACTTTCATGTACAAAGTATTTTCATCCGAGTTACGGTTTAAAAGATATGATTTTATAAAGATTTTATTAATTTCTGGAATTTAATTAATTAATTTATACCTAACATTATCCAGAATAGTGTCTGCTGATGTCATCATGACATCAGCATGATGTCAGCGGTCAACGTGAGTTTGACTGGTCAATTTGACGTGTGGGACCCGCGTGTCATAGGAACTAAAACCTAATAAACCTATTAAACAGTTTAATTAGTTAATTAGGTAACTAATGTGTAATTAGTTTAATTAAACAGGATTATTTAAGTTAATTAATTTAGTTAATAATTGATTAATTAATTAATTAACATTTTTATTTACTTATTATTTATTTATATATTTACTTTTTTTATTTATTTTTTTATTATTATTTTGTTCAGGGGTGCGGGGCCCATAGGTCAGTGGCTCGAGCCACTGGACGGGCGGTTAACGGGCGGGCGCCCGTGTGGCGCCCGGATGCTCGCGCAGCGCTGATAGAGGGTGCCGGCCGGGCATGGCCGTGGCCAGGGCGCGGCCACGGGACGGCGCCGGCCGACCGGTGTGGTGGGGGCACGGCGGCGGTGGCCGGCCGGAGCTGGCTCGGCCGGGGCCGTAGCCAGGGCGCCGGTGCGGCGCGGGTGCGGAGCGAGCGCGTCCGCGTGGGGAGGCGGGCGCACGGCGGCCAGCCATCGGGGCAGAGGGGGGCGCGGCTGCCGGAGCGACGACGAGCGAAGGACGGCGCGGCTTGCAGCGGCTAGATGCGCGGTCAGGCGAGGTCGCGCGCGTACGGCCTCCATCTTGGCCGACGCGGGCTCACGGGCAGGGCGCGAACGACGACGCGGGGTGAAGCAGTGGGCAGCGTCATGTGCGGTCAACGATGGGGAGGAGAGGAGATATGACCCGAGCCCGAGCGTCACCCGCGTTGCAGGGACGAGGGGCGGCGTGGCGCGATGTGGTCCGACGGGGAGGAGGTCGGGGATGAACGACGGAGATGGGGATGGGGCGCCGTCGGGGAGGCAGTCGAGGACGGGGCCGCGTCCGGGCCGCGTCCGGGCCGCCTGCGACGAGGGCGGAGAGGCGACGGCGCGCGTCGATGGATCGGGATCGGGAGCACGGGGGCGCGATCCAGAAGTGGAGGAGAAGGGAAGAGAGGGGTCGTGGGGAAAAGGTGAGGGAGAGTGGGGGCTCGCTGGGTAGGGTTCGGTAGCGATGGGGAGTAAGGGGAAATGGGGTTGGGCCGGCCTGGTGGCCTAGATGCCCGGTTGGGCCATTCGGCCCAAAGGGAGGGGGGTTTTGTTTTTCTTCTTTTTTTTGTATTTTCATTTCTTTTACTTATTTTTCTATTTCTGTTCTCTTTTATTTACAAGTTAAATTTTGTTTTGTATATTACAAAAGCTGTACCTAATTTAGTATTAGTAATTATTTCACTCCCACAAAAAGTTCCACCCCAATATAATATAGTTTAATATTTTACCAATATAAATGGCATTTAATTATTTGCCTTAGCTACTGTTTTATTCATTTTAGAGTATTAAAATATTTTATAAAAGTGTGGTTTCTCCACTATAATTGTTTATGCATTACCTAGTTCACTCAGAACATTTTAGTTTTAATATTTGAAAACTTTTATTGTTTGCTTGATTTTCTTTTTAACTTGGATTTGAATTGGTTCCGAACTAACGCGAGATTAGCAACGGTAATCGTGGTGATGTGGCATCATTAGCAGAGGTTTACTGTAGCTTGATTACCCGGGCGTCACAAAGGCATTCCTCCAGTATTCGGGAGTTGCATAATCTCATAGTCTGAGGAATATGTATTTGACATGAAGAAAGCAGTAGCGATAAAAACTGAACAATCAATATGCTAAGCTAACGGATGGGTCATGTCCATCACATCATTTTCCTAATGATGTGATCCCGTTAATAAAATGATAACACATGTCTATGGTTAGAAAACTCAACCATCTTTGATTAATGAGCTAGTCTAGTAGAGGCTTACTAGGGACACCGAGTTTCGTCTATGTATTCACACATGTATCAAGTTTCCGGTTAATACAATTCTAGCATGAATAAACGACATTTATCATGATATATAAGGAAATATAAATAACATAAATAACAACTTTATTATTGCCTCTAGGGCATATTTCCTTCACATGGCTTGCTGGGTTGTTTGCGGTTTTCGACAGAGTGCTGAAGTTGACTTCACCGACATGTTCACTCTCGTTGTCAACCCTGGCACGATCTGCACGGTGCTTCAACTCGCGGTCTCTCGTACCTGACCTATGCATCAGATGGTCGTCTCCAACGCTTTGCTGCATGGCCACCTTGATGAGCAGGTCTACTGTCAGCAGCACACCGTTTTCGTTGACGCCACTCACCCTGATCATGTGTGTTTGCTCTCCTGCTCTCTTTATGGGCTCAAGCAAGCACCACGTGCGTGGTACCAACGAATTGTTGGGTTCATTCAGCAGCTTAGGTTCAACATTACACGCTCCAACGCCTCTATGTTCGTGAATCATCACGGTGCGGTGACAACCTACCTTTTGCTCTATGTTGATGACATCATCCTGACAGCATCCTCAGTTGAGCTTTTCCAGCACCTCACTGCTCGTCTACGCGACGAATTTGCTATGAAGGATTTGGGCCCCTTTCGTTATTTTTCTCGGGATTGAGGTTGTCTGCCGTGCTGACGGGTTCTTCTTACATCAATAGAAGTTCGCTCATGAGCTGTTCGAGCGTGCTGGCAGGCTTAATTGCAAGCCCGTCTCTATGCCTGTTGATCGGCCAAGCTCTCTTTTGGGGATGGATTACCAACATCAGATGCTCCCTTCTACTGTTTCATCGTCGTTGCACTTCAGTACTTGATGCGCACCAGGCCTGATTTGCAATATGTTGTCCAGCGGGTTGGTCTTCATATGCATGAACCTCATGACACTCGTTGGAATCTGGTGAAGAGGATTCTTCGTTACATCTATGGCACTATGGCGCTTGGTTTCACGTTGATTGCTTCGCCATCTACCGACATGGTTGCCTATTCCGATGCTGATTGGGTCGGCTGCCCTCACACTCGGCATTCTACCTTCGGCTATTGTGTCTACCTTGGTCCTCCCCTCATTTCATGGTAGTCGAAGCGACAACCAATGGTCTCGCGTTCTAGCGCGGAGGAGCTGTGGCCAATGCCGTCATGGAGGGTTCTTGGCTACGACAACTGCTTCAGGAGTTGCATCACGACATCTCCCAGGCTACGATGGTATATTGTAATAATGTATCCACCGTCTACCTCTCCGCCAACCCCGTTCATCATCGTCAGGTGAAACACATCGAGCTTGATATCCAATTTGTGCGCGAACAGGTTGCCCTTTGGCGTATCCAGGTTCTACATGTTCCGACTGCACAACAGTTCGTCGATGTGATGACCAAGGGTCAGCCTACTTCCACGTTTGAGGAGTTTTTGTCCAGTCTTTGTGTCGCTTCCGATGCTACGACTGGGGGGGGGGGGTGTTGAGCATGTTATTGTGCATATATATTATTTCTTCTACATCAGACCCACCTCTTTAGTTTCCTTGTATAGAATGAGGTTGAGGCCCACGTTGTACATCATATGTACCGTGCACATTGCACATAATCAATACATTATACAATTCCAATATTCTACATTTAGGATGAAAACCCACGATCTGAACTGCACGTCCTTCTTGGTGGAGGCATCGTTTTTGAAGAGCCTTCTTGATACTTCCTAAGCTTTCAAGAGATGGTTTAGTGCCCATGCTAACTGTTTTATGGTGTCAATCATTGTTTGTATCGCTTTCAGAATTTTTTACTTTTCTTTTTTTTCTTGCCAAGGCTAGCTTAGGCTTTGATGACTTTGCTATTTGTCAAATGTGATTCTTCGCATGCGTGTACTAGTGTTGAATGTGTGCATCATAACTATATAGTCCGGAAATATAGTCACTGTTAATTATATTCCTCGATGATACATGTTTAAATCAATAAAATAAAATAAGTGTCTCAACTTTATACTAACTTTAGTACAAAATTATACTTCCTCTATTCATTTTTATAAGTCTTTGAAGACATTTCAGACAACATGCAAAGCAGCCTATTTTCAGTTGTCTGAAATGACTTATAAAAGTAAACGGAGGGAGTACTAAACTTGAGACACTTATTTTAGGATGAAGAGAATACATCATACGTCAAAATCAGTCTTAACCACCTCGAGCTATTCCAGGCCAGACCACCCCAGGCCTTGCTAGGACAGCAACCAAACGGCTCCCAAGAAATTCCCAGCTCCGCTCAAGGCCGGGCAGAAAAGGCACGGGCACACGAACCAAAACAGTCCTCGCTCGTTGTGTCTTTTACCCCACAGGCAGATGGCACTTGCCAATATCGACATGGCATTCGGGCGGGATCACGACCGGGGAGAGTTTTCGGGGCTCATAAAAAAGCTGTGGGAAGTGACAGAGCGCCCACAGAAGTTACCCCCACACCCCACACAATTCCATGTCCAAATGTAGCAGCACAAGGCAGAGATCCTTTGCGGCTCGGAGGAAGCGGTATCCGGTGCAAGAGGTCAGGCCGAAGGCTGGCACACATTCCCCACTCCCTTTCTACTTTTCTCCCCCTCTCTAGTGAAAAGGAGAACTGAGAGAACGATGCCCTCCTAGAACACACTCCAAGGATCCCCGCCGGGATGTATATAGCCTCGTGGCAGTGATCCATTGGTTGCGACAGGAATTCCGCCGGCGGATAATCGGTTAGCATCATCCTCCCTGTCCTGCTCTGCTGGTCTAGCTAGCTAGCCTAGCCCGGTCCATGCAAATGCCGTTCTGCCCCAAGCTGTGGGATCGGAGCCCGGTCCCGCCGGCCAACGCCATCGCCGTCAATGGCACCGTCGTCGTCGCCAACACCTTCGGCCTCTCCGCGCCCGGCAAGTCCACCACCCTGCGCCTCTTCAGCGGCACCCAGATCGACCACGGTGAGTGTGCACGTTAGTTGTTTGTGTGTTTGACTGTGGCTGATACCGAAAGCGTGCAGAGACGGGGAAGGGGAAGCTGAGCGCGGAGGCCCCGCTGAGGGGCGGCAAGAAGAGCAAGCACGGGAAGACGAGCACGACGACGTACCACGTCACGTTCGTGGTGGACGCCGACTTCGGCACGCCCGGCGCCGTGTCCGTCCGGAACGGGAACCGCGGCGACCCGTTCTTCCTCCGCCACGTGCGGCTGGAGCTCGCCGAGGACCGGAGCATCCACTTCGAGTGCAACTCCTGGGTGTACCCCTACAAGAAGACCGCCTCCGACCGCCTCTTCTTCGTCAACACGGTCAGAGCAGAGGCCATTCGTCTGTGTTTGTTTGATATCCTGTCCTGGCCATCTGGGTGAACTCGTGGTGACCATTGGGCAGAGCTACTTGCCTTCCAAGACGCCGGAGGCGCTGGTGCTGCTGCGGGACGAGGAGCTGCGGAGCCTGCGAGGGGACGGCAAGGGAGAGCGCAAGGACTGGGAGCGCATCTACGACTACGACCGCTACAACGACCTCGGCAACCCCGACAACCCGGAGCACGTCCGCCCGGTCGTCGGCGGCACCAGGACGCACCCCTACCCGCGCCGCTGCCGGACAGGCCGCGCCATCAGCCACACCGGTACTAGTACTACACTTGCTGACATTTGCAGCCGATCTCTTTCATCCTGATTAACTGATTAACGATTGGTTGGTTCGAAGACGGCGTGACGGAGACGCGCAAGCACGTGATCAACCTGGACTTCTACATCCCGCCGGACGAGCGGTTCAGCCCGGGGAAGCTGGCGGAGGTGCTCAAGCTGGGGGTGCAGGCGGTGACGCACTTCGTGATCCCGGAGGCGAGGACGCTCATCCACGGCAACGACTTCAAGTCCATGGAGCAGCTGAGGAAGGACCTGTACAGCAGGCCCGTGCAGCCGGCGGTGGACGGCGAGGTCATGGAGAAGCTCAAGTCCTCCGTGCCGTCCCACAAGACCTACAAGCAGGTGGCCAAGGCCGTCAAGGAGGAGCACCCCGCCAAGTTCCCCATCCCGCAAGTCGTCCAGCGTGAGCTTTCCCTCTCTGTTTTGTTGCCCAATCATGCATCAAGTTTCATCTTGGATGATCGATCAGTGAATGGTGCAGACGATGCTGAGGCGTGGAGGAGCGACGAGGAGTTCGCAAGGGAAATGCTTGCAGGGCTCAACCCTGTTGCCATCAAGAGATTACAAGTAACTACTGTTATTCATCTCATCGCCCTGAATTTTCTTGACTGAAAACTTGCACCGCGTGCATTGAGATTGAGCGTCTTTCAAATGTTCCATCTCAGACATTTCCGCCGGTGAGCAGCGGCGGGAAGAAGAGCTCGATAACCGCCGAGCACATCAAGAGCCAGCTTGGAGACGTCACCATTGAAATGGTTAGGAAAACTGCGAGCTCCCTGTTCTCCGTCGTGTACGTCTCTCGCTTGGTATGCATGATGCACATACAATATCACTGTAAATGCAGGCCATGCATCAGAAGAGGCTGTACATCCTGGACCACCACGACTACCTGATGCCGTACCTGAGGCGCATAAACACGCTGGGCGTGTGCATCTACGCGTCGCGCACGCTGCTGTTCCTCAAGGCCGACGGGACCCTGAAGCCGGTCGTGATCGAGCTGAGCCTGCCCAGCGACGGCGAGGGCGACACCGAGCTGAGCCGGGTCTTCCTCCCGGCGAGCCACGGCACCGAGGGCCATCTGTGGCAGCTCGCCAAGGCCCACGTCTCCGTCAACGACTCGGGGTACCATCAGCTCATCAGCCACTGGTGAGGACGAAAAAGTTCCATTCTAGTCGTGTACTCAGCGGCATCTGAACGGAGGTCGGCACGCTGACACGGGTGGCCAAATGTAGGCTGTTCACGCACGCGGCGGTGGAGCCGTTCATCATCGCGACCAGGAGGCAGCTGAGCGCCATGCACCCCATCCACAAGCTCCTGGAGCCGCACTTCAAGGACACCATGCAGATCAACACGCTGGCCAGGAGCATACTGCTCAACGCCGGCGGCATCCTGGAGCGGACCATGTACCCGGGGAAGTACGCCGTGGAGATGTCCTCCGCCATCTACGGCGACTGGAGGTTCACTGAGCAGTCCCTGCCAAACGATCTCCTCAAGCGGTACTCAAACCATTTCCTTCCATCTCTTTTTGCAAAATTTAGGAGAACAAATGACAGTCTTACGAGCTGTAATTGTTATTCTTGTATCTGAAGAGGGATGGCCTCGAGCTCTGAGGAGCCCGGCGGCCTGACCCTGCACATCGAGGACTACCCGTACGCCGTGGACGGCCTCGAGGTGTGGCACGCCATCGACGGGTGGGTGCGCAGCTACTGCGCGCACTTCTACCACAGCGACAAGGAGGTGGACGGAGACGCGGAGCTGCAGGCGTGGTGGCACGACGTGCGCACCGTCGGCCACGGCGACCGGCAGGGCGACCAGGCGTGCTGGCTGGCGCTGGACTCCGTCGACCACCTCGCGCAGACGCTGTCGACGCTCATCTGGATCGCCTCGGCGCTGCACGCGGCCGTCAACTTCGGGCAGTACGCCTACGCGGGGTTCCCGCCGAACCGGCCCACCCGGTGCCGGCGGTTCGTGCCGCTGCCGGGGTCGCCGGAGATGACGCAGCTGGAGGCCGACCCGGAGAAGTTCTTCCTGGAGATGGTGCCCGACAGGTTCACCGCCACGCTGGGGCTGGCGCTCATCGAGGTGCTGTCCAACCACACCTCCGACGAGGTCTACCTCGGGCAGCGCGCCACGTCCACGTGGACGGACGACGGCCAGCTGCTGCGCCTGCTGGACCGGTTCCGGGAGGACCTCCGGCGGGTGGAGAAGCGGGTGGAGGAGAGGAACAGGGACCCGCGGCTCAAGAACCGGAGGGGCCCGGTCAAGGTGCCGTACACGCTCCTGTTCCCGGACGTCGCCGGCCAGGAGAAGGGGCTCACGGGGAAAGGGATACCCAATAGCGTCTCCATATGATCGATCCACCGTCCATGTGTACATGACTATGTAAATTTATCTTCATTTGGGTTTTGGGTGTTCTTTTACAGGTTGGGGTGATGCGGATTTGTTTGTTGGTTTGAGTTTTAGTGTTTGCTGTGTAAAATGGTGATCGGCTTGAGATTAATTCAAGAAATGAAATGGTGCTTGCTGTTTGGAAACTGATCTCACAATTAGGGTCATTTCCTTTGTCAAAGACAAAACCGTTGGACTCCTATTACCCTAGCACGTCATGTGTATTTTTTCTAATAAAGACACTTTTATTAACTTAAAATGTGACATCAGACGGATAAAAACATACACTGAATAACACTCCATCTCATCGCGCTGCCCGATACTATTAACCCGAAAAAGTTCTTATACTATCTCGAAGAAAAAAAAAAGTTCTTATACTGGAGCCGGGAGCTGCTGGCGAAGAATCCACCACATATGATTGTTTTGAGATTTACGGCCACTGTTCACGTATAAGTAAGCCAATCTTTTCACATTTTAATATGTGAGAATACAAACCTGCTATGAACCCCTATACATGCCTGGGCAACTTAGGAATCTACATGTGGATAGTAGTACGGCGATTAAACATTCACAAGTCTCCCTCCCAAGGAAAGACTAGTATTAAATTTGATAGCCAAAATTTTAGAGATTGATATATTTTAAACAATAAATTTAATTGGTGCTCAATAAATGATTTCAGTTATATTATTTACAAAAGATACGTTTCACACATTTTTTAAAACACATTACATTCACTCAATTGAAATAATATATTTCACTCATTTAAAAAAACTGATTTTACATATGTTTGAAATGTTGACTTAACTGATTTCTGAAATATGCATGTAAAATATTTCACTCATCTTCGCAAATATATTTCTTTAGTTTCAATTGACATATTTCACTCAAAAATACATTTCACTCTTTATATAAAAAGAGATTTCCCACAGTTGAAAATCTAATTTTACTCAATTCTAAAAAAACATTGGTTTCAAGTAATGGTATATGTGAAATATAACTGAAACTGAATTAGTGAACGAAGCAACTTCACAATAAACAGACCGAAAAAAGGTGTTTCACAAAAATTATATTTCAATTTTAAAACTAATTTTACTTATTAAAAGTAATAATTCAAATAGAACTTATTTCACTCATTTTAAATGACTGATTTCACTCGTTTCATTTGATAGAAATGTTTCAATTATTTTAGGAGCTAATTTCACTCACTTCATAAGAGTAATTTCACTTATTTCAAAAGGCTAATTTCACTCGTTTCATTTTAAAAGATATGCTTCAATTATTTCAGGAGCTGATTCCACTCATTTAGAAGAAAAAAAATCTTGTTTCAAGAAGCTGATATATGTGAAATATAACTGGAACTGAAATGAGTGAACAAAGCAACTTCAGAAAAGAAACTCATTTAAAAAACACACTGAAATAGATTGAGTAAAATAAGTTGATTGAAATGCTAAAATTTAAATGTGTTGAAAATGTATCCAAGATTGGTCTTGTTCTTCTGGTCTTCACAAAGGAGTTCAAATATATAAAAAAATCAAAAATAGAGTTCTGGTTTAAAACATATTAATGATTTAAATTATAACCAGAAAATAAAAAGGAATGGGTTTTGATGGAGGGAGGAGAGAGAGTAAAGTCATGCATGTAATTGTATGTGAGTGGATGAGAGAAAGATGGCATCCCACATGGTGTGTCCAGGAGAAGAGAAATACCAAATATGCAAATGGCTGAAAAGAATCAAATACAACAACAGTATAAAGATAGTAGATGTGGTGTTAGTTGCTCATTGATGGCAAGATCACCGGTAGCTCCCGGCTCCGGTAAAAGTGGCATTGTGCTATCAACCTCCTTCATGTCCTTCGTTGGCGACGCCACGTCCCGTCTCACTGATACGTCTTTGGGATTTGACTGCTGCGAGGCAAATAAATGTGAACTGGAATTCTAGAGGATTGAACGTTTCTCTCAACAATATTCTATTACAACATGGTATGCAAGTTTACGATACCTCGTATTTTGTGTTAAATTGTGATCATAGATTGTACTTGCAAATTAAGAATTATAACGATGCAAAAAAAGAAGTTATATGCATTATCAGATGCATGATCAAATTTCGACTCAAAATACAAATAGAGTTAATAAACCTAATTGGGGAAGTAATTACAGGCCATTTCCGAACACGCACACCCAGCACTTAGGTTTGGAATGGGTTGGTTCATAAATCTTCCCCTGGAGATTTAAGACCCCCAGATTCTGGCTAATTTTTTTCGAAACGAAAAAAAAAAACCCTCTGAAAGACCAGCCCCTCGGACATGGAGCCGACCAAATGGTTCAATACTGAGTGGTCTCATGCCCTATTGGGCAACATGGCCGGACCCATTTTAATACTCCCTCCGTCCGAAAATACTTGTCATCAAAATTAATAAAAAGAAATGTATCTAGATGCATTTTAATTCTAGATATACCTTTTTTGTTCATTTTGATGACAAGTATTTTCGGACGGAGGGAGTGGAGTACCAGATTGCACAAGAACAAAAAGCATTTACACAACAACATTATTTCAATTAGCATCATGATAACCCGCCCAATGATAACAATGGGCACCTGTCTCGATGAGAAGACAACTCCAAATGAACCTTAAACTGAATCCATGCAGAAAGAAAAAAAACAAAACACATATCACTACTGACCACTTTGTTGCCTTCTTTTCAACTGCTAACGCCAAAAATCACAAGACATGCCCAACGTCAAACCACGCCAATAAGAATGAATATTGCATTAAAACTTCCAGTGTTTACAAGTAAATTCAGCATGAGCTACAGCTCCGGCATAGCAATGTTCTCCATAAAAAAATTACTCGGATGTAGTCATAACACGACACAGTAGAATAGTAACACGCTTGGATGCGCCATCAAAACTTTCCTCTCGTGGTAAGGGGGGAGACCGGCGTGCTTCAGCATGTTCTGCATCAGCACTGGACTTTCCTCACTTGTATGTGGTGGGTAGATTCGTCTCTCCAGATCGACTGCGACCCGCTCTGAACCAGGGTGACATAGTCCCCTTCATTCATGTATTTCGCATCCTGTCGAAATGTCCAAGAAAGCCATGATTGATCAGAAAGAAAATTGGGGACTTTGGGGAGCGAAACTTCACGACAAACCAGCATGTTTATATTGTTGGAATGATGATAAAAGTTTGACTTTGTGAAGCATATGGACTTACCAGCAAGCTGGTAATTGCTCTTGAGAAAGTCTCTTCCGCGTCATCTGAGAACTCCATGAGAATAGGAACCACACCCTGATAGAGTGCCAGCCGTTGCTTCACTCGTACTCTGAAACAACAGCGGAATGACATCATCAATACTCCAGACCATCTATTTCCCATTCTGATCATTTATTTGAGTGGATGCTAGGTATCATAGGTCAATGCAAAACCCACTCCCATAGTAGATTTCACAAGAGGAAAGCACCGTGGTTAAAAAGCACAAAAGAACATACTCATTAGTGAATGCATATATGGTGGACGAGGGACGGTAGTGGCTCAGAAGGACAGCCATGGAGCCCACACGTGTAAACACAATAATCGGTGTACGAAGGGTGTTCGCCATCATTGTAGCATGAGATCCAAACATTTTACTTAATTGGCTTTTGCAGAAGTCATCGTTGAGCAGCGCCTACAAGAATAATCATGAGAAAGCATGGGCTAAAACAAAAGGTACAAGATGGTTGGAGTCTAAGTAGTAAACATCAAATAGAGCAGAAGGCACCTTATAGTGGGTTGAAAGTGCAGCAGCTGTTAAAAAGGGATCATACCTTTGGACGTGCAACAAGACTGGGAGCTTTAGTTGGATCGTACAGGCTGGATTCTGTTCTAAGTGCCACAGTGTGCATCACCTTCACTGCCTTCAATGGGTACCTAAACAAAGATGCACAGATGTAAGTCTAATGCAATGTCATAGACCAATGTAGATCTGCACCCTCTAGAAATGCTTCTGCGATTACTTAATTGATACACGTGATCAATAACACAAATAAAAGGGATTTAAAAGCTATGACAGGTTAAAACTTACTTCCCATGGGCAGTTTCACCAGATAGCATAATGGCATCAGCAGCTTCCCGAACAGCAATGGCTATATCAGAGACTTCAGCCCTTGTTGGAGTTGGATGATCTATCATGCTTTCTAACATATTTGTGGCAACTATTACTGGTTTCTGCATGCTTCGGCATGTTCTGATAATCTCCTCCTGTAAAGGTAAAATAGTAGCAGTTTTAATGAAACTGATGCTTGGTTGCATTTTATGTATATATATATATTAAGAAAAAGTACAAAAGGATGAAAAAAATATCCTCTAAGATTTATGTTGACATGCTCTGATAAATGCAGTGTTTTTTTTAGTCTCACCTGTAGTAAAGGAACTTCCTCAATTGGAAGTTCAGCACCAAGATCTCCACGAGCCACCATTGCCTATGAACATTTCAAGAAGTTCAGTGTTTAGCAGTAATAAATTAGTCCACTAAGGTTGCAAATTATATTTATTTTTTTCGTTACCACAAACATAAGACTTGCATGCAGCATATGCAGGATAAATCTAGACTTATAGACCAATGGAATTCATACAATATAAGAATGATATGTTTGAAGTTTTAATAAACATGATCCACTACTCACACATGACAGCTATCTAAGGAAATGTACATGTGGGAAGGAGTTGCTACTTGTTTTAACATGAATGTACACGTAATTTCAGGGCCTTACCCCATCTGAAGCAGCAATAATGGACTGGAGGTTTGGGATTGAATCAGCACTCTCAATTTTTGGAATAACATGTATATCCGCATTAGCACCTGGGTATTGAAAGAGCAAAGAAAATATTGAGTAAGCTCCCAATATATATATACAGGACTTCCAAAGATGATAGAGAACATTACTTTTCAGGTAAGCCTTGAGTTCATGAATAACTTTGGCATCCTTCACAAACGAAACAGCATAGAAATCAACACCATTTTCAACACCAAACTTGATATCTTCCCAATCCTTCTCTGTTGAGGCAGAAGCATGTCATATCAGGATTTTGTTCACACCTATGAGAAAATAGAACATGTTAAGGAAGAAACCGACTAACCTGTTATAGATGGCAGAGTTGCGCTCTTTCCACGCACATTAAGGTGGCGCCTTGATTTCAACTCTCCGCCATCGACTACTACACACTTGACTGTGTCAGCTGTTTTCGACTTCACAGCAAGCGACATCATTCCTCCTGTTAACACAAGGAATACAATGAAGGATTAGAAACTGTAACTTTCTGTATTGTTTACCTGCAAACAAGACAATTTGATTTTAAAAGACAGCCAAATAATCTGATAGAATGAAAAATAGAACTCCCTCTGATTCACAATATGAGTAGTCCAAGACATGGACACACTCTACAAAGTAACACTTTGACCATAATTTCCTAAAAGAATATGTTGCTCCCTATGCCAATAAGTATTTCTATATCGATGCTCAAAACCTAAAAAATGTTTCGAGTGGCAAACTTTAAAACTGATTATATTGTGAAATAGCAGGATTAGACTGCAAAACAAAATAATTTTAACCAGGAACGATGTACAGAAAATATGAGGACATGCCCTTGCTTTAAAGGGAAGTTAATCATCGACTGATCGACATGAAATTATGAGCTAAATGGTGTCAGGGCAGTCCTCACCATCCACCAACAGTATGTCACCAGCTTCAACATCGCTTATGAAGTCATCATAATTCACGCTGACAGTGTCTTCGGTGCTCACCCCTCTTTTAATCGTGAAATTGAACTCCTGACCTTCCGCGAGCATGATTGGCTCAGGAACATCCCCACTTCTCACTTCCGGACCCTGCATCGCTCAACCTTAATCATCTTAACGCATTTGACTGCTGCATTTAATTTAATGAATTAAATCGTGACATACCTTTGTGTCGAGCATAATAGCAATAGTATTGCCATCAGTGTTCTCTGCGTTGTACTCCTTGACCAAATCAATCACTTTTTGGTGTGACTGGTGGTCACCATGGGACATATTCATACGCGCAACATTCATTCCAGTCTCAGCAAGCTTCCATATCATCTCACGAGTGTTGGTCGAGGGGCCTATTGTGCAGACTATCTTTGTCTTCCTCCTGGGAGTCGTATCCACTGCTTGTGAGGTGGCATCAGTACTGACATCATTATTGCTCTGCATGCAAACAAGATAAATCAGTCACTGAATGAACCACATGTTTCGAATGGCTAAATCTCTCTTCGCGTTTAGCATATTGCAAGGCAAATGTAGCAGGGAAACAAATGGGTTGTTAGCTAAACAATCCAGAAATTGCTCAAGAGCTGACATAGAGGTTGAATTGCCTCGGAATCAGAAACAAACATTTCCACTCCAATAATCATCAGTCAGCCATTTTTCAAGTTCAGACTGCTTTTTTGGGGTCTTTATTTGTTGCAGTAAGATCAGAGCAATATAAAAGGAGCTTGCAGTTCCCCTGATGTAATGTGGTAGAGATGAGCAAACCAAAAGCCCTATACGGGCGAGGCTACCGCAAGCTGGAACAGATCACGTCGGAGTCTCAAGCACTGCGCTCGGGATCAGAACATCAGTCACTAACGAAGTGCGCGGCAAGGACGACGCCACAAGCACAAACAAACAAAATCCCAGCAAGGCACGACGCGGCGAATCCAGCCGCGGTGCTCGGGATCAAAATCGCCGAGCACTGCAAGAGCGTCTGAGCGTGGAGCGACCAAGTGAGGCGCTGTCTGGAGCGGCCCGCATCGAACACCGAGAGCATGAGGCCAGTCTCTACTCAGCGCACATGGAGAAGCAGGAAGCGCGCGGAAGGGACGGGGAGAGGCGACTGACGCTCACCATAGCAGAGAGGGAGCCGTTGGTCCCGACGACGGAGAGATCCGCCGCCACCTTCTCGGAGGCGGAGGTCCGCAGCACCCGCGCGGCGACCGCCCGCCTGGGCTGCGGGGGCGCCGCCACCGTCGCGGCCGGCCTGGCCACGCGCGCCGTCGCGGCGAACCCCCGCACCATCTCCGCCGCCGCCGCCGCCATTGTTTGGAGGACGCCCCGCGGTTCGCGCTAGAGACGGGAATAGGGAGGAGCTGGTGGTCGTGGAGGAGGGGGGAGGCCGCGGGCGACGCGAGGGTTAATGTTGGGAGGAGCTGCGAGGAGGGGAGCACCGCCCGTTCCCTCCGTGGGCCGGGCCTTTATACGCCGACTGGTGGTGGTGGGGGGCCGGAGGGCCCGGAGGCCAGGTGGGCGCAGCGGCGCGGTCCATACGATGCGCCTCCGCTCCTCGTCGCCTCGGTTCCAACGCCCAAGAGACCCGGAGACCAGCGTGCCTGCCTGCCTGCCTGGCACGAGCCAGTTACCTGTGGGACCCGCTGGCGGCAGCGAAATGGTGGACTGGTCGTTTCCAAGCGTCTGGTATTTTGTACACGTACACGCAACATTACACACAAGTCAAGTCAAGTGCACCTCACACGTGGTTATTTTTTCCTTGCTCGTTTCCTTGCTCGTCAGGAAACAGGGTTACAGTCAGCGGTGCAGCCACCGGCCTGACCAAAATAGTAGCTCATGGGGCGAGGATAAATTGCTGTAGTAGGAGTATCTCACAAGCTGAATGAGCTGAACGTTGTATCTGAACCATTAATGCATGAAGTTGTGGCTCATGAGTCCAACACTCAACTAGTATGTGATGATCTTCCGATTACAGTTGAGTTACAAGCACAATAATGCCGTCAACGCACGAGCATCACACACGAGTGTGCCGAATAAATTCGGCAACCTTTTCATGAAGATACACGTCAATTTTCCTCTCCACAAATAAAAATGACATGTCGATTTCATGTAAAAAGAAGAAGAAGAAGAAAGATGTGTGCGCGTGCTACTCGTATCTGAACCCAGCCCGTACCAGTGTCCTGCAATGCGTACTGATTGGGCCCACTGGTCGGTGCACTCAGAGCGGCCGCGTGCGCGCGCGGGGAGGAATATGCCACGCGAGGCGGATCCTGTTTGGAGGGGATGGGCGGTTGGGGACTTCGCGGGCCGCGCGGAGACGGCAATGTGTCAGACGATGCAGACAAGAACAAACTGGCCGGAACGAGTTTTCTCCAAAAGAAAACAAGGACAGGTTGGCCGGGGCTCGTCGCGCCTGCCCTCCCTGCGTGCGGAGCTGGGCAATGCAAGTAAACGTTCCCGTCGAGGCGATGTGGACGGAGAAAACGATGACAAAGATCCATCTCCCTTTCGTGCCTCCATCACCGCCGTGTGCGGTGTAGCCAGCGAGCTATATCTCGCCAGTACTTGGTTCAAACAAAAAAGGGAAGTAGTGGGATATATCTAACGTATGGTTCTCCGGGTTTCGGCGTGAGATCTGAACTGCCTGCCCAAGTCGGCAGCGTGCCTCTCACGCCTAGAGAACACGCTTGGCAATTTTTTTTCTCCTCCTAATTTACCGGCGCAAAATCATTCTGCGCCCCCACAGTTTGCTGTAATTGTGTGAACCTTCCATGCTTATGGGAGATACAGGACAAGTATAAAACATCAGTGCACACGACGTTTTTTCGTCGGTTCATCGATCTGGCCTCATGGCAGATGAATCCCAGGGTCAACAAGGCAGATAAATAAAACCCGGCTAATATGGAAAACACCGTTCGGCTCGTGCTGATTATTCTGATGTACACCAGGTAGACTGCTTTTGTTTTTGTTTTCGCGGCCACAAGAGAACACGCTTCACAATCAGGGTGATGCTTCCTAAGGGACAACAGAAAAAGGAGTGGGGAACAACACTTGCCACCGATCGTTACAGGTTTCGACGCCGAGGTACAAGAGAGGTCTCATGTCAGCTCTATGGACTTCAAGGAGAACACAAACGTGATCAAGAGTCGACTCCAAACGGAAGAACTGCGGCCGCCACTGCCCTCCCCTCTTCGTTCAGAATATTATAGGTCGATGCCGCATTCCTCTGCCAAACAAATATGGGTCATTATGCGCTCGCAGAGCCAACAGTTTGCATCACAGTATCAAAATTTGTGTTTCGAATGGAGGTTCTCGGACTTAGTACAAAATAACTTTGTACTAAGTCCGAGACACTTATTTTGGGACGGACGGAGTACATGAAGGGGGGAAATGCATTTGATCTTTACCGAATCGATGGCCTCCAGTTTCATCCCTGTTGACCGAATGAACTTGCGCAGCTCAGGACTGACTGGCTGGACGTACTTCCCGCAACCAAGAATTAGAATCTCTGGAGAAACACGGTATATTGCATCTTAATAACCCTAACGTTAATTTGGTTCAGAAATACGAACAACATAACTGTCCACCCTCGGCCACTGAGGTCATATTGTTAATTTTTAACAATGAGCTTGGATAAACTACTAGAGCAACATGTTCAGCCACGACACGAAGTAAAAAAAAAAGACGCAATATCTTGCACGCGTAAACAATATTCATTTTGACTAAACATGGAATGCCCACCCATGGGAACCATGCTCATTAGCATAAGAAAATGCCATGTAGAACGTAGGGCACTAGCTAAGATACCTGGGATTGGGTGCACAACTTTGAAGATTGATAAACTGCATTATTGAAGGAATATAAGTTGTCAGTAAATAACAATCAAACAGGAATAGATTCAACAGCACTACTGCAAACAAATGGTATCCCATGATCTAATAGACACTGCTCAACAAATATATACAGCAGATAGTACATTACTGTGCAAACATTTACCTTTCAGCAGTTATATCCGCAAATGTTTTGGGTGTCCAGGTCATTATCTTGTTTTCTACTATCAGCAAGCTCCCTTCATACTTTACATTGTTAATCTTGAATCCAGTGTCATCGTAACTGCAGAAGCAGAACGGATTTCAGTCATCTGATCAAATAGACAAGTTCTACAGAACTCAATGAGATAACAATGAAATTTTCTTCAGAACAATACACACAATTCATTCTAATAAAATGGGGCTGGGGGCAAGCCCTTTTCTTAAAAGAAAGAATAACACACATAACTGAAAGCATAATAAGAGAAATCTAAGCCCCAAGTCATGGCAAAATTCAAGTGTGTCCCCATGACTCTTGCCAAATTGCATATAAGCGAGACTGACAGGATGATTCTCAGAAAAGGAAACAAAAGTTAGCGAACTACTGGAGAATGTAAGAGAATCGCTATATTTTTTTTCTCATCAGCTCCCAGCTACCAATGGAATTTCTGTTTGTTTTCCTTATCATTCAAACCACCCCGACCAACCCCAGGAGAAGAATTAAGAAACCACTTTTCCACCGCGAATTTCCTTTTGGCTTTCTCAGTAATAGGCTAGTGGTATTCCTTATAACACCAAAATAATTTGAGAGGCAAAGATGACTGTTTGCAGACCAAAAAAAAGTCGCTCAAACATGTTACATTCCCCTTCATTCAGCCAAGAAAAGTGACCAATTCAGTAATGTTGAAGTTAGTGACCAGTTCTCAGAAATTATTCATAGCAGTACATGCGTGCAGCATCAACTTCAGATTCCTAGCAACTAAAGGATAAAAAAGAAAAAATGGCAGCTGCATCCCCTTACTTGCAAGCAATAAAATGAGTTAACTATCCTATATCAAGATGATCACTTCTAATCAAAACATCTCCAGTCTCACTGCATCTGCCAGAAAATGTCACTGAATTTCGTGATGTGAATTATCAACGTATGTATCTAAAGCATCCATATGGTTTAATCCTACAAACCGCTACGATTAGTATGTAGAAGATAATTGATATGCACCCCTCGCGTCGCGTCACTCCCCCTGCGTCGTCTCTCTGAGGCGACTCAGGCGGGCACCCCCGCCAAGCGCCGCCACAGCCATCTTCTCCAGCCGCCGCCGGCAGAACGGCTCCAGGCAAAGCCCGGCGAAGGCTGGCGGCGGCGGGATCCATCCTGCGTCGTCCTGCTGCCCCCTCCCCTCATCCGCGTCGGGGGCTTCAGATCTGGCCTCGTGCTCCCTCTGCTCTGCTTCCCCGGCGCCCTCCTTCCAGATCCGGCCGGCGTGCCATGGCTGCGGGCTTCCGGTGCCCTCGGGGTGGCTCCCGTGGCCTGGCCTCGTGGCTGCCTCGGCGGCGGCTGCACCCGCTGTAGCCTGCGGGGCTGGATGCTGCGCCTGTCCCCCTGCTCCGCGCCTTGCGCCGGCCTCCGCCGCCTCCCGCCCTCACCTGTCCGCTGCCGTCGATGCTTGCCGGACGTCCCGCCTTCCCCGCAGATCCAAAGTACCGCTCCTTCCCACCTCCGCCGCCGCTCGTGTTGTCGTCGCCGCGCTCCTCCGTGCGCTCGCCAAACAAAGGTGGCGTCGTGGCTCCTGTCTTTGGAGCCCTCCACCTCCCAGTTCCCCCCCGGGGGGCGCCGCACCGGTGGTCCGCGCTGGTGCCCTCGGCGTCAAGGGTGCCTGCCGGCGTTGATCCGCAGGTTGGTTTCACCTGGATCTGGGGCCGTCCAATCCAGCGCTGCTCAGCGCTATTGGCGGCTGCTCTGTGGCTTGTCGCGTGGCGGATGTGACCGGGGATGGGGAGAAATCCTTGGTCGGCCTGCTGCTAGCCGAGACAGCGGCGACACTTCCCGTCGTTTTCCATCTTGATGGCGTTGTCTTCATCCCCCGTCATGTGATGTTTTGGGTGTGCTCTGTGGAATTCTATGCTTGGTGATGCCTCTTTGACTACACCATGGCACACAGGTGCCGTGGCGCCGTCTCGGCCCGGTGTGACCGTTCGAATGTACCCCATGACATAGGTGGTGTCGCGGCGTTGTGCAGTCTTGGTTGCCCCGGTGCTTTTCGATTGCGTCGATGGCACAATGTCATGGTTTAGTCTCGGCTCGCCGCTGCAGTTCGAGCGCCCGTGGTGCCCCTTTTGTGATGTTTTGGGTGTGCTCTGTGGAGTTCTGTGCCTGGTGATGCCCTCCGACTACGCCGGTGGCACACAGGTGCCGTGGCGTCGTCTCAGCCCGGCGTGACCGTTCGAATGTACCCCATGACACAGGTGGTGTCGTGGCGTTGTGCAGTCTTGGTTGCCCCGGTGCTTTTCGATTGCGTCGATGGTGCAGTGTCATGGTTTAGTCTCGGCTCGCCGCTGCAGTTCGTCCGCTGGTGGTGCCCCTTGTTGTGTTGTGTTCCCCCTCGCCATGTGTTGTTTTGCTTTATTTCTCCTCTTTGTGCCTCCTGTACTTCTGGTTCACTTGAGCCCTATCTTGTTGTGATGGCCTGGCTTATTAGGGATGATAGACTACTCATATCAATAAGGAATTCCTTCTTTTCCGGGAGCCCATTCGGATAGAACTCCAAAGTTAAGCGTGCTCAGCTTGGAGTAGTTTCAGGATGGGTGACCGACTGGGAAGTTGCTCCCGGGTGCGCACGAGTGAGGACAAAGTGCGCAGAAAAGACTAGTATTGATACGTGAGGCCAGTCTAGATCCCGCCAGGAGTAACGACCACCGGCGGGTGTGTCCGGGGTGTTACAAGTTGGTATCAGAGCCGACCCTCGCGGTTACACGGATGTTTGCGGACAGTTTGCAGTCATGTTGTGCATGACGTTTGTGACCCGTCGTGGCACACGGCATGGCACATGTGCTGTCCTGAAAGCACAGACGGTTGTGCCAAGAGGGAACGTTCCTGTGGCCCGACGAGGACGTCGGTTCCTCTGAGTGAGGGTGTATGTGATGGCCTGGCTTATTAGGGATGATAGACTACTCATATCAATAAGGAATTCCTTCTTTTCCGGGAGCCCATTCGGATAGAACTCCAAAGTTAAGCGTGCTCAGCTTGGAGTAGTTTCAGGATGGGTGACCGACCGGGAAGTTGCTCCCGGGTGCGCACGAGTGAGGACAAAGTGCGCAAAAAAGACTCATATTGATATGTGAGGCCAGTCTAGATCCCGCCAGGAGTAACGACCACCGGCGGGTGTGTCCGGGGCGTTACACTTGTATTAGGCTGCAAAGCCTATAGGTAACAAATGAATACAATTCAGGTGGGGAGGATTTCTTCTCCCCCCGTTGACATTCAAAAAAAAAAGTATGTAGAATAAGAGTAGCTACACTCTCCTATAGGTAGTATCTGGTTTTAAGAAAATAACATCAGTTTGTAACTAAACTTCCCGGCACTGATCAACCACAGGACCCTTTAGAAATTTTGCAATTAAACCTCCATATACTGACCGAATTGAGTGACATTTTGTAACCTGTTATTTTGGGAGGAGAGTACATCGATTAATCTACCATGATGATTCTTCGACCATACATCAAACATTCAGCCTAAAACGCCACCACGGTCATTCTCATTCCACAAATTTACATATTCACGGTTATATTTTGAAGAAAGCAATCTTGCAATCGCACAGCAAAAGCTGAAAACAATTGAAATGGAACGGGGAGGATGTAAGGAGAGGTTACGTTTGGAAGCGGAGCTGGTCCTCGGGGACGGTGTCGATGAGGTTGATCTGGTCGTAGAGCGAGAAGGTCCTCCTGGTCAATCCAAATCCACATCCCGGTCAAATCCAGTACGCATCATTTACCTTCATCCCCGACGAAGGAGAGAACGGGGGAAGCCGATCCGTACCTGAGAGACGGGAGGTGCCTGAGCCTGGGAGCGTTGGAGTTGGAGATGGAATCGCTCCGCAGCGACCTCACCAGCGTCGCCAGCGCCTTTTGCCCCCGCACCGCCGCCATGTCCTCCTCCTCTTCCTCGCCGCCGGTCGGTGGGGCGTGTCCTGTTCTAGGGGGTTCGGGAGTTTTGCACCCACCACCTCTGGAATGTTTCGAATTGCGAATGGCTCTTTAGATGGACAGCCCACGTGGCCCATGTTGCGGTTGACTGGGCTGGGCCTCGAATTATTCCGAGGCTGCGTCGGTGTGCGACGACGACCAGGAGATGGCTGCGGCGGCGAGGGGCGGCGGAGGAGCGAAGGCGACGGTGGCGGAGCAGATAGGGCAGGCGGTGCAGTCCACCTCCAACCTTCTCCAGCTCATGGAGCAGTCCTCCCCTGCCCAGGTCTCCCTTTCCCACTCTTCCTCTCATCATTGTCTGTTTCAACTGGCTGCGAGCTCAATTTGTCAAATCTGGGGAATTTTGACAAGAAGTAGGTGCTGATTCATGCAAAATGTTTATTCAGGTGCCCCCAAGGGTGTGAATCTTGTGATAGATGTGGTAGCTCCTCCTTGTAATTAGGTTTTGAATAGATTTTCACGCCACCATTATATTGCTTGCTAGTTAATCTGTTGCATCTTATAGTATAATAAATTGGGTCAATACCGCATTGAACATTTTCTCGACATTTATGAATTATCAAGTAGTGAGAGCTTTGGTTGGCATTGAGAAGTTGCAAAACTGCTGCTCTGGAGTGTGCAGATGCAGCATGGTATTACAGTTCTAGATTATTTGTCTGGTTTCATTCTTGTCCAGACCTCGTGGAGCTTAACCAATCAGATTGCTAGTGGAAGTCGCCCTGATTGCGATAATCTTCTGTCCCCCAAAATATCGAAGCTACAAGCCTACAACTACAAATATGCCAGTTCACTGAATTCAGGAGTCTCAATATAATTTTGACTATGAGGTCTGTGTCCAGAATAAATATTTTGTGTCATTGTGCTAACACAGGGTCCTTTTGGTCACAGGTCCACTTGGCTAAACTCCCTAAGAATCTCTTGGCAAAAGCATCTCTTACAAAGAACACAGAGCAAGTAAAATGTCATTTTGCATTGATGTGAAATTATATCCCTGTAATATAGCTATTGACATTTGTATCCTATCATATTCTAGGTGCTACAACAACTACCTAATGTAATTTCTTCCTTGGATGCTTTTATGGACAGTAGTTTGCAAAGGTGACTTTCCGAACTTCGTGTCATTTAGTCATCTTGCTAATAATATTCTAAAGCAACTGTAGCTTTTCCAAAGAGCTTCTTTGACCATAATTTATTCTCTACACATTTCTACAGCATGGTTGAAGGTACTTTTCCTCTTTGTCACCTGTAGTAACATCATTTTCTAAACTATGCAGCGCATCTCAAATTAAGACTGTCACACAACTATTGTCAAACATGGAGAGCACCCAACTCAAATCTATTTTGCCTTCCTCTCGACTACAGAAAGATCAAAAGAATACTGAGCCTGGAGAACTCAGGGTTGACTGATGTGTTCACTGTGGCTTATGCAAAAAGGTAGTTTAGTTTTTCTTCTTTGGGCCACCTCTTATTCTTGTTTGTTTGGTGCATAAATGCATTGATTTTTGTTAACAAATTATCTCCAATTGAACTAATCTTTGCTAGTGTTTATTTAAAATTCAGCGTGATTGAAAGCAAACTAAAAACTAGCTTTGGGTTGTTCATGAAAGTTGCTTGGTCAATCATCACTTTGTCACTACATTTGACATGTTTCAGTTATTGACTAAAACTCGGAATTTTCTATTTTAAATCGCCTATTGTTGTATTGGATGTGGACCCTCTATTTCTTTACTATGCTAGGCAGTAGGCACAATGTCATGCCTGAAATTTTATCTGAGAATCGTTTGGGGTTAATGCTAACTACAAAATGTGGAACTGGTAAAGATCTCAGGATTACTTGTTTGCTCCCCATGTTTGCCCTACCAAAAATGTGGCTAGCCAATATTTAGGTTGAGGTTCTGCATGCCCATGAGTTGGCCAACAGTGGCTAGAAAAATGAACTAGAGTTGTGAAAGAGCATTGGCATGCCAAAAAGTTGGCAATCATCCAAACAAGGACCAATGTTTTTCCCATGACCAAAAATTCGGTAGGGTAGACATTGGTGGCAATGCAAACATACCCTTAAATCTGCACAGAAAATGAACTCATTTTTCTTTTGCAAACTTTTTTTCTGTTGGTGTGTGGAACCTTTGTATCTCTTTTTCTTTCAAACGGAGGGATTGCTTCGTCTAAACAAACTGATTCATTTTTTTCATTCCATAGCAGATCTTGGCATCTCACCAAAGCCTAGGCTCAGCTGACTTCTGCTGGAGTACAAGGTAGTAATTGAAGAATTGTACTAGTTGGCAAGACGATGAGATCTACATAGTCTGCTTAGGGATACTTCTTGTAAACTTTAGACCTTTAGTGTGGGTTCTGTAGAACTGTGAAACCATTATCTATGTGCACTGTGGTTAGGATGGTCTGTAGAACTGTGACCATTATCTATGTGCACTGCGGTTTGGATGGCTCGAGGCAACGGACCTGCTGTCACTGTCATAAAGCTTACTGCAAATTCTGTTGATTGGCTTCAGTGCTAATTAAGAAACATTGGTGTTGCACCCTTTTCATTTAGATGTAAAAGAAGATACGACGACATGTAGCGCCAATGTCCATTTTTTTTTAGAAAAGAAGGAAGACCCAGGCCTCTGCATCTGGACAATGCATGCAGCCATTTTATTAATTATTGACACAAGACCTTACAAAGTCATACAACAGTAAGACTAAAGCCACCGTCTAAGCAACATTTGTCGCTACTCCTATCCAGTTGATGAAGGGGCGCTGAAAGTCTAGGCCTAATATTAAACAGACCTCGCAGCTAAACCTAACATCTAAGACTTGAGGTCCCAACCAGGACGCCTGTCGGGTATGGGCACCCACCAGTCCGGTGTGCTCCTCAACCAGGACGCCTGCCGGGTATGAGGTCGCCGCAACCACCTACCACCAATCCATCTTCAGAGTTGTGCTGTTGCATCTACCTTGCCCGGTCTAGCTGTCGTTGACCCACCACGACGACAGACAGCGTCACCCTCCTGCGCGAGTCCATCTCCGCTCATAGGGCGCCGAGTCTCCACTGCTCCACGCCGTCGAGATCCGCCGTCAAGGCAAGATGAAACACCGCTCCTCCTCTTGTCCCCTCCAGCCAACACTTTCACCAAAACAATGCCCCCATGAGGGAGAACGACATCGAAGGCACCGTCATCGTTCGATCCGGTAGACCTAGATCTAGGGTTTCCCCCGGAACTTCCCGATCAGGTAATAGCGATGCCCAGTCCCGAAATGCAAAAAAAATTATTATAATAAATTACTTGGTATGTGTTGGTATGGAAGGCACCGTGGATGTGGCTAGCCATGGATTGTGAAAGAATGGTGGAAAAGAAATAAACTTTATTTTATGTTTGGGAACCGCCTATGATTTATCTAGCATGGAAGATACTGGGAATTCTCAGTTGTCTTTATTGACAGGAAAAGCATGCCTCTCAAAATAATTTCATCTCTCGATTTAAGCTTTGATCTCTCGCACCTATACAAATATCCGCTTCCCTCTGCGAAGGGCCTATCTATTTACTTTTATGCAATTTTTATTTTTTGAGTCTCCATCTTCTCTTATAAAGCACCAGCTAGGGACCACTATTATCGTACTTGTGCACTGGATGTATCTAATATTTGAGTGTGTTTCATGAATGGATCAATGATTGAGCATAACGGACTAGGGATAGCTTTCTTTAGCATTGATATTTTGAAAGACATGGTTGCTTGTTGTCAAATTTTAGACTACTGCTTTAATCATCTAAAGTCCAAATGTCCACGCTACAAAGAAAAGAATACATGATGAATATGTTAGGCAGCATTCCACATCAAAAATTCTGTTTTTATCATTTACCTACTCGAGGACGAGCAGGAATTAATCTTGGGGATGTTGATACGTCTCCAACGTATCTATAATTTTTTATTGTTCCATGCTGTTATATTATCAATCTTGGATGTTTTATATACATTTACTAGCAACTTTATATCAGTTTTTGGGACTAACCTATTGGCATAGTGCCCAGTGTCAGTTGTTGTTTTTGCTTGTTTTTTACTTTGCATAATATCAATATAGAATAAAGTCCAAATGACATAAAACTTTTGGAGATTTTTTTTGCCCAAAAGACACCCAAGGAGCCAAATGAGCACACGAGGGGAGGCCCATGGGGCCTACTAGGCACCAGGGTGCGCCCTGGTGGGTAGCCCACGGGAAGCTTCCTGGCCTGCCCCCGACTCTATAAATACTCTAAAATCCCAAAAACCCTAGGGGAGTCGACGAAATACTTTTTCCACCGTCGCAAGTTCCAGGACCACAAGATCCAATCTAGAGGCATTTTTCGGCACTCTGCCGGAGGTGGCAACGATCACGGAGGGGTTCCTCATCATCCTTGCCGCCCCTCCGATGATGTGTTAGTAGTTTACCACAGATCTACGGGTCCTAGTTACTAGCTAGGTGGCTTCTTCTGTCTTTTTGATCTTCAATACAATGTTCTCCTTGATGTTCTTGGAGATCTATTTGATGGAACTCTTTTTTACGGTGTGTTTGTTGGGATCCGATGGATTGCGAGTTTATGATCAGATCTATCCATGCATGATTGTTATAGTCTCATATTTCTTCTCTGATTTATTGGTTTGGTTTGGCCAACTAGATTAATTTATCTTGACATGGGAAGAAGTGCTTTGTGATGCGTTCGATCTTGCGGTGCTCAATCTCAGTGACAGAAAGAGACATGACAAGCATGTATCATTGCTATTAAGGGTAACAAGATGAGGCTTGTTCATACGTGAGTTTGCCTTATCTACATCATGTCATCGTTATTATTGCATTACTCCATTTTTTCATTAACTTAATACACTAGATGCATGCTGGATAGCGGTCGATGTGTGGAGTAATAGCAGTAGATCGCAGAATCGTTTCGGTCTACTAATCTTGGACGTGGTGACTACATACATGATCGTTTGCCCTGGATATCGTCATAATTATTTGTAGTTCCATCAATTGCCCTATAGTAATATGTTACCCACCGTATGCTATTTTCTCGAGAAAAGCCTCTAGTGAAACCTACGGCCTCCAGGTCTATTTCCTATCATATTATTTCACATCTATTCAATCAAAAACACAAAAATACTTTGCTTCATTTTATTTACATTTATTTTATTTGCATCTATCAATCTATCTGTTTACCAAATCTCAATACCGTTGAGGGATTGTCACCCCCTTTACGCGTTGGGTTGTAAGTACCTGTTGTTTGTGTGCATGTGTTGTTTACATTGTGTTGCTTGGTTTCCTACTGGATTGATAACTTTTGTTTCATCACTGAGGGAAATACTTACCTCTGTTGTGCTACATCATTCCCTCCTCTCCGGGGAAATACCAACGTGGATCACAAGTAGCAATAGCACACAAGGTATTCCTCCGGTATCCGAGAGTTTCATGATCTCATGGTCTTAGAAATAGACACTTGACATGAACAAAGCTATAGCAATAAACTCAAGTGATACGATCCAATGCTAAGCGTACGATTGTGTCTTGTCCATCACATTGTTCTCCTAATAATGTGATCCAGTTATCAAATGATAACTCATGTCTATGGTTAGGAAACCTTAAACATCTTTTATCAACGAGCTAATCTAGTAGAGGCTCACTAGGGGCATAGTATTTCTTTATGTATTCACACATGTATTTAAGTTTCCGGTCAATACAACTCTAGCATGAATAATAAATCTTTATCATGAACAAGGAAATATGATGATAACCGATTTATTATTGCCTCTAGGGCATATTTCCAACATTAATATAATAGTAAGTGTGCACGTGCAATGCACGTCTTGTCAGAATTCAAAATTCGAATACTTTAAAGCTTAAATTTTTGATACGTCTCCAACGTATCTACTTTTTCGAACACATTTGCCCTTGTTTTGGACTCTAACTTGCATGATTTGAATGGAACTAACCCGGACTGATGCTGTTTTCAGCAGAACTGCCATGGTGTTATTTTTGTGCAGAAAAAAAGTTCTCGGAATGACCTGAAAATCCACGGAGACACGTTTTGGAAATAATAAAAAATACGAGCGGAAGAATCAGCATCAGGGGGCCCACACCCTGTCCACGAGGGTGGAGGGCGTGCCTACCCCCCTGGGCGCGCCCCCTGCCTCGTGGGCCCCTTGGGACTCCACCGACCTCGACTCCAACTCTATATATTCACTTTCAAGGAGAAAAAAAATCAGAGAGAAGGGTTCATCATGTTTTACGATACGGAGTCACCGCCTAACCCTAATCTTCTTCGGGAGGGTTGATCTGGAGTCCATTCGGGGCTCCGGAGAGGGAAATCCGTCGCCATCGTCATCATCAACCATCCTCCATCACCAATTTCATGATGCTCACCATCGTGCGTGAGTAATCCCATCGTAGGCTTGCTGGACGGTGATGGGTTGGATGAGATTTACCATGTAATCGAGTTAGTTTTGTTAGGGTTTGATCCATAGTATCCATTATGTTCAAAGATTGATGTTTCTACTGAAGGAAATATGCCCTAGAGGCAATAATAAAGTTGTTATTTATATTTCCTTATTTCATGATAAATGTCTTTTATTCATGCTAGAATTGTATTAACCGGAAACTTGATACATGTGTGAATACATAGACAAAACAGAGTGTCCCTAGTATGCCTCTACTAGACTAGCTCGCTAATCAAAGATGGTTGTGTTTCCTAACCATAAACATGTGTTGTCATTTGATCAGCGGGATCACATCGTTAGGAGAATGATGTGATGGACAAGACCCATCCGTAGCTTAGCACTATGATCGTTTAGTTTTATTGCTATTGCTTTCTTCATGGCTTATACATGTTCCTCTGACTATGAGATTATGCAACTCCCGAATATCGGTGGAACACCTTGTGTGCTATCAAACATCACAACGTAACTGGGTGATTATAAATATGCTCTACGAGTGTCTCCGAAGGTGTTTGTGGTGTTGGCATAGATCAAGATTGGGATTTGTCACTTTGAGTATCGGAGAGGTATCTCTGGGCCCTCTCGGTAATGCACATCATAATAAGCCTTGCAAGCAAATGATTAATGAGTTAGTCATGAGATGATGTATTATGGAATGAGTAAAGAGACTTGCCAGTTATTGGTTATTGGCCAGAGATGTGTCTCGGTCATGTCTACATAGTTCTCGAACCCATAGGGTCCGCACGCTTAACGTTCGATGACGATTTGTATTATGAGTTATATGATTTGATGACCGAAGTTTGTTCAGAGTCCCGGATGAGATCACGGACATGATGAGGAGTCTCAAAATGGTCGAGAGGTAAAGATTCATATATTGGAAGGCTATATTCGGACATCGGAAAGGTTCCGAGTGATTCAGATATTTTTCGGAGTACCGGGGAGTTACGGGAATTCGTTCGAGAAGTATTGAGCCTTAATGGGATTTAGTGGAAAGGAGAGAAGGGCCACAAGGGGAGATAGCGTGCCCCCCATGGCAAGTACAAATTGGACAAGGGAGGGGGCGGCGCCCCCCTCTTTCCTTCTCCCCTTCCTCCTCATTCCCTCTCTCCCTCTCTTGGAAAGGAAGGGGACTCCAACTAGGATTAGGAATCCTAGTTGGACTCCCCTAGGGCGCGCCCAACCTGGCTGCCAGCCTCCTCCTATCCCTCCTTTATATACGTGGCCAGGGGGCACCCCAAAGCACAACAGACATTCTCTTTGCCGTGTGCGGTGCCCCCTCCACAGTTACACACATCGGTCATATCATTGCAGTGCTTAGGTGAAGCCCTGCGCCGGTAACTTCATCATCACCGTCACCATGCTGTCGTGCTGACGAAACTCTCCCTCGTCCTCAACTGGATCAAGAGCTCGAGGGACTTCATCGTGCTAAACGTGTGCTGAACACGGAGGTGCCATACGTTCGGTACTTGGATCGGTTGGATCGTGAAGACGTTCGACTACATTAACCACGTTACTAAACGCTTCTGCTTTCGGTCTATGAGGGTACGTGGACACACTCTCCCCGCTCGTTGCTATGCTTCTCCTAGATAGATCTTGCATAATCATAGGATTTTTTTTGAAATACTATGCTCCCCAATAGTGGCATCAAGAGCCAGGTCTATGCGTAGATGATATGCACGAGTAGAACACAAAGAGTTGTGGGCGATAATAGCCATATAGCTTACCAGCGTGTCATACTTTGATTCGGCGGTATTGTTGGATGAAGCGGCCCGGACCGACATTACATGACCGCGTTCATGAGACTGGTTCTACCGACGTGCTTTCCACATAGGTGGCTGGCGGGTGTCAGTTTCTCCAACTTTAGTTGAATCGAGTGTGACTACGCATGGTCCTTGTTGAGGGTTAAAACATCACACTTGACGAAAAATCGTTGTGGTTTTGATGCGTAGGTAAGAACGGCTCTTGCTAGAAGCCCGTAGCAGCCACGTAAAACTTGCAACAACAAAATAGAGGATGTCTAACTTGTTTTTGCAGGGCATGTTGTGATGTGATATGGTCAAGACATGACGAGTTATACGTTATTGTATGAGATGATCATATTTTGTAAATTATCGGCAACCGGCTGGAGCCTTATGGTTGTCTCTTTATTATATGAATTGCGAAAGCCATGTAATTGCTTTACTTTATCATTATGAGTTAGCGATAGTAGTAGTAGCAATAGTTGGCGAGACGACCATGACGCTACGATGAAGATCATGGTGTCAAGCCGGTGAAGATGGAGATCATGATGATGCTTTAGAGATGGAGATCAAAAGCACAAGATGATGATGGCCATATCATGTCACATATTTTTATTGCATGTGATGTTTATCTTATTATGCTTATTATTTTTCTTAGTACGACGGTAGCATTATAAGATGATCCCTTATGAAAATTTCAAGGTACAAGTGTTCTCCCTGAGTATGCACCGTTGCGACAGTTCGTCGTGCCGAGACACCACGTGATGATCGGGTGTGATAAGCTCTTCGTTCACATACAACGGGTGTAAGACAGTTTTGCACATGTAGAATACTCGGGTTAAACTTGACGAGCCTAGCATGTACAAACATGGCCTCGGAACACTGGAGACCGAAAGGTCGAGTGTGAATCATATAGTAGATATGATCAACATAAGATGTTCACAATTGAAAACTACTCCATCTCATGTGATGATCAGACATGGTTTAGTTGATTTGGATCATGTGATCATTTAGATGACTTGAGGGATGTCTATGTAAGTGGGATTTCTTTAGTAATATGATTAATTGAACTTTAAATTTATCATGAACTTAGTCATGATAGTATTTGCAAATTATGTTGTAGATCAATAGCTCGCGTTGTAGCTCCCCTGTGTTTTTTATATGTTCCTAGAGAAAACTAAGTTGAAAGATGTTACTAGCAATGATGCAGACTAGGTCCGTGATCTGAGGATTATCCTCGTTGCTGCATAGAAGTATTATGTCCTTGATGCACCGCCAGGTGACAGATCTATTGCAGGAGCAGATGCAAACGTTATGAACGTTTGGCAAAGCTCATTATGATGTCTACTTAATAGTTTAGTGCACCATGCTTTACGGCTTAGAACCGGGACTTCAAAAACAATTTGAACGCCACGGAACATATGAGATGTTCGAAGAGCTGAAATTGGCATTTCAGACTCATGCCCATGTCGAGAGGTATGAGACCTCTAACAAATACTTTGCCTGCAAGATGGAGGAGAATAGCTCAGCTAGTGAGCATGTGCTCAGAATGTCTGGGTACTACAATCACTTGAATCAAGTGGGAGTTAATCTTCCAAGTAAGATAGTGATTGACATAGTTCTCTAGTCACTATCACCAAGCTACTAGAACTTCGTGACGAACTATAATATGCAAGGGATGACGAAAACGATTCCCGAGCTCTTCGCGATGCTGAAATCAGCGAAGTTAGAAATCAAGAAAGAGCATCAAGTGTTGATGGTTAAAAGAAGACCACTAGTTTCAAGAAAAAGGGCAAGGGAAAGAAAGGGAGCTTCAAGAAGAACGGCAAGCAAGTTGCCACTCCCGAGAAGAAGCCCAAAGCTAGACCCAAGCCTGAAACTGAGTGCTTCTACTACAAAGGGACTGGACACTGGAAGCGGAACTGCCCCAAGTATTTGGCGGATAAGAAGAATGGCAAAGTGAACAAAGGTATATTTGATATACAAGTTATTGATGTGTACCTCACTAGTGTTCATAGTAGCCCCTGAGTATTTGATACATGTTCAGTTGCTAAAGATTAGTAACTCGAAACAGGAGTTGCAGAATAAACGGAGACTAGTTGAGGGTGAGATGATGATGTGTGTTGGAAGTAGTTCCAATATGATATGATCTTTCGGGATTAGTGTTAAACCTAAAATAAATGTTATTTGGTGTTTGCATTGAGCATGAACAAGATTGGATCGTGTTTATTGCAATGTGGTTTTTCATTTAAGTGAGAGAATAATTGTTATTCAGTTTACGTGAATAAAACCTTCTATGGTCATACACCCAAGGTGAATGGTTTATTGAATCTCGATCGTAATAATACACATATTCATAATATTGAAGCCAGAAGATGTAGAGTTGATAAGGAGAGTGCAACATACTTGTAGCACTGCCGTTTAGGTCATATTGGTGTAAAGCGCATGAAGAAACTCCATGCTGATGGACTTCTGGAATCACTTGATTATGAATCATTTGATGCTTTCGAACCATGCCTCATGGGCAAGATGACTAAAACTCCGTTCTCCAGAACAATGGAGCGAGCAAGTGACTTATTGGAAATAATACATACCGATGTATGCGGACCAATGAGTGTTGATGCTCGCAACGAGTATCGTTATTTTCTGACCTTCACTGATGATTTGAGCAGATATGGGTATATCTACTTGATGAAGCACGAGTCTGAAACATTTGAAAAGTTCAAAGATTTTCAGAGTGAAGTAGAGAATCATCGTAACAATAAAATAAAGTTTCTACGATCTGATCACGAAGGCAAATATTTGAGTTATAAGTTTGGTCTTCATTTGAAACAATGTGGATTAGTTTCACAGCTCACGCCACCTGGAACACCACGGCGTAATGGTGTGTCTGAATGTCATAAGACTCATAACCGTACTTTATTAGATATGGTGCGATCTATGATGTCTCTTACCAAATTGCCACTATCGTTTTGGGGTTATGCATTAGAGACATCTGCATTCACGTTAAATAGGGCACCATCTAGATCCGTTGAGACGACACCGTGTGAACTGTGGTTTGGCAAGAAACCAAAGTTGTCATTTCTCAAAGTTTGGGGTTGCGACGCTTATGTGAAAAAGCTTCTGCTTGATAAGCTCGAACCCAAATCGGAGAAGTGCATCTTCATAGGATACCCCAAAGAAACTGTTGGGTACACCTTCTATCACAGATCCGAAGGCAAGACTTTTGTTGCTAAGAATGGATCCTTTATAGAGAAGGAGTTTCTCTCGAAAGACGTGAGTGGGAGGAAAGTAGAACTTGATGAGGTAATTGTACCTTCTCTAGAATTGGAGAATAGCTCATCACAGAAGATTGTTCCTGGGATGCCTACACCAATTAGTGAGGAAGCTAATGATAGTGATCATGAAACTTCGGATCAAGTCACTACCAAACCTCGTAGGTCAACCAGAGTACGTTCCGCGCCAGAGTGGTACGGTAACCCAGTTCTAGAAGTCATGTTACCGGACCATGACGAACCTGCGAACTACGAGGAAGCGATGATGAGCCCAGATTTCGCAAAATGGCTTGAGGCCATGAAATCTGAGATGGGATCCATGTATGAGAACAAAGTGTGGACTTTGGTTGACTTGCCCGATGATCGGCAAGCCATTGAAAATAAATGAATTTTTAAGAGGAATACTAACGCCGATGGTAATGTTACTGTCTACAAAGATCGACTTGTCGCAAAAAGGTTTTTGACAAGCTCAAGGAGTTGACTACGATGAGACTTTCTCACCTGTAGCGATACTTAAGTCTGTCCGAATCATGTTAGCAATTGTCGCATTTTATGAAATCTTGCAAATGGATGTCAAAACTGCATTCCTTAATGGATATCTTAAAGAAGAGTTGTATATGATGCAACCAGAAGGTTTTGTCGATCCCAAAGGTGCTAACAAAGTGTGCAAGCTCCAGCGATCCGTCTATGGACTAGTGCAAGCATCTCGGAGTTGGAATACATGCTTTGATAAGGTGATCAAAGCATATGGTTTTATACAGACTTACGGTGAAGCCTGTATTTACAAGAAAGTGAGTGGGAGCGCTACAACATTTCTGATAAGTATATGTGGATGACATATTGTTGATCGGAAATGATGTAGAATTTTCTGGAAAGCATAAAGGATTATTTAAAAGGATTTTTTCAATAAAAGACCTCGGTAAAGCTGCTCATATATTGGGCACCAAGATCTATAGAGATAGATCATGATGCTTGATAAGACTTTCGATTAGTACATACCTTGATAAACATTTTGAAGTAGTTCAAAATGGATTAGTTAGAGAAGGAGTTCTTGCCTGAGTTGTAAGGTATGAAGTTGAGTAAGACTCAAAGTCCGACCACAACAGAAAAATAGAGAGAGAATGAAAGTCATTCCCTATGCCTCAGCCATAGGTTCTATAAAGTATGACATGTTGTGTACCAAACTTGTTGTGTACCTTGCCATGAGTTTGTCAAGGAGGTACAATAGTGATCGAGGAGTATTGAGGGAGTCCTGGACTAAGGGGTCCTCGGGCGTTCGGCCCATTATCTATGGGCCGGATTGATGGGCTATGAAGACATGAAGGCCGAAGACTGCACCCATGTCCAGATTGAACTCTCCTTGGCATGGAAGGCAAGCTTGGCGACCGATTATGAAGATTCCTTATTATGTAACCGACCTTATGTAACCCTAGATTCCCCCGTTGTCTATATAAACCGGGGGGAATAGTCCGAATAGAAAATAGACACATTACCATAGTCATACAGGCTAGGCTTCTAGGGTTTAGCCATTACGATCTTGTGGTAGATCAACTCTTATAATACTCATATTCATCAAGATCAATCAAGCAGGAAGTAGGGTATTACCTCCATAGAGAGGGCCCAAACCTGGGTAAACATCGTGTCCCCAGTCTCCCGTAACCATCGACCTTAGACGGACAGTTCCGGACCCCCTACCCGAGATCCACCGGTTTTGACACTAACATTGGTGCTTTCATTGAGAGTTCCACTGTGACGTCGACGAAAGGTTCGATGGATCGCCTTGTCCTTAAAGATAACATCACCTCCGGGGGAGTCCTGGCCCCAGGCCAAATCCTCCGGCTGGGCGGCTTTACCATGATTGCCCGTTCGACCGTTGAGCCGACGATGACCTCTCGGGCCATCGAAAACCCCCTTCGCATTAGCTCCGAACACTCCAAGTAGATGGATCTGACAGAGTTCTCGTCCTTGAACGATCTCCTAGATTGCATTACCGCTTTGGGAGTCGCCACAGATTACAATCAGATCGGGCTTAAAACCGATCAAGGAAAAATCAAAACTCCGTCGGTTACTCACCAGATAGCGGTCATCGAGGAGCAGGACGACGAGTCTTCTTCTACAACGAAGATGTACTGTGTTAGGATCACCGATCAAGAAGAACTGGACATCCATCAGCGAAAGGATGCGACCAGCCCTCCGAACATAGAATCGGACGGCGGTCCTAAACAATCAGAAGATACTCCGGGGCCCGGACTGTCGAGTCTGAGAGGTCTTCAAACTCCGGACAATCGGTCGGGCCAGGGTTCGGATTTAATTCCACCCACCCACCCGGACATAGACGCTCTCATGAGCATAAAACATCAGTCTCAGGAAACGGTCCATAACTTCTGGGCCAGATTCCTCCTTGTCAAAGACAAGATAAAAGTTTGTCGTGACGAGGACGCGGTATCAGCGTTCTGCAACAATTGCACGGATGAGGGGATTCTCAACGCCATCAATCGCCGACACATACTGAAGTTCACCGACTTAGCAACTACCGTACAGAAGTACATCGTGATGGAAAGCGCCTGGAAAGCTCAGGCAGCTTACTGGGAACCGTCGGTCCCAACTCGAGTGGTCCTACAGGCAAAGAGGATGCACCCCCGTGGCACGCCCAGTCCAACAGTCAAGAAGCATAAACCCATTACGCGGCACGGCACCATTCTGGAGGGATGGCTTGACGGCCCATGCAAAATACACACGACACTTGATACCATGGCAACCCGCAGCCTTAAAGCATGTTGGATACTCCGGCAGGTAGCCAAGAGCGGCGAGGAGATCCTTATCAAGGACACCCCAGAGCAGCACCCTCCAGAAAACGACGACACAAGAGTATTGACGGTCTTCGAGACATTCGTTTCAAACAACAAACGCAAAAGGGCACTTCGTGACCTTGCCAAAGTCTGCCAAATATCCGCAATAAACCCTTGGAACGACACGACCATAACATTTAATGCTGGTGACGAACCGAAGTACAGGACAGTCCGGTGCCAGCCGCATTAGTCCTCAATCCCATTGTGGACGGGTTTCGACTTACTAAGGTCCTCATGGATGGCGGCAGCGGACTAAACCTCATTTATGAGGACACACTCCACAAAATGGAAATAGACAGGAGCCGCATCAAGCAAAGTAGCACAACCTTCTGAGGAATCATTCCTAGTCGAGAGGCGCGGCGCGCGGGCAAAATCACACTTAACGTGGTATTCGGCACGCCGTAGAATTATCGGTCCGAAGAAATCACTTACCAAGTGGCCCCTTTCAGCAGCGGATACCACGCCCTATTGGGGCGGGATGCTTTTACATGCTTCCAAGCTATACCTCATTACGGGTATATGAAGCTCAAAATGCCCGGTCCAAACGGTATAATCACTCTTGCCAGTGATCTGGACATAGCACTCCGTGTTGAAAACAAAACCGCATCCCTGGCCCTTGAGGCGCTATTCGAAGCCCTCGCGGCCGAAGAGTTAACCGCACTACGCTCCACAGTGGACAGGGACGATGTGATCCTCGACAAATGCCCCAAATCCACCTCCTTCAAACCAGCAGAAGAAATAGTCAAATTTCAGGTCCACCCAACGGACCCTAAGAAGATAGCATCTATCGGAGCGCAACTGAACCCAACAGTTGACGCCACACTACGAGAATTCCTGCGCAAAAACTGGGACATATTTGCCTGGCACCCTTCAGATATGCCAGGGATCCCACGCAAGCTGGCCGAACATAGCCTTAATATATTAAAGGGATTTAAACCGGTCAAACAAACACTACGACGCTTTTCCGAACCCAAGCGACAAGCCATGGGGGAGGAGCTGGCCAAGCTTATCGAGGCCGGATTCAATAGAGAAATCAAACATCCGGACTGGGTGGCAAACCTGGTGATGGTACCGAAGAAGGACGAATCCTGGCGCCTGTGCGTCGATTTCAAAGACCTCAACAAGGCTTGCCCTAAGGATCCCTTCCCCCTCCCACTACAAAAAAGACACATCCGTGACATTTTGGTCCGAAAGAAACTTTTTTCTGTCATACTTATGACACTTATATGACAATAATTGTGACAAAACACGGTATCATCATAGATGTGGTGGGGTCCTACTTCTATGACAAAAAATCATGACAGAAAATGGGCTTTTCGTCCTGGGCAGGCCGGAGACACAGCTGCATGACATTATTTGGGCCGTCCATGACGGAAAAAACCATGGTAGAAGCGAGGGCGAGGAAAATATCGGGGTGTTCCCGGTTACGGTGGGTGGTCGGGGCCGAGCGATGCGCGTTTCTCTCGTACACGCATGCGCGTGGGTGCGAGGCGTTGGGCTCTAACTAAACCCGAGCGATTGCACTGCAGGCTACGCGTTACTGAACTCGAGCGATCGATCGATGGCTGTTAACTGAACCCGATCGAGCGATTCCTTCCCTACTGCTGCTAACTAAAGCCGATCGATGCTGCCTCTGCATGAACAGTGAGCGTTGCTGGGGGGGTTTGGATGAACAGTTCCCGATGGGGGTGGCTGAACAGGACCCCGTGGTGTTGCCTCTGCATGAACAAGACCCCGTTCGATCGAGTCGGTTGGGCCTGCATGATCAGGACCCTGTGGAGGGCTGCATGAACAGGACCACCCCATGGAGGGCTGCATGAACAGTAGACGGTGGAGGGCTGGATGAACAGTAGACCGTGGAGGGGTGGTTGAACAGGAGCCTGTGGAGAGGGCTGGTTGAACAGTAGCCGGTGGAGTAGCGCGCGGTGGAGGCTGAACAGTCGCAGGTGGAGGCTGGAGGAGGTAGACGGTGGATGAACAGTAGCCCGTGGAGGCCGGAGGGGGTCGACGGTGGTGATGAACAGTACTCCGTGGAGTCCCATTTTGCGGTACGCCACACCCCTCCCGATGAACAGGACCCCCGTTTCGACCGTAGCGCTCCAACACAAGTCCGTTTCCTCCGTTGCGGTACGCCACACCCCTCCCGATGAACAGGACCCCCGTTTCAACCATAGCGCTCCAACACAAGTATGTTTCCTCCGTTTTGTGGTACGCCACACCCCCCGATCAACAGGACCCGCGTTTCGACCGTAGGAGGTCCGTTTCCTCCGTTTTGCGGTACGCCAGACCCCTCCCGATGAACAGGATCCCGTTTCGAACGTGGCCGATCGAACACAAGGCCGTTTCCCCCGTTCTGCGGTACGCCAGGCCTCGTTTCCATCGGCTGTTCCGTCCAAGCCCTCTCGATGAACACGACGGCGCATTTTGTTCCGACCCAGCCGGTTGGCTCCCCATGAACACGATGACGACGCTGTTTCTCCGTTCTGACCCAGCCATGTACACGAGCCCTGGCCGTACGTATGCACGAGTAGGCGTTCGAGACCCTGCCCGTATGTACGTACATGGCCGTATTTTCTTTCTTGCACACTTGCCGCTGTACGTATGTGTACATGCTACGTGCGCGCCTCTACTATGACACGTGCGCGCCTCTACATCGACCAGTATGTACGTACACGTTCGTGACCAGAATGACAATGCTACGTACGCTTCGACCAGGTGGCTCCCGACTGTCAGGCACTTCCTTGCGTGCGAAGATGTAGCTGGTGGGTCCCAGTAGTCAGGGGGCGAATCGTTTTTTGCCCGGATGCACTTCCTTGTGTGCGAAGATGTAGCTGGTGGGTCCCAGCAGTCAGGGAGGCGAATCATTTTTTTTGCCCGGACGCACTTCCTTGCGTGCGAAGATGTAGCTGGTGGGTCCCCGCAGTCAGGGGAAACATTTTTTCGCGAAATACGCTGGCCCGTCCGGTGGGTCCCCACTGTCAGGTGGAGGAATAATTATTTTGCGCGTAATAAGGAGGCACTTCCTTGCTGCGGGCGTGGACCCAGCTGTCAGCCTCTCCACGTACAGTCCACGTCCGATGAAGCCGTTTCTTGACCACGTTGACCACGCCGCGCCGAGAGCACCAGGGCGATGGATGACGGCGATGCCCAGGAAGGGGACGATGCGGAGACGGGGAAGACGCGGCAGTGGATGCCCATGCATAGAGGAGTACGAGAGTTCACTGGTTCGCTGCGGTGTGAGGCTGCCGTCGCCGCAGAATAACAGGGGGTGTGGGTGAGTAGAGGGATGGCCTGGCCAGCGGTGGGAATAGTAGGGGGCGGTGAGGCCTCCGCGGCAGCATAACCGGCCACGGGAAGCAGGAGCATGCGGCACGATCGACGCTGCTTTGGGCGGCTGGAGCAACAAGACCAGAGGTTGAAGAAGCACTATGGCCGTTGGATGGACATATTACAGTCACTGGAGCTAGAATCGTTCATATTGACTAAGTTGACAAAGCACACCGTCCCCGTCAACTTAGTAGGCCCACAAGTCAGCCTCCCACCAAGGTGGGTCCCAACCAACAGGGAGAGTATTCATTTTTTTGTGCGTAATAAGGAGGCACTTCCGGTGGGTCCGAGCTGATAGCGGGGGGAACATTTTTTTCACGCAATACGGTGGCTCGTCCGATGGGTCCCAGCAGTCAGGGGGGAAACGTTTTTTCTCCAAATACGGTGGCCCGTCCGGTGGGTCCCTGCTGTCAGGTGGAGGAATAATTATTTTCCGCGTAATAAGGAGGCACTTCCTTGCGGCTGCCGTGGACCCATCTGTCAGCCTCTCCACGTACAATACTCTTCTGATGGAAGTCGTTCCTTGACCACGTTGACCACGCCACACCGAGAGCACCAGGGCGGTGGACGATGGCAAGGCCTAGGAAGGGGACGACACGGAGCCGGGGAAGACGCGGCAGTGGAAGCCCGCGCGAAGAGGAGTATGAGGGTTCACTGGTTCGGCTGTAGTGTGAGGCTGCCGTCGTCGTAGGGCCTGGCCAGCGATGGGAATAGTAGGGGGCGGCGAGGCCTCCGCGGCATCGCAGCCGACCACAGGAGGCAGGAGCACGAGGCACGACCGGTGCTGGTTTGGGCGGCTGGAGCAAGAAGACCAGAAGTTGAAGAAGCACTACGGCTGTTGGATGGACATCGTACGGTCAATGGAGCTAGAATCGTGCATATTGACTAAGTTGACAAAGCCCTCCATCCCCGTCAACTTAGTAGGCCCACAAGTCAGCCTCCCACTATACTGGGTCCCAGCTAGCAGGGGGAGTATTCATTTCTTTGTGCGTAATAAGGAGGCATTTCCGATGGGTCCGAGCTGACAGCGTGGGGAACATTTTTTTCGCGCAATACGATGGCCCGTCGTGTGGGTCCCAGCAGTCAGGGGGGAAACGTTTTTTCACCAAATACGGTGGCCTGTCCGGTGGGTCCCTGCTCTCAGGTGGAGGAATAATCATTTTCCGCGTAATAAGGAGGCACTTCCTTGCGGCTGCCGTGGACCCAGCTGTCAGCCTCTTCACGCACAGTACTCTTCTGATGGAAGTCGTTCTTTGACCACGTTGACCACGCCGCACCGAGAGCACCAGGGCGGTGAACGACAGCGAGGCCTAGGAAGGGGACGACGCGGAGCCGGGGAAGATGCAGAAGTGGAAGCCCGCGCGGAGAGGAGTACGAGGGTTCACTGGTTTGGCTGCGGTGTGAGGCTGCCGTCGCCGCAGGGCCTGGCCAGCGGTGGGAATAGTAGGGGGCGGTGAGGCCTCCGCGGCAGCACAGCCGGCCACGGGAGGCAGGAGCATTCGGTACGACCGACACATCTTTGGGCGGCTGGAGCAAGAAGACCAGAGGTTGAAGAAGCACTACGACCGTTGGATGGACATCGTACGGTCACTGGAGCTAGAATCGTTCATATTGACTATGTTGACCAAGCACTCCGTCCCCGTCAACTTAGTAGGCCCACAAGTCAGCCACCCACCAAGGTGGGTCCCCACTAGCAGGGGGTGTATTCATTTTTTGTGCGTAATAAGGACACACTTCCGGTGGGTCCGAGCTGACAGCGGGGGGAACCTTTTTTTCGCGAAATACGGTGACCCGTCCGGTGGGTCCCAGCAGTCAGGGGGGAAACGTTTTTTTCACAAAATACGGTGGCCCGTTCGGTGGGTCCCTGCTGTCAGGTGAAGGAATAATTATTTTGCGCGTAATAAGGAGGCACTTCCTTGCTGCGGCCGTGGACCCAGCTGTCAGCCTCTCCACCTACCGTCCACGTCCAGTGGAAGCCGTTACTTGACCATGTTGACCACGCCGCGCCGAGAGCACCAGGGCGGTGGACGACGGTGAGGCCTAGGAAGGGTACAACACGGAGCCGGGGAAGACTCGACAGTGGATGCGCACGTGTAGAGGAGTATGAGGGTTCACTGGTTCGCTGCGGTGTGAGGCTACCATCGCCTCAGAATAACAGGGGGTGTGGGTGAGTAGAGGGATGGCCTGGCCAGCGGTAGGAGTAGTAGGGGGCGGTGAGGCCTCCGCGGCATCGCAGCCGGCCACGTGAGGCAGGAGCACGAGGCACAACCAGCGCTGGTTTGGGCGGCTGGAGAAAGAAGACGAGAGGTTGAAGAAGCACTACAGCCGTTGGATGGACATCATACGGTCAATGGAGATAGAATCGTGCATATTGAGTAAGTTGACAAAGCCCTCCGTCCCCGTCAACTTAGTAGGCCCACAAGTCAGCCTCCTACTATACTGGGTCCCAGCTAGCATGGGGATTATTCATTTTTTGTGCGTAATAAGGAGGCACTTCCGGTGGGTCCGAGCTGACAGGGGGGGGGGGGCATTTTTTTCGTGAAATACGGTGGCCCGTCCAGTGGATCCCAGCAGTCAGGGGAAACGTTTTTTCGCCAAATATGGTGGCCCGTCCGGTGGGTCCCTGCTGTCAGGTGGAGGAATAATTATTTTCCGCGTAATAAGGAGGCACTTCCTTGCGGCTGCCATGGACCCAGCTGTCAGCCTCTCCACGACAGTACTCTTCCGATTGAAGTCGTTCCTTGACCACGTTGACCACGCCACGCCGAGAGCACCAGGGCAGTGGACGACGGCGATGCCTAGGAAGGGGACGACGCGGAGCCGGGGAAGACGCGACAGTGGATGCCCACGCAGAGAGGAGTACGAGGGTTCACTGGTTCGGCTGCGGTGTGAAGCTGCCGTCGCCGCAGAATAACAGGGGGTGTGGCCTCTATAGGGATGCCCTGGCCAGCTGTGGGAGTAGTAGGGGGCGGTGATGCCTGCACAGGAGGCGGGAGCAGGCGGTCCCGCCGGCGCTGGATTTGGCGGCTGGAGCAAGAATATCAGAGATTGAAGAAACACGACGGCCGTTGGATTGGCATCCTACGGTTACGTCTGCTAGAATCGTTTGTTGACGTATATAATAACTAAAAAAATCTTGCATACGCGTCAACTTAATAGGCCCATAAGTGAGACCATTCCCTCTTTTTTAATAATTTATATATAGCTCATTGCGACTTCTTATGCAATTTATTGCAGTCCATTTTTTTGGTTGGCCAGGGCCAATTTCGCATATTTCTGTGGGTTCCAGACTATTTTTAATACCGAAATGTCGAGCCAGATTCAAAGTACTTTGAAGATATATTTAAATTAGGTTAATGCCCAGTGAAATAGGAATTTGAAAATGTGACAAAATTCAGAAATTATAAAGTAATTGCCAATTTGGCATATGTTTTTATATTTACAGCCAATTTCATATTACTTTCAAGATTTGCACGCATCCTCAAAGAGTTGCAGCCCATCGGGGCATAAAAAAATAAATAGGCCTGGATTGGGTATTCTTCAGAAAAAATAAACTAGGCTCATTTTCACAAAGAAAAAATAGCTGTGCTGGTCACATGGGGAACATAAAATATAAGCCTGGGCTAGACGGGCCACAACCCAGTTCAAACCCTGCTCCGTCTCAACAATAACAAAAAAAATATACTGCTCGAGCAGCTACGTCCCAGGTGTCAACCGATCTTGTGCTGTTCTCTTGTCTATTGACTATATACGCTCACAATGTCGTGGGTCCCAGATGTGACGAAAACACTAGGAAGAAGCATTTTATTTTTCTATACGCTGACATGGTGGGCCCGTACTGTCATCCTCTCCACGTACTTCTGCCGATTCCTGTTGTTTGTTGACCATGTTGACAACGCGAGAGGGCGGCGCCGTGGCGAGCACACCAAAGCGCACGGAGGACGACGGCGAGGCCTCGGACGTCGGCGTTAATGATTTAGGAGACGGTGGGGCGGCGATGCGTGCGCTGAGGTGCAGCCAGTCGTGGGAGGCGGAATGTGACACCCCGAGACCGATGCGCCAGGTGTCAGCTAGTTATTCGTCGCTGTTGCCATGTCATCTGCTTGCGTGTTGCATCTTGCCATGTCGTCATGTGCTCATGTTTTCAAAACTTGCATCCGTCCGAGTCCGCCCGTCCTCTCCGTTGTCCGTTCTGAGCCCAGACACACTTGCACGTGCCTGCGGCACCTCCAGATATTTATTTTATAAGTGGCCGGAAAACCTTCTCGGAATGGGTTGAAACTTGGCGTATTGTCTTATTATAGCATAGGTAGACCGCCTGTCAAGTTTCGTCGCATTCGGAGTTTGTTTGATAGCCGAACGGTTAACCGCCGGAAGCCTTTTCTCTTTTGGCCCAGCACCCCTCCACAACAGCCCACTAGCCCATCCCATCCACCTCCATGCTCTCGGTCGTTGGATCGTGATCACGTGGCCGAAAACCGCTCCTCATTTGGACACTCCTAGCTCCCTCTACCTATAAATAGGTGCCTCCCCCTCCATTTTCACGGATGAACCCTAGCCCCGTCCTCCTCCGCGCGCCGGACATGTCCGCACCGCTGTCAGACATGTCCAGCCACCACATCACCGCAGCCAATGAGGGCGTGCCATGTCGCCCCCTGCCGCTCTCCTCCAACCCGCCGCCACCACGTGTCCCCGGCCAGTTTTCCCCGCCGCCAGGGCCCGCCGAGCCCGCATCAGGCCCGCGCGAGCCCATCCGCCGCCGCCGGCCACCCGCGGCGCTCGATCCCTTCGCCCGCACTCCATCCCCGCCGCCTCGTCGCCCGCGCCGCCGTCGGGCGCCCAACTCCCGCTCCGGCGAGCTCCTCCCGCTGGCGATCGGAGCCCCGAGCGCTCCGCTTCCGCCCCGCCGCCGTCGGGTCCTGCCGCCGCCGCCCTGGATGTGCCGCAGCACCGCCGCCGCCCGGATCCGCCGCTTGCTTCATCGCCGCGGGCGACCCTCATTGCTGGATGCCGCGCCACCGCTCTGGATCGCTCGATCCCTCGTACCGCTTGGCTCAAGTGCCTAGTTGGGCCGGTCCAGCTAGGCCCAGCTCCGGCAGCCCCGTCCTCGCCGGCCTGCCTGCTCCCCTCCGACATGGGCCACGGCCCATCCCCGCCGGCCTGCAGCGGCCTCCACCTCCTCCAGCCGAGCAGGCCCAGGCCCAGCCTGCCCCGCCTCTCCATCGATCCGGCCCAGAGGCCTTGGGTGAGCAGCCCCTATCCCTCACCCCGGGCGACTAATTCTTTCTTGCGCTCACTTTTCGTTGTTGAAAAAATGGCTAAGTCCTTTTCTGTCTTAATTTATATGCATCTTTGCATGGCTGTAACTTTTTGTGTGCTTATCCAAATGATGCATATAATATGTCAAAATGTTCGTTGTGATATGCTCTTCATTTTGTTCCATTGTGACATGCTTGTTTGAGATCATCTTGATGCTCTAATCCTCATTGCAAGAGTGCTACTTGTTTAAAACTGCCGTTAACTGTAATTTTCTTGCATACTTGTGATGCTTGTAACTTTGTGGATGTTTATCCAAATGGAGCATATGATATGTCAAAATGTTCATTGTGAAGTACTCTACATGATGGTTGATGTAGCATTCATGTTATGTGCCATATTGCCATGTTAATCTCTGTTGCAAAAGTGCATGTGGCTGTTAAGTGCTGGAACTTGTTATGAGATGCTGATTTGACTTGCTCATTGCTATTGGTGTGTTTGTCTTCAGGCCACATGTCTATATGTTCTAGAAGGACAATCATGTGGTCTTTGCTGTGGTGCAATCCACTTTCCATGATATGCCTTGAGGTGACTTAAACAAGCTTGTAAACATGCCATGCCAATGTTGTTGTTTTATACTTAGTAAAAAAACTGCTAAGTCTGGAATCTGTTAAACCTGATGCTATGTTTGCTTGACGCCTCACTCAAATCCATGCATGTTTTAGTATGTCAAATGATCATTTCTTGTTGTCCATGTTATGCTCTATCCATTCATGCCCTTGTTTGCATATATGGCCTGATGTAGCTTATTTATTTCTTGCTCTCAAGTTGCTATAAATTTTACCTGTGAGACTTTTATCAGCATGATCAATTTGGTGAAGCTTGTTTCTATTGATCCATGCCTCCTATGGAGTTGCTCCAATGCAATCGTTTGATGTATGTTATGTCTATTACATGTCCATGATCTTTATATACTTAGTAGAGTTGATATGATTGTTGTTTTGTGCCTCCGAAGGCAGAATCATGATGATGTTTTTGCCTTCCCAGATTTTGACTAAGTATGGATAAATTTATTGCATCTTGCCATGCTTGGTTAATTGTGTTCCAGCAAGATTTTGGGTGTGTTATAAGTTCATGCTTGTTAAGTATCATGTCTATTTCACATCCATGCTTCTTGTTATCATGTTTGGGTGCTGTAGCATATATATACCTTGCTCCGAAGTTGCTATGTGGCTGTTTTTGACAGCTTGTTGTTATATCTTGTTTCATGTGTATGTGTTGAGCCGTTGCTCCGTTTTGAGCATGCCCTATATGAAACTTGTGTGATTTTGCATGTAGAAGCTTAATATCATGTTGTTTTCATGTTTGGAGTGTGTTTGCTTGATGTTTGGGTGCATCTTGCACCGTTGACATGCTTTATTTGTTTTGCTCATATCTTCTAGGCCGTAGCTCCGAATTAAACAAACTTTATATGAAACTTGACTAGAATTTCGAGTAGATCATCATGGTGCATGTTAACTTGCTGTTTAACAACTTTAACTTAAGGTTTTTCCAGATCTGTACCCATTTCAAAATATGCATATGAGGACTTACCGGATTTGTTATATGTTGATTCCGGCCTCATTTCAACTTGTTGGTTTGTGTTGTTCTTGTGTGCTTCATCCCTTGCCATGTTTTGCATCATATAGACTTGTCTTGCATCATACTTGGTTGAGCATCTTGTCATGTTCTTGTGTTGTGTGTTTACCTTGTTGTGTGCTTTTCTTCTCGCTAGTTCTTTTCCGTTGCGATCGAGAGGATTCGTTCGTATATGCTTGGTTCGTATTCAAGGCTTCTTCTTCGTTTTCTTCTTGGATTCGTTCTTCTTCCTTGCAGGATCTCAGGCAAGATGACCATCACCTTGGATACCTTTACTATCAATGCCATGCTAGATGTCTCGATGCTATCATTATATGTCGCGCTACCCATCATTATTGTCAACCCCTCTCCTTGTTGCCATGAAACCTCTAACCTTTGACACCATTCCCAGCAAACCGTTGTTTGGCTATGTTACCCGCTTGCTCAGCCCCTCTTATAGCGTTGTTAGTTGCAGGTGAAGATGAAGATTGTTCCATGTTGGAACTTGATGCTTTGGGAATATCACAATATATCTTATTTATATTAACACACCTATATACTTGGCAATGGGTGGAAGGCTTGGCGTTTTGCTCGGTGTTTTGTTCCACTCATGCCACCTTCGGAGCCGATAAACCGGCGTTATATTCCTTGATTTTGCGTTCCTTACACGGTTGGGTATATGGGGACCCCTTGACAGTTCGTCATTGAATAAAACTCCTCCAGCAAGGCCCAACATTGGTTTTAAGTTGCCTCATTATAACAACTTAATTAATTAATTAAATTGCATAGGGGGTCGCGTCCTCGGGGATTTTTTCTACATAGCAGGGGGGCCAGTGCTGATGGTGTTGATCCCAAACGGGGGTTCGACGGGGCCGCCACGGGGAAACTCGAGGTATCTGGCTCTCGTAAAATCACCCATCCGGACATGGCCTGAGACGAGATACGCGCGGCTACTACCAGGGTGTCGGCACGCCGGGAGGTCTTGCTGGACTTGTTTTACCATTGTCGAAATGTCTTGTGCACCGGGATTCCGAGCCTGATCGGATTGTCCCTAATATAAGGGGTAATATTATTATTATCTCTGCTGATCGTGAGAACTTGTGATGGGCTAAGTTGGGACACCCCTGCAGGGTTATGAGCTTTCGAAAGCCGTGCCTGCGGTTATGTGGCAGATTGGAATTTGTTAATGTCCGGTTGTAGAAAACTTGACAGAGGATCCGAAGTTAAACACACAACTGTGTGAGTAACCGTGACTGTCTCTTTTCACTTTGGGAAGAGAACACGGTGGGGTTATGTTTGACTCGTAGGTAGTTCAGGATCTTTAGCGATCATTACTAGTTTGCGACCGTTTGCGTAGATGCTCTTCTTATTCTTGTACTCGTAAGTTAGCCACCATATATTGCTTAGCCGCTGCTACAACCTCACCACTTTACCTCTTCCTACCCATTAAGCTTTGCTAGTCTTGTTACCCATGGTTATGGGATTGCTGAGTCCTCGTGGCTCACAGATATGACAACAACAGTTGCAGGTGCAGGTTTCCGTTGACTTGACATGAGAGCGATGTTCTTTGTGTCTTTCTTCTTCTTCTTCTTCTTCTTCAGTCTTGGGTTAGGTTCCCGGTCGACAGCTGTAATGCCCCGGATGTAACACTTTCCCTATATGGCAATATATAAACTTTGGCTTCATCAGTTCCATTCCGGGTTCTTCGTCTTTTCGGGTTTCGTCGTTTTGTCGTGTGCGTGTGTGCATTTCATCCATGTCATGTTGTCATGTGCATTGCATTGCATTTGTGTTGTCGTTTGCATCCGGTCCCACTCGTCTCTTCCTGTTGTCCGTTTCGAGTTCCGACGCTCTCACACGTGCCCGTGGCATCCTCGAGTCCTTCTTTCGTGTTTGACCGTGTAACGTTTCCGGAATGGCGTGAGACTTGTCGTGCGATGTTGTTTTGATACGTGTAGGACGCATGTCAAGTTTCATCGCATTTGGAGTTCGTTTGGTACTCCAACAGTTAACCTAGTGGGCTAAAAGTACCTCCTCTTTGAAGCCCAAGACCCCCCTCCACAACAGCCCACCAACCTAGCACAACCCTTCCCATCATCTCGGTCGTCGAATTGTGATCGCGTGGCCGAAAATCGCTCCCCATTTGGAGTCTCCTAGCTCCTTGTGCCTATAAAAACGTCCACCCCTCCATTTTCGCGTCCAAAACCCTAGCTAGACTCCTCCCCGCCGCGCCGGACACGTCCGTACGCCGCCGGACGTGTCCGACTTGCCCCGCCGTGCCACGTGGCAGCTTCCCGTTCGTCAGCGCCGCGGCGCCCACATCCCCGCCGGCCAGGGCCCGAGAGGCCCGTGAGGGGCCCTCCCGGCCCGAACCGCCGCCGCGCGCCCCGCGACCTTCTTCCCCGCTGCCGTTGCGCCTCTCCGCCGCCTCGCCTCGACCCCTCCGGACGCCAACCGCCCTTCGCCGCCGCGCGCGCCGGCGGATCCCTCCGGCAACCAGCGCCTCCGGCCTGGACCTCGCCGCCCATGCTCCCCTCCGTCCTCCGAGGCGAGCTCGGCCTCGCTGCCGCCCGGATCCGGCGCGGCGGACCGGATCCCGTCACCCCGCCGCCGGATCTCGCCGGCAACCGCAGCCGGCAACCTTCGCCCGCGCCCTTGCCCGATCCAGGCGGGATCGGCAAGGACGATGCCTCGGTCGTGTCGGGCCAGACTCCTCTGCGTGGGCCTTCCCCGCAGCCCGCATCGGCCGGCCCAGCCACCTCGGGCCGAGCCCGCGAGGTGAGGCCTAGTGCCCAGATCTAGCCCTTGTGTTTTTTTCCCGCCGACTTTTTTTTCTTTTTCTCGAATAATTGCATAATTACAGTTTAGTCCCTGTTAAACTGTTGTCTGATGCATTATTGTGATAGCAATAACTTTTACTGTGCTTGTCCGATTTGTGCATATAATATGTCAAAATGACCGTGGTGAAGTGCTCTATGTTTTGTTCCATTGTGTCATGCATGTTTGAGTCCATCTAGATGTCTTAATCATCATGACAAGAGTGCTACTTGATATAAACTGCTGCTACTAGTTATTTTCATGCCATGTTTGAGATGTGATAACTTGGTGCATGTTTATCCAAATGAAGCAAATGATATGTCCAAATGTTCATCATGAGATGCTCTACATGTTGGTTGCTTTAGCTTGCATGTTAGAGTTCATATTGCCATGTTTATCTCTGTTGCAAAAGTGCATGTGGCTGTTAGGTTTTGTAACTTGTTACGAGATGGCTAGTTGAGGAGCTCGTTGCTATTGTTGTGTTTGTCCCCATGCCACATGCTCATATGTTTTGGATTCCCCATCATGTGTTCTTTGCTGTGGTGCAAACCATTTGCCATGATATGCTTTGAGGTGACTTAAACATGCTCACAAACATGCCATGATAATGTTACCGTTTTAACACTTAGTGAAATTTCACTAAGTCTGGAATCTGTAATATCCCGATGCTATGTTTGCTTGTTGTCCTAGGCAAATCCATGTTAGTTGGGGTGGCCTTTGATCATTCCTTGTTGTATATGTTGTTGTCTATCCATGCATGCCCTCACATGCTCATTTGGGTTGCTGTAGCATATTTAATTCTTGCTCCCAAGTTGCTATAAAATATTTCTGTCAGGTTTTTATTGTCATGATCAAAATGTTGTAGCTTGTTGCTATTGATCCATGCCCCCTATGGAGATGCTCCAATGGAGTTGTTTGTTGTAGGATATGTCTACTTCATGTCCATGCTTCTTTTCACCATGTTTGAGTGTTGTAGAGTATATAATTATTGCTCCAAAGTTGCTATGTGGCTGTTAGTTTCAGCTTTGCATTGTTTCTTGTTTCGGTTGTATCTTTTAGTCCGTTGCTTCGTTTTGAGCGTGCCCTACACGAAACTTGTGTGGTTTTGCATGTAGATTCATAATATCATCTTGTTGACATGTTTGGAGTATGTTTGCTTGATGTTTGGGTGCATCTTGCACCGTTGCCATGCTTATCTTGTTTTGATCATATCTTCTAGACCGTAGCTCCGTTTTAAACAAACTTTATATGAAACTTGACTAGAAATTCGTGTAGATTGTCATGGTGCATGTTAACTTGCTGTTTAACAACTTTAACTTAAGGTTTGTTCAGATCTGGACTAATTTCAAACTATGCATATGAGGACTTACCGGATTTGTCTTAAGTAGTTTCCGGCCTCATTTAAACCTGTTGTTTCTTGTGTTGTTTCTCTGTGCTTCCTACCTAGCCATGTTTTGCATCTTAAATAGACTTGTCTTGCATCCTACTTGCTAGAGTAAGTTGTCTTGTTCTTGTGCTGTTTCTCTGTGTTTCCTATGTTGTCATGTTGTGCATCCTAAGTGCATCTGCAGTGCTTCCTTAGTGCAACAGCCATGCATCCTGTAGTTTGCGCTTTGCACCTTGCTTGATTTCGTGCCTCGTGTGTTCTTGTGTTGAGTAGAGTCGGAAGCCGAGATCGAGTACGAGAACGAGGTTACTACCGAGGTTGAGAACGAGGAGCCCTCTTATGATCCCATCGACGACTCGACAGGCAAGATGACCTGACCCTCGTGTGTATCATTACTATCTTTGCGTATTGCTAGAAGTCTCGCTCTTTAGCTTTTTGCCTCGATGCCCATGTTTTCCTGTCAGCCTCCTATTGTAACCATGAATCTGTCTAACTACCCTACCTATGCAAACCTTTGATTGGCTACGTAGGCTTCGCTCAGCCCCTCTTATAACATTGCTAGTTGCAGGAGAAGATTTGAAGATTCTTGCTTCATGTTGAAGCTTGTTGGGATATCACACTATATAAACTCTTAATGAAATCATCTATATATCGGTAATGGGTGGAAGGCTAAGCCTCTTGCTTGGTGATTTGTTCCACTAATGCCGCCCTAGGAACCGTATAAACCGGTGTTATGTTCCTTGATTTCGCGTTCCTCACACGGTTGGGGTTATGGGACCCCCTCGATAAACCGCTTAGCGCTAAGTCTTTTCCAGCAAGTCCCAACATTGGTACTATTTGCCTAAGAACTAAAAACTTGCATAGGGCTTTGCAAACCCGAGTTCTTAATCAACAACCCCCGGGCCAGTGCTCCACATGAGTGTTGGTCCGAACTGAGCGGACTGCGGGGCCACCATGAGGAAACTCGAGGATTGGTATACACCTGTAGGACGTTTCATCCGATCGTGGCCTGAGACTAGATACGCGCGGCTACTGTCAGGGTGTCGGCACGCCGGGAGGATTTGCTGGATTAGCCTTACCTTAGTCGGAGTATCTTGAGCACGGGATTCCGAGAATACTCGGGCCTTCCCACCTTGGAGTTGCGACTCCGCGGATTGTGGGCTTGTAATGGGCCAAGTTGGAACACCCCTGCAGGTTTTGAACTTTCGAAAGCTATGCCCGCGGTTATGTGGCAGATGGGAATTTGTTAATATCCAGTTGTAGAAAACTTGACACCATGTTCAGAACACACTACCAGCGTGAGTACCGTGATGGTCATTTTCCGAAAGGGGTTCAGGAAGTGAACACGGTGGGGTTATGATTGACGTGCTTAGATAGGATCACTTCATGATCACCTTGTTGCCCGTGGCACTTCTCTTCTCGCTCTTATTATGTAAGCTAGTGTTAGTGCCGCTGCAGCCTTTATTCTTTCTTCAGCCTTGTTCCACACCCAAGGCTTGGATAGTTCTGTTACCCGGGAACGGGATTGCTGAGTCCTCTGTGTCTCACAGATTCTACACCACACCAGATGCAGGTACCATGGTGAGCTACTCAGGTGATGGCACAGAGCTATACTAGGAGTACGATGAGGAACGTAGCCGTTACTTTGTGCACTATCCCGATGATCAGTAGTGGTTTCTACTAGGGGCGATTCGAACCTGTGGCTTTATGTATGTTTGGTATCTTTCATTTGGATCTTCACCCGTAGACAGGTTGTGATGTTATTTGGATGATGATTTGCTATGTAATGAATTGTGTGACGTGGCGAGTGTAAGCCAACTATCTCTTTTTCTTTTCATCCCTATTTTTACATGAGATGTGCAAAGATACCGAACTTGAGATCACTCCAGAATGGGCTTATACCTTTAAGTCGTGCCTCGACACGTAGGAGGTATAGTCCCATCCTGGGCATTACAAGTTGGTATTCAGGGCCTTCTCTCACCTAGAAGCCCCCACTAATTGATCGAATCGTTGACGGTTGAGTCTAGGCACACACTTAAAATGTTTTGAGTCATATATATAGATCGGAGAGTAGGATTTCTTTTGCTCCTCATCTCTTTTCACTCTAGTGAGGACTCCTGACGATTACTCTTGTCTCTTCTACTCTCAAAAATTCACCAATTTTTTTTGAGGAATCTCGCGAGTATTGTTTGGATTGTTCCGATGTCTTTGTGACGAGAACATTGTTCTCGATGCCTCCTGTCATTTAGGGGTTGTGGCAGTGTCCTGGGGAGTTGAGCTCCGAGGTGTTGTCGTCACAAATACATCGCAGCAGTTCTGGAATACTTAAGACGGTCGACATAGAAAACTCTCCTATGTGGTTAGTGGCAAGATAACCCTGACATCACCCAGTACTGGGGAGGTAGCTCGGGAGTATTGCCATAGCTTGTATAGTACATGCGTTTCGAAGGTCCAAGGTAGACGGTATCCGGAAATAACTGGTTATGTGTTGAAGGATGGATACAGCTGGATGTAGGATTAGAGTTGAGTGTGCGATGCTTCCCCTGTATCCCCAACACCTGATTGCATAACTGGAAACTTTCGGAAATTAATAGGTGGGTTCATCTAGTAGTTCATAGGCATTCTTCCAACGAATGCATGATATGGAGTTCGGGGTTCTACATTGAGTGAAGTAGTTTTATGGCCGTTGTTCCGATCGGGAGTTGCATCTTAAAGGGTCCTTGGCTATGCTGATCCGGGGATTGCAAAACCCTTTTGTAACACGTTCCGTAAGCTTTCAACACGAATATGTCGAAAGAAGCTTCTATCTCGTATTTGTTCTATCTGCACCGTGTTGTTTTATTTACCTTTTGTCTCCCAAGTGGCTTCTCGTGAAGATTGTTGTTACTATTAAACTGAGAATTACATTCGTTCCTCTTGTTCGAATGATTCTTGTGAAGACTATGTTGCAATTTCTAGCCGTTGATTCAACTTATATATTCTTTCAATCAATGACTAATAGTGGTCATCTGTTTCAGGATGGCTCCTAAAAAGGTTCCCAACGCTAACCCGGAGGGTGAAGAGGTCCCTGATCATCCTCCTTCACTTCCTCCTCCGTCTGAGGCCTGGAGAGCAATTATGCAAGCTACGAATCAGAACACCCAGATGCTTTTGCAAATGATGCAGAACATTCAAGCAAATCAAGAAAATCAGGGTGCTCATGGGAACCAAGGCAATTTGTTCAACCAACCTCATTTTGCTACGCTCAACCAGTTCCTGGCAAACCAACCAAAGGCATTCAGTTACTGCGTGGACCCTCTAGATGCTGAAGACTGGATAACAGATATCAAGAAGGATTTCGAGTGCAGTAGCGTCAGGCCTGAAGACTATGTGAAGTTTGCAGCCTTCCAACTCAAGGACCAAGCAGCTGATTGGTGGCAGCAGTACAAAGACTCCAGAGTAGGGCGTGTAATCTCCTGGGATGACTTCTGCAAGGACTTTCGCTCTCACCACATTCCAACAAGTGTCATCGAGGGTATGCGTGAGCAATTCCGCAACCTGAAGCAAGGCTCAATGTCTGTCTACCAATATAATGTCAAGTTCCAGAACCTTGCCCGCTATGCCAAGCAGGACATCCCAGATGCCAAGAGCAAGATCTATCAGTTACGTGGTGGTCTGAAGGATGAACTCCAACTAGCTCTCACCTTGTTCGAGCCTGATGAGTTTGATCAATTCTATAACATGACACTTAAGCAAGAGGCAGCCCAGCTCAAGATGGAAGTTTCCAAAAAGAGGATCAAAGACGCTGTTCACTCCTCCTCTTCTTCTCAAGTCGTCGCAAAGCAACAGAAGTTTTGGCTTCCACCTCCTCCAGTTATCCGAGCTCCCTACAACAACAACAAGAATTCTGGTGGGCGTGCTTTCTCCCACCCACCCAACCCAAGCAATCAGTCAAAGAACCACTTTCAAGCTGCCAAGTCAAGTGCTCCTTATCACCGCCCTCTCTCAGAAGTGGTTTGCAACAAGTGCACTCAGAAGGGTCATTATGCTAACAAGTGCCCCAACCCAAGGCGCCTTCCGCCTCCTCCACCTGTCAGCACTGCTATAGTCAAGCATAATCCAAAGTCAGCAAGAGTGTATCTGATGAATGCAGCTCAAGCAGAGAATTCTTCAGATGTGATACTTGGTAATCTTCCAGTCAACCTTAAACCTGCTAAAGTCTTGTTTGATTCAGGTGCATCATGTTCTTTCATGTCTCAACCTTTTGCATCCAAGCATAATGTTGACATCAAAAGTTTGCCAAGGGAATTATCAGTTGTTTCTCCAGGTAAACTAATGGATTCAAAAATATTTGCTCCGGATGTATCTATTCGCATGGGTGATTACCATTTTCTGGCTTCTCCGGTTGTTCTCGGCAACTCCGACATCGATCTTATTCTTGGGATGGATTGGCTTTCTCAGCATGATTCTCACATTGATTGTGCAAACAAGGAAGTCAAGCTTACTCATTCCAACGAAGACGTGATTATCTTCGCCTCTCGGGATAACACAATCAGGCTATTCTCTCTCAATGACAAGGGCGAGATTAATGCCATCTCTCAAATTCCGGTGGTCAATGAATACGAAGACGTTTTCCCTAAAGAGCTTACAGGCATGCCTCCGCATCGTCAAGTTGAATTTGTCATTGAACTCGAGCCAGGTACCGAGCCAGCATGCCGGCGTCCGTACAAGCTCTCCCCTGAAGAGTTGAAGGAATTGAAGAAACAGCTAGATGAACAAGAGCGTATGGGTCTGATCAGGCCTAGCACTTCTCCTTGGGGCTGTGGTGTCTTATTTGTCAAGAAGAAGGATGGCACGAAGCCCCTTTGCGTTGATTACCGGCCATTGAACAAGAAGACAATAAAGAACAAGTATCCGCTCCCCAACATCAATGAACTGTTCGAGCAGCTCAAAGGAGCAAAAGTGTCACAAAGCTCGATCTCCGAATGGGTTATCACCAAATTCGCATTCGCGAAGAAGATATTCACAAGACTGCATTCAGAACCAGTTACGGCTCCTATGAGTATACAGTCATGTCTTTTGGCCTCGCTAATGCTCCACATACCTTCTCGAGAATGATGCACTACATTTTTAACCCCTACACCAACGAATTTGTGCTTGTGTATCTGGATGACATCTTGGTATTCTTCAAGAATGAAGAGGATCACGAAAAGCACCTCCGTCTGGTTCTCGACAGACTCCGTGAACATAAGTTCTATGCCAAGTTCTCCAAGTGCGAATTCTGGCTCGATAAGGTCTTGTATCTGGGCCATATCATCTCCGTTGACGGTATTGCTGTTAACCCCGAGAAAGTTGAAGCGATTGTCAACTGGGAACCTCCTCAAAACGTCAAGCAACTCCGAAGCTTTCTTGGTCTTGCTAGCTATTGCAGAAGGTTCGTTGAGAACTTCTCCAAGATTACCAAGCCTCTCTCCAACTTGCTGCAGAAGAATGTCAAGTACATCTGGTCTCCGGATTGTGATGTGGCATTCAAAACTCTCAAAGAAAAGCTCATCTCTGCTCCAGTTCTTACTCCTCCAGATGAGTCCAAGCCCTACGAAGTATTATGTGATGCTTCTCTTCAAGGACTTGGTGGTGTGCTAATGCAGGACAAGAAGATTGTGGCATACACTTCTCGTCAATTGAAGCCAAGTGAGAAGAACTACCCCACACATGATCTCGAGCTAGCAGCTATGGTACATGCCTTGATCACGTGGAGACACCTTCTGTTGGGCAGAAAAGTGGACATCTTCACCGATCACAAGAGCTTGAAGTACATCTCCACACAGCCGAACCTGAACCTTCGCCAGACTCGTTGGGTTGAGATGATCCAAGAGTATGATCCAAGCATCGAATACACACCTGGCAAGGCCAATGTCATTGCAGATGCCTTGAGCAAAAAGGCATATTGCAACAGTCTCCTTATCAAGCCGTTCCAGCCTGAGCTTTGTGAAGCATTCAGGAAGCTCAACCTTCAAGTTGTTCCGCAAGGCTTTCTTGCAAATCTTCAAGTGGCTCCTACCTTGGAAGATCAGATCCGTGAGGCCCAACTCAGTGATGCTATGGTGCATAAAGTGAAACATGGTATTGCAAAGGGTACTCCCAAAAACAAGTGCTATCGCGTTGATGAGAGAGATACCTTATTCTTTGAGGACAGACTTGTGGTTCCCAAGGGTGATCTCAGGAAGCTCATAATGAACGAAGCACATGACTCCCTCCTCTCGATTCATCCTGGAAGTTCCAAGATGTACCAAGACCTCAAGCAATCTTACTGGTGGACTCGCATGAAAAGGGAGATTGCCCAATTCGTGAATGAATGTGATGTCTGCAGAAGAGTGAAGGCACAACATCAACGTCCAGCCGGTCTTCTCCAACCTATTCCGATTCCCGAGTGGAAATTTGACCACATTGAAATGGATTTCGTCACTGGGTTTCCCAAGTCCAAGAAGGGGCATGATTCTATCTTTGTTGTCATCGACAAGCTTACCAAAGTAGCTCACTTCCTTCCAGTCAAAGAATCCATCAATGCAGCTCAGCTGGCAGAGTTGTACACTTCTAGAATTGTGTCCTTACATGGCATTCCTCAAGTTATCTCCTCAGACCGTGGAAGTTTGTTCACATCCAAGTTCTGGGACTCCTTTCAGTCTGCCATGGGCAAGATCTGTTTCAGCACTGCATTTCACCCTCAGACTAGTGGTCAAGTTGAGAGAGTGAATCAGATTCTAGAAGACATGCTCAGAGCTTGTGTCATCTCTTTTGGCATGAAGTGGGAAGACTGTCTCCCGTTTGCCGAGTTCTCTTACAACAACAGTTTCCAAGCAAGTGCCGGCAAAGCTCCGTTTGAAATCCTCTATGGCAGAAAGTGCCGTACTCCTCTCAACTAGTCCGAGACTGGTGAACGTCAACTTCTTGGCAATGACTTGATCTCAGAAGCCGAAGAAATGTGCAAAGTTATACGTGAGAATCTCAAGGCTGCTCAGTCGCGTCAGAAGAGCTACTATGACGGCAAGCATCGTGTTTTGGCCTTCAACATTGGTGATCATGTCTACCTCCATGTTTCTCCTATGAAAGGAACCCAAAGATTCGGTATCAAAGGAAAGCTTGCTCCTAGATACGTGGTCCCTTTCAAGATCCTTGGCAAAAGAGGCGATCTAGCCTATCAACTTGAGCTCCCTTCCAACTTCGCTAATGTTCATGATGTGTTTCACGTGTCTCAACTCCGCAAGTGCTTCAAGACACCTGAACGCACCATTCCGTTTGAGGAGATTGATCTTCAACAAGACTTGTCTTACCGAGAGCACCCCGTTGCTATTCTCAAAGAAACCGAGCGCAAGACCCGCAACAAGTCAATCAAGTTCTTGAAAGTCAAGTGGTCACACCATACCGACCGAGAAGCTACGTGAGAACGAGAAGATCACCTTCGTTCCGAGTACCCTTCCTTCTTCCAGTCCTAGATCTCGGGACGAGATCTTTTCGTAGTAGAGGAGAGTTTGTAATGCCCCGGATGTAACACTTTCCCTATATGGAAATATATAAACTTTGGCTTCATCAGTTCCATTCCGGGTTCTTCGTCTTTTCGGGTTTCGTCATTTTGTCGTGTGCATGTGTGCATTTCATCCATGTCATGTTGTCATGTGCATTGCATTGCATTTGTGTTGTCGTTTGCATCCGGTCCCACTCGTCTCTTCCCGTTGTCCGTTTCGAGTTTCGACGCTCTCACACGTGCCCGTGGCATCCTCGAGTCCTTCTTTCGTGTTTGACCGTGTAACGTTTCCGGAATGGCGTGAGACTTGTCGTGCGATGTTGTTTTGATACATGTAGGACGCCTGTCAAGTTTCGTTGCGTTTGGAGTTCGTTTGGTACTCCAACAGTTAACCTAGTGGGCTAAAAGTACCTCCTCTTTGAAGCCCAAGACCCCCTCCACAACAGCTCACCAACCCAGTCCAACCCTTCCCATCATCTCAGTCGTCGAATTGTGATCGCGTGGCCGAAAACCGCTCCCCATTTGGAGTCTCCTAGCTCCTTGTGCCTATAAAAACGTCCACCCCTCCATTTTCGCGTCCAAAACCCTAGCTAGACTCCTCCCCGCCGCGCCAGACACTTCCGTACGCCGCCGGACGTGTCTGACTTGCCCCGCCGTGCCACGTGACAGCTTCCCATTTGTCAGCGCCGTGGCGCCCACATCCCCGCCGGCCAGGGCCCGAGAGGCCCGCGAGGGGCCCTCCCGGCCCGAACCACCGCCGCGCGCCCCGCGACCTTCTGCCCCGCCGCCGTTGCGCCTCTCCGCCGCCTCGCCTCGACCCCTCCGGCCGCCAGCCGCCCTCCGCCGCCGCGCGCGCCGGTGGATCCCTTCGGCAACCAGTGCCTCCGGTCTGGACCTCGCCGCTCGTGCTCCGCTCCGTCCTCCGAGGCGAGCCCGGCCTCGCTGCTGCCCGGATCCGGCGCGGCGGATCCGATCCCGTCGCCCCGCCGCCGGATCTCGCCGGCAACCGCCGTCGGCAACCTCCGCCCGCGCCCTTGCCTGGTCCAGGCGGGATCGGCAGGGACGACGCCTCGGCCGCGTCGGGCCAGACTCCTCCGTGTGGGCCTTCCCCGCAGCCCGCATCGGCCGGCCCAGCCACCTCGGGCCGAGCCCGCGAGGTGAGGCCCAGTGCCCAGATCTAGCCCTTGTGTGTTTTTTTCCCGCCGGCGTTTTTTTTCTTTTTCTCGAATAATTGCATAATTACAGTTTAGTCCCTGTTAAACTGTTGTCTGATGCATTATTGTGATAGCAATAACTTTTACTGTGCTTGTCCGATTTGTGCATATAATATGTCAAAATGACCGTGGTGAAGTGCTCTATGTTTTGTTCCATTGTGTCATGTGTTTGAGTCCATCTAGATGTCTTAATCATCATGACAAGAGTGCTACTTGATATAAACTGCTGCTACTAGTTATTTTCATGCCATGTTTGAGATGTGATAACTTGGTGCATGTTTATCCAAATGAAGCAAATGATATGTCCAAATGTTCATCATGAGATGCTCTACATGTTGGTTGCTTTAGCTTGCATGTTAGAGTTGATATTGCCATGTTTATCTCTGTTGCAAAAGTGCATGTGGCTGTTAGGTTTTGTAACTTGTTACGAGTTGGCTAGTTGAGGAGCTCGTTGCTATTGTTGTGTTTGTCCCCATGCCACATGCTCATATGTTTTGGATTCCTCATCATGTGTTCTTTGCTGTGGTGCAAACCATTTGCCATGATATGCTTTGAGGTGACTTAAACATGCTCACAAACATGCCATGATAATGTTACTGTTTTAACACTTAGTGAAATTTCACTAAGTCTGGAATCTGTAATATCCTGATGCTATGTTTGCTTGTTGTCCTAGGAAAATCCATGTTAGTTTTGGGGTGGCCTTTGATCATTCCTTGTTGTATATGTTGTTGTCTATCCATCTATGCCGTCACATGCTCATTTGGGTTGCTGTAGCATATTTAATTCTTGCTCCCAAGTTGCTATAAAATATTTCTGTCATGTTTTTATTGTCATGATCAAAATGTTGTAGCTTGTTGCTATTGATCCAGGCCCCCTATGGAGATGCTCCAATGGAGTTTTTTGCTGTAGGATATGTCTACTTCATGTACATGCTTATTTTCACCATGTTTGAGTGCTGTAGAGTATATAATTATTGCTCCAAAGTTGCTATGTGGTTGTTAGTTTCAGCTTTGCATTGTTTCTTGTTTCGGTTGTATCTTTTAGTCCGTTGCTCCGTTTTGAGCGTGCCCTACATGAAACTTGTGTGGTTTTGCATGTAGATTCATAATATCATCTTTTTGACTTGTTTGGAGTATGTTTGCTTGATGTTTGGGTGCATCTTGCACCGTTGCCATGCTTATCTTGTTTTGATCATATCTTCTAGACCGTAGCTCCGTTTTAAACAAACTTTATATGAAACTTGACTAGAATTTCGTGTAGATTGTCATGGTGCATGTTAACTTGCTGTTTAACAACTTTAACTTAAGGTTTGTTCAGATCTGGACTAATTTCAAACTATGCATATGAGGACTTACCGGATTTGTCTTAAGTAGTTTCCGGTCTCATTTAAACCTGTTGTTTCTTGTGTTGTTTCTCTGTGCTTCCTACCTAGCCATGTTTTGCATCATAAATAGACTTGTCTTGCATCCTACTTGCTAGAGTAAATTGTCTTGTTCTTGTACTGTTTCTCTGGGTTTCCTATGTTGTCATGTTGTGCATCCTAAGTGCATCTGCAGTGCTTCCTTAGTGCATCAGCCATGCATCCTGTAGTTTGCGCTTTGCACCTTGTTTGAGTTCGTGCCTCATGTGTTCTTGTGTTAAGTAGAGTCGGAAGCCGAGATCGAGTACGAGAACGAGGTTACTACCGAGGTTGAGAACGAGGAGCCCTCTGACGATCCCATCGACGACTCGACAGGCAAGATGACCAGACCCAGATATCATTACTATCTTTGCCTATTGCTAGAAGTCTCGCTCTTTAGCTTTTTGCCTCGATGCCCATGTTTTCTTGTCAGCCTCTATTATAACCATGAATCTGTCTAACCACCCTACCTATGCAAACCTTTGATTGGCTGCGTAGGCTTCGCTCAGCCCCTCTTATAGCATTGCTTGTTGCAGGAGAAGATTTGAAGATTCTTGCTTCATGTTGAAGCTTGTTGGGATATCACACTATATAAACTCTTAATGAAATCATCTATATATTGGTAATGGGTGGAAGGCTAAGCCTCTTGCTTGGTGATTTGTTCCACTCATGCCGCCCTAGGAACCGTATAAACCGGTGTTATGTTCCTTGATTTTGCGTTCCTCACACGGTTGGGGTTATGGGACCCCCTCGATAAACCGCTTAGCGCTAAGTCTTTTCCAGCAAGTCCTAACATTGGTACTATTTGCCTAATAACTAAAAACTTGCATAGGGCTTTGCAAACCCGAGTTCTTAATCAACAACCCCCGGGCCAGTGCTCCACATGAGTGTTGGTCCGAACTGAGAGGACTGCGGGGCCACCATGAGGAAACTCGAGGATTGGTATACACCTGTAGGACGTCTCATCCGGTCGTGGCCTGAGACTAGATATGCGCGGCTACTGTCAGGGTGTCGGTACGCCGGGAGGATTTGCTGGATTAGCCTTTCCTTAGTCGGAGTATCTTGAGCACGGGATTCCGAGAATACTCGGGCCTTCCCACCTTGGAGTTGCGACTCTGCGGATCGTGGGCTTGTAATGGGCCAAGTTGGAACACCCCTGCAGGGTTTGAACTTTCGAAAGCCATGCCCGCGGTTATGTGGCAGATGGGAATTTGTTAATATCTGGTTGTAGAAAACTTGACACCATGTTCAGAACACACTACCAGCGTGAGTACCGTGACGGTCATTTTTCGAAAGGGGTTCGGGAAGTGAACACGGTGGGGTTATGATTGATGTGCTTAGATAGGATCACTTCGTGATCACCTTGTCGCTCGTGGCACTTCTCTTCTCGCTCTTATTACATAAGCTAGTGTTAGTGCCGCTGCAGCCTTTATTCTTTCTTCAGCCTTGTTCCACACCCAAGGCTTGGATAGTTCTGTTACCCGGGAACGGGATTGCTGAGTCCTCTGTGTCTCACAGATTCTACACCACACCAGATGCAGGTACCATGGTGAGCTACTCAGGTGACGACACAGATCTATACTGGGAGTACGATGAGGAACGTAGCCGTTACTATGTGCACTATCCCGATGATCAGTAGTGGTTTCTACTAGGGGCGATTCGAACCTGTGGCTTTATGTATGTTTGGTATCTTCCATTTGGATCTTCACCCGTAGACGGGTTGTGATGTTATTTGGATGATGATTTGCTATGTAATGAATTGTGTGACGTGGCGAGTGTAAGCCAACTATCTCTTTTTCTTTTCATCCCTATTTTTACATGAGATGTGCAAAGATACCGAACTTGAGATCACTCCAGAATGGGCTTATACCTTTAAGTCGTGCCTCGACACGTAGGAGGTATAGTCCCATCCTGGGCATTACAGCAGCCTGGGATAGCAGATGGATGTCGTTGTGCTTTTCATGTTTGCATCCGTAGTCGGATGCCTTGTATTGATGATGTTGTATTCATGTGACTTGTATGAGTTGTTGTATCCCCCATGTATGTATGTAATGGTACGATGTTATGATATCCATCTTGCTAAGCGCCCGAAATGCGGTTGTGCCCCAATCACGTAAGTGTCACGTGATCGGGATAGAATCACATCTTGGGCATGACAAGTTGGTATCAGAGCCTCGACTGACCATAGGAGCCCCCTTGATTTATCGTAGCATGGCCGTTGTTGAGTCTAGAATAATACCTTTTGGAGTCTAGTTATATCAGAGAGTACGAATTCCATTTACTCCTCAGCCCCTTTGTCATTCTGGTGAGGAATCTTGACGTAGGTGTTTTGAATTACTCCTCTTCCCCTTCAATTTTTATTAGGATCACGTGGTTAATTTTCGTTCGTTGCGTTGTCAGTTCTTGTCATCTGGTGCATCTCTCGTCAAGTGGATTCGACCCTCTTCTTCTTTGCAAGTTCAACCCTCAGTTCTTTTCAACCAACCGATGTTGTTTTCCCCGTCCAATGTGTTCTTTCTTTTTCCCACCCGCCCACCCTTTTCTTCTCGGAGCCGAAGTCCTTAATCGAGTATCCATCCTACTCATGTGAGTCTTGCCTTCTTTCATCAATTGTTTCAACTGGTGATTTCCCGTCTAGTTCATCATTCTTCATCTCTTTTTCTTCTCCGATGGATTCAATTCAAGTTTTCGGTGTTGATCTTATTCTTTTTCATCGGCTCAAATGTTTTTTTCGTGGCTCATTCGCCTCTCGCCATTTAATTGTTCCGGAGTTCCGAAGAAGTCTCAGGAGATTCATCTATATTCTAATTAATTCGAGGTTGTCACCTCAGTCGAGTCTTTCAATTGTTCTGGTGTATCTTCTCCATTTCAATCCTTTCCAACGGTGGTTTTCTTTCAGTGGGCACATAACCCACATGTTTTTTCCCAGGATCTTTCCTGACTCTTCTAGTTATTTCCCGGAGTGTTCCGAAATTCTTTTCAAGTGTGATGTAAGTATGGATTCCATCAGTCATATGCCTTCTCCAAGTTCATTTTCAATTATTTCATGTTTGGTTCAACCTTTCCTCTTTTAATTATTCCGGGGTATCTCAATAATTTTGGTTGTGTTCCTCGTTGTCATCTGAAGTCCGGAGAAGAGATTTACTCCGAATTTTGTCTGTTCTCTCGAAGATTCGAGGTTCTAGCTTCATGTTATCCTCTCGAATTATTCCATTGTCATAAATTCATTTCCTTAACCGTCCGGAGCATTTCATCAATTCTTCTAATTGTGTTCCTCCAGGCCATCATTTCAGAAGATTTGTTCGTTCTCAGTTTTCAACTTCGTCCTCCAAATATTCTTCTTTGATGCCTCTTCGTTCGTCTCACATTCGTCCGGTGCTTCGTTCAAGTATTCTTTAATCAGTTCACAATCTCTTCGTTCTCTTGCATCTAAATTTTCCTGAAGTGCTTAATTATTTCCGGTGATTCATTCTGTGGTATTCACTCAATTTCAATTCTTTACGGTGGTTTGTTCTCTTTCATCATTCAATTTTAATTTCTTCCCGGTGGTTCGTTCCTTTTGTTCACCCGCTTTCAATTCTTACGATGGTTCGCTCAAGAGTTCTTTTCCGGTGCTATCATATCAATTCGATCGTTCTTTCAATCCTACCGGTGTTTCATGAAGACTTTCTCAAGTTTGAGCTGTATCCCTCTTTAATCAATTTCAATGAGAATAAGTAGCATGCAAATCCATTGCTTCTCATCAATATAATTGGTGGAGGATAAGCATAACATAATTCTTATTCTTCTTTGTGAAGTTGATTTATTCCTTCCTTCGGAGTTTATTCTTGATGAATAAATTCTAGTTCCAAGTGCTTTAATCTTTTCTTTTCCGGAGTTCAAGTTTTCGCGACTATCTCGTCAGAACCCCGACTAATCATCACAAGGCTTTAATCTTATTCCTTTCGTTCGACATTTCTAAATCATCATCCTTTCATTACCGGAGTTCTTCATGGTGGTTCATCGCGATTCAAATCATTCTTCGAGTGTTCATCAAATTCTTTTGGATCAAGCGCAAGCATTCTTATTCTTGCCTCTCGAGTGCAAGTAATTCCCCATATTCTTTTCAAGTGGAGTTTTGCATTTCTTCCTTCATGTCATCCATTAAAACTTTTCATTGCGGCGGTAATTCACCTCAAGCCTTGAGATGTTTTTCTTAAGTCCACAGCTAGCTTATTCTTTTGTTGTTGATTTTCTCAACAACTTCGTTCAATCCTTCCTCATAAGCATTATTCCAATTAATTCGTGGTAATACTTGTCATTTTCTATTCCGTTCATTTCATCCAACTCTTTCAATTCTTTCGAAGGCGTTGTGTTGTTCATCTCGTCGAGTATCGCTCATTATTCCGAACTTCATGTTCTATTCCTTCCATTTTCAGCCGGAGTGCTACCTGAATTCTTTTGTTCGAATTCCTTTCTATCTGTTATTAACCGGAGTGGTTTCGAATTCATTATCATGCCTTCAGCTCTTGTTTCGTGCCTTTCAACCTCCTTGATTTTCATCATATTCCTTGTTCCTCTTGTTTAACGAAGTGTTTGCAACTTCGTTTTCTCCGTCGTGTTCGTCCTTTCAACTGGCTCATCCTCTGAACATTCTTTGGTTTCACTTTTCTGTCATCGAAGAACTTTGTTCTTCCTTTTCTCTTCCGTCTCGTTCCTAAGATCTCGGGACAAGATCTCTTGTTAGTAGGGGAGTGCTGTGACACCCCGAGACCGATGTGCCAGGTGTCAGCCAGTTATTCGTCGCCGTTGCCATGTCATCTGCTTGCGTGTTGCATCTTGCCATGTCGTCATGTGCATTGCATCATCATGTTTTCAAAACTTGCATCCGTCCGAGTCCGCCCGTCCTCTCCGTTGTCCGTTCTGAGCCCAGACACACTTGCACGTGCTGCGGCACCTCCGGATATTTATTTTATCAGTGGCCGGAAAACCTTCTCGGAATGGGTTGAAACTTGGCGTGTGGTCTTATTATAGCATTGGTAGACCGCCTGTCAAGTTTCGTCGCATTCGGAGTTTGTTTGATAGCCCAACGGTTAACCGTGTTAACCGCCGGAAGCCTTTTCTCTTTTGGCCCAGCACCCCTCCACAACAGCCCACTAGCCCGTCCCAACCACCTCCATGCTCTCGGTCGTTGGATCGTGATCACGTGGCCGAAAACCGCTCCTCATTTGGACACTCCTAGCTCCCTCTACCTATAAATAGGTGCCTCCCCCTCCATTTTCGCAGATGAACCCTAGCCCCATCCTCCTCCGCGCGCCGGACATGTCCGTACCGCTGTCAGACATGTCCAGCCACCACATCATCGCAGCCAATGAGGGCGTGCCACGTCGCCCCCCGCTCTCCTCCATCCCGCCGCCGCCACGTGTCCCCGGCCAGTTTTCCCCGCCGCCAGGGCCCGCCGAGCCCGCATCAGGCCCGCGCGAGCCCATCCGCCGCTGCCAGCCACCCGCGGTGCTCGATCCCTTCTCCTGCACTCCATCCCCGCCGCCTTGTCACCCGCGCCGCCGTTGGGCGCCCAGCTCCCGCTCCGACGAGCTCCTCCCGCCGGCGACCGGAGCCCCGAGCGCTCCGCCTCCGCCCCGCCGCCGTCGGGCCCTGCCGCCGCCGCCCTGGATGTGCCGCAGGACCGCCGGCCGACCGGATGTGTCGCCTGCTTCGTTCCTGCCGGCGACCCTCATCGCTGGATGCCGCGCCGCCGCTCGGGATCGCTCGATCCCTCGTCCCGCTCGGCTCCAGTGCCCAGCTGGGCCGGTCCAGCTAGGCCCAGCTCCGGCAGCCCCGTCCTCGCCGGCCTGCCCGCTCCCCTCCGACATGGGCCACGGCCCATCCCCGTCGGCCTGCAGCGGCCTCCACCTCCTCCAGCCGAGCAGGCCCAGGCCCAGCCTGCCCCGCCTCTCCATCGATCCGGCCCAGAGGCCTTGGGTGAGCAGCACTTATCCCTCGCCCCGGCGACTAATTCTTTCTTGCGCTCACTTTTCGTTGTTGAAAAAATGGCTAAGTCCTTTTCTGTCTTAATTTATATGCATCTTTGCATGGCTGTAACTTTTTGTGTGCTTATCCAAATGATGCATATAATATGTCAAAATGTTCGTTGTGATATGCTCTTCATTTTGTTCCATTGTGACATGCTTGTTTGAGATCATCTTGATGCTCTAATCCTCGTTGCAAGAGTGCTATTGTTTAAAACTGCTGTTACCTGTAATTTTCTTGCATACTTGTGATGCTTGTAACTTTGTGCATGTTTATCCAAATGGAGCATATGATATGTCAAAATGTTCATTGTGAAGTGCTCTACATGATGGTTGTTGTAGAATTCATGTTAGGTGCCATATTGCCATGTTAATCTCTGTTGCAAACGTGCATGTGGATGTTAAGTGCTGAAACTTGTTATGAGATGCTGATTTGACTTGCTCATTGCTATTGGTGTGTTTGTCTTCATGCCACATGTCTATATGTTCTAGAAGCACAATCATGTGGCCTTTGCTGTGGTGCAATCCACTTTCCATGATATGCCTTGAGGTGACTTAAACAAGCTTGTAAACCTGCCATGCCAATGTTGCTATTTTATACTTAGTAAAAAAACTGCTAAGTCTGGAATCTGTTAAACCTGATGCTATGTTTGCTTGATGCCTCACTCAAATCCATGCATGTTTTAGTATTTAAATGACCATTTCTTGTTGTCCATGTTATGCTCTATCCATTCATGCCCTTGTTTGCATATATGGCCTGATGTAGCTTATTTATTTCTAGCTCTCAAGTTGCTATAAATTTTACCTGTCAGACTTTTATCAGCATGATCAATTAGGTGGAGCTTGTTGTTATTGACCCATGCCTCCTATGGAGTTGCTTCAATGGAGTTGTTTGATGTATGTTATGTCTATTACATGTCCATGATCTTTATATACTTAGTAGAGTTGATATGCTTGTTGTTTTGTGCCTCCGAAGGCAGCATCGTGATGATGTTTTGCCTTCCCAGATTTTGACTAAGTCTGGATAAATTTATTGCAACTTGCCATGCTTGGTTAATTGTGTTCCAGCAAGCTTTTGGGTGTGTTCTAAGTTCATGCTTGTTAAGTATCATGTCTATTTCATATGCATGGTTCTTGTTATCATGTTTGGGTGCTGTAGTATATATATACATTGCTCTGAAGTTGCTATGTGGCTGTTTTTGATAGCTTGTTGTATATCTTGTTTCATGTGTATGCTCTTAGCCGTTGCTCCGTTTTGAGCGTGCCCTATATGAAACTTGTGTGATTTTTCATGTAGAAGCTTAATATCATGTTGTTTTCATGTTTGGAGTGTGTTTGCTTGATGTCTGGGTGCATCTTGCACCGTTGACATGCTTTACTTGTTTTGCTCATATCTTCTAGGCCGTAGCTACGAATTAAACAAACTTTATATGAAACTTGACTAGAATTTCGAGTAGATCATCATGGTGCATGCTAACTTGCTGTTTAACAACTTTAACTTAAGGTTTGTTCAGATCTGTACCCATTTCAAAATATGCATATGAGGACTTACCGGATTTATTATATGTTGATTCCGGCCTCATTTAAACTTGTTGGTTTGTGTTGTTCTTGTGTGCTTCATCCCTTGCCATGTTTTTCATCATACTTGGTTGAGCATCTTGTCATGTTCTTGTGTTGTGTGTTTACCTTGTTGTGTGCTTTTCTTCTCGCTAGTTCTTTTCTGTTGCAATCGAGAGGATTCGTTCGTCTACGCTTGGTTCGTCTTCAAGGCTTCTTCTTCGTCTTCTTCTTGGATTCGTTCTTCTTCCTTACGGGATCTCAGGCAAGATGACCATCACCTTGGATACCTTTACTATCAATGCCATGCTAGATGTCTCGATGCTATCGTTATATGTCGCGCTACCCATCATTATTGTCAGCCCCTCTCCTTGTTGCCATGAAACCTCTAACCTTTGACACCATTCCCAACAAATCGTTGTTTGGCTATGTTACCCGCTTGCTCAGCCCCTCTTATAGCGTTGTTAGTTGCAGGTGAAGATGAAGATTGTTCCATGTTGGAACTTGATGCTTTGGGAATATCACAATATATCTTATTTATATTAACATACCTATATACTTGGCAATGGGTGGAAGGCTTGGCCTTTTGCTCGGTGTTTTGTTCCACTCATGCCACATTAGGAGCCAATAAACCGGCGTTATGTTCCTTGATTTTGCATTCCTTACACGGTTGGGTATATGGGGACCCCTTGACAGTTCGTCTTTGAATAAAACCCCTCCAGCAAGGCCCAACATTGGTTTTAATTTGCCTCATTATAACAACTTAATTAATTAATTAAATTGCATAGGGGGTCGAGTCCCCGAGGATTTTTTCTACATAGTAGGGGGGCCAGTGCTGATGGTGTTGGTCCCAAACGGGGGTTCGACGGGGCCACCACGGGGAAACTCGAGGTATCTGGCTCCCGTAAAATCACCCATCCGGACGTGGCCTGAGACGAGATACGCGCGGCTACTATCAGGGTGTCGGCACGCCGGGAGGTCTTGCTGGACTTGTTTTACCATTGTCGAAATGTCTTGTGCACCGGGATTCCGAGCCTGATCGGATTGTCCCTAAGATAAGGGGTAATATTATTATTATCTCTGCTAATCGTGAGAGCTTGTGATGGGCTAAGTTGGGACACCCCTGTAGGGTTATGATCTTTCGAAAGCCGTGCCCACGGTTATGTGGCAGATTGGAATTTGTTAATGTCCGGTTTGTCAGGTCCAAGATGCGATTCTATCCCGATCACATGACACTTACGTGATTGGGGCACAACTGCATTTCGGACGCTTAGCAAGATGGATATCATTACATCGTACCATTACATACATGGGGGATACAACAATACATACAAGTCACATGAATACAACAACATCAATACAAGGTATCCGACTACGGATACAAACATGAAAAGCACAAAGACATTCATCTGCTATCCCAGGCTGCCGACCCGGAACCAAACCCAAGACTGAAGAAGAAGAAGAAGAAAGAACTCCAACACAACGGACATTGCTCTCACGTCAAGACATCGGAAACCTGCACGTGCAACTGTTGTTGTAGTATCTGTGAGCCACGAGGACTCAGCAATCCCATAACCATGGGTAACAAGACTATCAAAGCTTAATGGGTAGGAAGAGGCAAGGTGGTGAGGTTGCAGCAGCGGCTAAGGAAAATGTATGGTGGCTAACTTACGAATACAAGAATAAGATGAGCATCTACGCAAACGGTCGCAAAACTAGTAATGATCGCTAAAGATCCTGAACTACCTACGAGTCAAACATAACCCCACCGTGTTCTCTTCTCAAAGTGAAAAGAGACAGTCATGGTTACTCACACAGTTGTGTGTTTTACTTCGGATCCTCTGTCAAGTTTTCTACAACCGGACATTAACAAATTCCAATCTTCCACATAACCATGGGCACGACTTTCGAAAGATCATAACCCTTCAGGGGTGTCCCAACTTAGCCCATCACAAGCTCTCACGATCAGCTGAAGTAATAATAATTATTACCCCTTATCTTAGGGAAATCCGATCAGGCTCGGTATCCCGGTGCACAAGACATTTCGACAACGGTAAAACAAGTCCAGCAAGACCTCCCGGCGTGCCGACACCCTGATGGTAGACGTGCGTATCTCGTCTCAGGCCACAACCGGATAGGTGAGCCTACGGGAGCCAATCCTCGAGTTTCCCGTGGTGGCCCCGCAGTCTCCCCGTTTGGGACCAACACCATCAGCACTGGACCCCCTGCTATGTAGAAAAATACTCGGGGAGGCGACCCCCTATGCAATTTAATTAATTAATTAAGTTGTTATTATGAGTCAAATTAAAACCAATGTTGGGCCTTGCTGGAGGAGTTTTATTCAAAGACGAAGTGTCAAGGGGTCCCCATATACCCAACCGTGTAAGGATCGCAAAATCAAGGAACATAATGCCGGTTTATCGGCGCCTAAGGTGGCATGAGTGGAAAAAAACACAGAGCAAAAGGCCAAGCCTTCCACCCATGCCCAATACATAGGTGTGTCAATAATAATAATAGATATTGTGATATTCCAACAACAAGTTCCAACATGGAACGATCTTCATCTTCACCTGCAACTAACAATGATATAAGAGCGGCTGAGCAAGCGGGTAACATAGCCAAACAATGGTTTGCTAGGAAGGTGTCAAAGGTTAGAGGTTTCAGGGCAACAAGGAGAAGGGCTGACAATAATGATGGGTAGCGCGACATGTAACGATAGCATCGAGACAACTAAGCATGGCAATGATAGTAAAGGTATCGAAGGGTATGGTCATCTTGCCTGAGATCCCGCAAGGAAGAAGAACGGATCCATGAAGAATAAGAAGAAGAAGCCTTGAAGACGAAGCACGCGAAGTCGAACGAATCCTCACGATCGCAACGGAACAAGCACAAACGAGAAGAAGCAAGCAAAACGGTAAACACACAACACAAGAACATGACAATCGTTGGGGAACGTAGTATTTAAAAAATTTCCTACGATCACGCAAGATCTATCTACAAGATGCATAGCAATGAGAGGGGAGAGTGTGTCTACGTACCCTCGTAGACCGGGAGCGGAAGCGTCAAGTGACGCGGTTGATGTAGTCGAACTTCTTCGCGATTCAACGATCAAGCACCAAACGTACGGCACCTCCGCGTTCAGCACACGTTCAGCTTGATGACGTCCCACGAGCTCTTGATCCAGTTGAGCTTCATGGGAGATTTTCGTCAGCACGACGGCGTGGTGACAGATATGATGTATCTACCGGCGCAGGGCTTTGCCTAAGTACTGCAACGGTATGACCGAGGTGTGTTTCTGTGGAGGGGGGCACCGCACACGGCTAAAACAATTCAACTTGTGTGTCTCTGGGTGCTCCCCTGCCCCCGTATATAAAGGAGCAAAGGGGGGAGGTCGGCCGGCCCTCTATGGTGCGTCTAGAGAAGCAATCCTACTAGGAATAGGATTGCAATCCTATTGCTAGTAGGAGTCCACCAAGAAGGAGAGGGGGAAGGAAGGAGAGGGAGAGGGAGAGGGAAAGAGAGGCCGCACCCCCTTCCCTAGTCCTATTCGGACTACCCCTAGGGAGGGGGCACGCCACCTCCTCGCTGCTGCCCTCTCTCTCCCCTATGGCCCACTAGGGCCCATCATTCCCCCGGGGGGTTCCGGTAACCCCCCCGGCACTCCGGTAAATTCCGAAACTTTCCAGAACAAATCCGGTGTCCGAATATAGTCGTCCAATATATCAATATTTACGTCTCGGACATTCCGAGACTCCTTGTCATGTCCGTGATCTCATCCGGGACTCCGAACTACCTTTGGTACATCAAAAATCATAAACTCATAATACCGATCGTCATCAAACGTTAAGCGTGCGGACCCTACGAGTTCGAGAACTATGTAGACATGACCGAGACTCATCTCCGGTCAATAACCAATAGCGGAACCTGGATGCTCATATTGGCTCCTACATATTCTACGAAGATCTTTATTGATCAAACCGCATAACAACATACGTTGTTCCTTTTGTCATCGGTATGTTACTTGCCCGAGATTCGATCGTCGGTATCTCTATACCTAGTTCAATCTCGTTACCGGCAAGTCTCTTTACTCGTTCCATAATACATCATCTCGTGACTAACTCATTAGTCTTTTGCTTGCAAGGCTTATTGTGATGTGCATTACCGAGAGGGCCCAGAGATACCTCTCCGACACTCGGAGTGACAAATCCTAGTCTTGATCTATGCCAACACCACGAATACTTTCGGAGACATTTGTAGAGCATCTTTATAATCACCTAGTTACGTTGTGAAGTTTGATAGCACACAAGGTGTTCCTACGGTATTCGGGAGTTGCATAATCTCATAGTCATAGGAACATGTATAAGTCATGAAGAAAGCAATAGCAGCAAAACTAAACGATCATAGTGCTATGCTAACGGATGGGTCTAGTCCATCACATCATTCTCCTAATGATGTGATCCCGTTGACCAAATGACAACTCATGTCTATGGCTAGGAAACATAGCCATCTTTGATCAATGAGCTAGCCTAGTAGAGGCATACTAGGGACATTCTATTTTGTCTATGTATTCACACATGTATCAAGTTTTCGGTTAATACAATTCTAGCATGAATAGAAGACATTTATCATGATATAAGGAAATACAAATAACATCTTTATTATTGTCTCTAGGGCATATTTCCTTCAGTCTCCCACTTGAACTAGAGTCAATAATCTAGATTACAAAGTGATGATCCTCACACCCATGGAGTCCTGGTGCTAATCATGTTTTGCCCGTGGAAGAGGCTTAGTCAACGGGTCTGCAGCATTCAGATCCGTATGTATCTTGCAAATCTCTATGTCTCCCTCCTTGACTAGATCATGGATGGAATTGAAGCGTCTTTTGATGTGCTTTGTTCTCTTGTGAAACCTGGATTCCTTCGCCAAGGCTATTGCTCCAGTGTTATCACAAAAGATTTTCATTGGACCCGATGCACTAGGTATTACACCTAGATCGGATATGAACTCCTTCATCCAGACTCCTTCATTTGCTGCTTCCGAAGCAGCTATGTATTCCGCTTCACACGTAGATCCCGCCACGACGCTCTGCTTGGAACTGCACCAACTGACAGCTCCAACGTTCAATAAAAATACATATCCGGTTTGTGACTCAGAGTCATGCGGATCAGTGTCAAATCTATAATCGACGTAACCGTTTACGACGAGCTCTTTGTCACCTCCATATACGAGAAACATATACTTTGTCCTTTTCAGGCATTTCAGGATGTTCTTGACTGCTGTCCAGTGATCCACTCCTGGATTACTTTGGTACCTCCCTGCTAGACTTATAGCAAGGCACACATCAGGTCTGGTACACAGCATTGCATCCATGATAGATCCTATGGCTGAGGCATAGGGAATGACTTTCATTTTCTCTCTATCTTCTGCAGTGGTCGGGCATTGAGTCTTACTCAACTGCATACCTTGTAACACAAGCAAGAACCCTTTCTTTGACTGATCCATTTTGAACTTCTTCAAAACTTTATCAAGGTATGTGCTTTGTGAAAGTTCAATTAAGCATCTTAATCTATCTCTATAGATCTTGATGCCTAATATATAAGCAGCTTCACCGAGGTCTTTCATTGAAAAACTCTTATTCAAGTATCCTTTTATGCTATCCAGAAATTCTATATCATTTCCAATCAACAATATGTCATCCACATATAATATTAGAAATTCTACAGAGCTCCCACTCACTTTCTTGTAAATACAGGCTTCTCCAAAAGTCTGTATAAAACCATATGCTTTGATTACCTCATCAAAGCGTATATTCCAACTCCGAGATGCTTGTACCAGTCCATAGATGGATCGTTGGAGCTTGCATACTTTGTTAGCACCTTTTGGATCGACAAAACCTTCTGTTTGCATCATATACAACTCTTCTTTGAGATATCCATTTAAGAATGAAGTTTTGACATCCATTTGCCAGATTTCATAATCATAAAATGCGGCAATTGCTAACATGATTCGGACAGACTTAAGCATCGCTACAGGTGAGAAAGTCTCATCGTAGTCAACTCCTTGAACTTGTCGAAACCCTTTCGCAACAAGTCGAGCGTTGTAAATAGTAACATTACCGTCTGCGTCGGTCTTCCTCTTGAAGATCCATTTATTTTCGATGGCTTGCCGATCATCGGGCAAGTCAACCAAAGTCCACACTTTGTTCTCATACATGGATCCCATCTCAGATTTCATGGCCTCAAGCCATTTTGCAGAATCTGGGCTCATCATCGCTTCCTCATAGTTCGTAGGTTCATCATGGTCTAGTAACATGACTTCTAGAACTGGGTTGCCGTACCACCCTGGTGCGGAACGTACTCTGGTTGATCTACGATGTTCAGCAGAAACTTGATCTGAAGTTTCATGATCATCATCATTAGCTTCCTCACTAATTGGTGTAGGAATTACTGGAACAATTTTCTGTGATGTACTACTTTCCAATTCAGGAGAAGACAATTACCTCATCAAGTTCTACTTTCCTCCCACTCACTTCTTTTGAGAGAAACTCCTTCTCTAGAAAGGATCCATTCTTAGCAACGAATATCTTGCCTTCGGATCTGTGATAGAAGGTGTACCAAACAGTCTCTTTTGGGTATCCTATGAAGACACATTTCTCCGACTTGGGTTCGAGCTTATCAGGTTGAAGATTTTTCTCATAAGCATCACAGCCCCAAACTTTAAGAAACGACAACTTTGGTTTCTTGCCAAACCATAGTTCATAAGGTGTCGTCTCAACGGATTTAGATGGTGCCCTATTTAATGTGAATGCAGCTGTCTCTAAAGCATAACCCCAAAACGATAGTGGTAAATCGGTAAGAGACATCATAGTGTTGGAGATATGCCCTAGAGGCAATAATAAAAGCATTATTATTATATCTCCTTGTTCATGATAATTGTCTGTTATTCATGCTTGAATTGTATTGTACGGAAACAGCGATACATGTGTGAATACACAGACCACAATGAGTCCCTGGTAGGCCTCTAGTAGCCAGCTCGTTGATCAACAGATGGTCACGGTTTCCTGACCATGGACATAGGATGTCAGTGATAACGGGATCACATCATTAGGAGAATGATGTGATGGACAAGACCCAAACTTGAGCATAACACGAGATCGTATAGTTCGTAATGCATAAGCTTTTTCGGTGTCAAGTATTTATTCCTTAGACCATGAGGTTGTACAACTCCCGGATATCGTAGGAGTACTTTGGGTGTGCCAACCATCACAACGTAACTGGGTGCCTATAAAGGTACGCATCGGGTATCTCCGAAAGTGTCTGTTGAGTTGGTACGAACCGAGACTGGGATGTTGTCACTCCGTATGACGGAGAGGTACCTCTGGGCCCACTCGGTAAGACATCATCATAATGAGATCAATGTGACTAAGTAGTTAGTCACAGGATGATGGATTACGGATCGAGTAAAGAGACTTGCCATAACGAGATTGAACAAGGTATCGGGAATACCGACGATCGAATCTCGGGCAAGTACCGTACCGATGGACAAAGGGAATAACATACGGGATTAAGTGAATCCTTGACACGGTGGTTCATCCGATGAAGATCATCGAGGAACACGTGGGAACCAACATGGGTATCCAGATCCGGCTGTTGGTTATTGACCGAAGAGTGGTCTCGGTCATGTCTACGTATCTCCCGAACCCGTAGGGTCTACACACTTAAGGTTCGGTAACGCTAGGGTCGTAGAGATAAATGCACGTGGAAACCTGAAAGTTGTTCGGAGTCCCGGATGAGATCCCGGACATCACGAGGAGTTCCGGAATGGTCCGGAGGTAAAGATTGATATATGGGAAGTCCAGTTTCGGCCAACGGGTGATCTCCGGGGGTCACCGGGAGTGTCCCGGGACCACCAGAGGGGCCCCGGGGGTCCACCGGGTGGGGCCACCCATCCCGGTGGGGCCCCTAGGCCGCGAGGGGATGTGTCCAGCCCTCTGGGCTGGCGCACCACAAGGTGGCCCACCTCCCCATGCGCCTAGGGTTAAAACCCTAAGGGGAAGGGGGCCACCACTTGCCTTGGGGGAGGAGGACTCCTCCCTGGCCGCCGCCCCCCCTTGCAGATTGGATCTGCAGGGGGATGGCGTCCCCCTGGCCCCCTATATATATGTGGGGGGGGGGGAGAGGGCAGCCGCACCCAAGCCCTGGCGCCTCTCCCCCTCCCGTCACACCCCATACTCCCAACGCAGGGCGCCCGGCGAAGCCCTGCTGCGATCTCCACTGCATCCGTCATCACGCCGTCGTGCTGCCGGATCTCTGACGACTTCTCCTCCCCCCTTGCTGGATCAAGAAGGAGGTGATGTTGCTGCACCGTACGTGTGTTGAACGCGGAGGTGCCGTCCGTTCGGCGCTAGATCATCGGTGACGAAGAACGTGAAGAGTACGACTACTTCATCCTTGCTTCGTTGAAAGCTTCCGCACGCAATCTTCATAACTGTATGTAGATGCACTCTTACTTGCTCGTTGCTAGATGTCTCCATAGTTGGATCTTGGTGAAGACGTAGAAATTTTTTGAATTATGCTACGTTCCCCAACAGTGGTATCAGAGCCTAGGTTTTATGCGTAGCATCTTGCACGAGTAGAACACAAAGCAGTTGTGGGCGTATGATCTTGTTCAACTTTCTTACCGTTACTAGTCAATCTTGATTCGGCGGTATTGTGGGATGAAGCGGCCCGGACCGACCTTACACGTACGCTTACGTGAGACTGGTTCCACCGACAGACATGCACTAGATGCATAAGGTGGCTGGCGGGTGTCTGTCTCTCCTACTTTAGTCGGATCGGATTCGATGAAAAGGGTCCTTATGAAGGGTAAATAGAAGTTGACAAATCACGTTGTGGTTTTGGCGTAGGTAAGAAACGTTCTTGCTAGAAATCCTATAGAAGCCACGTAAAACTTGCAACAACAATTAGAGGACGTCTAACTTGTTTTTGCAGCATGTGTTTTGTGACGCGGTATGGCCAAGAACGAAGATGTGATGAATGATATATGTGATGTATGAGATTGATCATGTTTTTGTAATAGGGAATCACGACTTGCATGTCGATGAACTTGACAACCGGCAGGAGCCATAGGAGTTGTCTTTATTATTGTATGACCTGCGTGTCACTGAATAACGCCATGTAATTACTTTACTTCATTGCTAAACGTTAGCTATATTAGTAGAAGTAATAGTTGGCGTGACAACTTCTTCAAGACACGATGATGGAGATCATGATGATGAAGATCATGGTGTCGAGCCGGTGACAAGATGATCATGGTGCCCCGAAGATGGAGATCCAAGGAGCAAGATAATATTGGCCATATCATGTCACTATAATTGATTGCATGTGATGTTTATCATGTTTTTGCATCTTGTTTACTTAGAACGACGGTAGTAAATAAGATGATCTCTCACTAAAATTTCAAGTAATGTGTTTCCCCTAACTGTGCACCGTTGCTAAAGCTCGTTGCTCCGAAGCACCACGTGATGATCGGGTGTGATAGGTTCTAACGTTCGCATACAACGGGTGTAAGACAGATTTACACACGCAATACACTTAGGGTTCACTTGACGAGCCTAGCATGTACAGACATGGCCTCGGAACACGGAAGACCGAAAGGTCGAACACGAGTCGTATAAAAGATACGATCAACATGAAGATGTTCACCGTTTTTGACTAGTCCGTCTCACGTGATGATCGGACACGGACTACTCGATTCGGATCGTGTATCACTTAGATGACTAGAGAGATGTCATTCTGAGTGGGAGTTCATTAAAATTTGATTAAGATGAACTTAATTTTCATGAACTTAGTCTAAATTCTTTACAATATCTCTTGTAGATCAAATGGCCCACGCTCCAGTTTCCCTCAACTTCAACGCGTTCCTAGAGAAAACCAAGCTGAAAGACGATGGTAGCAACTACATGGATTGGGTCCGTAACCTGAGGATTATCCTCATAGCTGCCAAGAGAACCTATGTCCTAGAAGCACCGCTAGGTGATGCTCCTGCTCCCGATGCGGCCCAAGACGTTTTGAACGTCTGGCAGTCGCGTAGTGATGATTACTCCCTGGTTCAGTGCGGCATGCTTTACAGTTTAGAATCGGGGCTCCAAAAACGTTTTGAGCACCATGGAGCATATGAGATGTTCGAAGAGCTGAAAATGGTTTTCCAAGCTCATGCCCGAGTCGAGAGATATGATGTCTCCGACGCATTCTACAGCTGTAAGATGGAGGAAAACAGTTCTGTCAGTGAGCACATCCTCAAGATTTCAGGATTGCACAACCGCTTGTCTCAGCTGGGAATGAATCTCCCAGATGAAGCGGTCGTTGACAGAATCCTCCAGTCGCTCCCACCAAGCTTCAAGAGCTTCGTGTTGAACTTCAATATGCAGGGGATGGAGAAGTCCATTCCCGAGGTGTATTCGATGCTGAAATCAGCGGAGGTAGACATCAAGAAAGAACATCAAGTGTTGATGGTCAATAAAACCACTAAGTTCAAGAAAGGCAAGGGTAAGAAGAACTTCAAGAAGGATGGCAAGGGAGTTGCCGCGCCTGGCAAGCCTGTTGCCGGGAAGAAGCCAAAGTATGGACCCAAGCCTGAAACAGAGTGCTTTTATTGCAAGGGAACGGGTCACTGGAAGCGGAACTGCCCCAAATATTTAGCAGACAAGAAGGCCGGCAACGTCAAAGGTATATTTGATATACTTGTTATTGATGTGTACCTTACCAGCGCTCGTAGTAGCTCCTGGGCATTTGATACCGGTGCAGTTGCTCACATTTGTAGCTCAAAACAGGAGCTGCGGAATAAATGGAGACTGGCGAAGGATGAGGTGACGATGCGCGTCGGGAATGGTTCCAAGGTTGATGTGATCGCCGTCGGCACGCTGCCTCTACATCTACCCTCGGGATTAGTTTTAAACCTGAATAATTGTTATTTAGTACCAGCTTTGAGCATGAACATTGTTTCTGGATCTCGTCTTATGCGAGATGGATATTCTTTCAAATCGGAGAATAATGGTTGTTCTATTTATTTGAGAGATATGTTTTATGGTCATGCCCCGCTGGTCAATGGTTTATTTTTGAATCTCGAACGTAGTGATACACATATTCATAGTGTAGATGCCAAAAGATGTAAAGTTGATAATGATAGTCCCACATACTTGTGGCATTGCCGCCTTGGTCATATTGGTGTCAAACGTATGAAGAAGCTCCATTCAGATGGACTTCTAGAGTCTCTTGATTATGAATCATTTGACACGTGCGAACCATGCCTCTTGGGCAAGATGACCAAGACTCCGTTCTCCGGAGCAATGGAGCGAGCAACCAACTTGTTGGAAATCATACATACCGATGTGTGCGGTCCAATGAGTGTTGAGGCTCGCGGAGGCTACCGTTATGTTCTCACCCTCACAGATGACTTGAGTAGATATGGGTATATCTATTTGATGAAACACAAGTCTGAGACTTTTGAAAAGTTCAAGGAATTTCAGAATGAGGTTGAGAATCAACGTGACAGAAAAATAAAGTTCTTATGATCAGATCGTGGGGGTGAATATTTAAGTCATGAATTTGGCACACTCCTTAGGAGCCGTGGAATTGTTTCACAATTGACACCGCCCGGAACACCTCAACGTAACGGTGTGTCCGAACGTAGAAATCGTACTCTGTTGGACATGGTGCGATCTATGATGTCCCTCACCGATTTACCGCTATCTTTTTGGGGTTATGCTTTAGAGACTGCCGCATTCACTTTAAATAGGGCTCCGTCGAAATCCGTTGAGACGACTCCGTATGAACTTTGGTTTGGCAAGAAACGGAAGTTGTCGTTTCTGAAAGTTTGGGGTTGCGATGCTTATGTCAAGAAACTTCAACCTGAAAAGCTCGAACCCAAATCGGAAAAATGCGTCTTCATAGGATACCCAAAGGAAACAATTGGGTACACATTCTACCACAGATCCGAAGGCAAAGTCTTTGTTGCCAAGAATGGATGCTTTCTGGAGAAAGAGTTTCTCTCGAAAGAAGTGAGTGGGAGGAAAGTAGAACTTGATGAGGTGACAGTCACCCCTCCTGGACCGGAAAGTAGCGCAGCGCAGGAAACTGTTTCTGAGGTGCCTGCACCGACAAGGGAGGAAGTTGATGATAATGATCATGAAGAAACAGATCAAGTTACTACTGAACTTCGAAGGTCCACAAGGGCACATTCCGCACCAGAGTGGTACGGCAACCCTGTCCTAGAAATCATGTTGTTAGACAACGGTGAACCTTCGAACTATGAAGAAGCGATGGCGGGCCCAGATTCCAATAAATCGCTTGGAGCCATGAAATCCGAGATTGAATCCATGTATGAAAACAAAGTATGGACTTTGGTGGACTTGCCTGATGATAGGCACGCCATAGAAAACAAATGGATATTTAAGAAGAAGACAGACGCGGATGGTAATGTGACCATCTATAAAGCTCGGCTTGTCGCTAAGGGTTATCGACAAGTTCAAGGGATTGACTACGATGAGACTTTCTCTCCCGTAGCGATGCTGAAGTCAGTCAGAATCATGTTAGCTATTGCCGCATTCTATGATTATGAGATATGGCAAATGGACGTCAAAACAGCATTCCTTAATGGCTTCCTCAAGGAAGAGTTGTATATGATGCAACCGGAAGGTTTTGTCAATCCAGAGAACGCTAACAAGGTATGCAAGCTCCAGCGCTCGATTTACGGGCTGGTGCAAGCATCTCGGAGTTGGAATATTCGCTTTGATGAGGTGATCAAAGCGTTTGGATTTATAGAGACTTATGGAGAAGCCTGTATTTACAAGAAAGTGAGTGGGAGCTCTGTGGCATTTCTCATATTATATGTGGATGACATATTGCTGATGGGAAATGATATAGAATTCTTGGAAAATGTAAAGGCCTACTTGAATAAAAGTTTTTCAATGAAGGACCTTGGAGAATCTGCTTACATATTAGGCATCAAAATCTATAGAGATAGATCGAGACGCCTCATTGGTCTTTCACAAAGTACATACCTTGACAAAATATTGAAGAAGTTCAATATGGATCAGTCAAAGAAAGGATTCTTGCCTGTTTTGCAAGGTATGAGATTGAGTAAGACTCAGTCGCCGACCACGGCAGAAGATAGAGAAAAGATGAGTGTCATTCCCTATGCCTCGGCCATAGGTTCTATCATGTATGCCATGCTGTGTACCAGACCTGATGTGAACCTTGCCATAAGTTTGGTAGGGAGGTACCAAAGTGATCCCGGTACGGAACACTGGACAGCGGTCAAGAACATCCTGAAGTACCTGAAAAGGACGAAGGATATGTTTCTCGTTTATGGAGGTGACGAAGAGCTCGTCGTAAAGGGTTACGTCGATGCTAGCTTCGACACAGATCTGGATGACTCTAAGTCACAAACCGGATACGTGTATATTTTGAATGGAGGGGCAGTCAGCTGGTGCAGTTGCAAGCAAAGCGTGGTGGCAGCATCTACATGTGAAGCGGAGTACATAGCTGCTTCTGAAGCAGCGCAGGAAGGAGTCTGGATGAAGGAGTTCATCACCGACCTAGGAGTCATTCCAAGCGCGTCAAGCCCGATGACTCTCTTCTGTGACAACACTGGTGCTATTGCTATTACCAAGGAGCCCAGGTTTCACAAGAAGACCAAGCACATCAAGCGCCATTTCAACTCCATCCGGAATTATGTTCAGGATGGAGACATAGATATTTGTAAAGTGCATACGGATCTGAATGTAGCAGACCCGTTGACTAAACCTCTTTCACAGGCAAAACATGATCAACACCAGAACTCTATGGGTGTTCGATTCATCACAATGTAACTAGATTATTGACTCTAGTGCAAGTGGGAGACTGTTGGAGATATGCCCTAGAGGCAATAATAAAAGCATTATTATTATATCTCCTTGTTCATGATAATTGTCTGTTATTCATGCTTGAATTGTATTGTACGGAAACAGCGATACATGTGTGAATACACAGACCACAATGAGTCCCTGGTAGGCCTCTAGTAGCCAGCTCGTTGATCAACAGATGGTCACGGTTTCCTGACCATGGACATAGGATGTCAGTGATAACGGGATCACATCATTAGGAGAATGATGTGATGGACAAGACCAAAACTTGAGCATAACACGAGATCGTATAGTTCGTAATGCATAAGCTTTTTCGGTGTCAAGTATTCATTCCTTAGACCATGAGGTTGTACAACTCCCGGATACCGTAGGAGTACTTTGGGTGTGCCAACCGTCACAACGTAACTGGGTGGCTATAAAGGTACGCATTGGGTATCTCCGAAAGTGTCTGTTGAGTTGGTACGAACCGAGACTGGGATGTTGTCACTCCGTATGACGGAGAGGTACCTCTGGGCCCACTCGGTAAGACATCATCATAATGAGCTCAATGTGACTAAGTAGTTAGTCACGGGATGATGGATTACGGATCGAGTAAAGAGACTTGCCATAACGAGATTGAACAAGGTATCGGGAATACCGACGATCGAATCTCGGGCAAGTACCGTACCGATGGACAAAGGGAATAACATACGGGATTAAGTGAATCCTTGACACGGTGGTTCATCCGATGAAGATCATCGAGGAACACGTGGGAACCAACATGGGTATCCATATCCCGCTGTTGGTTATTGACCGGAGAGTGGTCTCGGTCATGTCTACGTGTCTCCCGAACCCGTAGGGTCTACACACTTAAGGTTCGGTAACGCTAGGGTCGTAGAGATAAATGCACGTGGAAACCCGAAAGTTGTTCGGAGTCCCGGATGAGATCTCGGACGTCATGAGGAGTTCCGGAATGGTCCGTAGGTAAAGATTGATATATGGGAAGTCTAGTTTCGGCCAACGGGTGATCTCCGGGGGTCACCGGTAGTGTCCCGGGACCACCGGAGGGGCCCCGGGGGTCCACCGGGTGGGGCCACCCATCCCGGTGGGCCCCCTAGGCCGCGAGGGGATGTGTCCAGCCCTCTGGGCTGGCGCACCACAAGGTGGCCCACCTCCCCATGCGCCTAGGGTTAAAACCCTAAGGGGAGGGGGGCCACCACTTGCCTTGGGGGAGGAGGCCTCCTCCCTGGCCGCCGCCCCCCTTGCAGATTGGATCTGCAGGGGGCTGGCGCCCCCCTGCCCCCCTATATATATGTGGGGGGGGGAGAGGGCAGCCGCACCCAAGCCCTAGCGCCTCTCCCCCTCCCGTCACACCCCATAGTCCCAACGCAGGGCGCCCGACGAAGCCCTGCTGCGATCTCCACTGCATCCGTCATCACGCCGTCGTGCTGCCGGATCTCTGACGACTTCTCCTCCCCCCTTGCTGGATCAAGAAGGAGGTGACGTTGCTGCACCGTACGTGTGTTGAACGTGGAGGTGCCTTCCGTTCGGCGCTAGATCATCGGTGACGAAGAACGTGAAGAGTACGAGTACTTCATCCTTGCGTCGTTGAAAGCTTCTGCACGCAATCTTCATAACGGTATGTAGATGCACTCTTACTTGCTCGTTGCTAGATGTCTCCATAGTTGGATCTTGGTGAAGACGTAGAATTTTTTTGAATTATGCTACGTTCCCCAACACATAGATCGCAGCATATCCAATAAAGTACGGTTACGACGTTCGGACACACCATTACGCTGTGGTGTTCCGGGTGGCGTGAGTTGTGAAACTATTCCACATTGTTTCAAATGAAGACCAAACTCGTAACTCAAATATTCTCCTCCACGATCATATCGTAGAAACTTTATTTTCTTGTTACGATGATTCTCTACTTCACTCTGAAATTCTTTGAACTTTTCAAATGTTTCGGACTTGTGCTGCATTAAGTAGATATACCCATATCTTCTTAAATCATCAGTGAAGGTCAGAAAATAACGATACCCGCCGCGAGCTTCAATACTCATTGGCCCACATACATCATTATGTATGATTTCCAACAAATATGTTGCTCGCTCCATAGTTCCGTAGAACGAAGTTGTAGTCATCTTGCCCATGAGGCATGGTTCGCAAGCACCAAGTGATTCATAATCAAACGATTCCAAAAGTCCATCACTATGGAGTTTCTTCATGCGCTTTACACCAATATGACCTAAACGGCAGTGCCACAAATAAGTTGCACTATCATTATTAACCTTGCATCTTTTGGTTTTAATATTATGAATATGTGTATCACTACAATCGAGATCCAAATAAGAATAGACCACTCTTCAAGGGTGCATGACCATAAAAGATATTATTCATAAAAATAGAACAACCATTATTCTCTGATTTAAATGAATAACCGTCTCGCAATAAACAAGATCCAGATATAATGTTCATGCTCAACGCTGGCACCAAATAACAATTATTTAAGTCTAAAACTAATCCCGGAGGTAGATGTAGAGGTAGCGTGCCGACGGCGATCACATCAACTTTGGAACCATTTCCCACGCGCATCGTCACCTCGTCCTTAGCTAATCTTCGTTTAATCCGTAGTCCCTGTTTCGAGTTACAAATATTAGCAACCGAACTGGTATCAAATACCCAGGTACTACTACGAGCATTAGTAAGGTACACATCAATAACATGTATATCACATATACCTTTCTTCACCTTGCCATCCTTCTTATCGCCAAATACTTGGGGCAGTTCCGCTTCCAGTGTCCAGTCCCTTTGCAGTAGAAGCACTCAGTTTCAGTCTTGGCTCCAGACTTGGGTTTCTTCGCGGGAGTAGCAACTATCTTGCTATTCTTCTTGAAGTTCCCCTTCTTTCCCTTGCCCTTTTTCTTGAAACTAGTGGTCTTGTTAACCATCAACACTTGATGCTCCTTCAACACTTGATGCTCCTTTTTGATTTCTACCTCCGCAGCCTTGAGCATAGGGAAGAGCTCGGGAATTGTCTTTTGCATCCCTTGCATATTATAGTTCATAACGAAGCCTTTATAGCTTGGTGGCAGTGATTGAAGAACTCTATCAATAACACTATCCTCATCAACTTTGCAACCAAGTTGAGTCATATGATTGTAGTACCCAGACATTCTGAGCAAGTGTTCACTGATAGAACTATTCTCCTCCATCTTGCAGCTGTAGAACTTATTGGAAATCTCATATTTCTCAATCCGGGCATTTTCTTGAAATATTAACTTCAACTCTTGGAACATCTCATATGGTCCATGACGTTCAAAACGTCGTTGAAGTCCCGGTTCTAAGCCGTAAAGCATGGCACACTGAACTATCGTGTAGTCATCAGACCGCGTCTGCCAGACATTCAAAGCATCTACATTAGCGGGAGGGGGCTTGTCACCTAGCAGTGCTTCAAGGACATAATTTGTCATGCCCAAGATGCGATTCTATCCCGATCACGTGACACTTACGTGATTGGGGCACAGCCGCATTTCGGGCGCTTAGCAAGATGGATATCATTACATCGTACCATTACATACATACATAGGGGATACAACAATACATACAAGTCTCATGAATACAACAACATCAATACAAGGTATCCGACTACGGATACAAACATGAAAAGCACAAAGACATTCATCTGCTATCCCAGGCTGCCGACCCGGAACCAAACCCAAGACTGAAGAAGAAGAAGAAGAAAGAACTCCAACACAACGGACATCGCTCTCACGTCAAGACATCGGAAACCTGCACGTGCAACTGTTGTTGTAGTATCTGTGAGCCACGAGGACTCAGCAATCCCATAACCATGGGTAACAAGACTATCAAAGCTTAATGGGTAGGAAGAGGCAAGGTGGTGAGGTTGCAGCAGCGGCTAAGGAAAATGTATGGTGGCTAACTTACGAATACAAGAATAAGATGAGCATCTACGCAAACGGTCGCAAAACTAGTAATGATCGCTAAAGATCCTGAACTACCTATGAGTCAAACATAACCCCACCGTGTTCTCTTCTCAAAGTGAAAAGAGACAGTCACGGTTACTCACACAGTTGTGTGTTTTACGGCGCGGCAACGATGGAAGCACGGCGCGGCAACGGTGGAAGCACTGCACGGAATTTGAGGAGGGAGGTAGGGGAAAGGCCAAAAATGGACTAGGGGCAGTCCATTTATAGCAGGAGGGCTAGGGTTTGGAGTGTGGAGGGGTTTTAGAGCCCTCCGATCGCGATCCGACGGATCCAATCGCGAGGGGAGTTAGGATGTGCCTAGGGGAGGCTAGTGGGCTGTGTTAGAAGGGCTTAGAGGAGAGAAGAGAAGAGGCCCGCGGGGGTTTTCGAGGACCGAAAACATCCGACGAAATAACCGGCGACTAGTGCCGCTATATATATCCGGCAGGCGGCCTGTCTACACTATAATAAGACCACACGCCAAGTTTCACCCCATTCCGAGAACATTTTTTGGTCACTCACAAAATAAATATTCGGAGATACCGCGGGCGCGTGCAAGTGTGTCTGGGCTCAGAACGGACAACGGAAAGGACGAGGAGACTCGGACGGATGCAAGTTTTGAAAACATGCTGATGCAACACACATGACGACATGGAAAGACGCAACACGCAAGCAGATGACAAGGCACTGGCAACGAATAACTGGCTGACACCTGGCGCACCGGTCTCGGGGTGTCACAACACTCCCCTACTAACAAGAGATCTCGTCCCGAGATCTTAGGAACGAGACGGGAAGGAAAAGGAAGAACAAAGTTCTTCGAGGAGAAAAGAGCAAAACCAAAGAACCTTGAGAGTTGAACAAAAGAAATAAAGGATACAACGGAGATGAACCAGATTGAAAGCTCCGGTAAATGTGCAACAAGGCGTAAGACGAGAACCAAGAGGATAAGGATATGAAGCACTAGTTGAAGGAACAAGAATGAATTCGAAACCACTCCGGTTAATAAGAGATAGAGAAGGAATCTCCACGAAGGAATTCGGGAAGCACTCCGGCTAAAACAGAAAGAAATAGCACACCGGTTGAACATGAATGGAATGGAACAAGAACTCGAAAAGATGAGATGATACTCGACGAGAGCAACAACTCAATGCCCCCGGAAGAATTGAAATGATGGAATAGAAGAATGGAGAAGAAAAGAACAACTTCCAACACGAATGTATTAAAACATCCTTGCGAAGAAAGGATGAACGGAGTTGTTGAGAAAATCAACAACGAAAAGAATAAGCTTGTTGTGGACTTATTTAAACATCTCACCACTTGAGGTGAATTATGCCGCAACCAAAAGATGGAATAATTAAGATGAATGAAGAAATGCAAAACTCCACTTCAAAAGCATAGGAGAATTATTTGCGCTCGAGAGGCAAAAGAATAAGAATGCTTGAGCTGCTCCGGAAGAATTAGCTGAACGCTTGAAGAATGAATTAACTCATGATGAACCACCATGAAGAACTCCGGTAACGAAAGGATGATGAAAAAGAAACGACGGACGAAAGAATAAGATTAAAGCCTTGCGATGATTAGAAGGGGTTCCGATGAGATAGCCGAGAAAATTGAACTCCGGAAAGAAAAGATTAAAGCAATTGGAACTAGAATTTATTCACCTAGAATAAACTCCGAAGGAAGGATTAAAGCTCGATGAAAATAATAAGAATTATATTATGCTTATCCTCCACCAATTAAATTGATGAAAGCAATGGATTCGCATACTACTTATTCTCGTTGGAATTGAATAAAGAGGGATATATCGCGAGCTTCCGAAAATCTTCATGAAACACCGGTAGGATTGGAATAAATGAATGGATTGCTATGATAACACCGGAAAAGAATTCTTGAGCAACCACCGTAAGAATTAAAGCCGAGTGAAATGAAAGAACCACCGTGAATAATTAATCGAATGATGAAAGAACAAACCACCGAGAAGAATTGAGATTGAGTGAGCACAAGAGAATGAATCTCCGGGAAGAATAAAGCACTTGAGGAAAATTGATTGAAAGAGAACGAAGAGAACACAAACTGATTAAAGAATACTTGAACAAGCACCGGCAGAATGTGAGACGAACGAAGAGGCATCAATGAAGAATATTTAGAGGACGAAGTTGAAAACTGAGAACGAAGAAATCTTCTGAAATGATGGCCTTCGGCGGAACACAAGAAAGAATTCAAGAACTACTTTGGATGAAGAAAGGTTGGACCAACGATGGAAAGAATTAAAAGCGATCTTCGGAAGGCATATGGCTAATGAAATTCATACTTACGTCACACTTGAAAAAGAATTTGGAACACTCCGGGAAAATTAGAAGAGTCAGGTAAGATCCTGGGAAAGACCTGTGGGTTATGAGCCCACCGAAGAGAGAACACCGTTGGAAAGGATTGAAAAGGAGATGATGCCCCGGAACAATTGAAAACTTGAATGAGGTGACAACCTCGAATTAATTGGAACACAGACAATTCTCTTGAGAATGTCTTTGGAACACCGGAACAATTAGATGGCGAGACGTAAACGAGCAAAGTGAAGCAATTGAGCCGAATAAAAAGAATATGAACAACACCTAATACTTGAATTGAATCCACCGGAAAGAAGAAGAGGTGAAGAATATCAAACGAGAGAAGAACTCATCGGAGAAGAAAAGAGAAGAATGATGACGAGCTAGACGAGAATTCACCAGTTGAAATAACTGAGGAAAGAAAGCAAAGACTTCACACGAGTAGAATGGATACTCGATTAAGGGCTCCGGCTCCGAGAAGCAAAAGGGTGGGAGGGTGGGAAAAGAAAAGACCACAACGGACGGGGAAACAACACCGGTTGAAAAGAACTGAGGGTTGAACTTGCAAAGAAGAAGAGGGTTGAATCCACTTGACGAGAGATGCACTAGTTGAAAGAACTAACAACGCAACAAACGAAAACTATCCACGAGATCCTAAAAAAAATTGAAGGGGAAGAGGGGTAATTCAAAACACCTACTTCAAGATTCCTCACTAGAGCGACGAAGGGGCAGGGAAGTAAAAAGAATTCCTACTCTCCGATATAACTAGACTCCGAAAAAGTTTTCTTCTAGACTCAACAACGGCCAAGCTACGATCAATCAAGGGGGCTCCTAAGGTCAGTCGAGGCTCTGATACCAACTTGTCATGCCCAAGATGCGATTCTATCCCGATCACGTGACACTTACGTGATTGGGGCACAACCGCATTTCGGGCGCTTAGCAAGATGGATATCATTACATCGTACCATTACATACATACATAGGGGATACAACAATACATACAAGTCTCATGAATACAACAACATCAATACAAGTATCCGACTACGGATACAAACATGAAAAGCACAAGACATCCATCTGCTATCCCAGGCTGCCGACCCGGAACCTAACCCAAGACTGAAGAAGAAAGAAGAAGAACTCCAACACTACGATCAACGCTCTCACGTCAAGACATCGGAAACCTGCACCTGCAACTGTTGTTGTAGTATCTGTGAGCCACGAGGACTCAGCAATCCCATAACCATGGGTAACAAGACTATCAAAGCTTAATAGGTAGGAAGAGGTAAAGTGGTGAGGGTGCAACAGCGGCTAAGCAAAAAATGTGTGGTGGCTAACTTACGAGTACAAGAATAAGATGAGTATCTACGCAAATGGTCGCAAATAGTAGTGATCACTAAAGATCCTGAACTACATACGAGTCAAACATAACCCCACCATGTTCTCTTCTCAAAGTGAAAAGAGACAGTCACGGTTACTCACACAGTTGTGTGTTTTACTTCGGATCCTCTGTCAAGTTTTCTACAACCGGACATTAACAAATTCCAATCTGCCACATAACCGCGGGCACGACTTTCGAAAGATCATAACCCTGCAGGGGTGTCCCAACTTAGCCCATCACAAGCTCTCACGATTAGCTGAAGTGATAAATATAATATCATCACCCCTTATCTTAGGGAAATCCGATCAGGCTCGGCATCCCGGTGCACAAGACATTTCGACAATGGTAAAACAAGTCCAGCAAGACCTCCCGGTGTGTCGACACCCTGATAGTAGCCGCACGTATCTTGTCTCAGGCCACGACCGGTTGGGCGATGCTACGAGTAAAACCAATCCTCGAGTTTCCCCGTGGTGGCCCCGCAGGCTCCCCGTTTGGGACCAACACCATCAACACTGGCCCCCCCTGCTATGTAGAAAGAATCCTCGGGTAGCGCTAACTCCCTATGCAATTTAATTAATTAATTAAGTTGTTATTATGAGCAAATTAAAACCAATGTTGGGCCTTGCCGGAGGAGTTTTATTCAAAGACGAACTGTCAAGGGGTCCCCATCCACCCATCGTGTAAGGAACGCAAAATCAAGGAACATAATGCCGGTTTATCGGCGCCTAAGGTGGCATGAGTGGAACAAAACACCGAGCAAAAGGCCAAGCCTTCCACCCATGCCCAGTATATAGGTGTGTTATTAATAATAATAGATATTGTGATATTCCAACAACAAGTTCCCTCCTGGAACGATCTTCATCTTCACCTGCAACTACAACGCTATAAGAGGGGCTAAGCAAGCAGGTAACATAGCCAAACAGTGGTTTTGCTAGGAAGGTTTCAAAGGTTAGAGGTTTCATGGCAACAAGGAGAGGCTGACAATAAGATGGGTATCGCGACATGTAACGATAGCATCGAGACACTAAGCATGGCAAAGATAGTAAAGGTATCCAAGGGCATGGTCATCTTGCCTGAGATCCCGCAAGGAAGAAGAACGGATCCATGAAGAAGACGGAGAAGAAGCCTTGAAGAAGAACCACGGGTAGACGATCGAATCCTCACGAACACAACGGAACAAGCACTAACGAGAAGAAGCAAGCAATACGGTAAACAAACCACTCAAGAACATGACAATATGCACTACCAAGTAGGATGCAAAACAAGTCTACTTATGATGCACAGAAAGTCTACACAGGAAGCAAAACATGGCAATGTAGGAAGCACAGCAAGTCTATGAAGCATAACATGGCAAGGTAGGATGCACACAAGTCTATACAGGAAGCACAACAAGTCTATACAGGAAGCACAGCAAGTCTATACATGAAGCATAACAGGGCAAGGTAGGAAGCTTAGAAAACAACACAAGTCTATATGATGCATACATGGCAAGGTATGATGCATGACAAATCTATACAGGAAGCACATCAAGTATATACAGGAAGCATAACAAGTCTATACAGGAAGCATAACATGGCAAGGTAGGAAACATAGAAAACAACACAAGTTTATATGATGCAATACATGGCAAGGTATGATGCATGACAAAACTATACAGGAAGCACAGAAAGTCTATGAAGCATAACATGGCAAGGTATGATGCATGACAAATATATACAAGAAGCACAAAAAGTCTATACAGGAAGCATTACATGGCAATGTAGGAAGCACAGAAAAAAACACAAGTTTATATGATGCAATACATGGCAAGGTATGATGCATGACAAATATATACAGGAAGCATAGAAAGTCTATACAGGAAGCATAACAAGTCTATATAGGAAGCATAACATGGCAATGTAGGAAGCACAACATGGCAACGGTGCAAGATGCACCCAACATCAACCAAATCCACTCTAAACATGAAAAATATATGATATTATGATTCTACATGCAAAATCACTCAAGTTTCATATAAAGAACACTCCAAACGGAGCAACGGGCTAAAAGATACACATGAAACAAGATATAACAACAAGCTGAAATTAACAGCCACATAGCAACTTGGAAGCATGATAAATATAAGCTACAGCACTCAAACATGGCAACAAGAAGCATGAACATGAAGTAGACATACCCTACAGCAAACAAGTCCATTGGAGCATCTCCATAGGAGGCATGGATCAATAGCAACAAGCTACAATATTTTGAACATGACAACAAAAACCTGACAGCAGTATTTTATAGCAACTTGGGAGCAAGAGATAAATATGCTACAGCCACCCAAAAGAGCATGTGAGAGCATGAATGGATAGAGAACAACATATACAACAAGGAATCATCAATAGTCACCCCAAAACTATCATGGATTTGCCTAGAACAACAAGCACACATGGCAACTGGATATTACAGATTCCAGACTTAGTGAAATTTCACCAAGTGTTAAAACAGTAACAGCGACATGGCAAGTTTGCAAGCATGTTTAAGTCAACACAAGGCATGTCATGGAAAGTTAAATGCACCACATCAAAGAGCACATCATGGAGATTCTAAAACATCTAGGCATGTGACAAAGGGACAGACACAACAATAGCAACGAGCTCCTCAACTAGGCATCTCCTAACAAGTTACAAAACCTAACAGCCACATACACTTTTGCAAAGGAGATAAACATGGCCAGATGAAATCTATCATGCAAGCTAAAGCAACCAACATGTAGAGCATCTCATGATGAACATTTTGACATATCATTTGCATCATTTGGATAAACATGCACCAAGTTATCACATCACGAACATGGCAACAAAATAACAAGTAGCAGCAGTTTATAATAAGTAGCACCCTTGCAACAGATATTTAAGCATCTAGATGAACTCAAATGAGCATGGCACAATGGGACAAAGTGTAGAGCATATCCCCACGGTCATTTTGACATATTATTCACCCAATTTGGACAAGCACACAAATAGTTATCACTATGCAAAGTAGCAACATTACTGCAGACAGAAAAGACTTAGCAGAATTTTAGACAAAACAACGAGCGCTAGATAACTACGAGACGCACAGGCGGGGAACTGGACTGCTCACCACGTGGGCCTGGCCCAGCTGGAGAAGAAGGGCGAGGCAGGCCTCTGCGACGGCCATGGGAGCGCTGGGCCTGCTGGAGCGGTGGGCCGGCTGGCGCTGGGCGCTGGCTGGATCGGCCCACGAGGGAGGACGCGTCGGCCGGCTGGCGCCTGGCCCAGGCGGGGCGACGGGCGACAGAGAAGGCCCAGGAGGGGCTCTGGCCCAAGCAGAGGGAGGCGCGGGCTAAGGTGGCCCGGGCGAGGGCGATGCGCAGGTGCGAGGCCCAGCCGGGCGCTGGAGGCGCTCGTCCTCGAGCACGAGGACAGGGGCTGCGGCGGCGCTGGGTTGCTCCGGCGGGGCGGCCGGGGAAGGCCTGGGCAGAGCAGATCGGGCCGGGAAGCGGCGGATCCGGCCATCCCGCGCCCGGATCTGGCCGGAACGGCACGGATCGGCGACGGGAGCGTTGGGGAAGCTGCAGAGGCGGCCATGGCGCGGTGCGGCTGGAAGCACGGCGCAGCAATGGTGGAAGCACGGCGCGGCAACGGTGGAAGCACGGCGCGGCAACGGTGGAAGCACTGCGCGGAATTTGAGGAGGGTGGTAGGGGAAAGGCCAAAAATGGACTAGGGGCAGTCCATTTATAGCAGGAGTGCTAGGGTTTGGAGTGTGGAGGGGTTTTAGAGCCCTCCGATCGCGATCCGACGGATCCAATCGCGAGGGGAGTTAGGATGGGCCTAGGGGAGGCTAGTGGGCTGTGTTAGAAGGGCTTAGAGGAGAGAAGAGAAGAGGCCCACGGGGGTTTTCGAAGACCGAAAACATCCGACGAAATAACTGGCGACTAGTGCCGCTATATATATCCGTTGGGCTATCAAACGAGCTCCGAATGCGATGAAATTTGGCAGGCGGCCTGTCTACACTATAATAAGACCACACGCCAAGTTTCACCCCATTCCGAGAACTTTTTTCGACCACTCAAAAAATAAATATTCGGAGACACCGCGGGCGCGTGCAAGTGTGTCTGGGCTCAGAACGGACAACGGAAAGGACGAGGAGACTCGGACAGATGCAAGTTTTGAAAACATGCTGATGCAACACAAATGACGACATGGCAAGACGCAACATGCAAGCAGATGACAAGGCACTGACAACGAATAACTGGCTGACACCTGGCGCACCGGTCTCGGGGTGTCACATAATTCTTCTGTGCAGCAATGAGGATAATCCTCAAGTTACGAACCCAGTCCGTGTAATTGCTACCATCATCTTTCAACTTAGCTTTCTCTAGGAATGCATTAAAATTAAAAGGAACGGTAGCACGGGCCATTGATCTACAACAACATAGATATGCAAAAACTATCAGGACTAAGTTCATGATAAATTAAAGTTCAATTTAATCATATTACTTAAAGAACTCCCACTTAGATAGACATCCCTCCGGTCATCTAAATGATCACGTGATCCAAATCAACTAAACCATGTCCGATCATCACATGAGATGGAGTAGTTTCAATGGTGAACATCTTATGTTGATCATATCTACTATATGACTCCAGTGTTCCGAGGCCATATCTGCATATGCTAGGCTCGTCAAGTTTATCCCGAGTATTCTGCGTGTGCAAAACTGGCTTACACCCGTTGTATTTGAACGTAGAGCTTATCACACCCGATCATCACGTGGTGTCTCGGCACGACGAACTTTCGCAACGGTGCATACTCAGGGAGAACACTTATACCTTGAAATTTAGTAAGGGATCATCTTATAATGCTACCGTCGTTCTAAGCAAAATAAGAAGCATAATAAGATAAACATCACATGCAATCAAAATATGTGACATGATATGGCCATCATCATCTTGTGCTTTTGATCTCCATCTCCAAAGCACCGTCATGATCACCTTCGTCACCGGCGCGACACCTTGATCTCCATCGTAGCATCGTTGTCGTCTCGCCAACTATTGCTTCTACGACTATCGCTACCGCTTAGTGATAAAGTAAAGCAATTACATGGCGATTGCATTTCATACAATAAAGCGACAACCATATGGCTCCTGCCAGTTGCCGATAACTTTACAAAACATGATCATCTCATACAAAACCATATAACTCATCATGTCTTGACCATATCACATCACAACAAGCCCTGCAAAAACAAGTTAGACGTCCTCTACTTTGTTGTTGCAAGTTTTACGTGGCTGCAACGGGCTTAGCAAGAACCGTTCTTACCTACGCATACAAAAACCACAACGATGTTTCGTCAAGTATGTGCTGTTTTGACCTTCACAAGGATCGGGCGTAGCCACACTTGATTCAACTAAAGTGAGAGAGACAGACACCCGCCAGTCACCTTTAAGCAACGAGTGCTCATAACGATGAAACCAGTCTCGCGTAAGCGTACGCGTAATGTCGGTCCGGGCCGCTTCATCTCACAATACCGCCGAAGCAAAGTATGACATGCTGGTAAGCAGTATGACTAGTATCGCCCACAACTCATTGTGTTCTACTCGTGCATATCATCTACGCATAAACCTGGCTCTGATACCACTGTTGGGGAACGTAGTATTTTAAAATTTTCCTACGATCACGCAAGATCTATCTACTAGATACATAGCAACGAGAGGGGAGAGTGTGTCTATGTACCCTCGTAGACCAGGAGCGGAAGCGTCAAGTGACGCGGTTGATGTAGTCGAACTTCTTCGCGATTCAACCGATCAAGCACCGAACGTACGGCACCTCCGCGTTCAGCACACGTTCAGCTTGATGACGTCCCACGAGCTCTTGATCCAGTTGAGCTTTCACGGGAGAGTTTCGTCAGCACGACGGCGTGGTGACGGATATGATGTATCTACCGGCGCAGGGCTTTGCCTAAGTACTGCAACGGTATGACCGAGGTGTGTTTCTGTGGAGGGGGGCACCACACACGGCTAAAAAAATTCAACTTGTGTGTCTTTGGGTGCCCCCCCGCCTCCGTATATAAAGGAGCAAAGGGGGGAGGCCGGCGGCCCTCTATGGTGCAGCTAGAGAAGCAATCCTACTAGGAATAGGATTGCAATCCTATTCCTAGTAGGAGTCCACCAAGAAGGAGAGGGGGAAGGAAGGAGAGGGAGAGGGAGAGGGAAAGAGGGGCCGCGCCCCCCTCCCCTAGTCCTATCCGGACTACCCCTATGGAGGGGGCGTGCCACCTCCTGGCTGCTGCCCTCTCTCTCCCCTATGGTCCACTAGGGCCCATCATTCCCCTGGGGGGTTCCGGTAACCACCACGGCACTCCGGTAAATTCCGAAACTTTCCAGAACACTTCTGGTGTCCGAATATAGTCGTCCAATATATCAATCTATACGTCTCGGACATTCCGAGACTCCTCGTCATGTCCGTGATCTCATCCGGGACTCCGAACTACCTTCGGTACATTAAAAATCATAAACTCATAATACCGATCGTCATCAAACGTTAAGCGTGTGGACCCTACGGGTTCGAGAACTATGTAGACATGACCGAGACTCATCTCCGGTCAATAACCAATAGCGGAACCTGGATGCTCATATTGGCTCCTACATATTCTACGAAGATCTTTATCGGTCAAACCGCATAACAACATACGTTGTTCCTTTTGTCATCGGAATGTTACTTTCCCGAGATTCGATCGTCGGCATCTCTATACCTAGTTCAATCTCGTTACCGGCAAGTCTCTTTACTCATTCCGTAATACATCTTCTCGTGACTAACTCATTAGTCTTTTGCTTGCTAGGCTTATTGTGATGTGCATTACCGAGAGGGCCCAGAGATACCTCTCCGACACTTAGAGTGACAAATCCTAGTCTTGATGTATGCCAACACCACGAATACTTTCGGAGACACCTATAGAGCATCTTTATAATCACCCAGTTACGTTGTGACATTTGATAGCACACAAGGTGTTCCTACGGTATTCGGGAGTTGCATAATCTCATAGTCATAGGAACATGTATAAGTCATGAAGAAAGCAATAGCAGTAAAACTAAACGATCATAGTGCTATGCTAACGGATGGGTCTAGTCCATCACATCATTCTCCTAATGATGTGATCCCGTTGACCAAATGACAACTCATGTCTATGGCTAGGAAACATAGCCATCTTTGATCAGTGAGCTAGTCTAGTAGAGGCATGCTAGGGACATTCTATTTTGTCTATGTATTCACACATGTATCAAGTTTTCGGTTAATACAATTCTAGCATGAATAGAAGACATTTATCATGATATAAGGAAATACAAATAACATCTTTATTATTGCCTCTAGGGCATATTTCCTTCAGTATCCCACTTGAACTAGAGTCAATAATCTAGATTACAAAGTGATGATCCTCACACCCATGGAGTCCTGGTGCTGATCATGTTTTTCCCGTGGAAGAGGCTTAGTCAACGGGTCTGCAACATTCAGATCCGTATGTATCTTGCAAATCTCTATGTCTCCCTCCTTGACTAGATCGTGGATGGAATTGAAGCGTCTTTTGATGTGCTTTGTTCTCTTGTGAAACCTGGATTCCTTCGCCAAGGCTATTGCTCCAGTGTTATCACAAAAGATTTTCATTGGACCCAATGCACTAGGTATTACACCTAGATCGGATATGAACTCCTTCATCCAGACTCCTTCATTTGCTGCTTCTGAAGCAGCTATGTATTCCTTTTCACACGTAGATCCCGCCACGACGCTCTGCTTGGAACTGCACCAACTGACAGCTCCACCGTTCAATAAAAATACATATCCGGTTTGTGACTTAGAGTCATCCGGATCAGTGTCAAAGCTAGAATCGACGTAACCGTTTACGATGAGCTCTTTGTCACCTTCATATACGAGAAACATATCCTTTGTCCTTTTCACGTATTTCAGGATGTTCTTGACCGCTGTCCAGTGATCCACTCCTGGATTACTTTGGTACCTCCCTGCTAGACTTATAGCAAGGCACACATCAGGTCTGGTACACAGCATTGCATACATGATAGATCCTATGGCTGAGGCATAGGGAATGACTTTCATTTTCTCTCTATCTTCTGCAGTGGTCGGGCATTGAGTCTTACTCAACTTCATACCTTGTAACACAGGCAAGAACCCTTTCTTTGACTGATCCATTTTGAACTTCTTCAAAACTTTATCAAGGTATGTGCTTTGTGAAAGTCCAATTAAGCGTCTTGATCTATCTCTATAGATCTTGATGCCTAATATATAAGCAGCTTCACCGAGGTCTTTCATTGAAAAACTCTTATTCAAGTATCCTTTTATGCTATCCAGAAAATCTATATCATTTCCAATCAACAATATGTCATCCACATATAATATTAGAAATGCTACAGAGCTCCCACTCACTTTCTTGTAAATACAGGCTTCTCCAAAAGTCTATATAAAACCATATGCTTTGATTACCTCATCAAAGCGTATATTCCAACTCCGAGATGCTTGTACCAGTCCATAGATGGATCGCTGGAGCTTGCATACTTTGTTAGCACCTTTTGGATCGACAAAACCTTCTGGTTGCATCATATACAACTCTTCTTTGAGATATCCATTTAAGAATGCAGTTTTGACATCCATTTGCCAGATTTCATAATCATAAAATGCGGCAACTGCTAACATGATTCGGACAGACTTAAGCATTGCTACAGGTGAGAAAGTCTCATCGTAGTCAACTCCTTGAACTTGTCGAAGCCCTTTCGCAACAAGTCGAGCTTTGTAAACAGTAACATTACCGTCTGCGTCGGTCTTCCTCTTAAAGATCCATTTATTTTCGATGGCTTGCCGATCATCGGGCAAGTCAACCAAAGTCCACACTTTGTTCTCATACATGGATCCCATCTCAGATTTCATGGCCTCAAGCCATTTTGCGGAATCTGGGCTCATCATCGCTTCCTCATAGTTTGTAGGTTCATCATGGTCTAGTAACATGACTTCCAGAACTGGGTTGCCGTACCACTCTGGTGCGGAACGTACTCTGGTTGATCTACGACATTCAGCAGAAAGTTGATCTGAAGTTTCATGATCATCATCATTAGCTTCCTCACTAAATTGTGTAGGAATCACTGGAACAATTTTCTGTGATGTACTACTTTCCAATTCAGGAGAAGGTACAATTACCTCATCAAGTTCTACTTTCCTCCCTGTCGGGGAAACTGATCGCCCACGAACACCTATGGGACCGGAGCCCCTTTTCGGTATGGCAAGGGGGCGGAGGATGCACAAAGAGCAGATCGAGGCAAACACGCGAGCAGTTTACCCAGGTTCGGGCCGCACGGATGCATAAAACCCTACTCCTGCCTTGGTTTGTATTGCGTTCTTGGCTCGGGAGCGAGAAGAGCTACAGTGCTGATCGCTAACAGGACCGAGCGTGAGGGTGATCGATGATCGGAACCCCCTCTACGTTGCGCATGGGCCTCCTATTATAGGTCAAAGGGGTCACCGACATGTGGCAACGCAGTCGAGGGTAAAAATGTAAAATGGGTGGTAGTTGGAACAGTGTTTGTATAGTGCTCTATACCTAACTCTGACGGCAGGGGACAAGGGCATTAAATGCCCGTCGCCGTCGCCCCAAACAGTGCAAAAAGCGTCCGTCAGGGCGCCACCGTCCACCACGATGGTGGTCTTGTCATCGCAGCTTGCCACCGTGTACCCCAGGCTGCACAGCCTTCCGCCACATGCGTCTGGAAGGGTCCCAGAGCGACACGTGGGTGGATGCGCTGGAGCGCGGGTACCTAGTGGAAGTTTGCCGCGGCAAGCGTCTTGCCGCGGTTGCTACCTTGTCGCGCCTGGGAGCTTGTCGTTCTTCGGGCCTTGCCGGGACGCGTGGCGCGTCGAGGCAAGTCTCTTGAAATGCCATGTTTGGCCTTCCCAGCAAGCTCCTCTTGCCAGGGTCCTGTACCAAAGAAGTGGTCTTGAGCCTTCAGTGGCCTTCCCGGCAAGCTCCTCTTGCCGGGGCCTTGTCTCTTTAACTCGAATACTTTGTTCTTGAATGGCTCCAAAGGAAACACAGTGGGCCTTAGCGGTCGCACGGCAAGCCCTGCCACGGGACGCTGCGACTGCCCGTGCACAAGTTCGGGATACTAAGGTACCCCTACTTTAGTACACCGACAGGAGCCCCCGGGCCTGGGCCATACACGGTGCAGAGCGCTGTTGGGCCAGGCCCAAAATAGTGCACGGGCACGCGCGGCCCGCGGTACGCCGTATCCCACTCCGTATCCACCGCGCTTCTCCCTAACGGCACGCGTCAATCGCGGCGTCGTGGGAGAGATCGTGGCCTGTTTCTTTAATGGGGAAATGCGGAACATCCCCCCTCCCCCCTTAAAAGCAGGGGAAACAAGGGCAGTTCCTTCCATTCACCCGTTGCTTCTTCATCCTCCAGAAACCCCCGCCGCTCCCCTCCTCCCCGAAGGTCGAAAGAGAGCAGCGCTCCGCCTCCCTCCGCCGCCGCCAGCATCACCAGCGCCATCGACTTCCCCCCGTCGTCCCCGCCATGGCCCTGAAGGGCGAGAAGGCGAAGGACGCGAAGTCTGCCAAGGCGCTGCGGCTAGTAGCAATGCGTAAGAAGATGGCGGTCTTCCCGCCAAAGCTTAGTGCGGATGAGCTGAAAGACACCTTCTACCTCTTCTGGTCGAGGGAGACGAAGGCGCACCCGCGCACCAAGGTACTCCCCGCCGTGGCCTGCGAGATGTACCCGAACGGCTATGCCTTCTTCGCTCTGTTCTTCTACTGCGGGCTCTGCCCGCCCTTTTCGGAATTCTTCTGCGACATCATGAATACCTACGGGTTTCATCTCCTTGACTTCACCCCAAACGCCGTCTTGACCATGGCCATTTTCGCACATCTGTGCAAAAATTTCGTCGGAGTTTACCCCAATGTAGCCCTCTTCGGCCATTACTTCACACCTCGAGTCGAGTCGGGGTCACCTCTGTCTGGCGGAATCTCTTGGATATTTAGGCTCCATAAGAAAGAGGCTTACTTGACGGGGGAGCTCCGCGGCAAATGGGATGAGTGGAGGGCCAACTGGTGTTGGATTATAGAGGATGACCCGCAGTCATTCACTTCCCGGCGCCAAACCGCAGTAGTACGCGGCAATGACTGGAGTGACCTGGCCCCCGAGGACGACAAGATGAAGATAGCCACCACTCGGATCCTTCGCCTCCGGCAAGCCAGGCTCACTGTAGGTGCCGTCGGGGCAGACTTTCTCCGCCGCCGCATGGCTCCCTTGCAGGAGAGGAAGAGGGCTGCCTGGGAGTTCGAGAACGCGGCAGACATCATGAGGCTGCGCCCGGGCCTCAATTACAACTTCACTGTCCTGGAGCTCAACGCAATGCTCCAAGCGCTATTCAAGTACGACTCCGCCCATCCTGAGTGGTTCGCGTTGCCGCCGGTCGTAGTTCCATTGTGCAATAGCTCTGCGCTCAGTGCCGTTCGCGCGGCGATGCCGTGGTGTGATTCCCATGGGATCGACCCCACTTGGCGGGAACCTTCCGACGAAGCCGTGCAGACGTTCTTCGACAACCTGGTGGAGTCGCCAATTAACGCCGACGAGAAGAGGGGACTCACCCCGATACCACCGACCAGGAGATGGCATATATTGCCACCAGGTTGGAAGAGGCAGCTGCAGCCAGGGCCGCGGGCGAGTCCGGGTATACTATGGAGGAGGCGGAGGCGGTAAGTCTCACCGAGGAGGAAGAGCTTCGCAAAGCGGGAAAGCTTGCCGGGCAACTCGCCGAGACAAGCGAGCCCACCGAGCAAGGCGCCGAGTCGAGCGGGCCTGCCGAGCAGGGCGTCAGGTCAAGCGACCCCGCCGAAGACTCAGGCGGCTCGCTGAACCTCGGCTCATCATCTTCCTCGTCGGGCAGCTCGCTACCTCCAGCAAGTCCTCCGGCTCAAGCAAGGAGGCGCCTCCGCAAGGCCGCAGACGTGGCGGGGCGGCCGGCGGGCCAGCAGCCGCCGCGCCGTCCGACACGCGCCACCGCGACGAGCAAGGCTGCCAAGGGAGCGCCCCGTGCTTCAACGACAACTGGAGGGGGATCTTCCCGGACCGGCTCCACTGCTCCTTCCGTCCCTCGTGCCCCGGCGACAACTGGAGCGGGGTCTTCTCAGACCGCCGCCCCTACTCCCGCCAAGCGGCCAAGGGAGCCTACTCCCCCAGCTCCTCGCGCCGGGACGCGCGAGCCAGACTTTGATTTCTCGGCGCTCAGCTCCGACGATGAGGAGGAAGAAGAGTAAGTCTTCGCGATTCTTGTTTCTATTTGGTTTTCTGCCGATTCTTGTCTTGTATCTCTTTTGCCTGATTCTGATCCTATTTTTTTTCCAGGACTCTGGCCCAGAGGGCGGCGAAGAGGGCCAAAGTCCCAGTGATCGTCATCGAGGACGAGCCTGCCGCAGCAGCAGGGGGTGCGCCCGCGACAGGCTCGTCGGACCTGACAGCCGTTCTCCAGAGCAGCCCCCAGCGCAGCCCCCAGCGTAAGTCCTTTGTTCACTTTCCGCTTGTCGGGCGCGCGTGGGCCTTCTATCCTTGTTGATGTTTTGTTTGTTGACTTGTGCAGAAGCAGAGCAGCAGCATCAGGAGCGTCAGGAGACCGCCCCCGACGCGCCGCACGTCTCGACCGCACCGCCAAGGGGAAACTCCCCGGCAAGGGAGGACACTCCGCCAAGAGCGAGTACCCCGCCAAGGGCGAGCACCCCGCCAAGGGTGAGTACTCCGCCAAGGTCGAGCATGCCGCCAAGGGACAACGCCAGCGGCCCTCCGCCGGCGGGAGCTGCCACCACGCCGCCGAGGGAGAACTCCCCGGCAAGGAACCCCACTGAAGAGGAGGCCCGCACAGGTAAAACCTTGGACTTTTCTCCTTGTGATTCTTCTTCTTTTTTGGATATTTGCTTGATCGTTTGTTTCTTCTTTTCTTCTGTCAGATCCGTCCGCCGCAGAGCCGATGGAGACGGAGGTCGCCGCAGAGGAGGACGCGCGTGGCAACACCGTCGACGCTGCCGCTACCGAAGAGGCGGCTGGTGCTGACGAGCCCGCCACCGACGAGGCCGCCTGGTGGTGTTGGATTATAAAGGATGACCCGCAGTCATTCACTTCCTGGCGCGCCAAAGATGTCGGGGAAACTGATCGCCCACGAACACCTATGGGACCGGAGCCCCTTTTCGGTATGACAAGGGGGCGGAGTATGCACAAAGAGCAGATCGAGGCAAACACACGAGCAGTTTACCCAGGTTCGGGCCGCACAGATGCGTAAAACCCTACTCCTGCCTTGGTTTGTATTGCGTTCTTGGCTCGGGAGCGAGAAGAGCTACAGTGCTGATCGCTAACAGGACCGAGCGTGAGGGTGATCGAAGATCGGAACCCCCTATACGTTGCGCATGGGCCTCCTTTTATAGGTCAAAGGGGTCACCGACAGGTGGCAACGCAGTTGAGGGTAAAAATGTAAAATGGGTGGTAGTTGGAACAGTGTTTGTATAGTGCTCTATACCTAACTCTGACGGCAGGGGACAAGGGCATTAAATGCCCGTCGCCGTCGCCCCAAACAGTGCAAAAAGCGTCCGTCAGGGCGCCACCGTCCGCCACGATGGTGGTCTTGTCATCGCAGCTTGCCACCGTGTACCCCAGGCTGCACAGCCTTCCGCCACGTGCGTCTGGAAGGGTCCCAGAGCGACACGTGGGTGGATGCGCTGGAGCGCGGGTACCTAGTGGAAGTTTGCCGCGGCAAGCGTCTTGCCGCGGTAGCTACCTTCTCGCGCCTGGGAGCTTGTCGCTCTCCGGGCCTTGCCGAGACGCATGGCGCGTCGCGGCAAGTCTCTTGAAATGCCATGTTTGGCCTTCCCGGCAAGCTTCTCTTGCCAGGGTCCTGTGCCAAAGAAGTGGTCTTGAGCCTTGAGTGGCCTTCCCGGCAAGCTCCTCTTGCCGGGGCCTTGTCTCTTTAACTCGAATACTTTGTTCTTGAATGGCTCCAAAGGAAACACAGTGGGCCTTAGCGGTCGCACGGCAAGCCCTGCCACGGGACGCTGCGACTGCCCGTGCACAAGTTCGGGATACTAAGTGTAGGATCGAAAGTAGGTCTAGAGGGGGGGTGATTAGACTACTTGACAATATAAAAAATCTGCCTTTAGATCATGCAAAGTTTTTGGCAGTTTCACAAACAAGATCAAGTCAAGTAACACCCTACACATGCAATTCTAGAGTATATGCAGCGGAAAGTAAATTGCACATGTAAAAAGGAGATGGAGAAGATCAAACGCAGTTTGGTGACACGGAGATTTTTGTCGTGGTTCCGATAGGTGGTGCTATCGTACATCCACGTTGATGGAGACTTCAACCCACGGAGGGTAACGGCTGCGCGAGTCCACGGAGGGCTCCACCCACGAAGGGTCCACGAAGAAGCAACCTTGTCTATTCCATCACGGCCTACGCCCACGGAGGACTAGCCTTACTCGGGGTAGATCTTCACGAAGTAGGCGATCTCCTTGCCCTTACAAACTTCTTGGTTCAACTCCACATCATCAAGACGGAGGCTCCCAAGCGACACCTAACCAATCTAGGAGGCACCACCCCCCAAAAGGTAATAGACGGTGTTGATGATGATGAACTCCTTGCTCTTGTGCTTCAGATGATAAACTCCCCAACACTCAACTCTCCTCACTGATATGGGTGTGGTGGAAGAAAGATTTGAGTGGAAAGCAACTTGGGAAGGCTAGAGATCAAGTTTCATATGGTAGGAATGGAATGGCTTGATCTCAACACAAGGGTAGGTGGTTCACTTCTCAGAAAGTGTATGGTAGGAATGGTGGTACTTTCTGATGGCTCTCCTCACGAATGAAGAGGGGGTGGAGGGGTATATATAGCCTCCACACAAAATCCAACCGTTACACACACATTTGACCAATCTCGGTCAGACCGAAGTGAAAACTCGGTTAGACCGAAAGTTCAAATATAGTGAACGTTGGGATTTTCGGTGGGACCGAAAATACCATCTCGGTGAGACCGAAGTGAGTCAAAGGTTAGGGTTTGCCATCTCGGTGAGACCGAAAATATAAACTCGGATATTCCGAATTGATGTCAACTGATCACAGAAGGTTGGCAGCCCTTTTTCGGTGAGACCGAAACTCAGAATCGGTTTGACCGAGAAGCTAGGGTTTGGAGAAACAACTGAAGAGGTTCATCTCGGTGGGACCGAGTTGGAGAAATCGGTGTGACCGAGATGTTAGGGTTTGTGGAGATAACTTCATCTCGGTGAGACAGAGTTGGTTTGACCGAGATTACTTATGGGTGTGTGTTAAGTAGTGAATAGTGCTGATAGTTGAGGGAGTTAGATCACCAAGCACTTGAGCAACAAGAACATTAACACAACCTCATCCCCTTTTAATAGTATTGGCTTTTCCTATGGACTCAATGTGATCTTTGATCACTAAACCAAAAATGGAGTCTTGAGCTTTTGCCAATGCTTGTCTTAGCATTTTGAGGGGTCCACTTCTTCAGACATTTCCATACCCATATCATCGAACTTCTCTGAAATGATTCTCAAGATAATATTAGTTCAATGATGTATATGTTGTTATTAATTACCAAAACCACCCGGGGATTAGTTGCACTTTCAATCTCCCCCTTTTTGGTAATTGATGACAACATATAGATCAAAGCTTCGACAAAAGATATAATCAATGAATAACATCGTCGCTTTGAGAAGTATGTGATAAACAAGAGCTCCCCCTAAATTTGTGCATTATTTAAAATTTGCGTTTGAATGCAAATGCACAATCGATTAGGATTATGGGTCACTCTTCCATGTCACATACATCTTGGTGGAGCGCACAAAATGATAAGAATGAATAACATGCACTTAATCACCAAGACAAGAGTAAATAGCCATACAATAAGGAATAGCATATGATACGCAATAAGCACACATTAAGGCATAGTATGACTAAGCACTCATTAAGGTAGCATCAAACGTAGTAGCAGGCACACATAAAGTATCTGGAACCAAAAGAAACCAATGTATCTCAAGGAAAACCGGCAAAAGAACGAAAAGACGAAAAGAGCACTCTCTCTCTCGAAGCCCTATGATCTATAACAATTTCTCCCCCTTTGGCAACAAGTTACCAAAAAGTTCGAAAGAGTATAGAGCTAAACGTCACTGCGGGCTCGGCTGGCTGCTCCCGTCTGGGTCGATGTCGGTGTAGAGATAGCTGCATCTACGAAGACTTCTGCTGATGTCTGCGGTGGAGGAGTGGATGCTGGAGCTGAAGGAACTGCTGGAGCTGTAGCTGGTGCTGAAGTGGTAGCCCTGGAGTCTGTCACTGGGATAGCTGCAGATCTGGATCCTCTGGGAACCTGAGCAGTCTGGCGATGAGAGTCCTGGACTAGATCATCCTGCATAAGCTCTGCTCTCTCCTGCCTAGTCTCCTCCATGTCTGCCTCAAGCTTGTTGACAGACACCTGAATCTCAGTCAGCTTCACGTCTAGAGCGTGGATCTTGTCCTCGACAATCCTCTCAAGGCTCTCCTGAGATTGCTCAATGCTGGCCAGGCGTTGTTCAATTCTCCGGGTTGCTTCAAGAATCTGATCTCCAAAGCTCTTTGGCTTAGCTGCTGCTGCTGCTGCCTCTTTGTCAGCTTTGGCTTTCTTTGCAGCTTCGATCTTGGCTTGCCCTTCAACTGAGGTGGGATCCTCTTCATCCATCACAACTACGTTGTCCTCATGCTCTGGCTGTAGTGGCAAGTGCTTCCTATCCAACATGAATTTGCCCGTGCCAAACTTGGCGTTGATGAGCATCTGTATCTGCGGAGCAAACCCACACGACCTCTTCTGGTCAGCTGCAGTCCTCTTAATGGTTTCTACCATCAAGTCCATCACCTTAAAAGGTGCCTTCTCATCGAGAATGTGCAGCATGTTGATAGAATAGCCTCGTATCATCCGGTGGTCACCTGACTTAGGCATCAAAGTATGCCTCAGAATAGTGTTAGTGGTGGTCAGACCAGCCTGGAGATAATACACTGAGCCGAGCTTCCATCCCTCCAAATCAGCAGCTGGGATCTCCTTGTACATATTCTTCATGGAATCATGACTCTTCTTAGGAATCCCATAGACATCAATGTCGTCCTCTCTCTGCACAGGAGCGTTCAGAAGATCTGCCCATTCTGCAACAGTCGAAGAAAACCGTTGACCTTCAGTCATCCAGGTGATCTTGCCATCAGGGTAGAAATGGGCTGTGGCATAGAACTGCATGATCATCTCGTCATTCCATGCTGTCAGTTCTTGACCCACAAAATCAGCAACTCCACATGCAGAAAAGCTCTCATGCACATGGGGAAAGAAGTCCCGATGCTCTCTACTGTCAATATACTTCCAGTCAACATATCTGGTGTCAGCAACAATGGGCTTCTTATCCATTAGCACAGTCTCATAGAAATCCTGCTGCTCTCTGGTGTGGAATTTGGGGTCCACAGCAGTCCTTCTTCTTACGGCATATGGATCAGACTGTCTCCATAGCCTGAGACCTTTGTCCTTCCTTGCCTTCATGTCCTCAGCTTGAGGATGAGCATCATTGTGGAGTGGCAACTTGGGACGGAGCTTGAGCAACACATGCTCTTCATCTGACTCAGAAGGTGGCATCTCACCTTTGTTCTTCTCAGAAGCTGGAATGCTTCTGGTTGTTCTCTTGGGCTTGGCTGGAGCTGCTTTGACTGGAGCAGGCTTCTTGGGCTTGGAGGAGGCTTGAGCCCGAATAGCATCACCCATGAACTTAGCTTTCTGAGGAGGAGGCTGGGGTGCATCTTCTTCTTCTTCTTCTGCAACATCTTGAGGTTCAGCATAAACAACTCTCTTCCTCTTGGAAGTCTTCTTCACCTTGCTTGGAGCAGGCTCTTCCAAGTTGAGCTTCTTGACAACTGCAGACTGTTTTACCTTGCTTGTACCTTTCCTTGGCTGCTGCCCTTGGTGCTCTTTGGCAACCACATTCCTCTTGGGTTTGGAGGTAACTTCCTCAGCAACAAAGTCGGAATCCTCATCATAAGAGGTTCTCTTCTTCCTGGTTCTCGTAGCTGCAGGAGGCAGACCACTAGGGGTGCTCCTCTCACCATCATCACTAGAGCTGCTTGCAGGACTTGTATCTGCCTCTGGAATTTCAGCAAATGGTGATTCAGACCTGTTCTGGCTGTCACTGACATCTGACATGGCTGAAAGACCTGTGAAAAGATAAGGTATAGGCAGAATGGAAGAGTTATCACAACTGCAGAAGTTTTTGAAAAGAAAAATGAGTTAAAAACTTAGTTTTGAGTTTTCACAGAATGTATTTCGGTCAAACCGATTTCAAGTTTCGGTGTAACCGAAGTGTTCAACAGAACCTACACACCACTTTCGGTCAGACCGAAATGGGTTTCGGTCCTACCGAAAACTTAGGGTTTCACAGAAACTTCAATTCGGACATTCCGATTTTCACAACTCGGTCAGACCGAACTGTGTAGTGCAATGGTCAGAGACCAAATCGGTCAGTCCGAGTTTCAGGAATCGGCTTCACCGAGATGCATTCCGTGGAAACCTAAACCTAAGAATTTTCCTCGAAACTAGAAGATCTGAACAATGTATTGGGATCATATCAAACTTGGATAGAATCAGGGCAGTCCTATCATGCAAGAATCAGAAGTGGAGCATGAAAGGGATCGGGACACACCCTAACTTGGTGGTGTCCCTCTACGGCGGCAACGGCGGAGAAGATTACCGTTGACGGCGGCGGAGACCTGCGGCGAGGGCGCACAGGTGACGACGGCGACGATCCTTAGATCAGGGCGGCGGCAGCAGGGGTCTTGGAGGGCGAGCGTTTGAAAGGAATAGATCGCGCGCAGCCCTCAGTATATATAACCCCGTGCTGTCGGTGGGACCGAGTTGAAAAACTCGGTGTCACCGAGATGCATAATTGCAGTGCAGTTACGCATATCGGTCAGACCGAGATTTTGAACTCGGTTTCACCGAGATGAAACCTAGATCAATCTAAGTGTTTCGGTTGGACCGAGATTGGGAAGCCGGTCAGACCGAAATGGACTTAGAAGGTTTTGGAAGTCAGCCTTAGACGAATCTGTGGTTCCGAGTGCTCCTCACACGGACTGTCCGAAAAAGACTTGTTCAAAGTTGTGATATAAGCATGAATAGAATTTGAGACAAGATAGCATAGATAGCTAGGGAAGGTGCTTAGGCATTCTTGTCCATCCATTTGGCCAGAAAAAGAAACCAAAACAATCAAAACCACAAATGGATGTCCTTGAATGAATAGAATCATGCATTCAACATGCTCACACAATAAGATAGCAACTGAAATATGTGTCAAACATGCACAACCAAAACTCTAGCTACTAGCACACAATTTGTCGATGACTAGGTCATCTATATATGAGTATATTGACTTAGGAGCCAAATGAGAACATTTGATCATAGGTCATACTCATCGTTTAAGCACAAGTGGGGTTACCACTTTTACATAAAGCATTTATGTGTTCACATCATTTGAAGATGCTTTAGCTCAATTTTTAGAGCAAAGCTCCCCCTAGATGTGAGAACCCCTTTTAAAGGGTCAAACTAACCTTGGGTTGTCGTAGAAGACTTCATGTAGATGTTGAAGATGTGGATGCTCAATGTTGATGTAGATCATCAAGAGTTGAGAGCTATCCTTGGATTAGGGCACTTTCAATACCTACATGGGTTAGTCCCACAAGGAACAAACAAGAATATCCATGGACATAGAGTGAAGTACACAAGAGATGATGTCCATGAAAACAATGATTACCTTGTCCCTTGACTTACCAACAAGAGGGTTTGTGACTCCATGAACTAGTGCATGATGTGGAAGTTGATTGCACAAGTTCTTGCCAAAATGAATATGAGTGAAGTTTGTTGGCGGAGTCACCCTCAAGAACCTACTAGTTCTTCTTCTTTGGGATCCACATCATCTTGATGGGAATCCTTGGTGTTGTAGTTGAGCTTGACGAAGTAGAACTTGAAGTGTCCTTGGGAACCCACTTGACCATGGCTTGAGGTGCTTCAATGAATGCATCAATCTCCTCTTGAAGCTTGTCCTTGGCCTTTAGCTTGTGGTCTTGTGGTGGAAGGTCATCTTGAGCTTGTTCCACATTGGAAGAAGTAGGATCATACTTCTCCTTTTGTGAGACAAACTGTGGAGTAGGGTATTGACCTTCTTCCCACTCAACACCTTTGGCGTTGAACTTTCGCTCAAAACCAATCCCTTGATTCTTCCGGTGTCTTCCTTGTTTGCGAACAATCTCCTCAAAGTTCTTGCTTCCGGCAAGATTCTTGTAGACACCTTTCTCTATGATTTCCTTCAATAAGCTATTTTCTTGCTCAAGTGTAACTTGGCTTGAAACATTGTTAGTGGAATCAAGAGAACTACTAGAAGCAACAATATTGGATTTAACATTGTTATTGTTACTACTAGAGGAAGAATTTTTCTTATGCTTGTCATGCCTAGTCTTAATAGGTGGCAAGAAATTAGACAAGAGAAGTCGTTTGGCAAGATATGAAGAACTCTTCTTTCGAAGATCGTCATTGATCGCTTTTAGAAACTCATGTTCTTGCTCTAGAGTGAGCTTCTCGAAGCGTAGCTTCTCATGAGATCTTAGGAGCTCTCTATGATCTTCTTGAGTTGTTTCATGAGCTAACTTAAGAGTGTTTAGTTCTTTAGTTAGACGCTCAATCTCCTTCATAGCATTGTCATTCGACTCTTCTCGACTATAAAGACTACTAGCATTTTCATCATTACTAAGCTCACTAGATTTATCATGCAAGAGCTCATCTTCACCAAGCAAGTCATCCTCATCACTATCAAAGTCAATGAATTCAGGGTGAGTTACCTTGGGGCCTTTAGCCATGAAGCATCTTCCAATTCCCTCATTTGGTGAATCAAATAAGTCGTAGGAGTTGGAGTTGGAGGATACGAGTGCAAGTCCGGCAACACCTTCATCTTGACTATAGTCGGAGTCGGAGTGATAGCTTCCATCGGATTGATTGTCGGAGTCGGAGCCGGAGACCCATTCACCTACATGAGCTTGATGTCTTCTTCTTGTGTACCTCCTTGATGACTTGTCTTTCCTCTCCGAATCCTTGCTTCTCCGAGAGGGTCTTCGTTCATAACGATCATCTCTACTCCTTCTCTCTCTCCGAGGTGACTCATCTCTTGCTCTTCTTCTTGGAGATTCTTCTCTTCTCTTGTGGGGAGCCGTACACTCATTTGAGAAGTGTCCGGGTCTTCCACAATTGTAGCAGTTTCGATCACGACTAGAAGATCTCTTTTCATCATATGATCTAGACTTTGAGCTTCTTTCTTTGCCTCTATTCTTGTAGAACTTGTTGAAGTTCTTGACCATTAGGCTTATCTCTTCATTGGAAATTAGCTTGTCACTTGAGGTAGTGGGAGCATCACTTGTAGCTTTGTAAGCACCACTTGACTTATTGTGAAGCTCTTCCTTATCCTTAAGTGTCATCTCATGAGCAACAATTCTTCCAATGACTTCAGTTGGCTTGAGAGTCTTGTAGTTTGGCATCATTTGGATCAAAGTGCACATGGTGTCATACTTTCCATCCAAAGCTCTGAGAATCTTCTTAATGATGAATCGGTCGGTCATTTCTTCGCTTCCTAAGCCGGCAATCTCATTTGTGATGAGAGCAAGCCTAGAGTACATTTCAGCGACTCCTTCACCATCCTTCATCTTGAACTTGTCAAGTTGACCTTGAAGAATATCTAGCTTTGATTCCTTCACAGATTCAGTACCTTCGTGCATTTCAACCAAAGTATCCCAAATCTCTTTAGCATTCTCAAGACGGCTGATTTTGTTGAACTCTTCGGGACACAAAGCATTGAAGAGAATGTCACAAGCTTGAGCATTGTTTTGCAACATCCGCAACTCTTCGGGTGTAGCTTCGCGATCCGGAACTTTTCCTTCTTCAAAGAAATCACCTTGCATACCAACACAGATAATGCCCCATGTGGCTGGGTTATGACCAAGAATATGCATTTTCATTTTATGCTTCCAACTAGCAAAATTTGTACCATCAAAGTAAGGACCTCTACGATAATTACCCTCACTAGACGCCATACTCTCCTAGGTTGTGAAACCAAGCTTATGGAGTCCAATGCAATGGAAACCAAGGCAATGGAGACCAAAGCTCTGATACCACTTGTAGGATCGAAAGTAGGTCTAGAGGGGGGGTGATTAGACTACTTGACAATATAAAAAATCTGCCTTTAGATCATGCAATGTTTTTGGCAGTTTCACAAACAAGATCAGTTCAAGTAACACCCTACACATGCAATTCTAGAGTTTATGCAGCGGAAAGTAAATTGCACATGTAAAAGAGAGGTGGAGAAGATCAAACGCAGTTTGGTGACACGGAGATTTTTGTCGTGGTTCCGATAGGTGGTGCTATCATACATCCACGTTGATGGAGACTTCAACCCACGGAGGGTAACGGCTGCGCGAGTCCACGGAGGGCTCCACCCACGAAGGGTCCACGAAGAAGCAACCTTGTCTATTCCATCACGGCCTACGCCCACGGAGGACTAGCCTTACTCGGGGTAGATCTTCACGAAGTAGGCGATCTCCTTGCCCTTACAAACTTCTTGGTTCAACTCCACATCACGACGGAGGCTCCCAAGCGACACCTAACCAATCTAGGAGGCACCACCCCCCAAAAGGTAATAGACGGTGTTGATGGTGATGAACTCCTTGCTCTTGTGCTTCAGATGATAAACTCCCCAACACTCAACTCTCCTCACTGATATGGCTGTGGTGGAAGAAAGATTTGAGTGGAAAGCAACTTGGGAAGGCTAGAGATCAAGTTTCATATGGTAGGAATGGAATGGCTTGATCTCAACACAAGGGTAGGTGGTTCACTTCTCAGAAAGTGTGTGGTAGAAGTGGTGGTACTTTCTGATGGCTCTCCTCACGAATGAAGAGGGGGTGGAGGGGTATATATAGCCTCCACACAAAATCCAACCGTTACACACACATTTGACCAATCTCGGTCAGACCGAAGTGAAAACTCGGTTAGACCGAAAGTTCAAATATAGTGAACGTTGGGATTTTCGGTGGGACCGAAAATACCATCTCGGTGAGACCGAAGTGAGTCAAAGGTTAGGGTTTGCCATCTCGGTGAGACCGAAAATATAAACTCGGATATTCCGAATTGATGTCAACTGATCACAGAAGGTTGGCAGCCCTTTTTTGGTGAGACCGAAACTCAGAATCGGTTTGACCGAGAAGCTAGGGTTTGGAGAAACAACTGAAGAGGTTCATCTCGGTGGGACTGAGTTGGAGAAATCGGTGTGACCGAGATGTTAGGGTTTGTGGAGATAACTTCATCTCGGTGAGACAGAGTTGGTTTGACCGAGATTACTTATGGGTGTGTGTTAAGTAGTGAATAGTGCTGATAGTTGAGGGAGTTAGATCACCAAGCACTTGAGCAACAAGAACATTAACACAACCTCATCCCCTTTTAATAGTATTGGCTTTTCCTATGGACTCAATGTGATCTTTGATCACTAAACCAAAAATGGAGTCTTGAGCTTTTGCCAATGCTTGTCTTAGCATTTTGAGGGGTCCACTTCTTCAGACATTTCCATACCCATATCATCGAACTTCTCTGAAATGATTCTCAAGATAATATTAGTTCAATGATGTATATGTTGTTATTAATTACCAAAACCACCCGGGGATTAGTTGCACTTTCACTAAGGTACCCCTACTTTAGTACACCGACACTCCCACTCACTTCTTTCGAGAGAAACTCCTTCTCTAGAAAGGATCCATTCTTAGCAACGAATATCTTGCCTTCGGATCTGTGATAGAAGGTGTACCCAATAGTCTCTTTTGGGTATCCTATGAAGACACATTTCTCCGACTTGGGTTCGAGCTTATCAGGTTGAAGCTTTTTCTCATAAGCATCGCAGCCCCAAACTTTAAGAAACGACAACTTTGGTTTCTTGCCAAACCATAGTTCATAAGGTGTCGTCTCAACGGATTTAGATGGTGCCCTATTTAACGTGAATGCAGCTGTCTCTAAAGCATAACCAAAAAACGATAGTGGTAAATCGGTTTCATCCGTGATTTGGAAGGAGAGGCACATATTTATAGGTAGAGGGAGCTAGGAGTGTCCAAATGAGGAGCCGTTCGCGGCCACGCGATCGTGATCGAACGATCAAGAGCATGGAGGGGTTAGAATGGGCTTGGTGGGCTGTGTGAAAGGGGTGCTGGGCCAAAAGGGAAAAGGCTTCCGGCGGTTAACACGGTTAACCGTTGGGCTATCAAACGAGCTCCGAATGCGATGAAACTTGATAGGTGGTCTACCTATGCTATAATAAGACCACACTCCAAGTTTCAACCCATTCCGAGAACGTTTTCCGGCCACTCACAAAATAAATATTCAGAGGCGCCGCGGGCGCGTGCAAGTGTGTCTGGGCTCAGAACGGACAAGGGAAAATGACGAGGGGTCTCGGGCAGATGCAAGTTTCGAAAACATGCTGATGCAATACACGAGATGACATGGCAAGATGCAACACACAAGCAGATGACATGGCAACGGCAACGAATAACTGGCTGACACCTGGCGCACCGGTCTCGGGGTGTCACACGGTTGTAGAAAACTTGACAGAGGATCCAAAGTAAAACACACAACTGTGTGAGTAACCGTGACTATCTCTTTTCACTTTGAGAAGAGAACACGGGGGTTATGTTTCACTCATAGGTAGTTCATGATCTTTAGCGATTATTACTAGTTTGCGACCATTTGCGTAGATGCTCTTCTTATTCTTGTACTTGTAAGTTAGCCACCATATATTGCTTAGCCGCTGCTACAACCTCACCACTTTACCTCTTCCTACCCAGTAAGCTTTGCTAGTCTTGTTAGCCATGGTTATGGGATTGCTGAGTTCTCGTGGCTCACAGATACTACAACAATAGTTGCAGGTGCAGGTTTCTGATGACTTGACGTGAGAGCGATGTTCTTTGTGTTGGAGTTCTTTCTTCTTCTTCTTCTTCTTCAGTCTTGGGTTAGGTTCCTGGTCGGCAGCCTGGGATAGCAGATGTATGTCGTTGTGCTTTTTATGTTTGCATCCGTAGTCGGATGCCTTGTATTGATGATGTTGTATTCATGTGACTTGTATGAGTTGTTGTATCCCCCATGTATGTATGTAATGGTATGATGTAATGATATCCATCTTGCTAAGCGCCCGAAATGCGGTTGTGCCCCAATCACGTAAGTGTCACATGATCGGGATATAATCGCATCTTGGGCATGACACGGAAGCAGGCGGCCCCGTCGACGCTGGTTTGGTTTTGGCGGCTGGAGGAAGACAGGACTGAAGAAACATGACAGACTGTAAAAGCAGCAGGAGTACTTAACAATCTTAACTGAAACCAGCAGGGGCACTTAACAACCAAAGCTGAAAGCAGTATAAGTACTTATACAGGTTCAACCGTACAAAGCACGCCTCGAACAGTGCTACTTTGCCTACAGTTAACCAAGGGTGAGGCCGCCAAGCCCCAGGACAAGGCCCAGGCGCCACCCCGCGCATCCACAACCTTCTGAAAGCGGCTTCATCTCGCAATGTGGTCAATAAATAGGATATTCGCTTTAGAGCCATGGAAAAGCAGGAACATAATCTTCTGTCCTATTCTCCAAGATGGACAGGCCTTCATTATTTGAGACCACCCATGAATAAGTATCTTTTCACCACCAAGGGGAATGGAGTAGGTCGACATAAACATCATGTTGTGACCAAGCGCAAGTCTGACCCGACCATGGTCAGGCATATGTATATGAACAATAGAACTGGGCAGTTTCTGTTTCAAGAAGATCACAACTGTAAAACTGTGTATAAGCAATAGTTTATGAACAACATATATAACAAAAAACAGCTCATACCATAAGTTTCTTGACACAGTTGGACCTCTTCAACGAGTGCAGCAGTGGCACGCATATCCCACGTGACCTTCCACCATTGAAATGCCCCACAAGGACCTCAAGACGATCAACAAAGTGTAGGAACTTGTGGATGTCGTTCCAGTCAACTTCAGTGCCATCAGTAATAGCCGAGTTGTTACAGAATAACAAACGAGTAGCCTGCTTAACTCTGAAAAAACCTACACGTGCCACCAATTATAAGAAAATATTAGTTAGAAGTAGCATCTTCGTGAGAGATTCGTTGCTACTTCTAAAGTTAAATTGTGATTAGTTAGACAGAATAGGTGGATTAAGAAGTAATCGAGGCAACAAGCAAGAACCAGATACTAACATGGATGAACAATTGGAACGATGTCGGGGTGGAAGATCGCAGTGAAGATGAGACCAGGTTCTGCTATTTCCATCAACATTCGTGCGCCAACTTTCAGTCCGTAATAGTTGAGAAAGTTTATCCAAGTTCGACAATAAAAAAAAGCAGCGATCTTCTTGGTTCATGAACCGAACTCGAAACTTATATCCATGGTTTGTCTTCACTGTGACCATTAAACTGGTGTATTCAGTTATGGCAAGGCCGAGCATCTTGAGTACATGTGTTCTGGCAGAGCAAATAATGCACTGCAGGAAAAATAATATGAGAACACAATGTATTCCCTATACAAATCTAGAAATAACTTCCTCCTTCACGTCAGTGTTGACCATCGTACTGGTAGTACCTTTTATCCAAATATAGCAAATCAAATTTCCAAATTAGTCGACAACATGTTCCAAAAAACCCCACCCTCCCGGATAGAAATAAGGATTCTAGGAACATATTGTGCGCATTTTAAAATAATGTGTTAGGATGAGAAGGAACAAGTGTAGCGTCTCGCCGAGGGCGCAGAAACCTGTAGGGTCCTCGCACTTTGGGCACTTCAAATGAAACACACTAGATTCAGTAGGAAGAAAAATGCATCAACGGCAGCGGCTGCCATCCTAGGATTACCCGCGACCAAGGGACTTGGATTTATCGGGGATGGATGAAGAATTCGTACCTGGTTCTCCATGAGAAAACCCTATGCAATCGCTGAGAGGGGGTTTTCTCTGAACAAGCAGACGTGGGAGAAGGGATTCAGGCCTAGTGAAATATTGTCGCTTCGTCTATCCAGCTTACTGCTAAAGCTGGAAAGGGGGGGGGGTTGTGATTTGACGGCTCATTGGGCATTACTGCGGCGCTACAACCAGGGTGTGTCTACCGTGCAGTTGTGCACTCTAATTTGTGCATATGGCACGTGGACCCCATTGCCGGATGCCCCACATATCAGCGAAAGGAAGTAGAAAGACAGGAGTAACTAGTTACACAAAAATATTTTTTTGACAGAGAGATACTCCCTCTGTAAAGAAATATACAAATCTTTTATATCACAACTTTATACATACAAAATTATATCTGACGGATCGGAAGGAAACTATGGCAATTTTGCGAAAAGGTATCCACACACCTCTCCACATTTGCAAATAAGGCCTTCCCTCGTTCATCCTTTTTCTCTCACAAGATAAAATACTCATACAAATGCATCTTGATGTTACGTGCAATGCACGTGCATTATGGGGGTTCAGCTTTTTTTTGAGACAATTATGGGGGTTCAGCTGAGAATATAATACTCACACAGGCTCACGGTTCTGGACTTGGGCCGCACACATACCCTTCATGTTAGCAGGCCCATGTGTTCTACCTCAGTGCTTTTCATATTGCAAGCGATCGGTACGGTGCTGGTTTTAGATGATGTCGCAAGGCGAATACACAAAATTGAATAAAGCACGACAGCTGTTGGAATGAAATCAAACGACAGTTCCTAACCAGCAATGAGAGTTGCAATTCTATCAATGATATACCATGTGATAAATAATGCTGCCGTATTACTTATACACATAGGACACTTGTTTCACCATGCCAGATTATTACATCAAAATCTCCTGTAGGATAGATCAGTTTGGCAGTTGTGTGCTGCTACTGAAGAATTTCAAAGTTGATTTGGACCAGCTCTCCTTGCCGAGAAAGTTCGATTTTGAGATCATCCCCTACTGCAAGATATGATTTAGATTTGAACCTTGACCATCCTTTAGCATCAATCATCATGCGACCATCCTTTGTACTTACGGTATATTGAGCAGGTTCATTCACACCAAGGCTGCGCATGGTAAGAGAAACATGGCCGCTGTCTCCCAGATTATTGAACGACTCCCTCGTTGCTCTAGGAATTCTCTGTTTGCAAATAAGAAGACATACCCAAACAGTTAGATCAACACAGTGAATCATGCGAAACAACATGGAAAGAAAAAAGAACAAAACACTTGGGCGGCCAATGCTTACCAAGAAGGTGGACATGTCGGTTTTTGTAAGGACTTTGGTATATGAAGTGCAAACTGCAGCCCAGTCTGTTGCCGCTGCTCCGGCCGAAGCAAATGCAAGTGCAAGTGTTGGTGCAGGTGCCGAGCCGCCGCTGCTGCCGGAGATGGTGCTCCTTGTAGAGCTTGTGCCGGTGTCAGAGCAGGTGCCAGTGTCGATGCCCGATCCTCCGATAGATCAGCCTGATCCGCTGACGCAGTCGGTGCCCAATCCTCAGCAGTATCAGACTGAGCTGCTGCCGCTGTCAGTGCTAGAGCAACTACAGGTGCTCGATCCGTTGCTAAAGGTGGTACCGATGTGCGAGACAACGACGATCGTGACTGGTCTGCTATGATCAGCTTTCTAACTTGACTAGGCTTCGTGACCGTGATCCAGTTTTTTTCTTCATTTCTTTTAAATGCGAGAAGGACTAATTGTGGCATTTTTGTTAAACCAAACTGCAGTTCATCATAGGGATTCAGCTTGTACTCAGACAACAGACTGATCCAATTTTTTCCAGTAATATAAGTGATGGACAGTGCCTTCGTTACTGACACGACATAAGAAGTGAAACCTGCAAAAATAGCCATCGTAGAGCAAACCAAACGGTTTATTCTGTGATGAATGTCACATGGCAAAACATGCATCGTAAAATTGCAGGAAAATAAAGAAAACATGACATTAAATCAATAAGATTTAGACATTAAATCATTAAGATTTACTTGATGTGACACGAGTGAATCCTTACTAGGAAATCACTATGTTGAAGTACTAAACAGAAGATTGATCATCCAACTATGGGTGGCATGCAGGGGCCCCGCCTACTCCCACAAGCAGGACAGTCCAAAGGTCGTGACAAGTCGTATGGACCGAACATCCATGGGACTGGAAATCCTGGTGGGTGCGATAAACCCTGCAATGCATACAGATATTGGAGTGTAACCATAATTGATAAACCGTCCTCACAAAAAAGATGATCTGGATACTTCAAAATATACAGACTGAATTGAGTGGACAGACATTAACATAGACCGTTCTCAGGACTGACCACACACCAAAAGCGGCAGTACTAATAAACAATACAGGGTTGACAAACACAAATCAAGTACTGAACAATAGTACTTACTACAGACAAGCAAAGTTGCACTAGTTAAACTCTGCAGACTATTTCTTGCCACTGACCTACAGGATGAACCCCGCATAACTGACTAGGCCATGGACTTCGTGAGAGATGTCAACATGCACCATCACCATCTCGACAACCTTGGAGAACCTAACAGAGTGGTCTTTCCACTCATAAACATGATGATGAAGACAGGCCGCATCAGATTTGTTGGGAAGCTTTACAAGAACCACACCCTTCGTAATCGAAGGCATAGCCAGGATATTGTTGTGGTCAAGTACAGCCATGAGAACACGCCTGGCAACAATGCTACAGGAAAACACTAGTTCAAGACACGTGGCGACAAGGACACAACAGCTGGATAGTTTAGAAGTAGAATTCATCCTCAGCTCTTCCAGTTCACACGGCATGAATTTTGAGAACTTCATCTCCACCGTGGACCTGGCTCTAATTCAAACAGAAACCATATTTTATTACTACCTCCGTTCAGAAATATAAGATGATTTTCGATATTATACTCCATATATGACTACATATACACATAGAAATGAGTGAACAAAGACACTAGAACATGTCTTCAAAGGCATGAGAGCAGAGGGATTACTTGCAATATCCATAACACAAGTTACTGAGGCAAATAGACCATCTTCAAAGGTACAATAGCATTGATGTTCATAAAGTACTCCCTCCGTCCCAAAATTCTTGTCTTAGATTTGTCTAGATACTGATGTATCAAGTCACATTTTAGTATTAGATACATCCACATCTAGACAAATCTAAGACAAGAAATTTGGGACAGAGGGAGTAGTTGAAAGTAATCTATAAGAAATCAGTGTCAACCACTCGCATGTTTTGGTCAAAAGAGGAATTTAGAACCGTCATTTGGCACACACAAATCACATGCAAGATCACCCAGAAAGTTGTACTACTAGTACTAGTACTGCGTGTTAGATGAAAAAACACGATCAAGATCGAGAAAAAGATCGTCAAGAAGAGATATTACCTAGACTTGCTTAATGAGGGATCCCGGAGAGGGGGGCTTGGACAGGGCGATGGCTTTGAGCTTGTCTGCGGTAGTCTCAGCGGGGTGCTTGCGCTTCTTTGTACCATGAGCCTCGAAGGTTTTAGCCAGAGCCATAGACATCACTTTGGCTGGTGCTCTAGCGTCCATCAAGAAACTGTCGAACAGAAATAAAATAAAAGAAACCATAATCACAAACCCAAAAGAAGAAAAGAGAGGGAGTTATAGGATCAGTCTCGGGGTTGCAAGACCGGGCCTTGGCCAGAATCAACACAATTGATGCGCTCACCTTTCCTTCTTTGGGAGAGAAGAACAATGGCAGAAGCAGGTCGGGGTTTTCTTGAAGAAACGAGGAACAAGATGAGGGAGAAGCGAGTTGGGTAGAGAGGAAGCTGAGAGAGAAGAGTGAAATGATGGTTGCTTCGTCCGTCCAACTTACTGCTGGAAAGGAGGGGGTTTTGTGATTTGACGGCTCATTGGGCATTACTACGGTACTTCGATCGGGGTAATCTACCGTCACTCTACTACAGAGTAATTTAGTGCATGGCTGGTGGACCCCGATGATGGTTGTCCCACACGTCGGCGAAAGTGAATAATTTAGTGCATGGCTAGAGGAGGATCTGCATCGTAGAGCGTGTCCACTGTTTTTCTGAAGAAAAAAATGATTACAACAAGCATTTCCACTCTTATGACGGAGGAGTGCGAAGCATAGCAGCCACTTGAACATACACAGTGCTCCTACTACTAGGCACATGAAGTGGTTCATACGTCTACATAATCTTGTCGCTAGTGTAGTAAGATATGACGACAACAAATGATGTTGTGCGCATGTCAACTATATGAACAGTAATGTAGTAACATAGTACCGCTTTCTCGACTGTCTGGTCGAGAATGAACAGTGAGATCAATGTTAACTGAACTAGGTCTACAGCGCACGGAGAGTACTGCGACCAAGGCAAAGAGGAAAACGAGAAAACTTAATGTCTTTTTGCTAATTAATAGCATTGCATGCAATGAACTAACCACTGCATGTCATGTTTATTAGTCTCAAGTCATTGAAAGCATGCACAGCCCACGTCTCTTATTGGTTGATATGTCACAAAACAAGAAATGGGGAGGGAGTTAGTGTACCGTGCCTAAGTGTTTTGGGATTATTTGGTTTTCGTAAGGTGACTTACACACCTAGATAGAGGAGTATACTGAGATGAGAATGCAACCAAACACACCCACACGCTTTGTGCTACAATGACTGATCTACACCGTCTGAGTTTGATCCAACGGTCATGTTGCGCAGAGACATGGACATGCCCATGCAGAGGGCGCCTAAACACCATCGAAGTCCCTCTGCTTCTCGAAGCGCAGGACGTTGGTGATGCAGGGGGCGAAACGGCTGAAAGGCAATGCAATCTACGGGAAGGCGGAGGGAGCCAGCCGAGGAGCGAGGAACCTTTTGGTTTTCACCATGGTAAAACACCAATCGATGACTTCTCACATCAGGGAGTAGTGGGTTTTACAGGCGGAGTCATCATGACTAATTGCAGCCGCGCCTGCTCCCGTCAATCAAAAAATTAAAATTCCTGCCACGCCTGCTCCCGTCAATCAAAAAAATAAAATTCCTGCCGCGCCTGCTCCCGCCAATCAAAAAATTAAAAATCATGTCGCACTCAAACACCAGAGCAACGCCGCGGTGGATATTTAAATTTATCTACCGGCAAGTAGATAAAAAAGGGGTGAAAAAACAAATGTGGCGATGGCCTAGCTAATCGGTCGAACTAGCCCAACTAGCTAGCCACCGTGCTTCACTGATGTACTCGGCGGGAAAAGTGGTCTTTCGTGATTTGACGACTCATTTACTTGCTTCGGCGAAAACACGCGGTAGGGCATCCCACGTCAGGAAGAATATATGCGTGCACCACCCGGGAGGACCCCGAAACCGCGCGGTAGGGTGTGCCATGTCTCGGCATGGAGGAAAAATGTGCGTGTAAAAATTTACTATATCAGACGTCGTACCTATGGTTCGACCTCGGGACCCAGCCAGTCGGTCAAAAACACACCACTAGCTACACAGCTTCATCATGCTAACATGGCACGGAGGATAGGTGTGGTTAGCTCTGTCTTGACCAGCCACAACGTCTCTTGTTCTAGGCGATTCTTCTATTTTCCAAGCTTTTTCTTTTAGTTGTAATAACACCACAGCAAGCTAGCACCGCTCTTCATGTGTGCCCGTGCAAAGGTTAGACGATGGAGAGAAGAGAGAGATCGCAGACCTGTGACCCACCAGTAAGTGAGTCGACGGTCATGCACGTGTTGATGAGGCACTCCCCTCTACTCTACTCAACGTAATACTGTATAAAATCAAGTTATGGGACAACGCCAACAACCGTTGTTGTTTCAGGCTGTCGACTTACACTTTGTAGTCCAGGTTGCCAGTTCCAATCTCGTCTTTCATATTTGTGAGTTTTAGGTCCAAATTTGATTAATGACAAGTGGGACCCCCGTGTGTTATTCCGATATTTCAGTGTAGGATGGCTTTTTTGAACAAACACTTTGCATGGTTAGACAAGTAAAGGCACAAGTTACACATATTTTGCAAGTTTACGAACAAAAATGACAGCGGCATAGAATATCACATCCACCCCGCAGCTTAGATGCTATGGTGATACGAGTTTTTACACTGTTGGAAGTGAGATCCAATGGCTTAGGAGTAGTCTTTGTAGTTATGCGCAATTTCCAAACTCTCCAAAGGTTTTTTGCAAATAAAATATTCAGGCCTCGTGTGTGCCGCTGCATCTTGGATCCAACGGCTGCCCGTTGCTCATATTAGGTGCTCCCATAGCTTAATTACCCGCTACGGTGATATGAGCATCTAGGTCATATGATCAGTGATCAGATGGCACATGCGTAGTACTTGTACTTTCTGCGCAATTCCCAAACTATCTCAGCCGTATATTGCGAAAACATTCAAACCTCTTACTGTGGGCCGTTAGATCTCCGTGAACTTGTATCACCATGGAAGCTACGGTGCGGGATCACCTCATATTCTCCCGTGCGAGAAAACATAAGGTGCTCTCGCAGCTTGGATGCTACGGTGATACGAGCTTAGAGGTTGTTTGATCTGAGATCCAATGGCATCTGAGCAGTCTTTGTGCTTGTAAGCAGTGGCCGAACTCTTTGGGGGCTTTTCTGTAAAAAGCCATTCGAACCACCGAGGAGGTGTTGGGTCACAAATCCAACGGCTCTGAAGATCTTGTATCACCAAAGCATCTAAGGTGTGGTAGCACATGATATTCTTACATACAGGAGAACATGATGTCCACCTTCATCTTAGATGCTACGATGATACGAGCTTCGAGGTTGTTTGATCTGAGATCCAATGGCATCTGAGCAGTCTTTGTGCTTGTAAGCAGTGGCCAAACTCTTTGGGGGATTTTCTGCAAAGAACCATTCGAACCACCGAGGAGGTGTTGGGTCACAAATCCAATGGCTCTGAAGAGCTTGTATCACCAAAGCATCTAAGGTGTGGTAGCACATGATATTCTTACATATAGGAGAATATGATGTCCTCCTTCATCTTAGATGCTACGGTGATACGAGCTTCGAGGTCGTTGGATATGAGATCCAAGGGCATCTAAGTAGTTTTTGTACAAATTGTGTGCAATTCTCAAACTCATCAAGGTTTCCTGTAAAAATATTAAGACATCATGTGAGCTGCTATATCTCAGATCTACAAGCTCCAAGCAACTCGTATCGGCATATCTAATGTATGGGGGCACATGATATTCTCCCGGGGAGGAGGGGTGGGGGGTGCACAACCAATCGGTGGTTGGGAGGGTGGGGACAAATATAATCTAAACAACCCTAAACAGAGCTTCACAATTTTATCTAAGGTCGAGGGGGTGACCCTCGACAATCATAGCTCGGCCTAATTAAACACAACATTTGCATGTACTGTAGTACTAGACCTAATATTCATGGTTCAGTTTCATGTTCGTTTTAAATATTGAATTGAGGACCATGCATGTCTTACATTTTACTCCTTTCGTTCCTAAATTTTAGTATTTTTAGAGATTTCAAGTGGACTCGCACATACGGATGTATATAGACATATTTTAGAGTGTAGATTCACTCATTTTGCTCCGTATGTAGTCGCTTGTTGAAATCTCTACAAGACTAATATTTAGGAAAAGAAGGAGTATTTTTGAATTCGTGTCATACATGCATGGTTTGGAAAAATAGATGCACTATACTTATTGGATTGTTGTTGTGTTCGTGTGTGGGTGTCTCTCTATCTGTGTGTGTGTGGGGGGGGGGTCATATGCTTGATACATACAAAGTTTTCTCACCTCCATATTGTTCATCTTTTTAAATTTGAATTTGCATTGAAAAACTTACCAGGGATACCATGAAATGTGAAATCCACGTTGAGATCACTATATCACAAACTCACTCTAATTCAACAACTCGTCATAAATCAATTACCACGTTGAGATTAGTATTTGCAAGGAAAATACCGGCATTGTAATACACATAGATTCGTTCGGCAATTTAAAAGGTTCCTTTCGTATTCTCGAAAGGTAGGACCCAACGGCATACCAGCCAGACCTTGGCTCGTGTTGATCCTAAAAAAGTAATAAAAAAAACCGGGCTCGTGTCATTCTGGTGGCGTGCGTGGTACACACATTAGGCATCCCCAACCAGTCGAGCCTTCGCATTTCGAGTGGAAATATCTGGCAGCCAGAATTCAAGCCCTAAGAAATTCTCCTCATTTCCCCGGTCCATAATGACTACCGATGAACAACGGAGGGATGCTTTAGTAACTAGACAACGTTACCTACCGTGCTGAGCACGGTTCAATTCCCTCGGTCGCCGCTCACCAAGGTCACCCGTCAACTGCATTGCCTAGTACTACAACTACTACACCAGGATGAGCACATAATTGAGCCCGTTTGTTTGTGCCTAGTACTTGAGTTAATATATGAGGCAATGCACTGGTACGGAGGGATTATCCTTTTGCTCTGCATATATAACTTGTCTGAAGTCTAACTAAGCAAAATGTTTGACCAAATCCTTTCTTAAGAAATACAACAGGACAAATGTATGGCTTGAAAATTTATTGCATGACGCAGGTTATGATATTGTTTCAAATCCTGGATCTTAAATTTCAGAAAATCCAAAAGTGACCATAAATTCTTGAAACTGAGCATGGTCACGTGATATGGCACAAATATTAATTCGTATTTTTTTCTTCAATTTGAGACAAGCTGCTTATGACAAGTTGCACAAATGAAGAGCCAATGTATTTTGGAACAAAGACCTATCACGTTAAAGGCGCACGCTTTCACTATTGAAACTGTGGGCATTTACGTGCCGCCACGAGTCCCGCTTCTCATCGGCAGGTGCCGTCCGAGCAAGCGTGTGAGGCGACGGGAGGCGTGCGAGCAGACCACTACGCCGACTGATGATGACCCATAAGTGTAGGGGATCTATCGTAGTCCTATCGATAAGTAAGAGTGTCGAACCCAACGAGGAGCAGAAGGAAATGATAGGCAGTTTTCAGTAAGGTATTTTCTGCAAGCACTGAAATTATAGGTAACATATAGTTTTGTGATAAGGTAATTGGTAGCGAGTGACAAAAGTTAAACGTAAATAAGGTGCAGCAAGGTGGCCCAATCCTTTTTGTAGCAAAGGACAAGCCTGGACAAACTCTTATATAAAGGAAAGCGCTCCCGAGGACACATGGGAATTATCGTCAAGCTAGTTTTCATCACGATCATCTGATTCACGTTCGGTACTTTGATAATTTGGTATGTGGGTGGACCTATGCTTGGGTGCTGCCCTTACTTGGACAAACCTCCCACTTATGATTAACCTCTAATGCAAGCATCCGCAACTACAAAATAAGTATTAAGGTAAACCTAACCATAGCCTGAAACATATGGATCCAAATCAGCCCCTTACGAAGCAACGCATAAACTAGGGTTTAAGCTTCTGTCACTCTAGTAACCCATCATCTACTTATTACTTCCCAATGCCTTCCTCTAGGCCCATATAATGGTGAAGTGTCATGTAGTCGACGTTCACATGACACCACTAGAGGAGAGACAACATACATCCCATCAAAATATCGAACGAAGACCAAACTCACATGACTACTAATAGCAAGACTTCTCCCATGTCCTCAGGAACAAAAGTAACTACTCAGAAGACATAATATTGTTCATGATCAGAGATGTATTAATATGCATAATGGATCTGAACATATGATCTTCCACCAAATAAACCAACTAGCATCAACTACAAGGAGTAATCAACACTACTAGCAACCCATAGGTACCAATCTGAGGTTTGGGTACAAAGATTGGATACAAGATATGAACTAGGGTTTGAGAGGAGATGGTGCTGGTGAAGATGTTGATGAAGATAGCCCTCGCCAATATGGGACAGTTGTTGGTGATGACGGCGGTGACGATTTCCCCCTCCCGGAGGGAAGTATCCCCGACAGAACAGCTGTGCCGGAGCCCTAGATTGGTTTCCGCCTCGGTTCCGCCTCGAGACGGCAGCGTGTGGCCCCGAAAGCCTCCTTATGATTTTTTCTAGGTCAAAACACCTCATATAGGAGAAGATGGGCATCGGGGGCCTGTCGGCTGGCCCACGAGGCAGGGGGGCGCGCCCTGGGAAGGGGGGCGCGCCCCCACCCTCGTGGGCAGCCGGTGGCCCCCCTCGTGGATTTCTTTCGCCAGATATTTTTTATATTTTCCGAAACGATGTTCTGTTGAGTTTTAGGGCTTTCGGATTTGTGCAGAAAAGATTTCCAGAGTTTGCTCCTTTTCCAGCCCAGAATTCCAACTGCCGGCATTCTCCCTCTTCTTGTAAACCTTGTAAAATAAGAGAGAAAAGGCATAAGTATTGTGACAAAACATGTAAGAACAGCCCATAATGCAATAAATATCAACATATAAGCATGATGCAAAATGGACGTATCAACTCCCTCAAGCTTAGACCTCGCTTGTCCTCAAGCGAAAGCCGATATCAAAAAATATGTCCACAAGTTTAGAGATAGAGGTGTCGATAAAAACAAAATACGGACATGAGGGCATCATGATCATTCTCATAACGACAACTTATATAAATATAGTCATATGATTCTTATGCTAAAGTAACAATTCATCCACAATATCAAGTATGAATCATAAACTTCATTGGAAACTAACAAACTTTGATCTCGGTCATTGAAGCAATTGCAATTTATCGTAATATCGGAAAGAGTCAATATAAGAGCTTTTTAGCAAGCCTACATACTCAACTATCATATAGTCTTTCACAATTGCTCACACTCACGTAATACTTATGTTTATGGAGTTTTAATCGGACACAGAGAAAGATAGGGGCTTATGGTGTTGCCTCCCAACCTTTTACCTCAAGGGTAATGTCAACAGTAATAGATCATGAAAACTTACATCCAAGTGGGTATATATGTCAGGATCTTTCCAACACAATGTTCTTGCCAAAGGATAAAATGTGAAAAGGAAAGGTGAGTTTCACCTTGACACTTATAAGGCAAGAATAATAGATAGGCCCTTCGCAGAGGGAAGCAGAGGTTGTCATGTGTTTTTATGGTTGGATGCACAAAGTCTTAGCATAGAAGAACTTCGCTTTATATTGCCACTTGTGATAAGGACCTTTATTATGCAGTCCGTCGCTTTTATTACCTCCATATCACAAGATCTTATAAAGATAATTTCTCGCACACTAATAAATCATACATATTTTAGCGAGTGTGCAACATGACAACTTACTTGGAAGGATCTTTCTCAATCCATATGTAGGTATGGTGGACTCTCATGGCAAAACTGGGTTTAAGGATATATGGAGGCACAAGTAGTATCTCTACTTAGTGCGAGGAGTTTTGGCTGGCATGAGGGGGAAAGGCAAGCTCAACATGTTGGATGATCCATGACAATATACTTTATTTCAGATATAAGAATACATAACCCATTATGTTGTCTTCCTTGTCCAACATCAACTCTTTAGCATGTCATACTTTAACAAGTGCTCACAATTATAAATGATGCCCAAGATAGTGTATTTGTATGTGAAGCCTCTCTTCTTTTATTACTTCCTATTAATTGCAACGATGACCAAAACTATGTTTGTCAACTCCCAACAACTTTTATTTATCATACACTTATATGTGAAGTCATTACTTCCCATAAGATCGATATGATCTCTTTGATACTCTTTATGTTTTCTTTCTTTTTATCATGACCCAAGTGAGGAAATCAAGCCCTTGACTCAACACTAATCTTTATTATATAGCTCATGGACTCGATTACAAAGGATAAAGCTCACAAAGCAAAAGCTCACAACTAGATCATGCTAACTTTATTCTAATAGATCAAGATACTACCAAATGGATCGAACTAAGTAAAATGGTAAAGATAGGAGTGATGGTGATATGATACCCGGGTCACTCCCCCAAGCTTGGCAGGTGCCAAGGGGAGTGCCCAAACCCATATGATTATGTCTCCTTCTTTGGGGGTGGTGATGATGGAGTTGCAAGTAGTGACGGAGGATCCTCATATATCGAGCGTAGGAGATCTTCCAGCTTGCGGATTATACCTTTGAGAGCAGTTATGTAATCCTTCAACAAAGTATTTTCACTGGTGAGATGCTTGTTCCAAATTTGAGCCAACTCAATCATCCTGAAAGCTTCAATCCCAGTTGAGGTAAAGATGTTAGGAAGAGGTTTAGGGGTGTCTTCTCCTAGTGCCGGAGCCGGATCTTCCACCTCCATCTTGATCTTCTTCTCCTTATGGATCTCCTCGGGTCCTTCCCTCTTCAGATCTATCTTCATTAGCCAAGCATCGTTGCCTTCATTGTTGGAGGAGGGAGACGACATGATGCCTGGCTTCGCAAACCCTAGCAGAAAACAGCTCTAAACAAGAACATAGGACTTTTGCGTGATACAGAGGTCAAAACTTTCGGGACTATATATAATGAATTTTTACCGACCAAAAGGAGTAACCCACAAAAACGGAGTCCGGGGGACACACGGGGTGCCCACGAGGAAGGGGGCGCGCCCTCCACCCTCGTGGAGGCCTCGTGTCCCCTCCGGACTGCTTCTTATTTTTCTATTTTTCTAAATATTCCAACACAGAGAAAATTTGCATTTAGAACTGTTTAGGAGTCGGTTTACTTGCCGTATCACATATCTCTTCCTTTTCGGAGGCTGAATCGTTCTGGAAAGTGTCCCTTATGTATTCTTCCGGGGTTACAGTTTCAATAATATTGGTTTCAACATTTATAGGATTACCTGAGATATAATGTTTGATTCTTTGACCGTTCACCACCTTCGAATTTGTGCCTTCGAAGTTGTTGATTTTTATGGCACCGGAATGATAGACCTCCTCGATAACATACGGTCCTTCCCACTTGGAGAGAAGTTTTCCTGCAAATCTTAAACGAGAGTTGTATAGATAGACATAATCACCTACGTTAAACTCACGCTTTTGTATTCTTTTGTCATGCCATCTTTTAACTTTTTCTTTAAACAACTTGGCATTCTCATAGGCCTGGGTTCTCCATTCATTGAGACAGCTGATGTCAAATAGCCTCTTTTCACCGGCAAGTTTGAGATCGTAGTTGAGCTCTTTAATAGCCCAATATGCCTTATGTTCTAGCTCAAGGGGTAAGTGACAAGCTTTTCCATATACCATCTTATATGGAGACATACACATAGGATTTTTGTATGCAGTTCTATAGGCCCATAATGCATCATCAAGTTTCTTGGACCAATTCTTTCTAGACCTATTAACTGTCTTTTGCAAGATTAATTTCAACTCCATATTACTTAGTTCTACTTGACCACTAGTCTGTGGGTGATAAGGGGATGCAATTCTATGGTTGACATCATACTTTGCAAGCATTTTACGAAAAGCACCATGAATAAAGTGTGAACCACCATCAGTCATTAGATATCTAGGGACTCCAACCCTAGGAAATATAAGTTCTTTAAGCATCTTAATAGAAGTGTTATGATCGACACTACTAGTTGGAATAGCTTCTACCTACTTAGTAACATAATCAACAGCAACTAAAATATGTGTGTACCCATTAGAGGCAGGAAAAGGTCCCATATAATCAAAGCCCCAAACATCAAATGGTTCAATAACAAGTGAATAATTCATAGGCATTTCTTGACGTCTACCAATATTACCAATTCTTTGACATTCATCACAAGATAATACAAACTTACGGGCATCCTTGAAGAGAGTAGGCCAATAAAAACCGGATTGCAATACCTTGTGTGCAGTTCTATCTCGCGCATGGTGTCCTCCATAAGCTTCGGAGTGGCACTTGCATAAGATCTGTTCCTGTTCATGCTCAGGTACACAACGTCTAATAATACCATCTACTCTTTCTTTATAAAGATGTGGGTCATCTCAGAAGTAATGTCTCAAATCATAGAAGAACTTTTTCTTTTGCTGGTATGTGAAGCTAGGAGGTATAAACTTAGTAACAGTATAATTAGCATAATCAGCATACCATGGAGCAGTACGAGAAGTATTTATGACAGCTAGTTGTTCATCAGGAAAGCTATCATCAATAGGTTGTGGGTCATCAAGTATATTTTCTAACCTAGACAAGTTGTCTGCAATGGGGTTCTCAGCTCCTTTTCTATCAATAATATGCAAGTCAAATTCTTGCAGCAAGAGAAACCATCTAATAAGTCTAGGTTTAGCATCTTTCTTTTCCATGAGGGACTTTATAGCATCATGATCAGTGTGAATAGTTACTTTAGAATCAACGATATAGGGTCTAAACTTATCACAAGCAAGCACAACTGCTAAAAATTCTTTCTCAGTAGTAGCATAGTTTCTTTGGGCACTATCTAGAGTTTTACTAGCATACTAGATAACATTCAATTTCTCATCAACTATTTGCCCTAAAACAGCTCCTACAGCATAATCACTAGCATCGCACATAATCTCAAAGGGTAAATTCCAGTCAGGAGGCTGGACAATGGGTGCAGAGATCTGTGCTTTCATAAGTATTTCTAATGCTTCTAGAAAATCATCATCAAAGACAAAATAAATATATTTTTGTAAGAGATTAGTCAGAGGCCTGGAGATTTTGGAAAAGTCCTTAATGAACCTCCTATAAAACCCGGCATGACCAAGGAAACTTCATATACCTTTGATGTCCTTAGGGCATGGCATCTTTTCAATAGCATCAACTTTAGCTTTGTCAACTTCAATACCTCTTTCAGAAATTTTATGTCCCAAGACAATGCCTTCATTCACCATAAAGTGGCACTTCTCCCAATTCAATACAAGGTTAGTGTCTTCACATCTCTGCAAAACTCGATCAAGGTTGCTTAAGCACTCATCAAAAGAAGTTCCGTAAACGGAGAAATCATCCATGAAAACCTCAACAATCTTTTCACAAAAATCAGAGAATATAGCCAGCATGCATCTTTGAAAGGTAGTAGGTGCATTACATAAACCAAAAGGCATATGTCTATAAGCAAAGGTACCGAAAGGACAAGTAAAGGTGGTCTTTTCTTGATCCACTTTTGACACGGGTATTTGAGAGAAACCATAATAACCATCTAAAAAGCAGAAATGAGTATGTTTGGATAATCTTTCTAGCATTTGATCAATAAATGGCAAGGGGTAATGATCTTTCTTAGTAGCTTTATTTAACTTACGGAAATCAATTACCATCCTATAACCTATAACTATTCTTTGCGGGATCAATTCATCTTTATCATTAGGAACGACAGTCATACCTCCTTTCTTGGGGCCATAATGGACACGACTTACCCACTGGCTATCAGCAACTGGATAGATAATACCTGCCTCTAGAAGCTTTAGTATTTCCTTCCTTACCACTTCTTTCATCTTAGGATTTAACCGTCGCTGATGATCAATAACTGGTTTAGCATTTTCCTCCAATTTTATCTTGTGTTGGCATATAGTGGGACTAATGCCCTTAAGCTCATCCAGAGTATATCCAATGGCAGCACGGTGCTTCTTCAGAGTTTTCAATAATTTTTATTCTTCCTGCTTTGAAAGGTTAGCACTAATAATAACAGGATATATCTTCTTTTCATCAAGATAAACATACTTAAGATTATCAGGCAAAGGTTTAAGTTCAAATAGGGGATCACCCTTGGGTGGAGGAGGATCCCCTAGGATTTCAACAGGCAAGTTGTTTTTCAATACGGGTCCCTATGTAAGGAATATTTCATCTATCTCCCTTCTCTCATTCATATGCATATCATTTTCATGGTCTAGCAAGTATTGTTCTAAAGGATCATTAGGTGGCACGACAATAGAAGCAAGACCAATAATTTCATCTTTACTGGGTGGTGCCTTTTCAAGGGGTTGTCTACGGAATTTAGCAAAGTTAAAATCACGAGACATGTCCCCTAACCCAATAGTAACAATATCTTTCACGCAATCTATCTTGGCATTAACAATATTCAAGAAGGGTCTACCAAATATAATGGGACAGAATGCATCTTGTGGGGAACTAAGAACAAGAAAATCAGTAGGGTATTTAACCTTCCCGCACAAGACTTCAATATCTCTAACAATCCCAACTGGTGAAATAGTGTCTCTACTGGCATGCTTAATAGTAACATCAATCCCTTCTAGCTCAACAGGTGCAACATCGTGCATAATTTCATTAAATAAATCAAGAGGGATAATACTCAGACTAGCACCTACGTCACATAACCATGATAACAATGATCTCCTATCTTGACAGAGATAACAGGCAAGCCCACAACAGGTTTATGTTTATTCCTAGCATTGGGTTTGGCTATTCTAGCAGACTCTTCTTGGAGATAAATAACATGTCCATCTAAATCTTCTACCAAGAGATCTTTAACCATAGCAACACTAGGTTCAAATTTAATTTGCTCAGAGGGTGTAGGTGTTCTAGTATTACTCTTACGAACTACAGTTGAAGCTTGAGCATGATCCTTTATCCTAACAGGGAAAGGTGGTTTCTCAATATAAGCGGTAGGTATAACAGGATCAATGTTATAAGTGATAGTCTTTTCTTCAACTTTAATAGGTTCAACTACTTTTACTTCAATAGGGGGATGGTATTTAAACCACTTCTCCTTAGGGAGATCAACATGAGTAGCAAAGGATTCACAGAAAGAAGCTACTATCGCATAGTCAAGTCCATATTTAGTGCTAAACTCACGGAAAACATCGGTATCCATAAAAGCTTTAACACAATCAAACTTAGGGGTCATACCTGACTCCTTACCTTCGTCGAGATCCCAATCTTCAGAGTTGCCTTTAAATCTTTCCAATAAATCCCATTTGAAGTCAATAGTCTTCATCATATAAGAGCCAGAACAAGAAGTATCGAGCATGGAGCGATTATTAAGAGAAAGCCGAGCATAAAATTTTTGAATAATCATTTCTCTTGAGAGCTCATGATTGGGGCATGCATATAACATTGACTTAAGCCTCCCCCAAGCTTGAGCGATGCTTTCTCCTTCGCGAGGCCAGGAATTATAAATATAATTACGATCACGATGAACCTGGTGCATAGGGTAGAACTTCTGATGAAATTCCAACTTCTCACGATTATAATTCCATGATCCCATATCATCACATAGCCTAAACCATGTCAATGCATATCCCTTCAAAGATAAAGGGAAGGCCTTCTTCTTGATAACATCCTCGGGCATACCTGCAAGCTTAAATAATCCACAAACTTCATCCACATAGATTAGATGTAAATCGGGATGTAGTGTTCCATCTCCCGTAAAAGGATTTTCAAGCAGTTTCTCTATCATACCCGAAGGAATCTCAAAGCAAACATTTTCAATAGGTGCAGTAGGTTGAGGAGCAACTCTTTGCTCTTCTGGTCGGGGTGAAGATACCCCGAACAAGCCCCTCAAAGGATTTTGAGCCATAGTAACAAGTGACAATAAATTTCAGCACACTATATAAATTTTTCCTTACCAAATTCCACGTACCAAAGGCTCTTCACTCCCCGGCAATGGCGCCATAAAAGAGTCTTGATGGCCCACAAGTGTAGGGATCTATCGTAGTCCTTTCGATAAATAAGAGTGTCGAACCCAACGAGGAGCAGAAGAAAATGATAGGTAGTTTTCAATAAGGTATTTTCTGCAAGCACTGAAATTATAGGTAACAGATAGTTTTGTGATAAGGTAATTGGTAGAGAGTGACAAAAGGTAAAAGTAAATAAGGTGCAGCAAGGTGGCCCAATCCTTTTTGTAGCAAGACAAGCCTGTACAAACTCTTATATAAGGAAAGCGCTCCCGAGGACACATGGGAATTATCGTCAAGCTAGTTTTCATCATGATCATCTGATTCGCGTTCGGTACTTTGATAATTTGGTATGTGGGTGGACCGGTGCTTGGGTGCTACCCTTACTTGGACAAACCTCCCACTTATGATTAACCTCTAATGCAAGCATCCGCAACTACAAAAGAAGTATTAAGGTAAACCTAACCATAGCCTGAAACATATGGATCCAAATCAGCCCCTTACGAAGCAATGCATAAACTAGGGTTTAAGCTTCTGTCACTCTAGCAACCCATCATCTACTTATTACTTCCCAATGCCTTCCTCTAGGCCCATATAATGGTGAAGTGTCATGTAGTCGACGTTCACATGACACCACTAGAGGAGAGACAACATACATCCCATGTTATTTTTTTTTATTTTCCGAAACGATATTTTTTTCGCCAGATATTTTTTATATTTTCCGAAACGATGTTCTGTTGAGTTTTAGGGCTTTCGGATTTGTGCAGAATAGGTTTCCAGAGTTTGCTCCTTTTCCAGCCCAAAATTCCAGCTGTCGGCATTCTCCCTCTTCTTGTAAACCTTGTAAAATAAGAGAGAAAAGGCATAGTATTGTGACAAAACATGTAAGAAGAGCCCATAATGCAATAAATATCAACATATAAGCATGATGCAAAATGGACGTATCAGCTGACAGGGAGGCGTGCGAGCAGACTGCTGTGCAGCCTCATCGGGAGGCGAGCCCTTTGACTAGGCTCCGCCGCCCACCTTCGTCCCAACTGCTCCCACTTTTAATGTTGTCGGCACCGCAATTTAAAATCAACCCTGCACTACCCGGTATCGGTACAATCTTCTCTCTTCCTCTCCGATTCTCCTGTCGTCTACCTCCAACCATCCTGACCTAAACGTACGCCATGCCGCATCATGATGGTCTGCCCTTAGTCTTCCAGTTTCCCGAGGAAGACACCCAGCCGGAGTCTCGAGAACATAAGGCGCTTTGGGACGAGCTTGAACTGGCCTTGCGGGAAGATGCCGCGCCTGTCCTCACTCCCGTTCCGGCTCCCGTCGCCCTGACTGCGCCAGCGCCCATCCCCGTGGCATTGATGGTTGGGAGCCTCACATTATCACCGAGCTTGATGCCACGGGGTTCCACGAGGTCCCCGCCGAGTTTCACGCGCCCGTGCACCTGCCAGCGCATGCGCCTGCGCATGCACTAACGCGCACGCCCGTGCCGGTGCCCGTGCACCTGCCAGCCCATGCTCCTACGCCTGCACTGACGTGCGCGCTCGTGCCGGTGCCCGTGCACATGAATATCTCCGTCGCGCCGTTGACAGCGCCTGTCCCCGCACGGGTGCCAGTGGCCCCCTCAGCGGCATGGATGGCCGCCATCGACCGCTTCCTTACACCAACGCCAGTCGCCTCCTCCCGCCAGTTGACTCGCTCCGAAGTCCAAAACATTTTGGCCTTCCTTGAAGCTAGGCCAACGTCCAGGAGTACGCCAACAACGGCGCAAGGCGCCACCGTCGCCATCGGTCAGTGGCCCGATGACACACAGAGCACGGCAGAGGAGCCGCTTCCCACCGCAAGAGGCCCCCGCCGCCGTCGCGTAATCTAAATTTGCCATGAAAAACGTTCGGATTGCCATGCTTAAAATCCGAACATTTATCATTTCCATTTATTTTAGATCGATCATCGTATAATTTAAAGTCGGAGTCAGACTGAACGAATCTATGGTTTGATCGATTGAATGTTCTGCTAGAGCAGTATCAAATTAAATATAAAACATCATCAAGCCACATGTATTCCTTGTCATCCAATGACCTAGACTGCTTCAATGTCGAGCGCTCAACACGTTTTGCGTGCAGTTAATTTCATGCCAAAAATAGTGCTAATCACATAATAACACGCAAATAATATCCTACTTAATATCCGCATGCGCTTAATATACTTCCAAATTAATGTGCATTGCACGTACACACTGACTAGTGCTGCTAGCACGTGAAACTGGTGCCGTAACTTGTGAACGCGTCCAGATATGGTCAACGGCAACATCGCCCGCGAGTTCTTCGTGTTTGCCCGTGCGTCTAAACGCAGAAGGGGAGGAGAGAGAGAGAGCGCACATGGAACCCACCAGTAAGTCAAGGCGAATAGTACTAAAAATAATATTACATGTTATCAATTAAATGGGCTGTGGTAATATAAAAACATTATGTGAACAAAGGGAGGTACAACAAACAGTGTTGTTCTACGTATGTTGCCTATTGACGTGCGGCTTGAAGGCCCTGGTCGCATGTTCGATCCTCGTCCTTTATTTTTTAATTTGTATATGGGTCCAAATTTGTTTCATGACATGTGGGCCCCTCGGTGTGTAGTTTGTAGCACTTTAATTTGTGGGTCAAAAATTGTTCCATTCCAAGTGGACTATCAGTGTGTAGTTTTGTAGCTTATTTATAATAATTAAAGAGAACAACCGAGTTTTTTGCAATAATACCATGGTGCGACATTGAAGGCGAGAAAGGACGTGCGAGAGAGCGATGACCGAGCCACAGGGAAATCAACTAGGGGAGTTGCGGGGGTTGCAACGGTGTTTCGAGTAGTTGTGGGCCGAATGCTACGAAAATTTAATCTAAACCAACCGGAATAAATGCCTACACAAATTAATCCAAGGTTGGAGTGCCCCTCGCAATGTAAATAGCTCCGGCTTTGCGAGGGATGGAGAGGTAGCTTTAATGTGTGGAAGATACGGCGTGCGAAAGCGAGGTCAATCGAGAGACATATAGATAGAGAGACAAAGTGAGTGTGGTCTGATATTCATTGAACAAATATATATGCTCTGGGAAGATATTGTCCGATTGAGCTTTTGGCAAGGGTGAGGGCTGTAAGATAGAGCTTGAGAGATGATCCAGTCACAGACGTGTAGATATATTTTGTGCGTGGGAGGAAGCAAGGTCAATTGATCACATAGGGTTGTCGTGCGATCGAAAGAGTGAGACGGGTTGTAGAGAGTGACCTAGATAGACAATGTGCGTGAGAGAGTATACAATGTGAATAAGTCGAATTGGGCTCAAACATGGTGATATATCATTTTTGTCCGAGAAAGAGCGAGGTCAATCGAGACATACAAAGAGAGAGAGGGAGAGAGAGAGAGAGAGAGAGAGAGAGAGAGAGAGAGAGAGAGATCATGGCCCGCCATGAGGTCGAAAGAGTGGGGGCGGCTTCGATGGACTGACTTAGATAGACAATCTGCGTGAGAGAGTATAGAGTGTGTCGATCGAGGCCCGAACAGGGAGATATATCATTTGTGTGTGAAAGAAATCGAGGTTAAACGAGACTCAGATAAAGAGAGCGAGATTGAGCGAGTGTGGCCCGCTGTGCGGAAGAAAGAGTGAGATAGTCTCGAGGGAGTGACCTAGATAGACAATGTGCGTGCGTGCGTACGAGAGATTGGGGGGCTAGATAGGCAATGCTTGTATTTAGCACGAGAGGGTGAGAGGGAGAGGGAGAGAGAGAGAGAGAGCTCGACATGGGGTGCAATGGCGGGTGTGTGAGGTAAATACATTTCGTAACATAGTGGAAAAGGGGGGTTGTGTAGTTGAGAGAGTTAGAGATCGAAACATGGAGAGAAAGAATGGATGTGTGTTGGAAATCGATAGCTTCCTAAGGTGGTTAGGAGAGGAAGATTGACCGATACATGAAGTATGTAGTGTGTGTGCGGGGGTGGGGGGGCTAAAAACAACATTTGAATGTAGATAGTACGAGACTTAATATCGATGTTTCAATTCGGTGTACATTGTAAGATTTGAACTGAGGACCATGCATATGGGTAATTATTTCGAATTCGTGCCATACTAGGTTTCGAAGAGCTGGCATTCATTTGATTTGTTGTGCTATTTTTTAGGTCATATGTTTGAATCCATCCAAAAGTTTTCTCACTACCATGGTGTTCATCATATACATATGAATTTGTATTAAAAAAAGTAGTGTGGATACAGTGAAATGCAAAATCCACGTTAGAATTGGAGATCGTTATGTGACACACACTCTAATTCAAATGACTAATTATGTGACACACACTCTAATCGATGTTAGCGTGGATACTGTGGATACCGTTCAATTTTTTTTCAAATAACTCCTCATTAATTATTTTTTAGTATCTCGTTTCGAATGACTAATTATTGCAAGGAAAACACGGGCATGGTAATACATATAGATTCGTTTGCAAATGAAAGAAGATTCGTTTGCATTCTCAAATGTAGGCGCACCAGGTAGACTAGGGTCGTCTCGTGGTGGTCGCGTGTGTCGGACGGCAAAATAAGTTCGTGCTTCCATGTTTCGGATTGAAATATCTGGCGGCCCCAATTCCAGCCCTGCAAAATCTCCCTTCTCCACCTTCCCCTTCCGCGCCCAGATTGCTCAAATCCTTAATTCGCCGCCAACCCAAGCAAAGTTCGAATCGCCCCTCGTCTCGTCTCTTTCCCCACCTCTGTGCCGGACGACGACGACGAAGACGACGGTCGTGCGTCACCACCACACCAGAGCTACCTCATCTACACCCTCGTCCACCACACCGGGTGGTCCACCGACAACGTCGGCCGCCGCAATCGACGTGCCTCACAACCACCGACTTCCACCTCATCAGGCGCGCTTCACCAACGCCGTCTCCCTGCTCACCGGGGCTACTTCACCGAGCACATCGTCGCGCCTTCTCCCCCCGAGGCCGCTGGGGCTTCACCAACGGTCTCGTCCACCACATCGTAGCGCTTCACTGCCACTCAAGATCTACATCCGTGCGTGGCCAGCCAATGCCAGCGCATCACCCTCAACGGCTCTGAAGTGACCCGCACTCTAGCTAGGCGAGCATGCCCAAACGCCGGCCCGAACTAGGTTCCACACATCACTCCCTTGTGCAGTGTTCCGACGATGATTGGATATCCTTTCACTGCTCTCTTAGCTTACACGCCTATCCAACTCCGACTTTAACTCTTATTTCTTCTGGAGATATCATCTGAAACAAGCAAACCATTTTTTAGCGAAGCATGACGGCACTACGGGATCTGGTACACATCCTGCACACACGTATAACCTTGTAAGTATCTGTCCTCTGGTACAACAGCAAGGTCGATTCCTCTTATCTGATCAGCCATTCGCCGTGTCAAAAATGCAGAGGGGGATGCAAGGAGCACAAGGCATGCACATCCAAGCAAGTGGTAACATGGACTTGTACATGGAACATCCCAAGCGCAAGCAGAGCTGCAGTGAGCCTGTACAACAAGCTAGCGCAAGTCCCTGCATTTCATTTAATTCGTACTGGCATTCGTGTATCATTTGTGTGCAGTGGCGGATCCACAAATTCAAGTTACCAGGGGCGAACATTTAACTTAAGAGATACGAAGGCACTTGCACTCCGAAAATCAACATAGCTTGAGAAATGTGAAGCTACATGCACTTTGAAAACCAGCTAATAATCCAAAGTAGTTCAGATTATAAACGCTAAATGATGCAAGCACCAAAAAACACAAAATGCAACATGGTGTACAAGGACTACAAACATGGTATGTACCAGCTTGAATTATTCGTTCTCTGGCTGAAAATATCGAAGTGTAATTGCACCTATAACCAGTGCGCAAATTGCATATCAATATATCTATCCAACACAAGTATGCCAATAGTTTCAAACAACAGATTAGACAAGTATTTATGCTACGTTGTCATGATACGGGGACTTTCTGGTAGATAGCCTCGACGTTTCCTCAAGCCATGAAAATGCACTATAGTTTGCTTGTCATCAATGCCTGCAAATCTCTATGTCTCTCTCAACATAGCAGATCATCATTAGAGACTAAATCCTTCAATGGGAGCTTTCAAAATGCTTGCATTAGATGCCTCATTAGACACTATATGTTCATCACCAGGAGCATGTAAAATGTTTGCATCAAATCCTTCATTACCAGTGTGTTCATTAGACACTTCAGGCTCAAGAACAACATGAGCTTGGATGTTTGCACTGGAAACTTGATTAGATTCATCAGATTCAGTGAGTTCAGTATTGATTGGGGGAGTTATAAAATAAGTAGAAATTGGTTTCATTTTATCATAGATTCCCTACATACAAGCAGTTTTACAACACCGTCAGGTTTAACTATTGGCCATAAAATGAAGAGTTGAATTAGATATAATCAAGGATGTGATGTACCTACTCGTTCCGCATGCTACTCTTGCAAGCTGCGACTGTCCGTTTGCGCAAGCTCGATGCCATGCCCGTGCTGCCGCCGCTGCCTCCCACGTAGGCTACACCCAGGGTTGGATCTTCATCTTCTTGTCCTTTCGTTCGCTTGAAGCCCGGCGACCGCCCTCCAACGAGGGCGCGAGGAAGTGTTGTGTCGGTCTATCCAGCGAGGACTAGGTTAGGAGCGAACCATACTGGAGGCTGAAGCGGATGAATTGGGATTTTTTCTGCTGTCGATCGATATGGGAGGCGCTCGTTTAGGCCGCGAGCCTGCTATAGGGCCTACCTTGCACTTATGTTAATGGCCTATCCAAATTCAAACATTTTTCTTCATTTTTTTACATTGCCTGCTTGTGCGTTGGGACGAACAAAACTAGCATGGGCCAACCTGGACGACTCAAACTAGGTGCACACTTTCAAGCCACCCGAGGCGGTTGTCCATACCAGCCCCTATGGTGGCGTCGCCCCTTTTTGCATGTATGATAGGGGTAGTGAAAAATATTCCAGTGGCGCTTTTGATTTTCCCACAGAATGGTTGAATTGCTTGTTTGTATGAACTGAGTTCGCCAATAATGTGAAGGATGCCAGTCTTCTCATCCTATTGTAGATGGCTTAGATCTCGATATGCCAAAAGTAATCGCATGAAATATACAGTAAAGTCAGTGTGATGTGTGTGGCTACAACTAGTCTGACTACACGTCCTCATATAACATATCAAGAACGCACCATCTTAGCAGATTAACCATTCGACTTACCAATGCAGTGTGGGAAGAAAGAAGTATTGGGACTGCGTATCCAAGCAATTGATGCTATGGACTCCTTTCGTACAACCTTGTAAGCGAAAAAGAAGTTGCAGTGTGCTTGTACAAAGAACTAGCGTAAGTTCAGTTACCCGCTTCTCGGAATTTTAGTTAGCCACTTATTGCAAAATTGTTCAATTACGTTGCCTGGCTTAATTTAGTTTCCTACTGATTACATAATGCCACGACCTGTTAATCCTATTATAGACTGCGCCTATCTATGTGTTTGATACTTACTGTTAAGAATTACCTGTTTGCCTGAACTTAAATAGCTACTTGTTTGTTTAACTCCTTTGCTGCTGCAACAATGGGTTACAATGATGTTAATAACTACTTTTTAGCATCGAATTGAAACTCTTTAATTCCTTGTTTGTTTAACTGGTTTGCTGTTATAACTCCCAGTTGAGATGTTTTGCTAACTTCAACTTTTCTGAATCCAAACGGAACTTTAATGGCAAAACAAGTTAGACCAAAATCAAAGAGCGAGGCCCCATGGACGTTGTATCATCCCACAGCAGTGGCACCGGCCCAATCGTGCATTATGAATTGCCAACTGCTGGTGCTCTAGAGGCTAAACTAGTGGTAGAAAGAGATTCTGCTTCTGCACTTATATATGAAGTTGACATGTTGAGGAAGCAAACAACACAATCAGTAGCAGTACTCAAGACAACCATCAAATATTTGGTGGATTTCAAAACGAAGCAAGCTGAGACTGACCACATTGTTAAGGTCCTGAAGGAAAAAACGAAATTAAATTCCCACTTGGTAAATCATAGGTGAAATGTTCTTTCCATTGTTGAATAACCTTTGTGTTGTTTGTTCTTGTAATCAATCAAACCATTTGTTTTAGAGATCATGTAATAATTGTTTTTTGTTTTTTGGTTTGTAATTTTATTTGAGCAGAAGTCAGTATTAATTGATAAGACTCGGAGACATTTCATTTTGATTGTTGTGCCAGACCTACAAATATGCCAATTGGGCTGAATGTGCATTCAACAATAATAGTAGTATAGATGGACCATAAGTGGTACGCATCGGAAGGGGCCAAGATGCTGTAGTATCTTGGCTAAAAAAAGGATGTTGTTGTAGCAAAGAAAAGTACAACGGCCTGGCTTATGTATGTTAGTTGATATTATTGATCCATATACTCTATAAGTGTTTATATGTCTGTTAGTTCTGTACATTCTTGGTTGATTGACTCGGTATTTGAATCTTGATACATCGCTTGTGTACATATCTAAATGGGAGTACACATTATGCTGCGTGTGACATTTGAAGCCGAACATGAAGTGTTCCAAATATTCGAATTCACCTTAAACTGGATTCTAGCTTCTGAATTTGAGTATCGGCATTTGTAAACCATATTCATATATGACAGTGGAATACATCTTTGTCGTCCTTTTGAAGATATATAAAAACACATAGAATGATTTATAAAGATTCGTATAGGAATACAAAATGGATTCGAATTTAGTTGCCAGGGTAAACATGGATGCTTATTGTCCCAAAATTCGAAAGAAGCGGCAAAATGTCCACTCCCATGTCGGCTCCCCGAAGCCAAGTGTTTGGGAGATGGAAATTACTGTCTACCCACTACATGGACAATCCATCGGCCTGATTTCCACTTCTCTAAATAGGGGTAGGATAGTAACTTCAATTAGACGTGACATGACCACCTCTGAGCCCATTCCGACACGGTGGGCGCCAAACTAGGGCGGCAAAACACATTTGATTCAAGCTCGTCCGAAAGACCTCTGTTTCTCCCTCCATTTCCCAATTCATACACGATGGGCGGCAAAACCAACTCGACTCGGCCGAAATCAATGTAGGCAAATATTTTCAATAGGGGCAGGTTTGTAACTTCACACAGACGTGACACAACCGCCCTACATGTCAGCCCCATTCATACACCGTGGGCGCCAACCACCCTCTCCCGCCCAAAATTGCTCTCGGCAAATATTGGCGAGATGCGAGATTACCATCGTATCCCCAACCGACGAGACGTCCAAATTTTAAACGGGGGCTAAGTTCGTAACTTTCCCATATTTCAGACAGGCGCGTTCCAAAAACATGGTTCCCCGTACCTCTCCCACCATTTTCCCATTCATACACCGTTCGCGCTAGAACACCATCCCCACACCAGCCTCCGTCCGCCACCCCATCCATCGCCACCGTCGTCCACCATATCCATCGCCGCCGTCCTCCACCATGCCGGAGCGCCTACCAAGACCGCGTCGTCCACTGCTAGAGATGGACGTTTCTCATCCACGGCGACGGACCAAGAGCCTTGCATCACGTCCTCTCGCTTCATCGGCGTCGGCGTCCTTTTTGTCGGGGCCGCTCACACGACCTTCTCTTCCACCGCAACGGGACTTATCCCCCGATGCACCCATCTACCATCGCATATCTGCTTCAACGCCACCGAGAGCAATCGCACCCCCGATGCCTACACGGCACCGCAAGAGAGGTGGTACTTCATATCTCCTCAACTTTTTGATCTCAACCAGAAAATAGATCTTAACTTGGTTACTCTACTTTCTTTTCAGCTCTTAGAATTTAGTTTTTAGTTTGAAGCAAACAATGGCTGCTAAATACCATTTCTCCGGTTTCCCCCTTTTATGATCACTATACGATCAGAATACGTGCTTCGTGTCATAATAGCATTGCTCGACCCATCAAGCTAAACAAGCTTAGTTGTTCAAATACGGATCTGATATTATTAAAATAGATTCATTTAATTGGTCAGCTAAATGTTCCTAAATTAGTTTCCAAAATGCATGTTCGCCGCTCGGGTGTGTATCTCTACAGGGTGCCCACGGTGGGCCGGCCCACCTTGGGATTTTGGATCATCCTAGGCCCCGATTCCCCTCTGTTCTGTTGCGCGCTTCCGATCTCTACTCGCCCCAGCCGCCTACCTCGCCGGCGACTTGCTGTCCCCGAACAGCATAACTCTAGGAGGAGACGCCGGACTAACAGGAGGTCAGGAGCCGCTCGCCCAACAGCGTCACCACTACCTGGGCGCGCCGCCGTGACTACCTTCCCGGTCCGTTCAGGGCTCACGCGTGCAGCACCCACTAAGCCAACCTGATTTATCTTGAGATAAGTCCTCAACAGTCAGCAGCCACTCCTCATCACCCATTTTCTAATCGATTCATTACTCATTAAGCAGGACTGTCATTAGGGTTTGTTGTGTGCTCATTGCTACCTACACTTAATGGTTCAGATGAATTTCGGTAATCTTTAGTACCTGTAAAGTTCACAGGGTTTTCAAAATTCCGGCCCCAGGAACAGACACTAGTCATTTTGGATTGTTGGTCGCAGTGACATTGACCCAGATTACTACTGCAAGCCAGGTTTGTTGGCAATTTTACTTGTATTTCTTACTCATTCGATATAATATTCAATTATTCACGTCGATTAGTTGCAAACAATAAGTGCTAGACAAACTTCTTGATTCAGATTTTGGACGGTCTCTTACTGCAGTTACAATTCTGCATACTTGTCCTAGTAAGCTCACAAGTAAATGATTGATTCACTACATCTATGCTTGCCTTGTCATATTTGTTGTCAATATTCTTTTAGGGTGGACTACCCTGTTTCTAAATACTGCAACCGTAGACATGAGTGAATAGTATTTCTCTATATGATCTCTTCAATCATGTGTGGGCAACGAACACTGCATTGTATAGAAAGAAAGTGTCATTTCCAGTTTTTACATAGTCTTCGATCTTTTACATGGAATACAATCTGCCTACTTGCTTTGTGTCGCACTACCAACACTCCACCCTTGAAGCTGAACATTATGGCACTCATAATTCCTTAGTTTATTTGTTCAAATATGAATTTCATATGATTCTAATGTTCCTACTTCAGTTTTGAAATGTGTGTCTGCCTGTTATAGAGACATAAGGGGTTTGTGTTTCTGTGTGTGGTCTGGTCAGCACGGTTGGCGGGTGAACTTTGCATATGCATGGGTTTATAGAGGGAGACTCTTCGAGTTGAATCCGCAATGCACTCCATAGATAATCTGACTACTTTTTATGTTTTCATCAATCTCAGATTCTGAACAGCGTCATAAAGATTATGAGCTTGCGCGCATGAAAAGAATAAAGCAGAACAATGCCATGGCTGTCAAACTTGGCATTAAGGGACTGAAATCAAGTCTGGATGCAATGCAATGGCATTGTTCTGCTTTATTCTTTTCATCAATCTCAGATTCTGAACAGCATCATAAAGATTATGAGCTTGCGCGCATGAAAAGAATAAAGCAGAACAATGCCATGGCTGTCAAACTTGGCATTAAGGGACTGAAATCAAGTCTGGATGCAATGCAATGCAAACGCTCTCCACCTACAGATTCATGCTCAGAATATGATTCTAACAGTGATTTTGAGCTAGAGGGAGACCTAAGTCAATGTAGCTCCCTAGTGGAGGATTCAGAGGAAGATGCCCTATCTTATTCACCCATCAAGGTGCTTGCTTTAACTTTCCAAGGTTATATTTGTCGCACATATCTTGCAACTGATGCTTTGCATTGCATCTACTTTGTTGAACTGCCATTAGCTTAGTTTACACATCGTGTATATGAATACGCCCTGCCTCTCCATTTTCAGTACATATTCCATCTGTCATCATACCATATTTATCCATTCAAATGATGTTCTTGTGTATCGAACGTTCAAAAGGAAGAGGGTGATTGCTGATCGTGGACAAGCACAAGCAAAGTATTTGGAAAAGGTAGTGGCACCTGGTAAATCAAATAGCCCATTAGGTGTAGTTGCAATATCACCTGACCCACAAAACACCCCAACTCTAGCAGACTCTAGCCCTACTACATTGGTCATTTCTAATGCCCCAACTCAGCAGACCCCGACTGCAGCAAACATTATGATTATGCGAGTTGATATAGCACCAGCTCTACGACGCAAAACCCCCATTCCAGCAAAGAGTACACCAAATACAGTTGCCAAATCCCTTTTCGAACCAGAGAGAGCCCCAATTGCACCAAATAGGACCCATGTTCCATTTCTTCCCAGTTTAGAAGACAAAGCTTATATTGTTGTCAGGAACTTTGTGCGCATCTTTCCTTTATGGAAAGATTATACCGCAGACACAGAACAATTTCCAGTCTTCCTCCGCAACTTACGCGTAAGTAATGTACTAATGTTATTCATGGTCATTGCTGCATATGTTCCTGCTGACTGAAGACACAAGATTTCATTCTTTTAAATAGGCGAGAACCAAACTAGATTGTGAAGATGAGCAAGGGTTGGTCGCACTTTCCAAGCACTCGTTGATGAAGTATCGTTCCTACCTGAGGCAAGCGCACTTCGATGGCAAGCCTCTAAACGAAATTTCTGTAAAGTCTCCGGTGCTACATTTATCCGACGGTGACTGGAATAATCTTGTTACACATTGGTCTCGGCTGCAACGTAAGGTACTATCTAAGATATCACATCACAATTTGAACCACATTTCTCCATTTGCCTTAACGTCTCACTTGTACGAAAAAAGTTAGCAGAAGAACATTCATTCTCAACGGACCATAGAATCTCACAACTATACTGCACACTGCATTGCTCTTGTGAGTACCTCTTGCCCTATATGACCATACTTACAAAAAAATGTTGTTTGATTATATAGCATCACTGCACATGTTAGCCTCGTTATCGTCCATTTGGTGGACATTATAAGATCCGTATGGACTCTTACATAAATTTAGAATCAACCCAATGCTTTTGAAGAGGTTTAGCTCTGCAGTCCTCTTGTAAGGACTGAACATCGTCTATCACTGTACTTACATTAACAGCTACTCCCTCCGTCCCATAATATAAGAACGTTTTGTACAGTACACCAGTGTTCAAAACACTCTTGTATTATGGGAAGAGGGATTGGTTCATTGTGTAGCATTCTGCATCTTATCTCCCTCGCCCACCATTTACTAAAAAAGATCAGATCTATATTTAATCCTACCAAAAAGTAGAATACACAGACAATGCCAGTGCAGAAGTGTAGCCCATTGCTCTTGTCAGTACATTTTGTCCTGTAATGCTTGTACTTCCTGGGATTGGTAGTTGATTATGTAGCATCAATCTGCATCTTATCTTCATTATCCTCTATCCCTCCCAGTATTATCATATCTATAATTACTCTCTACAAAATGTAGAGTACACGCAATCCTTATGAAGAAGATTATGTGCTGAAATTCTTGAGTTATCCTTCCCTTGACATGGAGAAGGGCATTCTAAAGCCGGTGTTAACTGTTAATGTAGTCAGTCCTTCTAAAGACTTTATCCTCAACTGCTGTTTAATTTGCTCATACTCCCTATCGTTTACTGCTGTTTAGTTTGCTGTTTCTACCAAAATGCATGTTCGCAAGAACCGTAAGTTCTAAGTTTTACTTGTAAAACCAAATTCCTTATTCATACCATGCACATTACTCAATACTCCCTACATGTATGCTTGTTTTTGTGGATCTATAATCCAGTGTGTGGTGAAGCAGCCCACGTTTGCACCTTGTCATCTCCTGTTTTATCTTACTGCTGTGGCTGATGATATGAACAACATGCCATGCACATTGACCAAAGTAGATACAATGATTTTCTTTGCCCTTCATCTATGCTTGTTATGTTGACATGGTAATCCAGTAGTGTGGTGAAGCTCCCCGCATTATGAACAATGCCAAGTTATGCTATTGATATTTTGAACTTACTCTTTATTTTCTAATTTGAAATTGGATGGAATTGACAGCACAGTTATCATCTTTGTTTATACACGTGCAAAACCTGTCATCTCTCTGCTTTGTTTCAGGGTGATATGCCTGATGGCATGCACAAGTCTGCTGAAGGCTGTGAGACAAACCCAACATATATTGCAGCAAAGAAGGCAAAACATCTTGAAGATAGTGAGACAACCCCAAAGTCTTGTCTTGATGCAGTGTTCAAGTTACTTGAGACTAGCAGTCAGACAAGCTCATATAATTTGTTGTCTGAATCAGTTCGACTTCTTCAGTCCCAAGTTCTAGAAGAAAGGCATTCTGCAACTCAACTTCGACTTGAAGTCCTATCTCTAAGAAAGATTGCAAAGAACACCAATGGGAACCTCATCGCTAAACAACTACACCTGGAAGCTATGACCGACATGCTAGGCCGGTCTCACGGCCTTGCTCAGCAGCTTGTGCAGCACTTCCCTCGCAAGGCTAACCTTTCTTGAACAATCTTGGAAGTGGTCTCGGTTCAGTATTATTTTGTTACCCTGCAATGGTGCCCAGTTTTTGTAATCTGCCTCTTCGTTGCGTGTTATGATCACTGGTGGCGAACTTCGATGCCCAGTGGATGTAATATACCATAAATCCTTCATTGTATAGTGTAGGTTTGTTCTTAATTCTTACTAGTTACTGCCATCATTCGCTATTTGAAAAAAAATCAGATGTAGTCGACCGGGCCGAAACATTCGCCTGTAAGGGGCGTGGTGTTTAGCGGGCCACAATTGGGCCGGCCTGCATCTTTCTTGGACCGAATCATTGGGGCCTTCATACTTTGCGCGAGGCCCACAACTTACATCGGCCTATATTTTAGTTGGGCCTTTTGTGGATCCAGCGCTTAGTTTGGCCCAGGTAGTGTTGGGCCATTAACAGGCTGAATATTGTACTCGCATGTTACGGCCCAGATGAAACCATGGGCCTTTAGCAGGCCGAAATGCATATTGGGCCTCAATTTTCACTAGTCGTCGACGGGCCTTCAGCAGGCTGAAATGTAGACTGGGCCTTTTTGGGCTCAGTTATATCACGGGCAGTTAACACGCCGAAACATATCTCGGGCTCTAGTTGGCCCACTGATATCATGGGCCTTTAAGAGGCCCAAAGTCACGTTGGGCTTAATTGTTGCCACCTTTATCATGGGCCGTTAGTGGGCCCGATGTCTCGTCGGACCATATATGGCCCATGGGCAGCACATGCCATTCCCAGGCCAAAGGACACACCGGGCTGAAATGGGCCCATGTCTACATTGGGCCTCTAACAGGCTGAAAGCCACTGGGCTGTATTTGGGCCCAAATATTCGGCGAACAATTAACGGGCCATATGTGGCTTCGGGCCGTAAATGGATCCAAATATTCGGCAAACAATTAACGGGCCAGATCTGGCTTCGGGCCGTAAATGGGCCTTTATTAAGCAGGCCGTTATTGGGCTGGCCCACTAGTACCTAAGTAAGTACTATGGGCCTTTGACTGGGCTGCCTTTTTAACCTACATGGGCCTTTGTTGGGCCGTACCACGTGTCGATATATCATAGGCTGAAAGACATCATGGGCCATACATGGGTCGGAAGTTAAAACGGGCTAGAATTATACTGGACGGCCCAGATGATGCTAATGGGCCTAATTCGGATAGGCCGTAAATGGGCCCTGGGTTTAGCGGGCTGTAAATGGGCTATATGCGAACAAGCCGTTAACAGGCTTGCCGTGGGCCGGCCCGCCATCTTTTGACCAAGTCAAACGGTCCGGCCTTTTCATAGGAATGGGCCTCTGTTGGGCCGTGCCACGTGTCGACGTATCATAGGCGCTTGGTGTCCAATGAGTGGATGACATATGTCCCAACGGTGAGCCGACACGTGTTTCCCCCAGCCAATGATGATTTTACACGTGGAAAATCCCCATTGGTCGGGGTTGTTAATTGGTTATCGGATCCAAAACTAGACCCGGTAGCTTAACGGCATTCCGTTACGGTGGATGCCACGTGTCGTTCACCCTTGATAAAAGCACTTCGGTGACGCGTGATTTATCGTCATGGAAGTGGACACTTCCATGATGATTATTTTGGTAATGTCATGGAACACTTCTACGACAGCACATGTATGACTATCTTGATTCTGTTATAAAATCGTCATGGATGTACATGGATGACGGAAAACGTGACCTACTGTGACAAACACGTATCATCACGGAAGTTTATTTTTTTTTGTAGTGTCCCCCGCATTGCTCAAATCATTGACACCACCGCAGGACATGACTCGCTGTGCTTTCTCGATGCATATTCCGGATACCATCAAATCAAAATGAAGGAGTCCGATCAAGCTGCAACAGCGTTTATTACCCTATACGGGCCATTCTGCTTCAACACCATGCCCTTCGGGCTCAAGAACGCCGGCGCCACATACCAATGCATGATTCAAACATGCCTGGAGAAGCAGATCGGCAAGACAGTAGAAGCCTATGTCGACGACGTTGTCATCAAAACCAGGCACGTCGAAACACTAATAGACGACTTACGTCTTACATTTGACAACCTCCGTGCATATGACATTAAGCTCAACCCGGAAAAATGTGTCTTCAGTGTCGCCGTTGGAAAACTGCTGGGCTTCATTGTTTCCACTAGAGGAATAGAAGCAAATCCAGTTAAAATCCGAGCTCTGTCACAGTTCGCTACGCCAACAGACCTCAAACAAGTCCAAAAACTAGCTGGTTGCGTGGCAGCGTTAAGTCGCTTTATCTCCAGATTAGGAGAAAAGGCACTACCACTCTATCGCCTCTTATGACACATCGATAACTTCAAATGGATAGACGAGGCGACTGCCGAACTGGAGGAAATAAAGGCCCTCCTAGCAGGCAACCCAATCCTGGCCGCACCAAACGCCGGCGAACCCATGTTGCTATACATATCGGCAACACATCAGGTGGTGAGTGTTGTGCTCGTCATCGAACGAGAACCGGACGGACACAAATTCCCACTTCAAAAACCAGTGTACTACATATCTACTGTCCTCACACCATGCAAATCCCGGTACCCCCATTATCAAAAGATAGCATACGCGGTCTTCATGGCATCCCGAAAGCTACGACACTACTTCCAGGAGTGTTCAATCACGGTTGCCTCTGAAGTGCCACTGAATGACATAATAAACAACCGCGATGCCATGGGCCGGATCGCCAAATGGGCCATCGAGCTACTTCCATTTGACATAACATACAAGCCACGTCGAGCCATCAAATCCCAAGTACTGGCTGACTTCGTCGCCGAATGGACAGAGGCCGAACTCCCTAAAGAGTACGACGCATATTCCAATTGGGTAATTGATGGCTTCTCGCCCCTCGTTGGTTACCCCAAGTGGAAGGTTGAGATGTAGCGTAGCGGCAAATTTCCCTTGGCAAAGACACCAAGGATCGAATCCCGTGAGACTCCGAGGGTCGACAAGTAGGTGTCAACGGCGCCAGAAACTTAGCGGTTGACATGACCTGCACACAGATACAAATAACTTTGCTCCCAACGAGTACAGAGAGGTTGTCAATCCCTCCGGCCTTGTTGTTTACAAAGGATCAAACACAAGAGGTAATAATGATAGCTATGACTGCAACTAGGAAATAAAAACAGGAAGTAAATAGAAGGTGTGATCAATGGTGGTAATATGGACCGGGGTCCCATGATGTTCACTAGTGATGTCTCTCTCCCAAAAGACGATAAAATAGGAAAGCGAGGTAAACAAATTACAGCTGGGCAATTGACAGGATTATGTGCGCAAACCAATGCTAACTATGCTGCAAAGAAAGGTAGAGGCTCAAAAGCATGGGCGGTACGCCAAGGCAAGTAGACTGAAATCCATCTGCATCTACTACTAATCATCCACCTTGAGATATCTATCCAGAACATCTCGCTGGTATTAAGTTGCGAATCCCACCCAAAGTGTAAACTCAAAGCAACAGACAACTGCATTAAAAGAACTTTGCGTAAAGTAAACAATCCTTGCACCCGCAAGTACAAGCACCGTTGTTTTCTCCCTTGTGGCAACTGCACATCCCCTAGACTCATGTTTCTGTCACTCAAGCTAGTCATCAGGGGGCATGAACCCACAATCAAGCATAACGCTCCCTCTTGGAGTTACTACCTACTACTTGGCCAAAGCAATAAACAGCAATGGAGAACATGCTAGAATTACTCAAGAATAAAAATATAAAAGAGGTGAATCAAATATATTACTCACACACAATCTGAACATAATCTCATAATCCATCATATCCCAGCAAACTCACTAAAGCAACAGCAGAAAGATTACATATGTGCCTCGATCATGTAGGGCAGCTCACGAGGTCTAAACCATGAAGAACAAAGAGGGGAGGAGAACATCACATAGCTACTGATCATGGACCCATGGTCCAAGGGGGACTACTCACGACTCATCCGGGAAGCGTCCATGGTGGTGGAGAAGCTCCCGGTGGTGGTTCTTCCCTCCGGCAGGGTGCCGGGAAGAGTTCTCCTGATGCTCCCGATCTTGGAAGCGCTGTGGTGGCGGAACAGAGGCGAGATCGCGAAAAAGGGTTCCGTCCTCGAGGGTTTCGGGACGTGAGGAATATATATGCGAAGGGGGACAGCCAGAGGCGGAGCAGGGGCCCCAGGCGCCCCCCTGGCGCGGCCAGGGGTGGGGCCGCGCCAGGTGGCCGCCTGGGCCACCCCTGGCTCCCCTCTGGCCCCGCTTTGGTTCTTCGCGAAGCTTCCTGTACGCTGATTTTTCCTGTATTTTTCCCGGAATTTTTGGAGCACTTTTAATATGGGGGAAACCTGAAATAGAAAAACAGCAGAAAACAGGAACTGGCACTGTGGTGCACTGAGTTAATAGGTTAGTCCAAATATGATCAAAAGTGTATGGAAGTGCATCAATATCATAGCAATATCACCCGAAATAAGCATGGAGCAAGCAGAAATTATAGATACGTTTTGGACGTATCAACATCCCCAAGCTTAATTCCTGCTCGGCCTCGAGTAGGTAAATGATAACAAGCATAATTTCTGTGGTGACATGCTATCAACCATATAAGAACTTTTTAAGTAAAGCAATCAAGGCATGTAATTCAATTCAAGTCATAACAAGCAAGAGTGTATATTAACATTGTAACAAGCAACATAAGAACATAGAGGTGCAAGAGCTCTCGCTGTCCGTGACATGAATGTCTCCAAATGGTGTTTGCGTGCAAGAAAGGGGATAGGGATATACGAGAGAGTAAAACATAGTTTTTGTATTGTTGAGAACTTAATCTACTAAAGTTTCACACTTGGTCTTCTTTGGAATCTTATCTTGACTCATCCCCAGACCACCAGCCAGGTACAAGTCAAAATGATCCACTCCCTTTCGATATTTTGAGCACTCATGCAATGGATGAGCGTAAGCAAGAAAGTTGACACTTAGGATGGCAAAAAGAGAAAAATGATGAAGGGGGAAGATAAAAAAGGTGTGAAAGGCTCACATTAATGAGGACAATCATCGGCGAGAGAAAGCCAAATGATAGATATGATGTGAGGCGTAGGGATTGCCATGCAACGGATGCACATATTAGCTAAGGTAAGCTCTCCAATGGAACTAGTGGGGGTGCATCCAACTTGCTTGCTCAAGAAGACCAAGAGCTCTTTTGAGGAGGCTCACCATTGGAATATACAAGCCAAGTTCTATAGTGTGAAGGTCCCCACATAGCTATATGCATAAATGATAATCTCTATGGAGTACAAGGTATAAGATGGAGTACGAGTGTGGATCTCTCAAAAGGAATAGTAGTGTGCCCCCTTCTCTCTTTTTATTTCTTTTTCTCTTTTTTCTATTTTTTTATTTTTTTTTGTGGCCTCAATGGCTCTTTCTATTTAACTCTCATTTGTCCTCTTTGGGATCTTTTGATTTTGTCCTCTTTGGGATCTTTTGATTTCTCCTCTTTGGGATCTTTTCCTCACTTTAGGGGCAACACTCTATATATTACAAGAAGTATAGAAGATCTTTCACACTTTACAAAAGTACTCAACATAAAGAAAATGAAACTATCATGATGTATGCAAATGTATGCCTCTGCCGGTGTAGCAGGATATGCAATGATACTAGCGCGTCATGTAGCAATGATTAGGGAAAGGCCCAACTAGCATGCGGCTCATCAATCAAGCAAAAAGCATGTATGACATGAAGATCAAGTCATGAGAAGATGGATGTTGCATGGCAATGTATCTCAGAAAGGCTATGGAAATGCCTTGATAGGTAGGTATGGTGGCTGTTTTGAGGAAGGATATAATGAGGCTTATGATGACAGAGCGTATCGTGCCAAGGATTTGGACGCACCGGCGAAGTATGCGCCAACTCTCGAGGTGAGAAAGGGCAATGCACGGTACCGAAGAGGCTAGAAAAATATGGCTAGGTGGAAGTGTCAACTCTCGAATACTCACATTAGTCCAAAGAACTCATGCACTTATTATCGGTAACTCTCAATCTAATTAGGAGGTTCACAAAGAGACAAGTACCCCGAGGAGGAGTGTATGGGGGTTTGGTTATCCTTGCGTATCCTCGGCTCATGGTACGTGAGTGTACTCTAATATTCGATCCGTCCAAAGATTAGTGATCCATTTAGTAGCTAAAGTTCTCAACTATTTTGTAGGTTTTCGAAAATAAACACGGATTTCCCAAAATACGACATCTATCACTAATAGGCTAAAGCTCTTGACACCAAAAGTTCAGACATTACTCATGGCAATACCTCAAAACTATTACAAGTTACTACTAAAATTAAATAGCAACCTCAATTACCTACTTTAAGTTAAGACACACAACTCAGTGCAACAGGCAAACTCTCTTAACAAGATAAACATGAAAACTCAAGAGAGTTCAGCAACCAACTAAACAAAAGCTCTTTAAAAAGAAAAGCATGAAAACTAAGAGCTAAACATGACAGCAGCTATGGAAAGACAAAGAACACACACAACAAAGATAAGCATGAAAATCCTATGTTGTGTTCTAGGTAGAAGTGGAGCGTGTTTCTCTCCCACACAATAGAAAGCTGGGTTCTAACTTTTTATGAACAGCAAGCAAAGCTAAAGAACTAAAAAGGAAACTAAGAGTAAGACGCTCCAAGCATAGCACATAACGCATGAAGTGATTAAAATATAGTGGAACGAAAGACGAACTGATAATTGTTGATGGAGAAGGGGATGCATGGGGGCATCCCCAAGCTTAGACGCTTGAGTCTTCTTGAATATTTCTTGGGGGTGCACGGGGGCATCCCCAAGCTTGAGCGTTTGACCCTCCTGAATCTTCTTTTATCATCTTCCCTCGCACACTTGAAAACTCCCTTCATACATAACTCATCATAATCTGATTAGCGAGGTTAGTACCCACAATAAAATAATTTTTCCCTACTGGAAATAAAGATAATCTTGAAGAGCTACTGTTTCTCAAGATTGCCAAAAGGTTTTTTGCAAAGAAAAATCAAGCTCAAGGTTTGCAAAACGAAGAAAAGGCAAAACAGGACAGAATCTGTGAAAAACAGACCAGCAGGTAGTAAATAATTTTTTCGGGGCACTTCTGCAACTCAAATAAAAAACTCAGAACAGACGCTCGAAAGCCAATTGTATAGAGCACGCTGTCAAAAAAAATCAGATCAAAAAGATGATCTGGTGATTTTATTCGAATTTTTCTGTCCAAGGACAGAATCTGTTTTCTGGACAGCACGTCACAACTTTTGAACTTTCTTGCAACCGGAGGCTAAACTTGGCACAAAGCTGAAAAGAAAAGATACAATGATGATGCTACTGTAGTAACAAACATCAAGACACAACAAAAGCAAAATAAAACCTAATTCATTGTGGGCTGCCTCCCAAAAGCGCTTTCTTTTATGCCTTTAAGCTAGGCATGATGCAAAAAGAGAAGATCAAGTTTTATCAAGAGTAAGAGAATAGCTAGCCCGTCTAACGGACGCAAAAGGCAACTTAATATTCTTTCTAGGGAAGTGTTACATCCCTTTCTTGAGAGGGAATTGGAATTTTATATTCCCCTCTTTCATGTCAATGATAGCACCAACGGTGCGAAGAAAAGGACGTCCCAAAATAATTGGACAAGAAGGTTCACATTCAATATCCATAATAGTAAAATCAACGGGAACATAATTGTCATTGACAATGATAAGAACATCGTCGATCTTCCCCAAAGGTTTCTTCACGGAAGAATCAACAAGACGAACACCAAAAGAACAAGGATCAAAAGGTTTCAATTTAAGCATATCATACATTCTTTTGGACATAACGGAGGTACTAGCTCCAACATCACATAAAGCATAGCAAGAGAAGTTATTCAACTTAATTTTAATCATAGGATCCCAACCATCTTCTAGCTTTCTAGGTATGGAGGCTTCTACCCTAAGCTTCTCCTCCCTAGCTTTGATGAGAGCATTAGTGATATGCTCTGTGAAGGCAAGGTTAAGTGTGCTAGTGTGGGGATCTCTAGACATCTTGTGAAGAAAACCAATAACTTCAGAAAGGGTGCAATTATCAAAATCAAGGTCACTACTATCAAGTAAAGTGGTAGTGGTGTCCTTTAGGCTCACTTGTTTGGTAGCTTCTATGGTCATGGGAGTTTCTTCTTTTACGGTTGAGGTCATAGCATCACCATTAATAGGTCCAATGGGACTAGGAGTGCATTGGGTGCTAAGAGTTTGGATATCCTCAACAACTTGGATAGTAGCAACAATGTGGTGGGTAGGAAGGCTGTTAATTCTATCTTCTTCCTCCTTTTCTCTAGCCCATCTCTCTTTAAGTTTAGCCATCATCCTAATGTTTTCATTAATTTGCACTTGAATAGCATTCATAGGAGTGGTCTTCCTCTCCTCAAGAGGAGAAGTTCTAATTTTAAGCAACTCTACCTCATGGGCTAAATTGTCTATCTTCGAAGAGAGATTATCTAGTTTGTCTAGTTTTTCTTCTACACTCTTATTGAAGGCTTTTTGGGTAGTGATGAAGTCTTTAAGCATAATCTATAGTTCAGAAGTGGAGTTCTTGGTGCTAGGATAAGCATTGTTGTTCCCATAGGAATTAGAGGGGAACGGTCTAGGGTTGCTACCAAAATTACTCCTATAAGCATTGTTATTGAAATTGTTTCTAGAGATAAAGTTCACATCTACTTGATCTTGAGCAATCAAAGAATTTAAAGGAACATCATGAGGATCAATAGAAGATTGCTTGGAAAGTAGAGACATGATCAAGTCAACTTTTTCATTTAGGGAGGAAATCTCCTCGACAGAGTTTACCTTCCTACATGTTGGAGCGCGTTTGGTGTGCCATTGGGAATAATTGGTCATCATCTTGTCGAGAAGCTTCGTGGGAGCACCAAGTGTAGTTGACATAAAGGTTCCTCCCGCGGCCGAATCTAACAAGTTCCGCGAGGTAAAGTTCAAGCCTGCATAAAAAGTTTGGATAACCATCCAAGTAGTCAAACATGAGTAGGGCAGTTCTTGACAAGAGATTTCATGCGTTCCCAAGCTTGGGCAACATGTTCATTATCCAATTTTTTAAAATTCATTATGTTACTCCTTGATTGGATAATTTTAGCAGGGGGATAGTACTTCCCAATAAAGGCATCCTTGCACTTGTCCCAAGAATCTATACTATTCCTAGGCAAGGATTGAAACCAGATTTTAGCTCCTCCTCTCAAGGAGAAAGGAAAAAGCTTAAGCTTAACAATATCACCATCTACTTCTTTGTACTTTTGCATATCACAGAGCTCAACAAAATTATTTAAGTGCAAAGCAGCATCATCTCCAGCACCGGAGAATTGATCTTTCATAACTAGGTTCAGTAAAGCAGGTTTAATCTCATAAGAAGGTGCTGAAGTGGCAGGTGTAGCAATAGGCGTGTAGATAAAGTCATTGTTGTTATGACTAGTGAAGTCACACAACTTGGAGTTCTCGGTGGAACCCATAGCAGCAGCAAGCAAGATAACTATTTTTGTGATTTTTGGTAAGGGACACTAAAGCAAAAACTGAAAGGTAAACTAACAAGACTAAAAAGCAAAGATAAAAGATAGCGTGCAACTCCCCTATCTTGAAGAGTGGAGTCCCCGGCAACGGCGCCAGAAACTTGCTTGATGGCTTCTCGCCCCTCGTTGGTTACCCCAAGTGGAAGGTTGATATGTAGCGTAGCGGCAAATTTCCCTTGGCAAAGATACCAAGGATCGAATCCCGTGAGACTCCGAGGGTCGACAAGTAGGTGTCAACGGCGCCAGAAACTTAGCGGTTGACAGGACCTGCACACAGATACAAATAACTTTGCTCCCAACGAGTACAGAGAGGTTGTCAATCCCTCCAGCCTTGTTGTTTACAAAGGATCAAACACAAGAGGTAATAATGATAGCTATGACTGCAACTAGGAAATAAAAACAGGAAGTAAATATAAGGTGTGATCAGTGGTGGTAATATGGACCGGGGTCCCATGATGTTCACTAGTGATGTCTCTCTCCCAAAAGACGATAAAACAGCAAAGCGAGGTAAACAAATTACAGCTGGGCAATTGACAGGATTATGTGCGCAAACCAATGCTAACTATGCTGCAAAGAAATGTAGAGGCTCAAAAGCATGGGCGGTACGCCAAGGCAAGTAGACCGAAATCCATCTGCATCTACTACTAATCATCCACCTTGAGATATATATCCAGAACATCTCGCTGGTATTAAGTTGCGAATCCCACCCAAAGTGTAAACTCAAAGCAACAGACAACTGCATTAAAAGAACTTTGCGTAAAGTAAACAATCCTTGCACCCGCAAGTACAAGCACCGTTGTTTTCTCCCTTGTGGCAACAGCACATCCCCTAGACTCATGTTTCTGTCACTCAAGCTAGTCATCAGGGGGCATGAACCCACAATCAAGCATAACGCTCCCTCTTGGAGTTACTACCTACTACTTGGCCAAAGCAATAAACAGCAACGGAGAACATGCTAGAATTACTCAAGAACAAAAATATAAAAGAGGTGAATCAAATATATTACTCACACACAATCTGAACATAATCTCATAATCCATCAGATCCCAGCAAACTCACTAAAGCAATAGCAGAAAGATTACATATGTGCCTCGATCATGTAGGGCAGCTCACGAGGTCTAAACCATGAAGAACAAAGAGGGGAGGAGAACATCACATAGCTACTGATCATGGACCCATGGTCCAAGGGGGACTACTCACGACTCATCCGAGAAGCGTCCATGGTGGTGGAGAAGCTCCCGGTGGTGGTTCTCCCCTCCGGCAGGGTGCCGGGAAGAGTTCTCCTGATGCTCCCGATCTTGGAAGCGCTGCGGCGGCGGAACAGAGGCGAGATCGCGAAAAAGGGTTCCGTCCTCGAGGGTTTCGGGACATGAGGAATATATATGCGAAGGGGGCAGCCAGAGGAGGAGCAGGGGCCCTAGGCGCGCCCCCTGGCGCGGCCAGGGGTGGGGCCGCGCCAGGTGGCCGCCTGGGCCACCCCTGGCTCCCCTCTGGCCCCGCTTTGGTTCTTCGCAAAGCTTCCTGTACGCTGATTTTTCCTGTATTTTTCCCGGAATTTTTGGAGCACTTTTAATATGGGGGAAACCTGAAATAGAAAAACAGCAGAAAACAGGAACTGGCACTGTGGTGCACTGAGTTAATAGGTTAGTCCAGATATGATCAAAAGTGTATGGAAGTGCATCAATATCATAGCAATATCACCCAAAAGAAGCATGGAGCAAGCATAAATTATAGATACGTTTTGGACGTATCAGTAATGTACTTTGAAGGCTCCAAAATTTTGACTGGGCTGGGAGCGGGCGTCGTGTTGACGTCCCCCACGGGAGATATCGTCCAGTATGTGCTCCAAATACTATACACAGACTCCAACAACGCAGCCGAATACGAGGCCTTATTGCATGGTCTTCGGATGGCCGTATCCATGGGCATACAACGCCTGGAGGTGCGCGGGGACTCAAACCTCGCAATATCTCAAATAAATGGCGACTTTGATGCCAAAGATCCAAAGATGGCAGCTTATCATAATGTCGTCTTAAAAATGTCAGTTCCGGTTCGAGGGGCTTGAATTTCATCACGTCGCCCGAGAAAGTAACCAGGCGGCGGACGTCCTTGCTCGCATTGGCGCTAAGCGCGACCCTGTCCCACCTAACATCTTCCTGGAAAGGATTTTTAAGCCATCCGTGGTATGGCAAGGGGAGGGTGGCAACAACAATTCGGATCCGAACACAACCCCAGATCCCGAACACACCAATATCATCGGGGGCTCAGCCACCAAAATTACACCGTCGGCTCATCTCATTATGGCAGTCATTGCCCCATGGACCGAACCTTTCTTGGCCTACATTAATAGGAAGGAACTCCCTGGAGACCAGAATGAGGCCCACTGCATTGTCCGGCGTTCGAAGGCATACAAGGTTCTCGATGGAGAGCTCTACAAGGAAAGTACTACCTGAGTACTTCAAAGAGGTATCTCCGAGGAAGAGGGGAGGCAACTTTTGGCGGAAATTCATGCTGGTCTAGGCAGACACCATGCCGCAGCTCGGGCCCTTGTTAGCAAGGCCTTCCGTATAGGGTTTTATTAGCCGACGGCCCGAGCAGACGCGCAGGGCCTTGTCCAACGCTGCATCGGATACCAACTCTTCGCCAACCAAAGCCATATGCCCCCAACCGCCTTACAAACAATCCCCATTACTTGGCCTTTTGCGGTCTGGGGACTGGACATGGTTGGACCCCTTAAAGGGGGAAACCATAAGAAAAAATATATTTTGGTCATGGTGGACAAATTCACCAAGTGGATAGAGGCCAAACCGGTCAAAATGGCCGAGTCCGGGCCGGTGATAACATTCATATCTGACGTCGTGCATCGTTATGGTGTCCCACACAGCATCATCACTGACAACGGCTCCAATTTCACAGCCAACGAGGTAAAAACCTGGTGTGCTAATATGGGCATTAAGCTCGATTACGACTCTGTCTACCACCCACAAACAAACGGTCAAGTCGAACGAGCCAATGGTCTTATAATGAGTGGCATCAAACCCAGACTAGTGCGGTCTTTGAAAGAATTTGACAAGCACTGAGTTGAGGAGCTCGACTCCATACTCTGGGGGCTGCAGACCACGCCTAACCGTACTACCGGATACACACCTTTCTTCATGGTGTATGGCGTGGAGGCTGTATTTGTTGGAAATATGCCCTAGAGGTAATAATAAAAGGATTATTATTATATTTCCTTGTTCATGATAATTGTCTGTTATTCATGCTTGAATTGTATTGTGCGGAAACAGCGATACATGTGTGAATACATAGACCACAACGTGTCCCTGGTAAGCCTCTAGTTACTAGCTCGTTGATCAACAGATGGTCACAGTTTCCTGACCATGGACATAGGATGTCATTGATAACGGGATCACATCATTAGGAGAATGATGTGATGGACAAGACCCAATCCTAAGCCTAGCACGAGATCATATAGTTCGTAATGCATAAGCTTTTCTAGTGTCAAGTATTTATTCCTTAGACCATGAGGTTGTGCAACTCCCGGATACCGTAGGAATACTTTGGGTGTGCCAAACGTCACAACGTAACTGGGTGGCTATAAAGGTACACAACGGGTATCTCCGAAAGTGTCTGTTGAGTTGGTACGAACCGAGACTGGGATATTGTCGCTCCGTATGACGGAGAGGTACCTCTGGGCCCACTCGGTAAGACATCATCATAATGAGGTCAAAGTGACTAAGGAGTTAGTCACGGGATGATGGATTACGAATCGAGTAAAGAGACTTGCCATGACGAGATTGAACAAGGTATCGGGCATACCGACGATCGAATCTCGGGCAAGTACCGTACCGATAGACAAAGGGAATAACATACGGGATTGAGTGAATCCTTGACACAGTGGTTCATCCGATGATATCATTGAGGAACACGTGGGAACCAACATGGGTATCCAGATCCCGCTGTTGGTTATTGACCGGAGGGTCGTCTCGGTCATGTCTGCGTGTCTCCCGAACCCGTAGGGTCTGCACACTTAAGGTTCGGTGACGCTAGGGTTGTAGAGATACATGCACATGGAAACCCGAATGTTGTTCGGAGACCCGGATGAGATCCCGGACGTCACGAGGAGTTCCGGAAGGGTCCGGAGGTAAAGAATGATATATATAGGAAGTCCAGTTTCGGCCATCGGGTGAATTCCAGGGGTCACCGGGAGTGTCCCGGGACCACCGGAGGGGTCCCGGGGGTCCACCGGGTGGAGCCACCCATCCCGGAGGGCCCCGTAGGCCGCAAGGGGAAGGGGGCCAGCCCCTGGTGGGCTGGCGCACCCACATGGGCCCCCCTCCATGCGCCTAGGGTTGAAACCCTAGGGGGAGGGGGCGCCCCCTATGCCTTGGGGGGGCAAGTCTCCCCCCTCTGGCCGCCGCCCCCCTAGGAGATTGCATCTCCTAGGGCCGGCGCCCCCTGGCCCCTATATATAGTGGGGGGGGGGGAGAGGGCAGCCACACCCCAAGCCTCTGGCGCCTCTCCCCCCTCCCGTCACACTTCCAACTCCTCCAGGAGGGCGCCGGCGAAGCCCTGCAGCTTTTCCTGTTGCATCCACCACCACGCCGTCGTGCTGCTGGATCTCCGTCAACCTCTCTTCCCCCCTTGCTGGATCAAGAAGGAGGAGACGTCGCTGTACCGTACGTCTGTTGAACGCGGAGGTGTCGTCCGTTTGGCGCTGGGATCATTGGTGACGAGGATCACGAAGAGTACGACTACTTCATCCACGTTCCTTCGAACGCTTCCGCACGCGATCTACAAAAGGGTATGTAGATGCACTTCATTATGCTCGTTGCTAGATGACTCCTTAGATTGTTCTTGGTGAAGCGTAGGAATTTTTTTGAATTCTGCTACGTTCCCCAACAGTGGCATCTGAGCTAGGTCTTTGTGTAGCATCTTGCACGAGTAGAACACAAACAAGTTGTGGGCATTGAGTTTGTTCAATTCTCTTGCCGTTACTAGTCCAATCTTGATTCGGCGGCATCGTGGGATGAAGCGGCCCGGACCGACCTTACACGTACGCTTACGTGAGACTGGTTCCACCGACAGACATGCACTAGTTGCATAAGGTGGCTGGCGGGTGTCTGTCTCTCCCACTTTAGTCGGATCGGATTCGATGAACAGGGTCCTTATGAAGGGTAAATATAAATTGACAAATCACGTTGTGGTTTTGGCGTAGGTAAGAAACGTTCTTGCTAGAAAACCTATAGAAGCCACGTAAAAAACTTGCAACAACAATTAGAGGTCGTCTAACTTGTTCTTGCAGCATGTGCTATGTGATGTGGTATGGCCAAGAAGTTGTGATGAATGATATATGTGATGTATGAGATTGACCGTGTTCTTGTAATAGGGAATCACGACTTGTATGTCGATGAAAATGACAACCGGCAGGAGCCATAGGAGTTGTCTTAATTATTGTATGACCTGCGTGTCACTGAATAACGCCATGTAATTACTTTACTTTATTTCTAAACGTTAACCATAGTAGTAGAAGTAATGGTTGGCGTGACTACTGATGGCTTCTCGCCCCTCGTTGGTTACCCCAAGTGGAAGGTTGAGATGTAGCGTAGCGGCAAATTTCCCTTGGCAAAGATACTAAGGATCGAATCCCGTGAGACTCCGAGGGTCGACAAGTAGGTGTCAACGGCGCCAGAAACTTAGCGGTTGACAGGACCTGCACACACAGATACAGATAACTTTGCTCCCAACGAGTACAGAGAGGTTGTCAATCCCTCCGGCCTTGTTGTTTACAAAGGATCAAACACAAGAGGTAATAATGATAGCTATGACTGCAACTAGGAAATAAAAACAGGAAGTAAATAGAAGGTGTGATCAATGGTGGTAATATGGACCGGGGTCCCATGATGTTCACTAGTGATGTCTCTCTCCCAAAACACGATAAAACAACAAAGCGAGGTAAACAAATTACAGCTGGGCAATTGACAAGATTATGTGCGCAATCCAATGCTAACTATGCTGCAAAGAAAGGTAGAGGCTCAAAAGCATGGGCGGTACGCCAAGGCAAGTAGACCGAAATCCATCCACATCTACTACTAATCATCCACCTTGAGATATCTATCCAGAACATCTCGCTGGTATTAAGTTGCGAATCCCACCCAAAGTGTAAACTCAAAGCAACAGACAACTGCATTAAAAGAACTTTGCGTAAAGTAAACAATCCTTGCAACCGCAAGTACAAGCACCGTTGTTTTCTCCCTTGCGGCAACAGCACATCCCCTAGACTCATGTTTATGTCACTCAAGCTAGTCATCAGGGGGCATGAACCCACAATCAAGCATAACGCTCCCTCTTGGAGTTACTACCTACTACTTGGCCAAAGCAATAAACAGCAACGGAGAACATGCTAGAATTACTCAAGAACAAAAATATAAAAGAGGTGAATCAAATATATTACTCACACACAATCTGAACATAATCTCATAATCCATCAGATCCCAGCAAACTCACTAAAGCAACAGCAGAAAGATTACATATGTGCCTCGATCATGTAGGGCAGCTCACGAGGTCTAAACCATGAAGAACAAAGAGGGGAGGAGAACATCACATAGCTACTGATCATGGACCCATGGTCCAAGGGGGACTACTCACGACTCATCCGGGTGTCACATCCCCAGTTCTGGTCTCCTTTGGTCCAGTTAGTCTTGTGTTGCATCATGTTTAAATTTCTCTTAAACTGAAATGGGGATGACTAAACCCTAGCACCAGATGAAACCAACTAGGTTCAAAATTCAAATCTTTTCAATGAACCCAAAATGCTCTTTGGAAAAGTTCATCATTTTTGGATTGATTAAAAACCTCTGCCAAAAATGTTGCACATATTTCTAGGACCATTCTGGATTTTTGAATTAAATCATATCTTAATTGCATTTGGGCATTTAAATCTTATATATTATTTTAAATGCTCAAATAATCCCAAACTGAAATGTTCCATGTTGGTTATATGCTAAACAGTGGGCATGAGCAGTTTGGTGATTTTGAAAGTGCCTAAGTATTTTTAATAAAGCCCTGAACAAAATAACAAAATAGAAAAACAGAAACAGAATTAGATAGGAGAAGGCTTACCTGTGCAGCCCACCTGCTGCGGCCCAACACTGCTGCCAGCCCGGCCCAGAAGGCAGCCCAGCTGCTCCACCGTCTTCAACCTCCTGCCAGTAGGCAGGAGGGCGTGTGCCCGGCGCCCGCAGCCACGCGCCGGCCACCTCCTCCCTGCCTGCTTCCTCCCCGACGCCCTAGACGAGCGCCACGCACCCCTGGAACCCCCTGGACACTACTCTCCCCTCCTCTGCTCTCTCCCTCGTCCCCTCACACCATGGCCGAACGCCACCATCGCCGCCGCTCGCCGTAGCCATGGCCACCGGCCACCGCATGCCTCGCAACCATGCCCAGAAGAACCGCCGCAGCTCCGTCTTCCTACTTCATTGACGTACCCAAGCTGGGGAGCACCCCAACGCCTTCAACGCCGTCGTTCCCCTCCTCTGCACCCGGTGATCGCCGCCGACGATTCGCCGCCGTCAGGCCGCCCCCGGGCTCGCCGTCTTCTTCAAGCTAACCGCCGTGAGCCCCTCTTGCTCTTCCCCCTATCCCCTTACCCACGCGCATGCCGTAGCTCCAACCCCACCGTGCCCGAGAACCTCCCGCCGCCGGCGATGTCACCGCCGACGCTGCAGCCTCTGGGGCTTGAAAACGAGCTCGCCATCGCACTCCTTGCACTCCCGCGCTTCGGGCAGGGCCATCCGTTGCTCCTGGAGTGGCCCGTAGCGCCGTCTCGATCATCGCCCGAACTCCGGCGCCGCCAAACCTCGTCGCCGGTCACTTTCCGGCCACCCCGCGGCCTCCCGTTTGGTCCTTTGGATGCGGAAGATCCCCAGCAACGCGTAGGACCAAACGGCGGTCGTTTTGGTCGCCGTGGGACGAAACCCGAACCCTCCGCCGCATTTGGTCTCGCCGGCGACGAGCCGCCGGCGTATCTGCCCTCTTTGACCGGTGGGTTGACCACCTCGGGTCACTGACGCATGGGCCCCACGCCCTTAGTCAACCACTGACTCACTGACGTGTGGGGCCAGTTCCTGCTAATTACCTAGTTAGGTTTAATTAACATAGGATTAGCCCTGACTCACTGACGTGTGGGCCCAGGCCCCTAGTTAATTAGAGTTAGGTTTAACTTAGTGCTAACTAATTTAGTTAATTAGTTTAGACACTGACTTGTGGGTCCCAGCGGTCAGGTTTGACCTGGGCTGGCGCCTTTGACCTGCTGACGTAGTGATGATGTCACTATGATGTCATAAATGCTTTTCTGGATTTTAAATAAATCTTTAGGATTTATTTATTTCAGAAAATAGCCAAAACTTCTAAAAATCATAGAAATTAATCCATAACTCAGATGAAAATAATTTATATATGAAAATTGATCAGAAAAATTCAAGGAATCTGTTTATGGCATTTTCATGCATGTTTGAACAAGTTAAACCTGCTGATCAGGTCAAACCAATTAAATGGCATTTAAAATAATCACATATGAAGTTTGAATTCGAACCTTTGGTTCAAACCAGCTTCATTTAATTGTGTTGCTAGTTGCATTAGCTCAATCAACAGCATATTGACATGTCATGATCATGCATCATATTGTTGCATTGCATTGATTGTGTTCTTCCTCTGTTTGTCGGTTTTGTCCCCTCTCAGTAGACGATGTTTCGACGATGAGTTCGATGACACCGATGAAGACTCATTGTTATCTTCAGAAGTGCCAGGCAAGCAAAACCCCATTGAGCATTCCGATACAATCCCAATCTCTCGCTCTTGCTCTCTTTTACTGCATTAGGACAACAACGCTTCAACTGTTACTTGCTGCGGTAGTTGAACCCCTTTCCACTACATGACCCGTCATTGCCACAGTAAATAGTTGAAACCCACTAGTATGAGTAGGAGTTGTTTGAGCCATGTTGTGCCTACTCATTCATGCTTTCTGGTTATGCCTGCTATTGCTTAGAGTTGTGTCAGGTCTGATTCATCGGGGATGAATTGGAATGTGGTGAACATGTCCTACTGTTGAGAGATAAGTGTGTGAACACGATTTGGTAAAGGTAGCGATGAGAGGCCATGTAGGAGTACATGGTGGGTTGTCTCATTGCAGCCGTCCTTAGGAACTGAGTTCTGTGTTGGTTGGTCCATGAAACAGCTACTACCACACATTGGGATCCTTAATTGACTCTCTCGACTTATTAATCAACATGATCTCTGTCCAGGAGTTGCAACTAGTTTCTGGTGTTTGTAGTTTACTGGAGGTCGTGCGCAGCACTGACCCTCGGGGTGGGCTGTGACACGACAGGTACGTGGCACGGTGTACCGATTGCCCGTTTGGTGATGCGGGAACCCTGTACACATCGTTTGGGGCCGTGAGCGACACCCCGGCCGGATCTCCCCACGGATGGAACCCAAATAGGCGATAAACCTGGACGAGAGACTTGTGTGGTTAGTCAGGTCGTGGCCGACACCCTCGCTGGGCCTCCGCTTGAAGGTTGCCGAGTACATGTCGTGTAAACGGCGGTAAGTGGTGAGAGCGTGTGTGAAGAAGTACACCCCTGCAGGGTTAAATATAATCTATTCGAATAGCCGTGTCCGTGGAAATGGACTTCTGGGTTGCCTATTACAGTTCATAGACAAGTGAAAGTGGATACTCTAAAACGCGCAAGATAAGCGTGAGTGCTATGGATGGCCTTCTCGTAGGGAGACGGGAGCGGATCCATAGTGGTGTATTTTTTGGTGAATTTGTGGACTCGTGTGCGCCACCTCAAAAGAGTTACTTTCAGCCGTAGTTTAGGATAGCCACCGAGTCAAAGCTGGCTTGCTGCAGTCAAACTCCCCCACCCCCTTTGTTGATACCGATGCATATGTAGCTAGTTCTTATGTAAGTCTTGCTGAGTACCTTTGTACTCACGTTTGCTTAATTTATGTTTTTGCAGAGAGACTTCAGTCTCGCTAGTGGTTCCGCGTGGACTTCGACGTTTAGCTTGTTACCTCAGCTACGATCTTGTGCCCTTGGGAGGGTCTTGTAGATAGTCAGGCTTCTTAGTCTTTTCCATTTGTAGATGTCTGTACTCAGACATGTAATGCTTCCGTTGCCTGTATGCTCTGTATGTTGGGTCATGTGACCTCTGATTGTAATAAATGCTATGATGGCTCTTCTGGGCCTTTATCTATATGAGTTGTTGAGTTATGTTGTGATGCCATGTTGTATAGCACATACTTGCATGTTATGCGTACGTGTAATGTGTATTGCTATGTGTGGGATCCGACACCTAGTTGTTTACCCTTGGTAGCCTATCTTACAGGGAAATGTCTCCTAGTGCTTCCACTGAGCCTTGGTAGCTTGCTACTGCTCCGGAACACTTAGGCTGGCCGGCATGTGTCCTTCTTCGTTCCTGTGTCTGTCCCTTAGGGGAAATGTCACGCGTTGTTCCTTTAAGTCCTTGTAGCTTGCTACGACTTGGGTTCATACGTTGATGACCGACACGTTCGTTGCTGGGTCATGTATGCCTGTCTCTGTAATTTAGTGCCACTTTTGGTTTATAACTGGTCATGTCGGCCCGGGTTCTCTGTCATATGGATGCTAGCGACACTATCATATACGTGTGCCAAAATGCGCA
>LR738709.1:451837703-451854750 GCA_902687465.1 Secale cereale
TGTCCGAGTCATCCCAGGTTTCTAATAGTCTGATGCATTTGCAAATCCCTTCTTCCTGTTCCGATGCTCCTTTGGGCCAGATTAACCACACTAGTCGTTATGTTGAGGTACTTTGTTACCTCGACAAATGGTTGGACTTATTATTATGACCCTAATGTGTCTTAGAAGATTACCCAGTAATGTAACAATACCTTGTATCCTCAGTGTGATGATTCTGGCCGTCATTCCCGAAAGCATCCCGTGATGCTATTTAGTTGGTAGGTAATCTATTCCTGGGTTCTTGAACCCGAGCTTCACCCTACTTACTTCATGTTGATAGTATTTGCTCGTTCCTTCAGGATATTAGTAACCTTGTGATAGTCCTTGAGGTCTGTGGTATATCCTTCTTCCAAATACCATGAACCATCATGGCAGAAGTTCTTCTAAACCAAAAGATCACAACCAGAGTGCTCCTGAGTAGTACTCCATTCATATTGTGACTCTGCCAATTCTACTTTCTGCATGGGTTATCTGGAAGAAATATGTTGAACTCGTTCGACATGTTAATCTATGCATCCACAACTCAGAAGTTATATGTTCTTTGAGTTGTCCCTTTTCAACTGCTTTATGACCTTCGTCTATCAGTTGATAGTCAGGAGTAATCGTGCACTTGTGTTCATCGATGCCTTTTACTCTTGTGGTCCGTCAAGCCATTCTATTCTGGAATGACTAGGAGAAACAAACTCCAGCACCTTATCCATATCTAGGATTGGGTCAAAGAAGTTGTATTTCGCAGATAAAGAACGCTAATCCAGCTTCTAAATTGTTCTATTCTGGAGTATTACCATCTTTATGTCAAGAATGTCATGAGAATTGCACATCATCCTATGAACTCTTGATACAGTAATACTTCTCACCATCATCGTCCATTCTTCGGTCTCTGCGTTGTTATAACCGGAATACCGACAAGTGAATTGTGATGTGTGAAATCAATACCCCTAGCAATCTCGCTGCTTGGCGGTTAATGGACGACAGTCTCATTCTTAGCGTGTTGACTATTGAATCACCATTCTAAGATTGATCGTGTTACCTAGTCCACTTTCCTGGTGCACTCCTTGATTGATGAGTTAGGAATTTGTTAAGTCCTTGCTCATTTGATCGTATCGTCTTGTTTTGAAAAGCAAGATTGATCTCGAGCTTAGTAACATATCGGTGGTTTGTGATTTTCTGAATGTCTTCTCGGAAGTATTACCAGGTTGTCACCTGACCGCTATGTTAAGTTCGTGATCAAGTTGGTTTCTTATAAACCACCACTTCTCCAAGAATCTGTGATGGATATCCTGAGCTAGCCGGTTAAGCTAAACGACAACTTGGAGAGTTGGAAGATAAAAGCTTGCCTGACTTAGTTCCTTCCAAGGGATATCTTTTGTGTGTGTGTTGAAGAAAGATGATATCTTGATCGATTGATCCTCGTGATCAATTGTTGGGTCTATTGTCTTACTAAAACTTTGATTTGAGTGTGGGCTATCATCAAATCAAATCAGAACCAACGATGCTCTTAATGTTGTCTTACTCGTGGTTGATCCCTCGAGCATACACCATTACATCTATTGGTCTGACCAATACTATCACTTGTTCACATAATTATGGAATTCCATCTCCATGGAAACCTGGATGAATTGTTGTTGAGCCCATCAGCAACACTGCTATCTTATCCATGATTTTGTAGGACATTAAGCTAGTGTCGGAAACTTTGCAAGCATTGCCTTCGTGTCCCGTTCATGAGGTATATGTTGGATTAGAGAAGAGATTTTCCCAAATTCATGTGTAATTGATGCAAGTTGTCACCGTGAGTTCGAGAAAGTTGTTTTGCTTCCTGTGGAATCATCCCAAGTCAGTCATGCATACGTGCGAAGTATCTTGTGGTTTGGAGCTTTGCAACCTTCACTCCATATGTATCCCTAGCACACCAAGCAACTGATTGATTGTCTTAGGAGAAGAAGTTCCTTCCTAAGATCCGGACTTATGTAAGGACTTCGTTATCCGCAATGATGGTTCCCCAACCCGAACTTGGTAGTGTTTCATTGTAAGACTACTACGTGGTCATGTTTGTCTTGGACAACGTGTTCACACGTATGTAGCAGAACCAACTCATGTTTTGGAGCTGCTATCGTAGTTCATTTCCCGAGAATCTCGCAATGCCATCTCGCCGAATTGTGTTGTAAACTTTCATTTTTCTTCCTAGACTCGATGAGTCTGGAATATCCTGACACCAACCAGAACTGAATCTCAGGCAGATATGATGGTTGGTGCATTTCCCAAGAACTATAATTTGGTCTCTCGATAACCGGTAAAGTGGATGTCGTGGCCAACACACCCAGCCGGAAGACCTATTGTTGTAGAATCTTGATTGAAGAAGTTGGCCACCTCCCCATAAGGATTTCGTAGGATTTACTCCCTAGTTGTCCCTTATGGATTCTTGTGCTTCCGAAGTCCGACCTTTACTTGATGTTCACGATACCAAACATATCTATGAATGGTTTACACTAGCACATCAAGGAGAACATTCGAAGCGGAGTGCTAAATGTCTCTCGGTTGATCATCCAGATTTCGTCCCCTTGGCCTCGCCAAGGTGAAATCCGAGAAGGTGTTATCTTCCTTTGCATCTGCATCATCCATCATTATTCATCATGGTAGTATGTGATGTTGCCAGGATCCTTGACACGGATATTGGTAAAACTTTGATGAATATGGGAATGCTCAAGTTCTTGAGAGCACGCACAAACACTAGGTGTTATCACCGGCACTCACCGGGATTGCTCCCAGTGCTCTTGGTTATGCTATAACCCCTCAAGAGTAGATTTACTCTCTACTGTTGGGATTCTTCCCAGTTACCAGAATCATTCCCAGCATTTGCATTTGTTCCCAGCTTGCACCGCCAATGTGCCAATTTTCCATGGGTTGCCCTTCTCAGCAACTGCTGTTTAGGATTATCTTCAAGAGTGGACTTGCCATGGATCCCATCCATTTCCGGCGATAAGAAAAATCAACCTTGGCTTTGTCCTTTACAAGGAAGTTCACATCATCCGTTTTGGCCGAGAATGTCATTCCTTCGGACTCCGTCAAACGATTGATTGTGTTTGCCTTAGGCTGGTATAGGGAGTTCCAAGGATCTCTATATCAAAAGTAATTCTTTTTGCCACTTAAAGGAGTAACTCTACGAGTCACCTTCTCTAAGGTACCCCGCTTGGTGACATCGATCACCATCTTCTTAGGTGTGGAATTATTGCCACTAGGTGAACCTTCATCGTTTGTTTCACTCCATTCCCCTGGAGGCGTACTCCGTGTCTCAGCTCAAGAGATGTTTCAACGTCTCACCCCATGAGTTGATCTTGAATTGCTCGATCTTCGAGAAGATCAAATCCTGTAGAACTCACGTTCTTTTGTTATCGTGTTGGATGAAGCTTTGAATTTAAAGATGCCAAGATCTACAGGATGCAATGAATCAACATTTTCGAGGAGGGAACCGGGATCGAGAAGATTGTGTTAGATAGTGTCCCCTCTGATTTCTTATCTCACGTCCTGAATCTCGGGACGAGATTCTTGTTTAGTGGGGGTGAGTTGTCACATCCCCAGTTCTGGTCTGCTTTGGTCCAGTTAGTCTTGTGTTGCATCATGTTTAAATTTCTCTTAAACTGAAATGGGGATGACTAAACCCTAGCACCAGATGAAACCAACTAGGTTCAAAATTCAAATCTTTTCAATGAACCCAAAATGCTCTTTGGAAAAGTTCATCATTTTTGGATTGATTAAAAACCTCTGCCAAAAATGTTGCACATATTTCTAGGACCATTCTGGATTTTTGAATTAAATTATATCTTAATTGCATTTGGGCATTCAAATCTTATATATTATTTTAAATGCTCAAATAATCCCAAACTGAAATGTTCCATGTTGGTTATATGCTAAACAGTGGGCATGAGCAGTTTGGTGATTTTTGAAAGTGCCTAAGTATTTTTAATAAAGCCCTGAACAAAATAACAAAATAGAAAAACAGAAACAGAATTAGATAGGAGAAGGCTTACCTGTGCAGCCCACCTGCTGCGGCCCAACACTGCTGCCAGCCCGGCCCAGAAGGCAGCCCATCTGCTCCACCGTCTTCAACCTCCTGCCAGTAGGCAGGAGGGTGTGTGCCCGACGCCCGCAGCCACGCGCCGGCCACCTCCTCCCTGCCTGCTTCCTCCCCGACGCCCTGGACGAGCGCCACGCACCCGTGGAACCCCCTGGACACTACTCTCCCCTCCTCTCCTCTCTCCCTCGTCCCCTCCCACCATGGCCGAACGCCACCATCGCCGCCGCTCGCCGTAGCCATGGCCACCGGCCACCGCATGCCTCGCAACCATGCCCAGAAGGACCGCCGCAGCTCCGTCTTCCTACTTCATTGACGTACCCAAGCTGGGGAGCACCCCAACGCCTTCAACGCCGTCGTTCCCCTCCTCTGCACCCGGTGATCGCCGCCGACGATTCGCCGCCGTCAGGCCGCCCCCAGGCTCGCCGTCTTCTTCAAGCTAACCGCCGTGAGCCCCTCTTGCTCTTCCCCCTATCCCCTTACCCACGCGCATGCCGTAGCTCCAACCCCACCGTTCCCGAGAACCTCCCGCCGCCGACGATGTCACCGCCGACGCTGCAGCCACCGGGGCTTGAAAACGAGCTCGCCATCGCACTCCTTGCACTCCCGCGCTTCGGGCAGGGCCATCCGTTGCTCCTGGAGTGGCCCGTAGCACCGTCTCGATCATCGCCCGAACTCCGGCGCCGCCAAACCTCGTCGCCGATCACTTTCCGGCCACCCCGCGGCCTCCCGTTTGGTCCTTTGGATGCGGAAGATCCCCAGCAACGCGTAGGACCAAACGGCGGTCGTTTTGGTCGCCGTGGGACGAAACCCGAACCCTCCGCCGCATTTGGTCTCGCCGGCGACGAGCCGCCGGCGTATCTGCCCTCTTTGACCGGTGGGTTGACCACCCCGGGTCACTGACGCATGGGCCCCACACCCTTAGTCAACCACTGACTCACTGACGTGTGGGGCCAGTTCCTGCTAATTACCTAGTTAGGTTTAATTAAAATAGGATTAGCCCTGACTCACTGACGTGTGGGCCCAGGCCCCTAGTTAATTAGAGTTAGGTTTAACTTAGTGCTAACTAATTTAGTTAATTAGTTTAGACACTGACTTGTGGGTCCCAGCGGTCAGGTTTGACCTGGGCTGGCGCCTTTGACCTGCTGACGTAGTGATGATGTCACTATGATGTCATAAATGCTTTTCTGGATTTTAAATTAATCTTTAGGATTTATTTATTTCAGAAAATAGCCAAAACTTCTAAAAATCATAGAAATTAATCCATAACTCAGATGAAAATAATTTATATATGAAAATTGATCAGAAAAATTCAAGGAATCTGTTTATGGCATTTTCATGCATGTTTGAACAAGTTAAACCTGCTGATCAGGTCAAACCAATTAAATGGCATTTAAAATAATCACATATGAAGTTTGAATTTGAACCTTTGGTTCAAACCAGCTTCATTTAATTGTGTTGCTAGTTGCATTAGCTCAATCAACAGCATATTGACATGTCATGATCATGCAACATATTGTTGCATTGCATTGATTGTGTTCTTCCTCTGTTTGTCGGTTTTGTCCCCTCTCAGTAGACGACGTTCCGACGATGAGTTCGATGACACCGATGAAGACTCATTGTTATCTTCAGAAGTGCCAGGCAAGCAAAACCCCATTGAGCATTCCGATACAATCCCAATCTCTCGCTCTTGCTCTCTTTTAATGCATTAGGACAACAACGCTTCAACTGTTACTTGCTGCGGTAGTTGAACCCCTTTCCACTACATGACCCGTCATTGCCACAGTAAATAGTTGAAACCCACTAGTATGAGTAGGAGTTGTTTGAGCCATGTTGTGCCTACTCATTCATGCTTTCTGGTTATGCCTGCTATTGCTTAGAGTTGTGTCAGGTCTGATTCATCGGGGATGAATTGGAATGTGGTGAACATGTCCTACTGTTGAGAGATAAGTGTGTGAACACGATTTGGTAAAGGTAGCGATGAGAGGCCATGTAGGAGTACATGGTGGGTTGTCTCATTGCAGCCGTCCTTAGGAACTGAGTTCTGTGTTGGTTGGTCCATGAAACAGCTACTACCACACATTGGGATCCTTAATTGACTCTCTCGACTTATTAATCAACATGATCTCTGTCCAGGAGTTGCAACTAGTTTCTGGTGTTTGTAGTTTACTGGAGGTCGTGCGCAGCGCTGACCCTCGGGGTGGGCTGTGACACGGCAGGTATGTGGCACGGTGTACCGATTGCCCGTTTGGTGATGCGGGAACCCTGTACACATCGTTTGGGGCCGTGAGCGACACCCCGGCCGGATCTCCCCACGGATGGAACCCAAATAGGCGATAAACCTGGACGAGAGACTTGTGTGGTTAGTCAGGTCGTGGCCGACACCCTCGCTGGGCCTCCGCTTGAAGGTTGCCGAGTACATGTCGTGTAAACGGCGGTAAGTGGTGAGAGCGTGTGTGAAGAAGTACACCCCTGCAGGGTTAAATATAATCTATTCGAATAGCCGTGTCCGCGGAAATGGACTTCTGGGTTGCCTATTACAGTTCATAGACAAGTGAAAGTGGATACTCTAAAACGCGCAAGATAAGCGTGAGTGCTATGGATGGCCTTCTCGTAGGGAGACGGGAGCGGATCCATAGTGGTGTATTGATTGGTGAATTTGTGGACTCGTGTGCGCCACCTCAAAAGAGTTACTTTCAGCCGTAGTTTAGGATAGCCACCGAGTCAAAGCTGGCTTGCTGCAGTCAAACTCCCCCACCCCCTTTGTTGATACCGATGCATATGTAGCTAGTTCTGATGTAAGTCTTGCTGAGTACCTTTGTACTCACGTTTTCTTAATTTATGTTTTTGCAGAGAGACTTCAGTCTCGCTAGTGGTTCCGCGTGGACTTCGACGTTTAGCTTGTTACCTCAGCTACGATCTTGTGCCCTTGGGAGGGTCTTGTAGATAGTCAGGCTTCTTAGTCTTTTCCATTTGTAGATGTCTGTACTCAGACATGTAATGCTTCCGTTGCCTGTATGCTCTGTATGTTGGGTCATGTGACCTCTGATTGTAATAAATGCTATGATGGCTCTTCTGGGCCTTTATCTATATGAGTTGTTGAGTTATGTTGTGATGCCATGTTGTATAGCACATACTTGCATGTTATGCGTACGTGTAATGTGTATTGCTATGTGTGGGATCCGACACCTAGTTGTTTACCCTTGGTAGCCTATCTTACAGGGAAATGTCTCCTAGTGCTTCCACTGAGCCTTGGTAGCTTGCTACTGCTCCGGAACACTTAGGCTGGCCGGCATGTGTCCTTCTTCGTTCCTGTGTCTGTCCCTTAGGGGAAATGTCACGCGTTGTTCCTTTAAGTCCTTGTAGCTTGCTACGACTTGGGTTCATACGTTGATGACCGACACGTTCGTTGCTGGGTCATGTATGCCTGTCTCTGTAATTTAGTGCCACTTTTGGTTTATAACTGGTCATGTCGGCCCGGGTTCTCTGTCATATGGATGCTAGCGACACTATCATATACGTGTGCCAAAATGCGCAAACGGTCCCGGGCCAGGTAAGGTGGCACCCGTGGAATACCGTGCGTGAGGCCGCAAAGTGATATGGTGTCTTACAGGCTAGACCTGTGTGACTTAGGATCGGGGTCCTGACAGCTTTGGTATCAGAGCCTGACTGCCTGTAGGATTAGCAAGCCAAACTGGTCGAAGTCGTGTCTAGAAACTCTTTAGTTATGTAAGGGAATTGTTTGTGGAAGGGAACGTAAGGCTCTTTTTACTCCTTTGCCCTATGACTTCTGATCTGAGTCACCTTCTTCTTTCTACGGGGACTAAGAACTAGGATTCTCATTCTATTTATTAGGATCACGTCATTGTGGATTCAACCCTCAGTTCCGTTTCTACTACTTCTGTTTGCTTAACTATTGGTCTCAGAACCTTGACGTGATGATGTTAAGTGGATATGCTACCCTTTTTGCTTGGATCTCAAAAGTATTTCGAGCATTTGCAGTCGTTATGCTGTCCGAGTCATCCCAGGTTTCTAATAGTCTGATGCATTTGCAAATCCCTTCTTCCTGTTCCGATGCTCCTTTGGGCCAGATTAACCACACTAGTCGTTATGTTGAGGTACTTTGTTACCTCGACAAATGGTTGGACTTATTATTATGACCCTAATGTGTCTTAGAAGATTACCCAGTAATGTAACAATACCTTGTATCCTCAGTGTGATGATTCTGGCCGTCATTCCCGAAAGCATCCCGTGATGCTATTTAGTTGGTAGGTAATCTATTCCTGGGTTCTTGAACCCGAGCTTCACCCTACTTACTTCATGTTGATAGTATTTGCTCGTTCCTTCAGGATATTAGTAACCTTGTGATAGTCCTTGAGGTCTGTGGTATATCCTTCTTCCAAATACCATGAACCATCATGGCAGAAGTTCTTCTAAACCAAAAGATCACAACCAGAGTGCTCCTGAGTAGTACTCCATTCATATTGTGACTCTGCCAATTCTACTTTCTGCATGGGTTATCTGGAAGAAATATGTTGAACTCGTTCGACATGTTAATCTATGCATCCACAACTCAGAAGTTATATGTTCTTTGAGTTGTCCCTTTTCAACTGCTTTATGACCTTCGTCTATCAGTTGATAGTCAGGAGTAATCGTGCACTTGTGTTCATCGATGCCTTTTACTCTTGTGGTCCGTCAAGCCATTCTATTCTGGAATGACTAGGAGAAACAAACTCCAACACCTTATCCATATCCAGGATTGGGTCAAAGAAGTTGTATTTCGCAGATAAAGAACGCTAATCCAGCTTCTAAACTGTTCTATTCTGGAGTATTACCATCTTTATGTCAAGAATGTCATGAGAATTGCACATCATCCTATGAACTCTTGATACAGTAATACTTCTCACCATCATCGTCCATTCTTCGGTCTCCGCGTTGTTATAACCGGAATACCGACAAGTGAATTGTGATGTGTGAAATCAATACCCCTAGCAATCTCGCTGCTTGGCGGTTAATGGACGACAGTCTCATTCTTAGCGTGTTGACTATTGAATCACCATTCTAAGATTGATCGTGTTACCTAGTCCACTTTCCTGGTGCACTCCTTGATTGATGAGCTAGGAATTTGTTAAGTCCTTGCTCATTTGATCGTATCGTCTTGTTTTGAAAAGCAAGATTGATCTCGAGCAAGGTATAAGATGGAGTACGAGTGTGGATCTCTCAAAAAGGAATAGTAGTGTGCCCCCTTCTCTCTTTTTATTTCTTTTTCTCTTTTTTCTATTTTTTTTTATTTTTTTGTGGCCTCAATGGCTCTTTCTATTTAACTCTCATTTGTCCTCTTTGGGATCTTTTGATTTTGTCCTCTTTGGGATCTTTTGATTTCTCCTCTTTGGGATCTTTTCCTCACTTTAGGGGCAACACTGTATATATTACAAGAAGTATAGAAGATCTTTCACACTTTACAAAAGTACTCAACATAAAGAAACTGAAACTATCATGATGTATGCAAATGTATGCCTCTGCCGGTGTAGCAGGATATGCAATGATACTAGCGCGTCATGTAGCAATGATTAGGGCAAGGCCCAACTAGCATGCGGCTCATCGATCAAGAAAAAAGCATGTATGACATGAAGATCAAGTCATGAGAAGATGGATGTTGCATGGCAATGTATCTCGGAAAGGCTATGGAAATGCCTTGATAGGTAGGTATGGTGGCTGTTTTGAGGAAGGATATAATGAGGCTTATGATGACAGAGCGTATCGTGCCAAGGATTTGGATGCACCGGCGAAGTATGCGCCAACTCTCGAGGTGAGAAAGGGCAATGCACGGTACCGAAGAGGCTAGAAAAATATGGCTAGGTGGAAGTGTCAACTCTCGAATACTCACATTAGTCCGAAGAACTCATGCACTTATTATCGGTTACTCTCAATCTAATTAGGAGGTTCACAAAGAGACAAGTACCTTGAGGAGGAGTGTATGGGGGTTTGGTTATCCTTGCGCATCCTCGGCTCATGGTACGTGAGTGTACTCTAATATTCGATCCCTCCAAAGATTAGTGATCCATTTAGTAGCTAAAGTTCTCAACTATTTTGTAGGTTTTCGAAAATAAACACGGATTGCCCAAAATACGACATCTATCACTAATAGGCTAAAGCTCTTGACACCAAAAGTTCAGACATTACTCATGGCAATACCTCAAAACTATTGCAAGTTACTACTAAAATTAAATAGCAACCCCAATTACCTACTTTAAGTTAAGACACACAACTCAGTGCAACAGGCAAACTCTCTTAACAAGATAAACATGAAAACTCAAGAGAGTTCAGCAACCAACTAAACAAAAGCTCTTTAAAAAGAAAAGCATGAAAACTAAGAGCTAAACATGACATCAGCTAAGAAAAGACAAAGAACACACACATCAAAGATAAGCATGAAAATCCTATGTTGTGTTCTAGGTAGAAGTGGAGTGTGTTTCTCTCCCACACAAAGAAAGCTGGGTTCTAACTTGTTATGAACAGCAAGCAAAGCTAAATAAAACTAAAAAGGAAACTAAGAGCAAGACGCTCCAAGCATAGCACATAACGCATGAAGTGATTAAAATATAGTGGAACGAAAGACGAACTGATAATTGTTGATGGAGAAGGGGATGCATGGGGGCATCCCCAAGCTTAGACGCTTGAGTCTTCTTGAATATTTCTTGGGGGTGCACGGGGGCATCTCCAAGCTTGAGCGTTTGACCCTCCTGAATCTTCTTTTATCATCTTCCCTCGCACACTTGAAAACTCCCTTCATACATAACTCATCATAATCTGATTAGCGAGGTTAGTACCCATAATAAAATAATTTTTCCCTACTGGAAATAAAGATAATCTTGAAGAGCTACTGTTTCTCAAGATTGCCAAAAGGTTTTTGCAAAGAAAAAGCAAGCTCAAGGTTTGCAAAACGAAGAAAAGGCAAAACAGGACAAAATCTGTGAAAAACAGACCAGTAGTGTCGTGGAAATAGCACGGCAGATGTCCGGTTTAACGGACTTGATGATGGAACCATCGCACGGGTTAGCTTGAAGGGGTTCATAGCACACAAAAGACATAGAGGGTTTATACTAGTTTGGCCCCTTCGATGAAGGTAAAAGCCTACGTCTAGTTGGTTTGGTATTGCTTGGGCGTCGGATTACAGGGAGCGAATTCGCTTGCCTGCGTCTCGACGGATTGATTGTTGCTTATCCTCGAACCGTTGCCAGGTCGCCCCTTTATATAGAGGGTACGCCTGATCTGGTTTACAGAGTCCCGAGGCCGGCTCATAATTGTGTCCGCCTCGGTCTCTGTCTTTTCTTCCTTATCTCTCAAGTTACATCACGGGGCGGTTTACAAACCTTAATTCTATACATGGGCTCTAAGATCTTATGGGCCGTAGCCTTTACTGAACATTACAACCAAGTATAATATAACTAAGCCGGTTTACACTAGCCGGTTCATACCAGCTAGTCATATCCCTGACATTAGGCCCCAGAATGATTTGAACTTGTTCATATCAATCTCCCTTGTCTTGCATAACTTTCTTCTGTGTCTTCTCATTTTTGTAAACCGGCTCTGACGTCATCCTCCGAGATCATTAAATCTGACAGTGACATCATCTCCGTATTTAACGCCGCGAGCTGTACTGTAGCTTATTTTAAGGGTTATCCCGAAAATCGAGGCGTCAAAGGATCTTTATCCGATTTTTTTGTCTCCTCGATTCCCGCACCTGTCGTTTCAGATCTGACACTTCTTTATAAATACCGCCGCACCCCATTCATTATCTTCTTCCTGCTCTGTCTTCCTCCTCCGTCGCCCAACGTCATCTTCGCCCGAGCTCGAACCGCCGCCGCCGTCCGCTGGATCCAAGACCTCGCCGGCCGCTGCATCACCCTGAGCTTGTCCAGAGAACTTCCGCCGCCGATCTTTTGCTGCTCCAGGTACATCCTTCTTCTCCATTATCAGTACGCAACTTCTAGGGTTTCCTCCTACGCCTCCGCCATTAGAGCTTAAATAGAAACTTCATCTTGTTCAACCTTCAAGCAAATGACTTCTAGTAACGTTTGTCCTTCAGATCTTGCCTTTGAATTGTGTTTTTATCCTGCTGTAAATACTTCAGATCTTCGTCATTCCTGTCTAGCCTGCAGATCCATCCGCTTAGTATAATGAATGGGGTGCATACTCTTAGATTTGTTTCTCTTTTCCTAGTGTGCTCAGATCTATTCCTCCTTAGCTGTCTTTTGAAAACCTGTTTTTCTCCTCGGTAAATCTGCTAAGTATGTTCCGGTTTAAGTTGATATGCCCTGTTCTTGCGAAACTCTGTAACTTAACGCAACGGTTTAGCCGTTCCTCTTCAACTGCCATTAACCGGAAATGGTATAGCTTGTCATAATTGTCGGTTTAACCACGCCATTAGTCCTCAGCGAAATCGTTGCGTAACGCTCATAGATAGCGTCCGGTTTACACCGCTGTATTTTCATAATCCGTTTTCTACATTTTATCTTTTCCAGTACCTTGCTCTTTCGTTGCAATGGCTAAGCAGTATGTCTCCTGCGATTGGGTTCCTTCGGTCATTATTGAGGATGATTTAATCAAGCTGTCTGAAATTGGCACTTTGGGACCTCAGTCTGAATTAAAGTGGCGGGCCCCGGGTAATGAATGTCCCCCTACTCCCAGATCCGGGGAGGTCATTGTGTTTTTGGATCATATATCTCGAGGATTCTCTCCCCCCGGTTCAAAGTTTTTCCGGGATGTTCTTGCTGCTTTCCAATTGCACCCGCAGGACATTGGACCCAATTCTGTCTCAAATATTTGTGACTTCCAAGTGTTTTCTGAGGTGTATCTGCAAGAAGAACCTTCTGTCGATCTATTCCGGGATTTCTTTCATTTGAACCGGCGCACCGAGTTTACCAGCGGACCACATCAAGAACTCGGTGGGGTTAGTATTCAGAAGAGGAGAGACGTGGTTTTTCCTCACGCCGCTTTACACTCTCATCCAAAAGACTGGAATAAGTCCTGGTTCTATTGTGTTGACACTTCTCCTAAAGGGGGGAACCCTCTGCCGGGTTACCGTGAAACCCGTATTCCGGAGAATCATCCCTTACCACCACGGCTCGGCGCTGTTGAACGGACCCGGTTCTCATCACAGCTCTCCAAATTAAGAGCCTTCATAGCAAATGGTCTGATCGGAACCGATTTCCTACGCTGCTGGCTGTCTTGGAGCATCCTTCCCCTGAGCCGGCGTCTCAGCTAATGTGCAAATATTCTGGTAAACCGGATGATCCCCAAAGGTTTTCCAAAGACAAGCTTTCTGAATCGGAAGTAATAGAATCTGCCAAGAAGATCCTCAATGTCTCTTTAGCAGATTGCGCCAAGGTCGGTTTAGCTCCATACTATAAGAAGAATAAACTGCCCGCTGTAAGTTTCACTTTACCCTGTATTTGTAATCCATTTCCTTTGAACTGTCTTTAAATTGTATTTATCTCTTTCAATTAGGCTGACGACCCTTTCTGGAAGAGAAAGCCTCAGGAGAAAACCGGCAAACAAGTTCGCCGAAAGACTTTTGCCAATAAGAAGAGAAAAGCAGCCGCTGACGCCGGTTCTCCCACTGAGGATGATGATCCGGACTCCGAGGTATGCTTTAATCCGGTTTAGATTTTTTGCTTTCATGTACTTGTAATTGTATCTAATGACACCTTTCCACAGGAATTGCCTGAAGGTGATAACCCGGCTGAAATTGAGGTAACCCTTCTTTCCTCTGACTCAGAACCTCTTCCACAAAAAAGATGTCGAACCGTCCGGAAGTACCAATTTTCTCATCCTTATGCTCAGTTGGACCCTAACTTTATTTTGAAGAAACAACAGCATGAAGCTCTTCGCCGGACCACTCGCCATAGCGGCCTGGCAATGGAATCCTCCGGGATTTCCTTAACTCCGGTTCGAAAACGCCGTGCCGAGGTGATACTTTCTCCAACTCCTCTTCATCCCAAGGCCGGGCTTATCCGAAAACCTCTTAAACCGTCTGACCCTTATTATCAGGAAACTCCACTGTCTTCCTCTGGTGAATCAACCGCTACACAGCTTCCTCCACTAAAAACCGTCCCAGGGTAACTTTCTCACCTCTTCCAGTTTATGATCCCTTTTTGCTTTATAATGCTAACTCATTTTGCATATTTTCCAGCAAACCGAAACCCAGCAAGAAGCCCAAGGAAAATAAGCCTACTGCTGAACCTACTGCGGGTGATCCGGTCATTAATCCGTCAACAATTGTTCCTCCAGAGGGTGAGCCCGTAGCTCCTGTTGAAGACCCTGCACCAACAGATCATATTTCTGCTCCTGAGCATCCTACTGCTGAAGATGCCCAGAATCCGCCAAGTCCGGCCCGGGTTAATTCTCCTCGGATTAATCCGGCATCTCCTGATCCGGCTCATGCTGTCACTCCCTCCAATGTACCAGCTTCACCTGATGTTGTGGTAACCGGGACTGCTTATGTTGCTCCCGCTGAGCCCACCGTTTTAGCCAAACACACGGCTAAAACGGAAAAACTATCTCAGGAAAAGGGGAAGTGGAGTACTGAAATATCTAGCCTCTCCGGTATGAGTGCTCAAGAAATTTACTCTGGGTATCTGAACCGGCTCCACAGCAGTCGGGATTATGAAGCCAGCTTGGTTAACTTAATGAGGGAAAAGTATGAGGTAAACTTCTTCTTCTGACTTTGTTCCTTTAATGTATTTCTTATCTCATAACAGCCCCCAAGTTCCGGTTTAGCTGCCTAATGAAGGTGATCCGGAACTTTGTAGATTTGAACCGTTGGACTTTACATTAGCCCCCAAGTATCAAGTAGATAACTTGCTTATGTAGTTGATACTTGTAAAAGTTGCTGTTGATACTCCAATTACGCATTAGCCCCCAAGTGTCAAGTAGACAACTTGTTTGTGTGCTTGAGACTTGTAACTTTAAACTGTTCTTTTTTTACTGTTTCAACTGCCATTAGCCCCCAAGTGTCAAGTAGACAACTTGGTTGTGTGCTTGAGACTTGACTAAATTTCACCTCTTTTCTTTGAACTGTGTCTGCAGGCTGAGTTGAACTGGAATACTCTTGAAATTAATGAACTTCGAAGCCGTCTTACTGAAACAGAGTCTGCCGCTTCAAAAGCTAAAAAAGAACTTCAAGTGAGCTTAAAGACCGCTGAGGACTTGAAGAAATACTTTGAAGAGGAGCGGACCACTTTTGAGGTTCAGAAAAAGGATTTGGAAAAACGGGTTCAGGACGCTGAAGGAGCACTTAATCCGGTGACGGAAGAACTGTCCGGATTAAGACGGCAAATTGACTTAATGACCTCTGCTGTTTTTGGTAAGTATAATCTGAACTCCTGCCTTTATCTTTGTAATCTGTGCTTTGTACCGGTTTAACTATGATTGTTGTGTGTAGGGCGCCGTGTCTCCCATCTTGGGGATGACTTGCGGAAAAAACTCAAAGCTTGCTACACCTTGGTCGAACAGCTGTACTCCGGGGCGCAAAGGATCATCAGTGCTACTTCTTTTGGTAAACCGGCCCCTACTACAATACAAGATACTTTAAACAAGTTGTCTGTTTTGCCGGCTCGTCTCGAAGAAGTCAAGAAGTCTGCTGCGCGGGGTGGTGCTCTTCTGGCCCTTACGAGGGCTAAGGCTTGGGTCCCGGATCTTGATCCGGAGGAGGCTTTTACGGGATTCCCGGATACGAAGGAGGACGGCTCACCTTTCACCGAAACTGATCTCTATGCCTTGACGAAAGAGATGTGCCCCCTCGCCAGCAAGCTTGCCGCTGAATCGGATTTTTCTAGATATCATCCAGGATACAATCTGCAGAACGAGCGGGTGGAGCGACCGGTTTACGATACCGTCAACTTAATCCCGCCGGTTCGTCCTCACACCTTTGCTCCTGACATTGATCCTGCTGAACTTATCAACGATGAAGTGTATTTCCGGGCCTTGGCGAAGATTGATTGGCGTGCGCCGGATTTCCAACCGCTTCATGAAGATGAAGATGTTCCGGAACAAGGCGATGGCCAGCCGTCCCGGCGAGGAGAAGCATAATCTTGAATTTTATTGTTGTAATCATAACTGATATTCCATTAAACAATGTTTCCAAACCGTTGGGCTCGTCATGCCTTGTAATAGGTTAGCCGAATCGTAATGTGCTTCGATCCGAATATTTTGTCTTTATGAAATACTCTCCGGTTGACTTGTTGTCTGATGTGGTTGCCTTCCTCTGTTCATACAGAAAAAATATCGAAAAAATATGTCCTGAGATTTATGTGGCCAATACACTTTAAAACCGGTAGGACTTTAAAGTCACTTTATGAAGGCCTTCATGAATCCAAACTCGAAATTCTCCGGTCCATCTTGATGATAAATCCGGTTCATCCTGTTTCAGAAAGTTGTAACTTTTGCCTGATACGCGATTCGGGTTTTAATGAACGCCGGTTTACTTAGTCTGATATGCATGATCCAGACTTTCCATTTTATAGATATGTGGCCAACTTGAGTAGCTATTCCACTCCGGTTTAAAAGGTTATAGAACACAAAAACACCAAAAATATGCAAATTTTGCAAATAAGACCATGTAGTTGAGGCTTTTTCAAAGAGCTGCCAGGCTCAAAGCAAGGTTCAGCCAATCACTGGGACGCAGATTGGCCGACACTCCCAGAGGGCCTAGCCAATCACTGAACGTGGAATTATCCAACTTTTTAGAGGGCCGAACGAACCGTATATAAAAATTGATCCGATCACTGGGACGCGGATTGGCCGACACTCCCAGAGGGCCTAGCCAATCACTGAACGTGGAATTATCCAACTTTTCAGAGGGCCGAAAGAACCGTATATAAAAATTGATCCGATCACTGGGACGCGGATTGGCCGACACTCCCAGAGGGCCTCCAG
>LR738709.1:451854864-451901391 GCA_902687465.1 Secale cereale
CCTCCAGGGTTCCTCCTGAACCGGTGGGTCAATGTACAAACTGAGCCAATCACTGGGACGCGGATTGGCCGACACTCCCAGAGGGCCTAGCCAATCACTGAACGTGGCATTATCCAACTTTTCAGAGGGCCGAAAGAACTATGTAACTAATCCGATCACTGGGAGTGGATGATACCAGCTCCCAGAGGGCCTCCAGGGTTCCTCCTGAACCGGTGGGTCAATGTAAACCAATCACTGAACGTGGATTTGTCCAAATTTTCAGAGGGTTGATAGAACTATCAAATTAATCCGATCACTGGGAGTAGATGATACCACTCCCAGAGGGCCTCCAGGGTTCCTTCTGAACCGGTGGGTCTTTTATGAAGTCTTCTCTCCTTGAACCGGATATAATCTCATGTTCTTGAGAGTTCTATTGCTCCTTCACATATTCTACAAAAAATCAGTTTCTAAACTGGCCAATATTGAAATATAGTATCTGATAGTAAACTTGTATGGTTGCTTTTCACAGGATTTTTGTATATGGAAAAAGGGCTAAGCCCCCGGTTTACCGAGGGTGCCGGTTTATTCATTACTCATAATATATACATAGGATACATTGGAGCACATAGCTCAAGTATAGTATGGCCGTAAATGGGCGATGTTCCACGGCCTCTTCGTCTCCTCTTCTGACGTCCGTGAGTCCTTGTGTTCTCGAATGTCCACCAAGTAATACGAACCGTTGTGTAGATTCTTGCTGACCACAAAGGGCCCTTCCCAAGGTGGGGATAGTTTGTGCATATCTGTTTGATCTTGGATGAGCCGGAGTACCAAGTCACCCTCCTGGAATGTCCTTGTTCTAATCCGGCGGCTATGATATCTGCGCAGGTCTTGCTGATAAACCGCCGACCGCGCTGCAGCTATATCACGCTCTTCATCCAACCGGTCTAAACCGTCCTGTCTTGACTCCTCGTTGATCGCTTCCACATAGGCCGTTACCCTTGGTGAGTCATGACGTATATCACTTGGAAGAACTGCTTCAGCTCCGTAAACCATGAAGAAAGGCGTGTAACCTGTAGACCGGTTTGGTGTAGTATTAATACTCCAAAGAATAGATGGCAATTCCTCAACCCAACATCCTGGGGTTCTCTGCAAAGGTGTCATAAGCCGGGGTTTGACGCCTCGCAAAATCTCTTGATTTGCCCTTTCGGCCTGGCCGTTGGTCTGAGGGTGAGCCACAGAAGATACGTCTAATCGAATATGTTCTCTTTGACAGAATTCTTTCATTTCACCCTTAGATAAATTAGTACCATTGTCTGTGATGATGTTGTGTGGAAAGCCAAAACGGAATATCACCTTTTTGATGAATTTAACCGCTGTTGCCGCATCACACTTGCTTATAGGCTCCGCTTCAACCCACTTTGTAAACTTGTCTACTGCCACTAGTAGATGAGTTTTCTGATCTTGGGATCGTTTGAAAGGCCCAACCATATCAAGCCCCCAAGTTGCGAAAAGCCAAGTTATTGGTATCATCCGGAGTTCCTGTGCCGGCACCAGAGCACGCCTTGAAAATTTCTGACAAGCATCACACTTCCGGACCAGATCTGCCGCATCTGCATGTGCGGTTAACCAATAGAATCCATGTCGGAATGCCTTTGCCACCAATGATTTTGAACCGGCATGATGACCACAATCCCCTTCATGAATTTCCCTTAGAATCTCACAACCTTCCTCAGCTGAAACACATCGTTGAAATACTCCCGAAGTACTACGATGGTGAAGCTCTCCGTTTGCAACTGTCATGGACTTAGAGCGCCGGATTATCTGTCGTGCTTCTTCTTCGTCTTTCGGCAACTCTCCTCGGCCCAGGTATGCCAAATAGGGCAGCGTCCAATCCGGAATAATATGGAGTGCTGCAACTAACTGTGCCTCTGGGTCCGGAACAGCTAGGTCTTCCTCCGAAGGTATCTGAACCGAAGGACTGTGCAATTCATCCAAAAAGGTGTTTGGCGGTACCGGTTTACGCTGCAACCCTAGCCGGCTCAGAGCGTCGGCCGCTTCGTTTCTCCGCCGGTCTATATGATCCACCTGATATCCCTTAAAGTATCCTGCGACTGCTTCAACCTCTTGTCTATAAGCCGCCATGAGGGGATCTCTTGAATCCCACTTGCCAGAAACTTGCTGTGCCACTAGATCTGAATCACCCAGACACTTAACCCGGCTCAAATTCATCTCCTTTGCTAGCCGTAAACCATGAAGTAATGCTTCATATTCTGCTGCATTATTAGTACAAGGAAATAATAAGCGGAGGACATAGCAAAATTTATCACCTCTGGGGGAAGTTAAGACAACTCCAGCCCCCGAGCCCTCCAACTGTTTTGAACCGTCAAAGTGAATCGTCCAATAGGTAAGATCCGGCTTCTCCTCAGGAGTCTGCAACTCTGTCCAGTCATTGATGAAGTCTACTAATGCCTGAGATTTTATAGCAGTGCGTGGTACATATTTCAACTCATGCGGGCTGAGCTCGATGGCCCACTTTGCTACCCTGCCTGTAGCTTGCCTGTTCTGGATTATATCCCCCAACGGAGCTGAACTAACCACAGTTATCGGATGTCCTTGGAAATAGTGCTTTAGCTTCCGGTTTGCCATGAACACCCCATATACCAACTTCTGCCAGTGGGGGTATCTCTGCTTGGACTCAATGAGTACTTCGCTTACATAATAAATTGGGCGCTGAACCGGGTGCTCCTTCCCTGCTTCCTTGCGCTCGACCACCATTGCCACGCTGACCGCTCGTGTATTAGCAGCAACGTATAACAGTAAAGGTTCCTTGTCAACGGGTGCAGCCAAAACCGGTGGTTTCGCTAATTGCCGTTTCAGATCCTCAAATGCTGTATTTGCTTCATCACTCCAGATAAATCGGTCTGTTTTCCTCAACATCTGGTAAAGCGGGATCGCCTTTTCTCCCAAGCGACTGATGAACCGGCTCAACGCTGTGATCCGGCCAGCTATGCGCTGAACATCGTTGATACAAACTGGTTTAGTCAAAGACGTGATGGCCTTGATCTTCTCTGGGTTAGCTTCTATTCCTCTGTTTGAGACCAAGAATCCCAAAAGCTTACCAGCCGGAACACCAAAAGCACATTTTTCCGGATTAAGCATCATCCTGTAAGCCCGAAGATTATCAAAGGTTTCCTTGAGATCCTCTATCATTGTCCCTTCCTTCTTCGATTTGACCACAATGTCATCCACATAGGCATGCACGTTCCTCCCTATCTGCCCCTTCAAACAATTCTGAACGCAACGTTGATAAGTTGCCTGTGCACACTTAAGTCCAAAAGGCATAGACACATAGCAAAAAGCACCAAAAGGAGTTATGAAGGCCGTCTTCTCTTGGTCTTCCACCGCCATCTTGATCTGGTGATACCCTGAATATGCATCCAGAAAACTCAGCCGCTCACACCCCGCCGTGGCATCGATGATCTGATCGATGCGAGGTAGAGCAAAAGGATCAGTTGGGCAAGCTTTATTGAGGTCCGTGTAGTCCACACACATCCTCCACTTCCCATTCTTCTTTAAGACCAGCACCGGATTAGCCAACCACTCCCGATGAAAAACTTCCACTATGAACCCTGCGGCCAAAAGTCTGGCCACTTCTTCTCCTATAGCCTTGCGCCTTTCTTCGTTGAAGCGGCGCAGATACTGTTTAACTGGTTTAAACTTCGGATCAATGTTTAACTTGTGCTCAGCGAGTTCCCTCGGTATACCTGGCATGTCAGAAGGATTCCACGCAAAGATATCCCGGTTCTCACGGATGAACTCGATGAGCGCGCTTTCCTATTTGGGATCAAGGTTGGCGCTGATAGTGAATTGTTTAGACGAGTCCCCCGGCACAAAATCAATTTGTTTGGTCTCTTCAGCTGATTTAAACTTCAACGCCGGATCATGCTCGGTAGTTGGCTTCTTCAGCGGAGTCATATCTGCCGGATCAACATTATCTTTATAAAATTTCAACTCCTCTGTGGCACATACTGCTTCTGCATACGCTGCATCACCTTCCTCACATTCCACTGCTATCTTACGGCTTCCATGAACCGTAATCGTGCCTTTATGACCCGGCATCTTAAGCTACAGATAAACATAACACGGCCTAGCCATAAACTTAGCATACACCGTCCTTCCAAATAGAGCATGATATGGACTTTTAATTTTGACGACTTCGAAAGTGATCATCTCTGACCTGGAATCATACTCATTTCCAAAGGTAACTTCTAAGTCAATCTTACCAACCGGATAAGCTGACTTACCTGGGACCACTCCGTGAAACATTGTGTTTGATGATCTTAACTTTTTATCTGTCAGACCCATACGACGGAAAGTCTCGTAATATAAGATATTGATACTGCTACCACCATCCATGAGGACCTTAGTAAACTTGTACCCTCCCACCTGAGGTGCTACCACCAAGGCTAAATGTCCCGGATTATCCACCCGTATGGGGTGGTCTTCTCTGCTCCATACAATGGGCTGCTTCGACCATCGAAGAAATTGTGGTGTTGCCGGTTCTACTGCATTAACAGCCCGCTTCAAGACCTTCTGGTCCCTCTTACACAAACTTGTGGTGAAAACATGATATTGCCCACTGCTTAACTCCTTTGGATTATTCTGATATCCAGATTGCGGTTGCTGTTGCTGACGCTGTTGCTGCTGATTTCCCTGATTATTATAACTTCCTTGGCCTTGCTGCTGATTATTCTGACCATTGTAACCACCTTGATGATGTGATTGATTGCCCTGACCATTATAGTTTCCTTGACTATTTTCGCCGCCTGCCCGGGGTTGATAACCACCATTATTGCCCCTATATCCTGATCCGGAGTTGTTCCCCTGATGACCCGGACCATAAAATCCAGGCCCTGAGCCGCCATGTGGGGGTCGATTAGGAGGATTGAAACGGCCAGCTACTGCCTTCATAAGGGGTATGCACTCTCTCATGGTATGCTTCACCACCTTCCCTTTTCCGCTATGCTTTGGACAAGGCTGATCCAACTCCTGCTCCCAGCCAAGAGCTCCTCCGCCGGTTTGTAAAGCTGAATCTCCCGGATTACGCTGAAAACCGCCTTGAACTTGAGTGTTAGCTACGAAGTCTGAACCACCCTCTGCCTTCCGTTTGCCCAAAAAACTTGACGTAACCGGATTGATCGGCGCCGGTTTACCAGACTTGTCGGCCTTCCCAGCCTTATCTCCTTCTGCTTCCGGATACTTTGTGTTATCGGAGTCTCCGTATTTCACCAGGGCACTCATCAAAGTTCCCATATCATTGAAGTCTCTCTTAAGCCGTCCGAGTTTTAACTTTAAAGATTCAAACCGGCAATTGTTCTCCAATGTCACTATTGCCGTATTAATACCATTCGAAGAATGTAAAATCTCTGCCACTCTCCGTACCCAAGCTGCTGTAGACTCCTGCTCTCCTTGCACACAAGCTGCCAGGTCTATCACCGACATCGGTTGTTTGCATGTATCCTTGAAGTTTTTGATAAACTGGCTGCGCAGTTCCCCCCATGATCCAATAGAGTTCGGGGGTAGGGCTTTCAGCCAAGTCCGGGACGTGCCCTCGAGCATCATAGTAAAATATTTGGCACAAGCTGATTCATCCACGTCCAGCATCTCCATGGCCATCTCATAACTTTCGACCCAAGCTTCTGGTGGTAAATCGGCCGTGTAATTAGGTACCTTGCGGGGCCCTTTGAAATCTTTGGGCAGCTTGACACTCCGTAAAGCGGGGATAAGACACTGCACCCCAAAGGAACTCGCCGTAACCCCTGTTTCCGCAGTGGCTGTGTGAACCGGCGTCGTTTGACGAATCTCCTCTCTGGCACCTGATCTGGCCCGATTTATGTCTGGAGCTGGCATCGCCGCCCCTGCCGGGTTATCCTGCCTGCGTTGATGTCTCCTACGCTCACTGCTAGATACTTCTGGCTCCTCCCAATGCCTAGAATAACTTCGGCTGGGACGCGGTGTTGAATGTAACCTTTCCCTGCTATGAGAATATGCTTGCTGCTGCCTCAGCGCCGTATTAAGTAGCTTATGGACCCTGCGCGCCTCCATCGCCACCGGAGATGTTTCTTCCGCAGGTAGAGCGGCCAAACGCGCCGCAGCTGCAGCAATGTTGTCCAAAGGGTTCGAATAATGACCTGGAGGGACAGGAACATAAGGTGCCGACGTAATCCGGCGCTCCTGCTCTGCGGTGGGTTGCTGAACCGGATCCTCCCTGGCCGGAGGTGTCCTCCGGTTTAAAACCAGATGGTTACTAGCCCCAGCTCCAGGTGTCTTGAACAGATTCGTTGATTCATAACCCGGCGGTATACGGGACCGATACTTTCGTCCCCTTACTCCTTCCATAGAGGCTTGCTCCATCCTTAAATAAAAAGCTTGATCATCCAATTCCGCTTGCCTCACCGCTATCATTTCTCTTTCTGCCTTCAGGTCCTCCTTTAACTGATCAATCCGGCCTTTCAACTGAAGGAGCTCTGCATCATGATGCGCCTTGTCTGCTGGAGCTACCGCTTCCACCGCTTTAGCTGTGAACTCCTCGATCAAGGTGGATAGAACTTCAGTAAGTGAGGGGTTTGAGCCGCTTCCCCCCGCACCAGCTTCTGCTGTCGTTCCGTTCATCGGGGGCTGTGAACCGGCCATGAAGACCGCCACCCGGTTTGGCGGGTCAAAGGGGCCCGGAATACTGTTTCCATCGGACTCGCCCTCAGACCGGCCGTCCCGCAACTGATACAGAGATTCAGTTTCCCCGGATGAAGACTCGTCATCTGAGTAGATGATTGTTGCACCATCAGATTCCGATCCGCTCTCGGCCTGACCTCCGTGGATCGTTCCAACGAACACGCGCTTCACGGCAGGCTGAATCCGGGCCGATCTCGCACGCTGAGCCGGCTCGACGATGTTGGGGAAGATGTCCGGCTCAGGACCCGGTTCGCCGATTTTGCCGATGAAGACTTGGATGCTGCCGAAGGGGACCCGGTACCCGTATTCGATTGAATCGGCCTCCGGTCCCCAACCTGCGTCGTCGATGTAGATCCGGCCACGGTGACTCTTGGTCATCCGGCCGACCGCATAACCCTTGAGCCCTTCGAAGCCGCCCTTCAAGAACTCGAAACCATCGTGCGCATGCCCCACGGTGGGCGCCAACTGTCGTGGAAATAGCACGGCAGATGTCCGGTTTAACGGACTTGATGATGGAACCATCGCACGGGTTAGCTTGAAGGGGTTCATAGCACACAAAAGACACAGAGGGTTTATACTAGTTCGGCCCCTTCGATGAAGGTAAAAGCCTACGTCTAGTTGGTTTGGTATTGCTTGGGCGTCGGATTACAGGGAGCAGATTCGCTTGCCTGCGTCTCGACGGATTGATTGTTGCTTGTCCTCGAACCGTTGCCAGGTCGCCCCTTTATATAGAGGGTACGCCTGATCCGGTTTACAGAGTCCCGAGGCCGGCTCATAATTGTGTCCGCCTCGGTCTCTGTCTTTTCTTCCTTATCTCTCAAGTTACATCACGGGGCGGTTTACAAACCTTAATTCTATACATGGGCTCTAAGATCTTATGGGCCGTAGCCTTTACTGAACATTACAACCAAGTATAATATAACTAAGCCGGTTTACACTAGCCGGTTCATACCAGCTAGTCATATCCCTGACAAGTAGGTAGTAAATAATTTTTTCGGGGCACTTCTACAACTCAAATCAAAAAACTCAGAACAGAAGAACAGACGCTCGAAAGCCAATTGTATATAGCACGCTGTCAAAAAAATTCAGATCAAAAAGATCAACTTGTGATTTTATTCGAATTTTTCTGTCCAAGGACAGAATCTGTTTTCTGGACAGCACGTCACAACTTTTGAACTTTCTTGCAATCGGAGGCTAAACTTGGCGCAAAGCTGAAAAGAAAAGATACAATGATGATGCTAGTGTAGTAACAAACATCAAGACACAACAAAAGCAAAATAAAACCTGATTCGTTGTGGGCTGCCTCCCAAAACACTTTCTTTTATGCCTTTAAGCTAGGCATGATGCAAAAAGAGAAGATCAAGTTTTATCAAGAGTAAGAGAATAGCTAGCCCGTGTAACGGACGCAAAAGGCAACTTAATCTTCTTTCTAGGGAAGTGTTCCATCCCTTTCTTGAGAGGGAATTGGAATTTTATATTCCCCTCTTTCATGTCAATGATAGCACCAACGGTGCGAAGAAAAGGACGTCCCAAAATAATTGGACAAGAAGGTTCACATTCAATATCCATAATAGTAAAATCAACGGGAACATAATTGTCATTGACAATGATAAGAACATCGTCGATCTTCCCCAAAGGTTTCTTTACGGAAGAATCAACAAGACGAACACCAAAAGAACAAGGATCAAAAGGTTTCAATTCAAGCATATCATACATTCTTTTGGGCATAACGGAGGTACTAGCTCCAACATCACATAAAGCATAGCGAGAGAAGTTATTCAACTTAATTTTAATCATAGGATCCCAACCATCTTCTAGCTTTCTAGTTATGGAGGCTTCTACCCTAAGCTTCTCCTCCCTAGCTTTGATGAGAGCATTAGTGATATGCTCTGTGAAGGCAAGGTTAAGTGTGCTAGTGTGGGGATCTCTAGACATCTTGTGAAGAAAACCAATAACTTCAGAAAGGGTGCAATTATCAAAATCAAGGTCACTACTATCAAGTAAAGTGGTAGTGGTGTCCTTTAGGCTCACTTATTTGGTAGCTTCTATGGTCATGGGAGTTTCTTCTTTTACGGTTGAGGTCACAGCATCACCATTAATAGGTCTAATGGGACTAGGAGTGCATTGGGTGCTAAGAGTTTGGATATCCTCAACAACTTGGATAGTAGCAACAGTGTGGTGGGTAGGAAGGCTCTTAATTCTATCTTCTTTCTCCTTTTCTCTAGCCCATCTCTCTTTAAGTTTAGCCATCATCCTAATGTTTTCATTAATTTGCACTTGAATAGCATTCATAGGAGTGGTCTTCCTCTCCGCAAGAGGAGAAGTTCTAATTTTAAGCAACTCTACCTCATGGGCTAAATTGTCTACCTTCGAAGAGAGATTATCTAGTTTGTCTAGTTTTTCTTCTACACTCTTATTGAAGGCTTTTTGGGTAGTGATGAAGTCTTTAAGCATAATCTCTAGTTCAGAAGTGGAGTTCTTGGTGCTAGGATAAGCATTGTTGTTCCCATAGGAATTAGAGGGGAACGGTCTAGGGTTGCTACCAAAATTACTCCTATAAGCATTGTTATTGAAATTGTTTCTAGAGATAAAGTTCACATCTACTTGATCTTGAGAAATCAAAGAATTTAAAGGAACATCATGAGGATCAATAGAAGATTGCTTGGAAAGTAGAGACATGATCAAGTCAAGTTTTTCATTTAGGGAGGAAATCTCCTTGACAGAGTTTACCTTCCTACCTGTTGGAGCGTGTTCGGTGTGCCATTGGGAATAATTGGTCATCATCTCATCGAGAAGCTTCGTGGCAGCACCAAGTGTAGTTGACATAAAGGTTCCTCCCGCGGCCGAATCTAACAAGTTCCGCGAGGTAAAGTTCAAGCCTGCATAAAAAGTTTGGATAACCATCCAAGTAGTCAAACCATGAGTAGGGCAGTTCTTGACAAGAGATTTCATGCGTTCCCAAGCTTGGGCAACGTGTTCATTATCCAATTGTGTAAAATTCATTATGTTACTCCTTAATTGGATAATTTTAGCAGGGGGATAGTACTTCCCAATAAAGGCATCCTTGCACTTGTCCCAAGAATCTATACTATTCCTAGGCAAGGATTGAAACCAGATTTTAGCTCCTCCTCTCAAGGAGAAAGGAAAAAGCTTAAGCTTAACAATATCACCATCTACTTCTTTGTACTTTTGCATATCACAGAGCTCAACAAAATTATTTAAGTGCAAAGCAGCATCATCTCCAGCACCGGAGAATTGATCTTTCATAACTAGGTTCAGTAAAGCAGGTTTAATCTCATAAGAAGGTGCTGAAGTGGCAGGTGTAGCAATAGGCGTGCAGATAAAGTCATTGTTGTTATGACTAGTGAAGTCACACAACTTGGAGTTCTCGGTGGAACCCATAGCAGGAGCAAGCAAGATAACTATTTTTGTGATTTTTGGTAAGGGACACTAAAGCAAAAACTGAAAGGTAAACTAACAAGACTAAAAAGCAAGGATAAAAGATAGCGTGCAACTCCCCTATCTTGAAGAGTGGAGTCCCCGGCAACGGCGCCAGAAACTTGCTTGATGGCTTCTCGCCCCTCTTTGGTTACCTGAAAGTGCAACTAATCCCCGGGTGGTTTTGGCAATTAATAACAACATATATATCATTGAACTAATAGTTACTTGAGAATCATTTCAGAGAAGTTCAGTGATATGGGTATGGAAATGACTGAAGAAGTGGACCCCACAAAATGCTAAGGCAAGCATTGGCAAAAGCTTAAGACTCCATTTTTGGTTTAGTGATCCAAGATCACATTGAGTCCATAGGAAAAGCCAATACTATTAAAAGGGGATGAGGTTGTGTTGATGATCTGGTTGCTCAAGTGCTTAGTGATATATCTCCTTCAACTATCAGCAAACTTTCACTACTATACACACTCATAAGTGATCTCGGACAAACCGATTTTCCAAACTCAGTCCCACCGAGATGAACCACCTCAGCCATAAGCCAAACCCTAGAAAAATCGGTCATTCTGAGTTTGAGTTCGGTCTCACCGAAACACGGGCTGCCAACCTTCTGTAACCGTTTGTCATCATATCGGAATATCCGAGTTGATAATTTCGGTCTCACCGAAACTGGCAAGTTCCTGTCTTTGCTCAAATCGGACAAACCGAGATGGTATTTTCGGTCCCACCGAAAACCCCAACGTTCACTATATTTGAACTTTCGGTCTGACCGAGTTTCCACTTCGGTCTCACCGAGATTGCTCAATTATGTGTGTAACGGTTGGATTTTGTGTGGAGGCTATATATACCCCTCCACCCCCTCTTCATTCGTGGAGAGAGCCATCAGAAAGAACTACCACTCCTACCTTACACTTTCTGAGAAGAGAACTACCTACCCTTGTGTTGAGATCAAGTTGCTCCATTCCTACCATATGAAACTTGATTTCTAACCTTCCCAAGTTGCTTTCCACTCAATCCTTTCTTCCACCACAGCCATATCAGTGAGGAGAGTTGAGTGTTGGGGAGATTATCATTTGAAGCACAAGAGCAAGAAGTTCATCATCCTCTTCAACATCTATTACCTTTTGGAGGGTGGTGCCTCCTAGATTGGTTAGGTGTCGCTTGGGAGCCTCCGTCATCGAGATGTGGAGTTGAACCAAGAAGTTTGTAAGGGCAAGGAGATCGCCTACTTCGTGAAGATCTACCCCGAGTAAGGCTAGCCCTCCGTGGGCGTAGGCCATGATGGAATAGACAAGGTTGCTTCTTCGTGGACCCTTCGTGGGTGGAGCCCTCCGTTGACTCGCGCAGCCGTTACCCTCCGTGGGTTGAAGTCTCCATCAACGTGGATGTACGATAGCACTACCAATCGGAACCACGGGAAAAATCATTGCTTCTCCAAATTGCGTTTGATCTTCTCCACCTCTCTTTACTACATGTGCAATTTACTTTCCGCTGCTTATACTCTAGGATTGCATGTGTAGGGTGATACTTGACTTGATCTTAATTGTGAAACTACCTAAAACTGTTCTTTGTCAAAGGCAGAATTTTTATATTTACAAGTAGTCTAATCACCCCCCCTCTAGACATACTTTCGATCCTACAAGTGGTATCAGAGCTTTGGTTTCCATTGTTTTGGTTTCCATTGCATTGGACTCCATAAGCTTGGTTTCACAACCTAGGAGAGTATGGCGTCTAGTGAGGGTAATTATCGTAGAGGTCCTTACTTTGATGGTACAAATTTTGCTAGTTGGAAGCATAAAATGAAAATGCATATTCTTGGTCATAACCCAGCCGCATGGGGCATTATTTGTGTTGGTATGCAAGGTGAATTCTTCGAGGAAGGAAAAGTTCCGGATCGCGAAGCTACACCGGAAGAGTTGCGGATGTTGCAAAACAATGCTCAAGCTTGTGACATTCTCTTCAATGCCTTGTGTCCCGAGGAGTTCAACAAAATCAACCGTCTTGAGAATGCTAAAGAGATTTGGGATACTTTGGTTGAAATGCACGAAGGTACTGAATCTGTGAAGGAATCAAAGCTAGATATTCTTCAAGGTCAACTTGACAAATTCAAGATGAAGGATGGTGAAGGAGTCGCTGAAATGTACTCTAGGCTTGCTCTCATCACAAATGAGATTGCCGGCTTAGGAAGCGAAGAAATGACCGACCGATTCATCATTAAGAAGATTCTCAGAGCTTTGGATGGAAAATATGACACCGTGTGCACTTTGATCCAAATGATGCCAAACTACAAGACTCTCAAGCCAATTGAAGTCATTGGAAGAATTGTTGCTCATGAGATGACACTTAAGGATAAGGAAGAGCTTCACAACAAGTCAAGTGGTGCTTACAAAGCTACAAGTGATGCTCCCACAACCTCAAGTGACAAGTTAATTTCCAATGAAGAGATAAGCCTAATGGTTAAGAACTTCAACAAGTTCTACAAGAATAGAGGCAAAGAAAGAAGCTCAAAGTCTAGATCATATGATGAAAAGAGATCTTCTAGTCGTGATCGAAACTGCTACAATTGTGGAAGACCCGGACACTACTCAAATGAGTGTACGGCTCCCCACAAGAGAAGAGAAGAATCTCCAAGAAGAAGATCAAGAGATGAGTCACCTCAGAGAGAGAGAAGGAGTAGAGATGATCGTTATGAACGAAGACCCTCTCGGAGAAGCAAGGATTTGGAGAGGAAAGACAAGTCATCAAGGAGCTACACAAGAAGAAGACATCAAGCTCATGTAGGTGAATGGGTCTCCGGCTCCGACTCCGACAATCAATCTGATGGAAGCTATCACTCCGACTCCGACTACAGTCAAGATGAAGGTGTTGCCGGACTTGCTCTCGTATCCTCAAACTCCAACTCCTACGGCTTATTTGATTCACCAAATGAGGGAATTGGAAGATGCTTCATGGCTAAAGGCCCCAAGGTAACACACCCTGAATTCATTGACTTTGATAGTGATGAGGATGACTTGCTTGGTGAAGATGAGCTCTTGCATGATAAATCTAGTGAGCTTAGTAACGATGAAAATGCTAGTAGTCTTTATAGTCGAGAAGAGTCGAATGACAATGCTATGAAGGAGATTGAGCGTCTAACTAAAGAACTAAACACTCTTAAGTTAGCTCATGAAACAACTCAAGAAGGTCATAGAGAGCTCCTAAGATCTCATGAGAAGCTACGCTTCGAGAAGCTCACTCTAGAGCAAGAACATGAGTTTCTAAAAGCGATCAATGACGATCTTCGAAAGAAGAGTTCTTCATATCTTGCCAAATGACTTCTCTTGTCTAATTTCTTGCCACCTTTTAAGACTAAGCATGACAAGCATAAGAAAAATTCTTCCTCTAGTAGTAACAATAACCATGTTAAATCTAATATTGTTGCTTCTAGTAGTTCTCTTGATTCCACTAACAATGTTTCAAGCCAAGTTACACTTGAGCATGAAAATAGCTTATTGAAGGAAATCATAGAGAAAGGTGTCTACAAGAGTCTTGCCGGAAGCAAGAACTTTGAGGAAATTGTTCGCAAACAAGGAAGGCACCGGAAGAATCAAGGGATTGGTTTTGAGCGAAAGTTCAACGCTGAAGGTGTTGAATGGGAAGAAGGTCAATACCCTACTCCACAGTTTGTTTCTCAAAAGGAGAAGTATGATCCTACTTCTTCCAATGTGGAACAAGCTCAAGATGACCTTCCACCACAAGACCACAAGCTAAAAGCCAAGGACAAGCTTCAAGAGGAGATTGATGCATTCATTGAAGCACCTCAAGCCATGGTCAAGTGGGTTCCCAAGGACACGTCAAGTTCTACTTCGTCAAGCTCAACTACAACCCCAAGGATTCCCATCAAGATGATGTGGATCACAAAGAAGAAGAACTAGAAGGTTCTTGAGGGTGATTCCGCCAATATACTTCACTCATATTCATTTTGGCAACTTGTGCAATCAACTTCCACATCATGCACTAGTTCATGGAGTCACAAACCCTCTTGTTGGTAAGTCAAGGGACAAGGTAATCATTTCTTTCATGGACATCATCTATTGTGAACTTGAATCTATGTCCATGGATATCCTTGTTTGTTCCTTGTGGGACTAACCCATGTAGGTATTGAAAGTGCCCTAATCCAAAGGATAGCTCCCAACTCTTGATGATCTACATCAACATTGAGCATCCACATCTTCAACATCTACATGAAGTCTTCTACGACAACCCAAGGTTAGTTTGACCCTTTAAAAGGGGTTCTCACATCTAGGGGGAGCTTTGCTCTAAAAATTGAGCTAAAGCATCTCCAAATGATGTGAACACATCAATGCTTTATGTAAAAGTGGTAACCCCACTTGTGCTTAAACGATGAGTATGACCTATGATCAAATGTTCTCATTTGGCTCCTAAGTCAAAATACTCATATAAAGATGACCTAGTCATCGACAAATTGTGTGCTAGTAGCTAGAGTGTTGGTTGTGCATGTTTGACACATATTTCATTTGCTATCTTATTGTGTGAGCATGTTGAATGCATGATTTTATCCATTCGAGGACATCCATTTGTTGTTTTGGTTGTTTTGATTTTTCTGGCCAAATGGATGGACAAGAATGCCTAAGCACCTCCCCTAGCTATCTATGCTTTCTTGTCTCAAATTCTATTCATGCTTATATCACAAACTTTGAACAAGTCATTTTCGGACCCTCCGAGTGAGGAGCACTCGGAGCCACCGATCCGTCTAAGGCTGACTTCCAAAACCTTCTAAGTCAATTTCGGTCAGACCAACTTCTCCCACTCGGTCCAACCGAAACGCTTAGACTGATCTAGGTTTCATCTCGGTGAAACCGAGTTCTAAATCTCGGTGTGACCGATATGCGTAACTGCATAGCAGTTATCCATCTCGGTGTCACCGAGTTTTTCAACTCGGTCCCACCGACAGCAAGGGGATATAAATACTGAGGGCAGCGCGCGATTTTTCCTTCAAACGTTTTCGCCCCCAAGTCCCCTGCTGCCGTCGCCCTGATCTCCGGATCGTCGCCGTCGTCGCCTGTGCACCCTCGCCGCAGGTCTCCGCCGCCGTCAACGGTTTTCTCCTCCGCGCCGTTGCCGCCGTAGAGGGACTCCACCAAGTTAGGGTGAGTCTCGATCCCTCTCGTGCTCCCCATCCGACTCATTGCACGATTGGTTTGCCCTGCATCTAGCCACGATTGAAAAACTTCCTTTCCATCAGATCGTTTCTAGTTTCGAGTAAAATTCTTAGGTTTAGGTTTCCACGGAACACATCTCGGTGAAACTGGTTTTAAATTTTCGGTGTGACCGATTTGGCCTCTGGCCATTGCACTGCACTTTCGGTCTAACCGAGTTGTGCAAATCGGTGTGACCGAAGTATGGTTTTAGTGAAACCCTAGAGTATCGGCAGGACCGAAACCCATTTCGGTCCAACCGAAAGTGGTGTGTAAGTTTCTGTTATACACTTCGGATTCACCGAAACTGAAAATCGGTTTGACCGAAATGCATTCTGTGAAAACTTAAAACTAAGATTTGAACTCATTTTTTTTGCAAAAACCTCTGCAGTTTGTGATAACTCTTCTACTCTGCCTATACCTTATCTATTCACAGGTTGTCAGCCATGTCAGATGCCAGTGACAGCCAGAACAGGTCAGAGTCACCTTTTGCAGAGATTCCTGAGGCAGATACTAGTCCTGAGGCTAGTAGTCCTATTGATGATGGTGAGAGGAGTACACCTAGTGGCTTGCCTCCTGCAGCCACCAGAACCAGAAAGCAGAGAAATTCTGATGATGAGGACTCTGACTTCATTGCTGAGGAAGTAACCTCCAAGCCCAAGAGAAAGGTTGTTGCCAAAGAGCAACAAGGGCAGCAGTCGAAGAAAGGCACCAACAAGGTCAAGCAGTCAGCTGTTGCCAAGAAGCTGAACTTGGGAGAGCCAGCCCCAAGTAAAGTAAAGAAAACTTCCAAGAGGAAGAGGGTAGTGTATGCTGAACCTCATACAGAAGCAGCAGTTGAAGATGAAGAAGAAGAAGCACCCCAGCCTGCTCCTCAGAAGAAGAAACTCATGGGTGATGCAATTAGGGCTCAAGCCACTTCTAAGCCCAAGAAGCCTGCTCAAGCTAAGGCAGCTCCAGCAAAGCCTTCTGCCAAGCCCAAGAGGACAACCAGGAACATCCCAGCCTCTGAGAAGAACAAGGGTGATGTGCCACCATCTGAGTCTGATGAAGAAGAACATGTGTTGCTGAAGCTCCGTCCAAAACTGCCGCTCCACAACGATGCTCATCCTCAAGCCGAGGATATGAAGGCAAGGAAGGATAGAGGTCTCAGGCTATGGAGACAGTCTGATCCATATGCCGTGAGGAGAAGGACTGCTGTGGAACCCAGATTCCACACCAGAGAGCAGCAGGACTTCTATGAGACTGTGCTGATGGATAAGAAGCCTATAGTTGCAGATACCAGATACGTTGACTGGAAGTACATTGACAGTGAAGAGCACCGAGACTTCTTTCCCCATGTGCATGAAAGCTTCACTGCATGTGGAGTTGATGAATTTGTGGGTCAGAAACTGACAGACTGGAACGACGAGATGATTATGCAGTTCTATGCCACAGCCCACTTCTATCCTGATGGGAAGATCACCTGGATGACTGAAGGTCAAAGGTTTTCTTCGTCTGTTGAAGAATGGGCAGAATTTCTGAATGCTCCAGTGCAAAGAGAGGACGACATATGATGTCTATGGGATTCCTAAGAAGAACCATGATTCCATGAAGAACATGTACAAGGAGATCCCCGCAGCAGATTTGGAAGGGTGGAAGCTTGGCTCAGTGTACTATCTCCAGGCAGGTCTACCTACCACAAACACTATTCTAAGGCATACCTTGATTCCCAAGTCTGGAGACCATCACATGATCCGAGGCTATTCTATCAACATGCTGCACATACTTGATGAGAAGGCACCTTTCAAGGTGATGGACTTAATGGTAGAGACCATTAAGAGGACTGCAGCTGACCAGAAGAGGTCGTGTGGATTTGCCCCGCAGATTCAGATGCTTATCAATGCCAAGTTTGGCACGGGCAAATTCTTGTTGGATAGGAAGCACTTACCACTGCAGCCAGAGCATGAAGATAATGTTGTTGTGATGGACGAGGAGGATCCAACTTCGGTTGAAGGTCAAGCCAAGATTGAAGCTGCTAGGAAAGCCAAAGCTGATAAAGAGGCAGCAGCAGCAGCAGCTAAACCAAAGAGCTTCGGGGAGCAGATTCTTGAAGCTACCCAGAGGATTGAACAACGCCTGGCCAGCATTGAACAATCTCAGGAAAGCTTGGAAAGGATTGTTGACGAGAAGGTCCACGCTCTGGACGTGAAGCTGACTGAACTTCAGGTGACCGTCAACAAGCTTGAGGCAGACATGGAGGAAGCTAGGTAGGACAGGGCAGAGCTCGTGCAGGATGACCTAGTCCAGGACTCTCATCGCCAGACTGCTCCGGTTCCCAGAGGATCCCGATCAGCTGCTATTCCAGTGACTGACTCCAGGGCTACCACTTCAGCACCTCCTACAGCTCCAGCAGTCACTCCAGCCACAGCTCCAGCATCCACTCCTCCAGCGCAGACATCAGCTGAAGTCTTCGCCGATGCCGTCATATCTACTCCGACATCTACCCAGACGGGAGCCGCCAGCAGAGCCCACAGTGACGTTTAGCTCTATGCCTTTTCGAACTTTTTGGTAACTTGTTGCCAAAGGGGGAGAAATTGTATAGATCATAGGGCTTCGAGAGAGAGAGTGCTCTTTCGTTCTTTTGCGGTTTCTTTGAGATACATTTGGTTCTTTTGGTTCTTGAAACTTTCAGTGTGCTTGATACTACGTTTGATGCTACCTTAATGAGTGCTTAGTCATACTATGCTTTAATGTGTGCTTAATGCTTATCATATGCTATTCCTTTTTGTATGGCTATTTACTCATGTCTTGATGATTGGGTGCATGTTATTCATTCTTATCATTTTGTGCGCTCCACCAAGTTGTATGTGACATGGAAGAGTGACCCATAATCCTAATCGATTGTGCATTTGCATTCAAACGCAAATTTTAAATAATGCACAAATTTAGGGGGAGCTCTTGTTTATCACATACTTCTCAAAGCGACGATATTATTCATTGATTATATCTTTTGTCGAAGCTTTGATCTATATGTTGTCATCAATTACCAAAAAGGGGGAGACTGAAAGTGCAACTAATCCCCGGGTGGTTTTGGCAATTAATAACAACATATATATCATTGAACTAATAGTTACTTGAGAATCATTTCAGAGAAGTTCAGTGATATGGGTATGGAAATGACTGAAGAAGTGGACCCCTCAAAATGCTAAGGCAAGCATTGGCAAAAGCTCAAGACTCCATTTTTGGTTTAGTGATCCAAGATCACATTGAGTCCATAGGAAAAGCCAATACTATTAAAAGGGGATGAGGCTGTGTTGATGATCTGGTTGCTCAAGTGCTTAGTGATATATCTCCTTCAACTATCAGCAACTTTCACTACTATACACACTCATAAGTAATCTCGGACAAACCGATTTTCCAAACTCAGTTCCACCGAGATGAACCACCTCAGCCATAAGCCAAACCCTAGAAAAATTGGTCATTCCGAGTTTGAGTTCGGTCTCACCGAAACAGGGGCTGCCAACCTTCTGTAACCGTTTGTCATCATATCGGAATATCCGAGTTGATAATTTCGGTCTCACCGAAACTGGCAAGTTCCTGTCTTTGCTCAAATCGGACAAACCGAGATGGTATTTTCGGTCCCACCGAAAACCCCAACGTTCACTATATTTGAACTTTCGGTCTGACCGAGTTTCCACTTCGGTCTCACCGAGATTGCTCAATTATGTGTGTAACGGTTGGATTTTGTGTGGATGCTATATATACCCCTCCACCCCCTCTTCATTCGTGGAGAGAGCCATCAGAAAGAACTACCACTCCTACCTTACACTTTCTGAGAAGAGAACTACCTACCCTTGTGTTGAGATCAAGTTGCTCCATTCCTACCATATGAAACTTGATTTCTAACCTTCCCAAGTTGCTTTCCACTCAATCCTTTCTTCCACCACAGCCATATCAGTGAGGAGAGTTGAGTGTTGGGGAGATTATCATTTGAAGCACAAGAGCAAGGAGTTCATCATCATCTTCAACATCTATTACCTTTTGGAGGGTGGTGCCTCCTAGATTGGTTAGGTGTCGCTTGGGAGCCTCCGTCATCGAGATGTGGAGTTGAACCAAGAAGTTTGTAAGGGCAAGGAGATCGCCTACTTCGTGAAGATCTACCCCGAGTAAGGCTAGCCCTCCGTGGGCGTAGGCCATGATGGAATAGACAAGGTTGCTTCTTCGTGGACCCTTCGTGGGTGGAGCCCTCCGTGGACTCGCGCAGCCGTTACCCTCCGTGGGTTGAAGTCTCCATCAACGTGGATGTACGATAGCACTACCTATCGGAACCACGGGAAAAATCATTGCGTCTCCAAATTGCGTTCGATCTTCTCCACCTCTCTTTACTACATGTGCAATTTACTTTCCGCTGCTTATACTCTAGAATTGCATGTGTAGGGTGATACTTGACTTGATCTTAATTGTGAAACTACCTAAAACTGTTCTTTGTCAAAGGCAGAATTTTTATATTTACAAGTAGTCTAATCACCCCCCCCCCCTCTAGACATACTTTCGATCCTACATTACCCCAAGTGGAAGGTTGAGATGTAGCGTAGCGGCAAATTTCCCTTGGCAAAGAAACCAAGGATCGAATCCCGTGAGACTCCGAGGGTCGACAAGTAGGTGTCAACGGCGTCAGAAACTTAGCGGTTGATAGGACCTGCACACAGATACAGATAACTTTGCTCCCAACGAGTACAGAGAGGTTGTCAATCCCTTCGGCCTTGTTGTTTACAAAGGATCAAACACAAGAGGTAATAATGATAGCTATGACTGCAACTAGGAAATAAAAACAGGAAGTAAATAGAAGGTGTGATCAATGGTGGTAATATGGACCGGGGTCCCATGATGTTCACTAGTGATGTCTCTCTCCCAAAAGACGATAAAACAGCAAAGCGAGGTAAACAAATTACAGCTGGGCAATTGACAAGATTATGTGCGCAAACCAATGCTAACTATGCTGCACAGAAAGGTAGAGGCTCAAAAGCATGGGCGGTACGCCAAGGCAAGTAGACCGAAATCCATCTGCATCTACTACTAATCATCCACCTTGATATATCTATCCAGAACATCTCGCTGGTATTAAGTTGTGAATCCCACCCAAAGTGTAAACTCAAAGCAACAGACAACTGCATTAAAAGAACTTTGCGTAAAGTAAACAATCCTTGCACCCGCAAGTACAAGCACCGTTATTTTCTCCCTTGTGGCAACAGCACATCCCCTAGACTCATGTTTCTGTCACTCAAGCTAGTCATCAGGGGGCATGAACCCACAATCAAGCATAACGCTCCCTCTTGGAGTTACTACCTACTACTTGGCCAAAGCAATAAACAGCAACGGAGAACATGCTAGAATTACTCAAGAACAAAAATATAAAAGAGGTGAATCAAATATATTACTCACACACAATCTGAACATAATCTCATAATCCATCAGATCCCAGCAAACTCACTAAAGCAACAACATAAAGATTACATATGTGCCTCGATCATGTAGGGCAGCTCACGAGGTCTAAACCATGAAGAACAAAGAGGGGAGGAGAACATCACATAGCTACTGATCATGGACCCATGGTCCAAGGGGGACTACTAACGACTCATCCGGGAAGCGTCCATGGTGGTGGAGAAGCTCCCGGTGGTGATTCTCCCCTCCGGCAGGGTGCCGGGAAGAGTTCTCCTGATGCTCCCGATCTTGGAAGCGCTGCGGTGGTGGAACAGAGGCGAGATCGCGAAAAAGGGTTCCGTCCTCGAGGGTTTCGGGCGTGAGGAATATATATGCGAAGGGGGCAGCCAGAGGCGGAGCAGGGGCCCCAGGCGCCCCCCCTGGCGCGGCCAGGGGTGGGGCCGCGCCAGGTGGCCGCCTGGGCCACCCCTAGCTCCCCTCTGGCCCCGCTTTGGTTCTTCGCGAAGCTTCCTGTACGCTGATTTTTCCTGTATTTTTCCCGGAATTTTTGGAGCACTTTTAATATGGGGGAAACCTGAAATAGAAAAACAGCAGAAAATAGGAACTGGCACTGTGGTGCACTGAGTTAATAGGTTAGTCCAAATATGATCAAAAGTGTATGGAAGTGCATAAATATCATAGCAATATCACACAAAAGAAGCATGGAGCAAGCAGAAATTATAGATTCGTTTTGGACGTATCAACGACTTCATGAAGACACGATGATGGAAATCATTATGATGGAGATCATTGTGTTGTGCCGGTGACAAAGATGATCATGGTGCCCCGAAGATGGAGATCGAAGGAGCAAGATGGTATTGGCCATATCATGCCACTTTATTTGATTGCATGTGATGTTTATCATGTTTATGCATCTTGTTTACTTAGAACGACGGTCGTAAATAAGATGATCTCTCACTAAAAATTTCAAAAATTGTGTTCCCCCTAACTGTGCACCATTGCTAAGGATCGTTGTTCCGAAGCACCACGTGATGATCGGATGTGATAGGCTCTAACGTTCGCATACGACGGGTGTAAGCCAGATTTACACACGCAATACACTTAGGGTTCACTTGACGAGCCTAGCATGTACGGACATGGCCTCGGAACACGGAAGACCAAAAGGTCGAACATGAGTCGTATAGAAGATGCGATCAACATGAAGATGTTCACCGTTGATGACTAGTCCGTCTCACGTGATGATCGGACACGGGCTAGTCGATTCGGATCATGTGTCACTTAGATGACTAGAGAGATGTCAATCTGAGTGGGAGTTCATTAAAATTTGATTAGATGAACTTAATTATCATGGACTTAGTCTAAATACTTTACAATATGTCTTGTAGATCAAATGGCCCACGCTCATGTTACCCTCAACTTCAACGCGTTCCTAGAGAAATCCAAGCTGAAAGACGATGGTAGCAACTATACGGACTGGGTCCGTAACGTGAGGATCATCCTCATAGCTGCCAAGAAAACTTATGTCCTAGAAGCACCGCTAGGTGACGCTCCCGCCCCGGCAAAGCAAGATGTTATGAACGCTTGGCAGTCGCGTTGTGATGATTACTCCCTGGTTCAGTGCGGCATGCTCTACAGCTTAGAATCGGGGCTCCAAAAGCGTTTTGAGCACCACGGGGCATATGAGATGTTCCAAGAGCTGAAAATGGTTTTCCAGGCTCATGCCCGAGTTGAGATATGATGTCTCCAACGCATTCTATAGATGTAAGATGGAGGAAAATAGTTCTGTCAGTGAGCACATACTCAAGATTTCTGGGTTGCACAACCGCTTGTCTCAGTTGGGAATGAATCTCCCAAACGAAGCGGTCGTTGACAGAATCCTTCAGTCGCTCCCACCTAGCTACAAGAGCTTCGTGTTGAACTTCAATATGAAAGGGATGGAGAAGTCCATTCCCGAGGTGTATTCAATGCTGAAATCAGCGGAGGTGGAGATCAAGAAAGAGCATCAAGTGTTGATGGTCAATAAAACCACTAAGTTCAAAAAGGGCAAGGGTAAGAAGAACTTCAAGAAGGACGGCAAGGGAGTTGCCGCGCCCGGTAAACCAGTTGCCGGGAAGAAGCCAAAGTATGGACCCAAGCCTGAGACTGAGTGCTTTTATTGCAAGGGAATGGGTCACTGGAAGCGGAACTGCCCCAAATACTTAGCGAACAAGAAGGCCGGCAACATCAAAGGTATATGTGATATACATGTTATTGATGTGTACCTTACCAGCGCTCGTAGTAGCTCCTGGGTATTTGATACCGGTGCAGTTGCTCATATTTGTAACTCAAAGCAGGAGCTGCGGAATAAGCGGAGACTGGCAAAGGACGAGGTGACGATGCGCGTCGGGAATGGTTCCAAGGTCGATGTGATCGCCGTCGGCACGCTGCCTCTACATCTACCCTCGGGATTAGTTTTAAACCTTAATAATTGTTATTTAGTACCAGCTTTGAGCATGAACATTGTATATGGATCTCGTTTGATGCGAGATGGCTACTCATTTAAATCCGAGAATAATGGTGTTCTATTTATTTGAGAGATATGTTTTATGGTCATGCCCCGCTGGTCAATGGTTTATTTTTGATGAATCTCGATCGTGATGATACACATATTCATAGTGTGAATGCCAAAAGATGTAAAGTTGACAATGATAGTCCCACATACTTGTGGCATTGCCGCCTTAGTCATATTGGTGTCAAACGTATGAAGAAGCTTCATGTAGATGGACTTCTGGAGTCTCTCGATTATGAATCATTTGACACGTGCGAACCATGCCTCTTAGGCAAGATGACCAAGACTCCGTTCTCCGGAACAATGGAGCGAGCAACCAACTTATTGGAAATCGTACATACCGATGTGTGCGGTCCAATGAGTGTTGAGGCTCACGGAGGCTATCGTTATGTTCTCACCCTCACAGATGACTAGAGTAGATATGGGTATATCTACTTGATGAAGCACTAGTCTGAGACCTTTGAAAAGTTCAAAGAATTTCAGAATGAGGTTGAGAATCAACGTGACAGAAAAATAAAGTTCTTGCGATCGGATCGTGGGGGTGAATATTTAAGTCATGAATTTGGCACGCACCTTAGGAACTGTGGAATTGTTTCACAATTGACACCGCCCGGAACACCTCAGCGTAATGGTGTGTCCGAACATCGAAAATCGTACTCTGTTAGACATGGTGCGATCTATGATGTCTCTCACCGACTTACCGCTATCTTTTTGGGGTTATGCTTTAGAGACTGCCGCATTCACTTTAAATAGGGCTCCGTCGAAATCCATTGAGACGACACCGTATGAACTTTGGTTTGGCAAGAAACCTAAGCTGTCGTTTCTAAAAGTTTGGGGTTGCGATGCCTATGTCAAGAAACTTCAACCTGAAAAGCTCGAACCCAAATCGGAAAAATGCGTCTTCATAGGATCCCCAAAGGAAACAATTGGGTACACCTTCTACCACAGATCCGAAGGCAAGGTCTTTGTTGCCAAGAATGGATCCTTTCTGGAGAAATAGTTTCTCTCGAAAGAAGTGAGTGGGAGGAAAGTAGAACTTGATGAGGTGACAGTCACCCCTCCCGAGCCGGAAAGTAGCGCAGCGCAGGAAATTGTTCCTGAGGTGCCTGCACCGACAAGGGAGGAAGTTAATGATGATGATCATGAAGATACAGATCAAGTTACTACTGAACTTCGAAGGTCCACAAGGACACGTGCCGCACCAGAGTGGTACGGCAACCCTGTCATGGAAATCATGTTGTTAGACAACGGTGAACCTTTGAACTATGAAGAAGCGATGGCGGGCCCAGATTCCAATAAATGGCTTGGAGCCATGAAATCCGAGATAGAATCCATGTATGAAAACAAAGTATGGACTTTGGTGGACTTGCCCGATGATAGGCACGCCATAGAAAATAAATGGATATTTAAGAAGAAGACAGACGCGGATAGTAATGTGACCATCTATAAGGCTCGGCTTGTCGCTAAGGGTTATCGACAAGTTCAAGGGATTGACTACGACGAGACTTTCTCTCCTGTAGCGATGCTGAAGTCCGTCCGAATCATGTTAGCAATTGCCGCATTCTATGATTATGAGATATGGCAAATGGACGTCAAAACGGCATTCCTTAATGGTTACCTCAAGGAAGAGCTGTATATGATGCAGCCGGAAGGTTTTATCGATCCAGAGAATGCTAACAAGGTATGCAAGCTCCAGCGCTCGATATACGGGCTGGTGCAAGCATCTCGGAGTTGGAATATTCGCTTTAATGATGTGATCAAAGCGTTTGGATTTATACAGACTTGGGGAGAAGCCTGTATCTACAAGAAAGTGAGTGGGAGCTCTATAGCATTTCTTATATTATATGTGGATGACATATTGCTGATGGGAAATGATATAGAATTCTTGGAAAGTATAAAGGCCTACTTGAATAAGAGTTTTTCAATGAAGGACCTTGGAGAAGCTGCTTACATATTAGGCATCAAAATCTATAGAGATAGATCAAGACGCCTCATTGGTCTTTCACAAAGCACATACCTTGACAAGATATTGAAGAAGTTAAAAATGGATCAGTCCAAGAAGGGGTTCTTGCCTGTTTTGCAAGGTATGAGATTGAGCAAGGCTCAGTCTCCGACCACGGCAGAAGATAGAGAAAAGATGAGTGTCATTCCCTATGCCTCGGCCATAGGTTCTATCATGTATGCCATGCTGTGTACCAGGCCTGACGTGAACCTTGCCATAAGTTTGGTAGGGAGGTACCAAAGTGATCCCGGTATGAACACTGGACAGCGGTCAAGAACATCCTAAAGTACCTGAAGAGGACTAAGGATATGTTTCTCGTTTATGGAGGTGATGAAGAGCTCGTCGTAAAGGGTTACGTCGATGCTAGCTTCGACATAGATCTGGATGACTCAAAGTCACAAACCGGATACATGTATATTTTGAATGGTGGAGCAGTCAGCTGGTGCAATTGCAAGCAGAGCGTCGTGGCGCATTCTACATGTGAAGCGGAGTACATAGCTGCTTGCGAAGCAGCGGAAGAAGGAGTCTGGATGAAGGAGTTCATCACCGACCTAGGAGTCATTCCAAGCGCGTCAAGCCCGATGACTCTCTTCTGTGACAACACTGGAGCTATTGCCATTACCAAGGAGCCCAGGTTTCACAAGAAGACCAAGCACATCAAGCGCCGTTTCAACTCCATCTGGAATTATGTTCAAGATGGAGACATAGATATTTGTAAAGTGCATACGGATCTGAATGTCGCAGACCCGTTGACTAAACCTCTTCCACGGGCAAAACATGATCAACACCAGAACTCTACGGGTGTTCGATTCATCACAATGTAACTAGATTATTGACTCTAGTGCAAGTGGGAGACTGTTGGAAATATGCCCTAGAGGCAATAATAAAAGGATTATTATTATATTTCCTTGTTCATGATAATTGTCTGTTATTCATGCTTGAATTGTATTGTGCGGAAACAACGATACATGTGTGAATACATAGACCATAACGTGTCCCTGGTAAGCCTCTAGTTACTCGCTCGTTGATCAACAGATGGTCACGGTTTCCTGACCATGGACATAGGATGTCATTGATAACGGGATCACATCATTAGGAGAATGATGTGATGGACAAGACCCAATCCTAAGCCTAGCACGACATCGTATAGTTCGTAATGCATAAGCTTTTCTAGTGTCAAGTATTTATTCCTTAGACCATGAGGTTGTGCAACTCCCGGATATCGTAGGAATACTTTGGGTGTGCCAAACGTCACAACGTAACTGGGTGGCTGTAAAGGTACACAACGGGTATCTCCGAAAGTGTCTGTTGAGTTGGTACGAACCGAGACTGGGATATTGTCGCTCCGTATGATGGAGAGGTACCTCTGGGCCCACTCGGTAAGACATCATCATAATGAGCTCAAAGTGACTAAGGAGTTAGTCACGGGACGATGGATTACGGATCGAGTAAAGAGACTTGCCATGACGAGATTGAACAAGGTATCGGGCATACCGACGATCGAATCTCGGGCAAGTACCGTACCGATAGACAAAGGGAATAACATATGGGATTGAGTGAATCCTTGACACAGTGGTTCATCCAGTGATATCATCGAGGAACACGTGGGAACCAACATGGGTATCCAGATCCCGCTGTTGGTTATTGACCGGAGAGTCGTCTCAGTCATGTCTGCGTGTCTCCCGAACCCGTAGGGTCTACACACATAAGGTTCGGTGACGCTAGGGTTGTAGAGATACATGCACATGGAAACCCGAATGTTGTTCAGAGTCCCGGATGAGATCTCGGACGTCACGAGGAGTTCTGGAATGATCCGGAGGTAAAGAATGATATATAGGAAGTCCAGTTTCGGCCATCGGGTGAATTCCGGGGGTCACCGGGAGTGTCCCGGGACCACCGGAGGGGTCCTGGGGGTCCACCGGGTGGGGCCACCCATCCCGGAGGGCCCCGTAGGCCGCAAGGGGAAGGAGGCCAGCCCCTGGTGGGCTGGCGCACCCACATGGGCCACCCTCCATACGCCTAGGGTTGAAACCCTAGGGGAAGGGGGCGCCCCCTATGCCTTGGGGGGCAAGTCTCCCCCCTCTGGCCGCTGCCCCCCTAGGAGATTGCATCTCCTAGGGCCGGTGCCCCCTGGCCCCTATATATAGTGGGGGGGAGAGGGCAGCCGCACCCCAAGCCTCTGGCGCCTCTCCCCCCTCCCGTCACACTTCCAACTCCTCCCGCAGGGCGCCGGCGAAGCCCTGCAGCTTTTCCTGTTGCATCCACCACCACGCCGTCTGCTGCTGGATCTCCGTCAACCTCTCCTCCCCCTTGCTGGATCAAGAAGGAGGAGACATCGATGTACCGTACGTGTGTTGAATGCGTAGGTGCCGTCCGTTCGGCGCTGGGATCATCGGTGACGAGGATCACGAAGAGTACGACTACTTCATCCATGTTCCTTCGAACGCTTCCGCACGCGATCTACAAAAGGGTATGTAGATGCACTCCATTATGCTCGTTGCTAGATAACTCCTTAGATTGATCTTGGTGAAGCATAGGAAATTTTTTCAATTCTGCTACGTTCCCCAACAGTATTGCGTGCGATATTATCCACAACTCACCTCGAGTTCGCATGTACGAAGAGAGAGAAGCCGAGCTGGATCGGCAGGACAACCTTGATGCCCTGGAAGAGGAGCGCGATGTCGCAAAATCCCGTTCAGCATTCTACCAACAGCAGGCTCGAAGATATCAAAGTAGAGAAGTACGGGCCAAGACCTATAACATTGGCAAACTCGTTCTACGCCTACCGGAGAAGAAAAAGGACAAACTCAAGCCCAAATGGGAGGATGATATGTCTCCAACGTATCTACAGTTTTTGATTGTTCCATGCTATTATTTATGATGTCTTGGATGTTTAATGGGCTTTGTCATACACTTTTATATCATTTTTGGGACTAACCTACTAACCCAAAGGCCCAGTCCAGATTGCTGTTTTTTGCCTGTTTTAGGGTTTTGCAGAAAAAGAATATCAAACGGAGTCCAAACGGAATGAAGCCTTCGCGGGAGATATTTTTGGAGAAAATAACGCACGGGAGGCTTGAGAACCACATCAGGGGAGCCTCGAGGTGCCCACGAGGGTGGGGGGTGCGCCCCCCCTTCACAGGGCACGCCCCCTGCCTCGTGGGGCCCTCAAGCGTCCCTCGGTGTCCTCCTTCCTCCTATATAAGTCTACGTACCCCGAAACCATCAGCAACAGAGAGAAAACCCTAATTCCATCGCCGTAACCTTCTGTTCCCGTTAGATCCCATCTTGGAGCCTGTTTCGGAGTTCCGCCGAAGGGGGATCCATCATGGAGTGCTTCTACATCATCATCATCGCCCTCACCATGAGTTGTGAGTAGTTTACCATAGACCTTCGGGTCCATAGCTAGTATCTAGATGGCTTCTTCTCTCTCTGGATCTCAATACAAAGTTCTCCTCGGTTTGATGTAATCTCTTTTTGCGGTGTGTTTGTCGAGATTCGATGAATTGTGAGTTTATGATCAAGATTATCTACGAGAAATATTTGGTTCTTTTCTGAACTCTTTATGTGTGCTCATAATATCCTTGCAAGTCTCTTCGAATTATTGGTTTGGTTTGGCCTACTAGATCTGTAGTTCTTGCAATGGGAGAAATGCTTGGCTTTGGGTTCAATCTTGCGGTGTCCTTTCCCAGTGACAGTAGGGGCAGCAAGGCACGTATTGTATTGTTGCCATCGAGGATAAAAAGATGGAATTTATATCATATTGATTGAGTTTATCCCTCTACATCATGTCATCTTGCTTAAGGCGTTACTCTGTTCTTATGAACTCAATACACTAGATGCATGCTGGATAGCGGTCAATATGTGGAGTAATAGTAGTAGATGCAGGCAGGAGTTGGTCTACTTGTCTCGGACGTGATGCCTATATACAATGATCATGCCTAGATAGTCTCATAATTATTCGCTTTTCTATCAACTGCTCAACAGTAATTTGTTTACCAGTCGTAGAATATCGCTATCATGAGAGAAGCCACTAGAGAACACTATGGCCCTCGGGTCTAGTCGCAACATATCAATCTACATCTACTTTACTTTTTCCGCTTTTACTTTCTGTTCTTACAAACAAAAAATACCAAAAATATAAACTATCATCTCTATCAGATCTCACTTTCGTAAGTGACCATAAAGGGATTGACAACCCCTTATCACGTTGGCTGCGAAGTTCTTATTTGTTTGTGCAGGTGCGAGGGACTCGCGCGTGGTCTCCTACTGGATTGATACCTTGGTTCTCAAAAAATGAGGGAAATACTTACGCTACTGTGCTGCATCTCCCTTTCCTCTTCGAGGGAATACAACGCAAGCTCGAGAAGTAGCAAGAAGAATTTCTGGCGCCGTTGCCGGGGAGGCTTACGCAAAAGTCATATACCAAGTACCTATCACAAACCCTTATCCTTCGCATTACATTTTTTGCCTCTCGTTTTCCTCTCCCCCACTTCACCCTTGCCATTTTATTTGCCCTTCTTCTGCCGTGTGTTTATCGTCCGCTTGCTTCTTGTTTTCTTGTGTGTGTTGGATTGCTTGCTTGTCACTATGGCTCAGAACAATACCAAATTGTGTGACTTCTCCAATACCAACAATAATGATTTTGTTAGCACTCCGATTGCTCCTATCACCGATGCTGAATGTTGTGAGATCAATGCTGCTTTGTTGAATCTTGTCATGAAAGATCAATTCTCCGGCCTTCCTAGTGAAGATGCCACTACCCATCTAAACAACTTTGTTGATTTGTGTGATATGGGAAAGAAAAGGGATACGGATAACGATATTGTTAAATTGAAGTTATTTCCGTTTTCACTTAGAGATCGTGCTAAAACTTAGTTTTCCTCTTTGCCTAGAAATAGTATTGATTCGTGGAATAAGTCCAAGGATGCTTTTATCTCTAAGTATTCCCCTCCTGCTAAGATCATCTCTCTTAGAAACGATATTATGAATTTTAAGCAACTAGATCATGAGCATGTTGCACAACCTTGGGAGAGAATGAAATTAATGATACGTAAATTCCCTACACATGGTTTGAATCTATGGATGATTATTCAGAACTTTTATGCTGGCTTGAATTTTGCTTCTAGATATCTTTTAGATTCGGCCGTAGGAGGCACTTTCATGGAAACTACCTTAGGAGAAGCTACTAAACTCCTAGATAATATTATGGTTAATTATTCTCAATGGCACACCGAAAGATCTACCAGTAGAAAGATGGTTGAACTTATGAAATTATTTGCTGCTAAGAGTGCTTCTTCTGATCCTAATGATATGCCTTTGTCCACTTTGATTGAAAATAGCAATGAATCTTTGGATGTGAATTTTGTTGGTAGGAATAATTTTGGTAACAATGCTTATAGAGGGAATTTTAATCCTTGGCCTTTTCCTAGTAATTCCTCTAATAATTATGGTAATTCCTACAACAACTCTTATGGAAAGATGCCTTCTGAATTTGAAACTAGTGTTAAGGAGTTTATGATCTCGCAAAAGAATTTCAATTCTATGCTTGAAGAGAAATTGCTTAAGATTGATGAATTGGCTAGAAGTGTGGATAGAATTACTCTTGATGTTGATTCTTTGAAACTTAGATCTATCCCACCTAAGCATGATATCAATGAGTCTCTCAAAGCCATGTGAATTTCCATTGATGAATGCAAAGAAAGAACCGAAAGGATGCGTGCTAAAAGAAAGAATTATATTAAAGCGTGTTCTTCTAGTTATCACAAAAATAAAGATGAAGATCTGAAAGTTATTGATGTGTCTCCTATTAGATCCTTGTTTTCTAGTATAAATCTTGATGAAGATAGGATTGGAGATGACTCTGCTTTAAGGTGTCCCAATGATTCGGAGTTTCTAGATCTTGATGCTAAAATTGTTAAAAGTGGGAGTGAAGAGATTAAAACTTTGCATAGTGATGAACCCACTTCTTTGGATTTCAAGGGATTCAATTATGATAATTGCTCTTTGATTGATTGTATTTCCTTGTTGCGATCCGTACTAAACTCTCCGCATGCTTATAGTCAAAATAAAGCTTTCACCAAACGCATAGTTGATGCTTTGATGCAATCTTATGAAGAAAAACTTGAGTTAGAAGTTTCTATCCCTAGAAAGCTTTATGATGAGTGGGAACCTACTATTATAATAAAAATAAAAGATCATGAATGCTATTCTTGGTGTGATTTGGGTGCAAGTGTCTCCACTATCCCAAAAACTTTTTGTGATTTGCTTGGGTTCCATGAGCTTGATGATTGTTCTTTAAATTTGCATCTTGCAGATTCCACTATTAAGAAACCTATGGGAAGAATTAATGATGTTCTTATTGTTGCCAATAGGAATTATGGGCCCGTAGATTTCATTATTCTTGATATAGATTGCAATCCTTCATGCCCTATTATTCTTGGTAGACCTTTCCTTAAAACGATTGGTGCAATTATTGATATGAAGGAAGGAAATATTAGATTCCAATTTCCGTTAAGGAAAGGCATGGAACACTTTCCTAGAAAGAAAATCAAATTACCATATGAATCTATTATGAGATCCACTTATGGATTGCTTTCCAAAGATGGCAATACCTAGATCTATTTTGTATCGTGCCTAGCTAGGGGCGTAAAACGATAGCGCTTGTTGGGAGGCAACCCAATTTTATATTATTTTTTTGCTGCTGTTAGGGAATAAATATTGCATCTAGCTTCTGTTTATATGTGGTTTCATGTTTTTTTTTGTGTTTGTGCCAAGTAGAACCTTTGGGAAGACTTGTGTGAAGTTTATGTGATCTTGCTGTGAAAAACAGAATCGTTAGCGCTCACTAGAATGGTCATCAGATTTTACTGGAGCGGGATATTTAGTTGATTCTCTTTGCAGATGATTTATACACAAATTCCTCACGTTTACCAATTTAGTTTGAATTTTTTGGAGTTACAGAAGTATGCGAAACCTGCAGATTACTACATACTGTTCTGTTTTTGACAGATTCTGTTTTTAGTGTGTTGTTTGCTTATTTCAATGCATCTATGAGTAGTATGGGCAAGTATGAACCATATAGAAGTTGGAATACAGTAGGTTTAACACCAATATAAACAAAGAATGAATTCATTGCAGTACCTTTGAGTAGTGGTTTGCTTTCTTATACTAACGGAGCTCACGAGAATTTTTGTCTAAGTATTGTGTTGTGAAGTTTTCAAGTTTTGAGTATTGCTTTGTCGGACTATGGAACAAAGAGTAGCAAGGGCCTAAGCTTGGGGATGCGCATGGCACGCCAAGTAAAATTCAAGGACAATCAAAAGCCTAAGCTTGGGGATGCCCCGGGAAGGCATCCCCTCTTTCATCTTCATCCATTGTTACTATACTTGGAGCTATATTTTTATTCACCGCATGATATGTGTTTTGCTTGGAGCGTCTTGTATAATTTGAGTCTTTGTTTGTTAGTTTGTCACAATTATCCTTGCTGGAAACACCTATTTGAGAGAGATAAATATGGCCTAGGAATTGTTAGAACACTCGATGTGCTTCACTTATATCTTTTGAGTTGAATAGTTTTTGCTCTAGTGCTTCACTTATATCTTTTAGAGCACGGAGGTGATTATATTTTGTAGAAATTTTTGAACTCTCATGCTTCACTTATATCTATTTGAGAGTCTATTTAAACAGCATGGTAATGTGTTTAGGCTATAAAACTAGTCTTCACATGATAGACATCCAATATCATTGTAGTAAAAAAATCACACTAAGTGCATTGAATATAATGAGATGTTGGATGCTTGATAATTGTTTTGAGATATGAGGATAGTGATATTAGAGTCATGCTAGTAGAATTATTATGAAATTGAGAAATATTTGTGTTAAGGTTAGTTATTCCCGTAGCATGCACGTATGGTGAACCGCTATGTGACGAAGTAAGAGCATGAGGTATTTGTAAAGTGCCAACCTTTGTGTGGAGGTCGTCGCGCGATGGTTAACTCCTACCAATCTCCCCCCTAGGAGCATGCGTTGATTGTTTTGTTTTGATGACTCGTAGATTTTTTCAATAAGTATATGAGTTCTTATGACTAATGTTGAGTCCATGGATTATACGCACTCTCACCCTTCCACCATTGCTAGCCTCTCTCGTACCGCGCAACTTTCGTCGGTACATAAACCCACTATATATCCTTCCTCAAAACAGCCACCATATTATTCCTCAAAACAACCACCATACCTACCTATCATGGCATTTCCATAGCCATTCCGAGATATATTGCCATGCAACTTTCCACCGTTCCGTTCATATGACACGCTTCATATTGTCATATTGCCATGCATGATCATGTAGTTGACATCGTATTTGTGGCAAGGCCACCATGCATAAGTTTTCATACATGTCGCTCTTGTTTCATTGCACATATCGGTACACCGCCGGAGGCATTCATATAGAGTCATACTTTGTTGTAGTATCGAGTTGTAATATCTAGTTGTGATGAAAGTGTGATGATCGTCATTATTAGAGCATTGTCCCATGGGAGGAAAGGCTAAATCAATAAAGCCCCTCCACACAAAAAAAGAAAAAAAGGAAAGGCCAAAGAAAAAAAGAAAGGCCCAAAAAAAAGAAAAAAAGGGACAATTGCTACTATCTTTTTTCCACACTTGTGCTTCAAAGTAGCACCATGTTCTTCATTGTAGAGACTCTCATGCTTAGTCACTTTATATACTAGTGGGAATTTTCATTATAGAACTTGGCTTGTATATTCCAACGATGGGGTTCCTCAAACGCCCTAGGTCTTCGTGAGCAAGCAAGTTGGATGCACACCCACTAGTTTCTTTTGTTGCGCTTTCATACATATTTAGATCTAGTGCATCCATTGCATGGCAATCCCTACTCACTCACATTGATATCTATTGATGGGCATCTCCATAGCCCGTTGATACACCTAGTTGATGTGAGACTATCTCCCTTCTTTTTGTCTTCTCCACAACCACCTATCTATTCCACCAATAGTGCTATGTCCATGGCTCACGCTCATGTATTGCGTGAAAGTTGAAAGGTTTGAAAGAATAGAGTATGAAAACAAGTGCTTGGCTGAAATCAGGGTTGTGCATGATATGATTATTTTGTGTGATGAAGAGGGAGCATAGCCGTACTATATTATTTTGCAGGGATAAATTTATTTAGCCATAGTATTTTGAGAAGACATGATTGCTTTGTTAGTATGCTTGAATTATTATGATTTCTTATGTCAATATAGACTTTTATCTTGAATCTTTCATATCTGAACATGCATGCCACAATTAAGAGAATTACATTGAAAAATTATGTTGGTTAGCATTCCACATCAAAAATTCTGTTTTTTATCATTTACCTACTCGAGGACGAGAAGGAATTAAGCTTGGGGATGCTTGATACGTCTCCAACGTATCTATAATTTTTTATTGTTCCATGCTATTATTTATGATGTCTTGGATGTTTACTGGGCTTTTTCATACACTTTTATATCATTTTTGGGACTAACCTACTAACCCAAAGGCCGAGTCCGGATTGCTGTTTTTTGCCTGTTTCAGGGTTTTGCAGAAAAAGAATATCAAACGGAGTCCAAACGGAATGAAGCCTTCGCGGGAAATATTTTTTGGAGAAAATCACGCACAGGAGGCTTGAGAACCACGTCAGGGAAGCCTCGAGGTGTCCACGAGGGTGGGGGCGCGCCCCCCTTCCCAGGGCGTGCCCCTGCCTCGTGGGGCCCTCGAGCGTCCCCCGGTGTCCTCCTTCCTCCTATATAAGTCTACATACCCTGAAACCATCAGCAACAGATAGAAAACCCTAATTCCACGGTCGTAACCTTCTGTTCCCGTGAGATCCCATCTTGGAGCCTATTCCGGAGCTTCGCCGGAGCGGGGATCCATCACGGAGTGCTTCTACATCATCATCATCGCCCTCACCATGAGTTGTGAGTAGTTTACCACAGACCTTCGGGTCCATAGCTAGTATCTAGATGGCTTCTTCTCTCTCTCTGGATCTCAATACAAAGTTCTCCTCGGTCTTCGAGGAGATCTATTCGATGTAATCTCTTTTTGTTGTGTGTTTGTCGAGATCCGATGAATTGTGAGTTTATGATCAAGATTATCCACGAGAAATATTTGGTTCTTTTCGGAACTCTTTATGTGTGCTCATAATATCCTTGCAATTCTCTTCGAATTATTGGTTTGGTTTGGCCTACTAGATCTATAGTTCTTGCAATGGGAGAAGTGCTTGGCTTTGTGTTAAATCTTGCGGTGTCCTTTCCAAGTGACAGTAGGGGCAGCAAGGCACGTATTGTATTGTTGCCATCGATGATAAAAAGATGGGGTTTATATCATATTGATTGAGTTTATCCATCTACATCATGTCATCTTGCTTAAGGCGTTACTCTGTTCTTATGAACTCAATACACTAAATGCATGCTGGATAGCGGTCGATGTGTGGAGTAATAGTAGTAGATGCAAGCAGGAGTCGGTCTACTTGTCTCAGACGTGATGCCTATATACAATGATCATGCCTATATAGTGTCATAATTATTCGATTTTCTATCAATTGCTTGACAGTAATTTTTTTACCCGTCGTAGAATATCGCTATCACGAGAGAAGCTACTAGAGAACACTATGGCCCCCGGGTCTATTCTCAACATATCAATCTACAACTACTTTACTTTTTTCGCTTTTACTTTCTGTTATTATAAACAAAAAATACCAAAAATATAAACTACCATCTATATCATATCTCACTTTCGTAAGTGACCGTAAAGGGATTGACAACCCCTTATCGCATTGGCTGCGAAGTTCTTATTTGTTTGTGCAGGTGCGAGGGACTCGCGCGTGGTCTCCTACTGGATTGATACCTTAGTTCTCAAAGACTGAGGGAAATACTTACGCTATTGTGCTGCATCTCCCTTTCCTCTTCGAGGGAATACAACGCAAGCTTGAGAAGTAGCAGAGGATCCCTTCATAATCGACGAAGTTCTCACCGGAGGGGCGTACCGTCTTCGCGATGCATCAGACAATCGCCTCGAGCCAAACCTTGGAATGCGACCAGACTCTGAAGATTCTATGCCTAGCGCCGAACTCCTTGTTCGTACCCTTCCCTCTGTAGTTTCCATTATTTGTTCTCTCTTTTTTGTTTACTTTTTCTTTCTCGCTTTAAAGCTTTCGTACGGCTCGACCGCACAACCCTGACACATACATCTTTAAATATGTATGTCGACTATACCTGGGGGCTTCTTGAACAGAAGCTTTTTATTATTATTTCTTGAGCATCAAGCTCTTCACATATGGGTTTTTTCCATATGTACCTTTTCTTCACCACTATATGCATCGATATGACTTAAGTTTTGGCCAAGCTGGGTTGCCTGGCTCCTGTGCTTATGCCCTATGTTCCCGTTAGTTCGGCTAGGGCATAAAGGGAGCACATCTGCGATTGTTATTGCCGAGTCATCCGGATGTGTACCTCAGACTGGGTGAAGTCGAAAGTTAGCGTTCTTTAGGGAATATTCGATTGGTGAATTAAAGATGTGTTTTGCACTCAGTCCATTGTGAACCTCCAGAAGCTATACACACTGTGATTTTCATATCACAATTTGGACATGTATACTAATGCATGCACACCCAATGAAAGGAACCCTTAATGGAACTATTCTCTCTGGAAGATGTTTCTTACAATCTCAATGTAATATAACATAACTAGCCAGATACAACTTGTCTATTCAAGCAACTATGAACCCTACGCCTAGTTTTCCATACATACCCCGGTCTATTCGGCCGCGATGGTATTCGGAAACACTCTGCACCCTCGGGTCTGGAGGTTGAAGCGAAAAGGTCCACCATGTCAAATGCTTTACAATTCAGCTAGAGTTCCACAGGTCAAGGAAATTACATAGTCACTTGGACTCAAACACTTCCTCCTCTATACCGTCCAACATGCGGTCTAATTTACAATCATGTTGGGAATATTTGGCGGCCACCTCTACTTGGTCATATACTAAACTAACGGGAACCTCTTCCCCATTCGACTCTAGTGATCCGACACGGGCCATGCGATTAGGATCCAGCTTGGTATATCGCGTCTTCACCATGGCCCAGGCCTCTCGCGCACCCTCTCGGCAGGCCGATATCTTCCATAGTTGGACACGCCGCTGTGCTCCTTTGAACAGCTCTACAAGCTCCTCCATACTTCCTGGAGGGGGGCGGATATCCATAGTGCCTTGGCAACACTCCGCATCGCCAGCCGAGCCTGTTCGTGCATTTGCGACAGCCCTAGCAGCAGATCACTTGATGATCCGGACACCTCCTCTTTAGGACGGCCCGTCAATATACCTGCAATTATAACTATATCAGTTCCATTTATCTACGAACTACTTTAAAATAGTTCAGACACATATTGAATACGCCGCCCCACAGCTTCTTGTTCTCCTTCACGAAATCGGCTAGCTGGGCTCGCACATCTTTCAATTCTTCACCCAATTTCACATGGGAATCCTGTAGCTTGTTTTTCTCCCCTCTGACTCGGGTCAGAACACGCTCGCCCGTAGCGTGTAGCCTTCTCGCCTTTCTTTCTTTCTCTTGGGTGATCTTCAACTTCTCTTCAAGTTGACCGGGCGATCCTATTATGCGATCAGCAACAATATTAGTACAGTTAGTATACAATTATTGTTCCTCGATGGAGGGGAAATTTTTCGGAAGATGCCTTCTTGAAGTTTTCCAAATCGATGGTTGCAGCATTTAGCTGCGCCCGACACTGCTCCAGCTCTCGGGCTAGCAGGCCGTTCTTCTCTGTAAGGACCTAGTTATACAACGATCCTTAAATCAGTTGTACCAACTGCTTTCAGTCTCGGGGGCTACGGGCATATGTTTATCCTTTTTTGGACAAAGAAAACTTACCTGCACATCCGTCAAATATTGTTTCCTGGCTTTCCTAAGCCCATCTCGAGCAGCTCGGATGTATGCGTCCCCCGAGCTGAAGGCATTGAATGCCTCTTCCGAGAACTTGGGGTCTCGCAAGATAGCCATGTAGCGCCGATGATTCATGACACTCTCTACTTCTGAGTTAGTGACGGATATATCTTCCGAACCTCGGCCGAAGGACAGTCCGGCGTTGTTCCCGCACCGGCCCCCGTCTCTCCGGCAGGATCTAAATCCCGGTTGTCGGGAGCATGACCGGTCGGGCCCCCGAGCACAGTTCGGCGAATCTTTTTCCTGCAACTAGACAAACGCACAAGTCATAGTTGGATGTGGCCACTGAAACACATATTTATAAATCCATACCTCTTCGAGGAAGGCCTGGCTGTGTCTTCACCGGCCTTCCTCTTCGCAGGCTTGCCCGACGTGGGAATCGATCTCTTCAAAATCGCCGAACGCCTCCCCTATGGAGCACGAGACAGTATGGAGGGTGAGGTGGAATAAGAGAACTCTTTCAGAAGAGGTGTCTCTTGATTACTTACATGTGAAGCGGGAAGAAGGCCAGGGTAATCGGCGGTGATGGTCACTTTTGTGCCATCATAGCTCGTCTGGTAAAACACCCCCTCCACGAGCACCACGAATATATCCGGATCCTCTTCGAACCTGGGATCAAGCTGCCCGTTGTGATTCTCCGGATGTGGGGTTGGACTATGAAGTCCTTCGGTAACCTTTCGCCAGTGTTGTCATAACAAATGGATTGGAAATTTATCAAAGGTGATCCGGAATTGGAATGAGTAAAATGGAGAGGTTGGGGCTTTTACCCAACTGGGGGGATTGTACATAGAATACCCATCTCTGCGCTTGATGCGAAGAAATTCCTCTTCCTCCCCTTTGAACAACTCGGCCAGTATCTTGGCCAGAGCAGCGGGGGTATCCGGACCTTTCCGGCCACAGCGGGAGGCGTCATCCTCTCCATTATAGTGCCACATTGGGAGCCTTCTGTATTGAAGCGGCTGAACCCCTCGCACTATGGAAGTCGCCATAACCTCGACTATTGTGAGTTCGGACTGAGCGAGTATCTTTATCTTGCTCAGGAGCTGACGAACTTCCATGCTGTCATCCTCTTCAGGACTCCGGGGATGCCAACTGTGGCGCTTCTTCAGTGGAACACTCGCAAATACAGGAAGACCATTTCTAACTGGGTCGGGAAGCGCGACGTCTTCGATATAGAACCATTCGGAAGGCCATTCTGCAGATGCCTTCCTTGGTGTGCCGGACAGGTATCCGGTATTGGCAATGCGCCATACTTTGGCTCCGCACACTTCAAATATTGACCTCTCATGGTTGCGCGGGACAAGACAGAACAACTTCCTCCACAACTCAAAATGGGCCTCGGCGCCCAGAAATAATTCGCATAAAGCGACATAACCTGCGATGTGCAAAATCGAGGCAGGGGTGAAGTTGTGCAGCTGGAGGCCATAGTACTCCAAAAGCCCTCAGAGAAACGGAAGGGTTGGAAATCCGACGCCTCTCAGCAGATAGGGAACGAAACATACTCGCTCCCCCGGAGGGATTAGGGAATTCCTCTGCCCGAGTCTCACCATTTAAGGAGGCTAGTCCCGCTCGAACAGGGACCAGATCCGCAGGTGGAAGAAATCCCCGCGTTTGCAGCTTCGCTAATCGACTATGGGATACAGAACACTTCTCTCACTTGCCTTTCTCTGGGCCGGAACGGGAGGAGATGGTAACGCCAGCCATGTTGGAATGGTTTCTCCTAGCGGTCTCTGAGGATTTTATCTACATAGGCCCAAATGGGTCTAAGATCCAGTCTCTTTAAATAGGCGCTCTTCCTGGCATGGACGGGGTGCTACATGCAAAAATACCCTGACTTTCTGCACTCGCTCGACACGTGGAAGATGAAGTTATTTAACACGCAGAAGTCGAGGGGGGCGACACTGGATCAGCGGCCGAATACATTACTTGGAGGTCGCCAGAGGAGGAACCCACCTTGCAATGCCGAAGACAATTTTTGTGCTGAACACCTCGTTATTGAAGACTGGTTCGGGGGCTACTGAGGGAGTCCTGGACTAAGGGGTCCTCGGGCGTCCGGCCCGTTATCTATGGGTCGGATTGATGGGCTATGAAGACATGAAGGCCGAAGACTGCACCCGTGTCCAGATTGAACTCTCCTTGGCATGGAAGGCAAGCTTGGCGACCGATTATAAAGATTCCTTCTTATGTAACTGACCTTATGTAACCCTAGATTCCCTCTGTGTCTATATAAACCGGAGGGAGTAGTGTGGATGGAAAACAGACACATTACCATAGTCATACATGCTAGGCTTCTAGGGTTTACCGTTACGATCTCATGGTAGATCAACTCTTGTAATACTCATATTCATCAAAATCAATCAAGCAGGAAGTAGGGTATTACCTCCATAGAGAGGGCCTGAACCTGGGTAAACATCATGTCCCTAGTCTCCTGTAACCATCGACTTTAGACGCACAGTTTGGGACCCCCTACCCGAGATCCGCCGGTTTTGACACCGACAAGTAGATCACTGGACAAGGTCAAAATTATCCTTAATAACTGGAGGACTAATGAATGTTTCTCGATTATGGAAGTGATAAAGAGTTTGTCATAAAGGGTTACGCCGATGCAAGCTTTGACACTAATCCAGATGACTAAGTATCAATCTGGATGCGTATTAAAAGTGGGAGTAATTAGCTAGAGTAGCTACATACAGAGCATTGTAGACATAGAAATTTGTGAAATACACACATATCTGAATATAACAGACCCGTTGACTAAAATTCTCTCACAAAGCAAAACATGATCACACCTTAGTACTCTTTGGGTGTAAATCACATGGAGATGTGAACTAGATTACTGACTCTAGTAAACCCTTTGGGTGTTGGTCACATGGCGATGTGAAATATGGGCGTTAAATCACATGGCGATGTGAACTAGATTATTGACTCTAATGCAAGTGGGAGAATGAAGGAAATATGCCCTACAGGGAATAATAAAGTTGTTATTTATATTTCCTTATTTCATGATAAATGTCTTTCTTTCATGCTAGAATTTTATTAACCGGAAACTTGATACATGTGTGAATACATAGACAAAACAGAGTGTCCCGAGTATGCCTCTACTAGACTAGCTCGTTAATTAAAGATGGTTGTGTTTCCTAACCATAGACATGTGTTGTCATTTGATCAACGGGATCACATCATTAGGAGAATGATGTGATGGACAGGACCCATCCGTTAGCTTAGCACTATGATCGTTTAGTTTTATTGATATTGCTTTCTTCATGACTTATACATGTTCCTCTAACTATGAGATTATGCAACTCCCGAATACCAGAGGAACACCTTGTGTGCTATCAAATGTCACAATGTAACTGGGTGACTATAAAGATGCTCTACAGGTGTCTCCGAAGGTGTTTGTGGTGTTGGCATAGATCAAGATTGGGATTTGTCACTCCGAGTATCGGAGAGGTATCTCTGGGCCCTCTCGGTAATGTACACCATAATAAGCCTTGCAAGCGAATGATTAATGAGTTAGTCATGAGATGATGTATTATGGAACGAGTAAAGAGACTTCCTGGTAACGAGATTGAACTAGGTATCATGATGCCGACGATCGAATCTCGGGCAAGTAACATACCGATGACAAAGGGAATGACGTATGTAGTCATGCGGTTTGACCGATAAACATCTTCGTAGAATATGTAGGAGCCAATATGAGCATCCAGGTTCCGCTATTGGTTATTGGCCAGAGATATGTCTCGGTCATGTCTACATAGTCCTCGAACCCGTAGGGTCCGCACGCTTAACTTTCGATGATGATTTGTATTATGAGTTATGTGATTTGATGACCGAAGTTTGTTCAGAGTCCCGGATGAGATCACGGACAGGACGAGGAGTCTCGAAATGGTCGAGAGGTAAATATTCATATATTGGAAGGCTATATTCGGACATCGAAAAGGTTCCGAGTGATTCGGGTATTTTTCGGAGTACCCGGAAGTTACAGGAATTCGTCCGGGGAGTATTGGGCCTCAATGGGCTTTAGTGGAAAGGAGAGAAGGGCCACAAGGGGAGACAGAGTGCTGATACGTCTCCAACGTATCTATAATTTTTTTATTGTTCCATGGTATTATATTATCTGTTTTGGATGTTTAATGGGCTTTAATATACACTTTTACATGATTTTTGGGACTAACCTATTAATCCAGAGCCCAGTGCCAGTTTCTGTTTTTTCGTTGTTTTTGAGTATCGCGGAAAAGGAATACCAAACGGAGTCCAATTGATCTGAAACTCCACGGAGATTGTTTTTGGACCAGAAGAAGCCCACGGAGTACCGGAGATGGACCAGAAGAGTTCCGAGGCCACCACAAGGGTGGGGGGCATGCCCTACCTCCTGGGCGCACCCCCCTTTCTTATGGCCATCTCGGGGACCCCCCTGACTTGTTCCCGACTCCAACACCTCCTATATATGCCCAAACTTCCAAAAAGAAACCTAGATCGGGAGTTCCACCGCCGAAAGCCTCTGTAGCCACCGAAAACCAATCTAGACCCGTTCCGGCACCCTGCGGGAGGGGGAATCCCTCTCCGGTGGCAATCTTCATCATCCCGGCGCTCTCCATGATGAGGGGGGAGTAGTTCACCCTCGGGGCTGAGGGTATGTATCAGTAGCTATGTGTTTGATCTCTCTCTCTCTCGTGTTCTTGAGATGGCACGATCTTGATGTATCGCAAGCTTTGCTACTATAGTTGGATCTTATGATGTTTCTCCCCCTCTACTTTCTTGTAATGGATTGAGTTTTCCCATTGAAGTTATCTTATCGGATTGAGTCTTTAAGGATTTGAGAACACTTGATGTATGTCTTGCGTGGGATACCCGTGGTGACAATGGGGTATTCTATTGATTCACTTGATGTATGTTTTGGTGGTCAACTTGCGGGGTCCGTGACCTTGGGAATCTATGCATAGGGGTTGGCACACATTTTCATCTTGACTCTCCGATAGAAACTTTGGGGCACTCTTTGAAGTTCTTTGTGTTGGTTGAATAGATGAATCTGAGATTGTGTGATGCATATCGTATAATCATGCCCACGAATACTTGAGGTGACAATGGAGTATCTAGGTGACATTAGGGTTTTGGTTGATATGTGTCGTAAGGTGTTATTCTAGTATGAACTCTAGGATAGATCGAACAGAAAGAATAGCTTCGTGTTATTTTACTACAGACTCTTGAATAGATCGATCAGAAAGAATAACTTTGAGGTGGTTTCGTACCCTACAATAATCTCTTCGTTTGTTCTCCACTATTAGTGACTTTGGAGTGACTCTTTGTTGCATGTTGAGGGATTATTATATGATCTAATTATGTTATCCTTGTTGAGAGAACTTGCACTAGTGACAGTGTGAACCCTAGGCCTTGTTTCAAAGCATTGCAATACCGTTTACGCTCACTTTTACCACTTGTTACCTTGTTGTTTTTATATTTTCTTATTACAAAAACATATATCTACCATCCATATTGCACTTGTATCACCATATCTTCGCCGAACTAGTGCACCTATACAATTTACCATTGTATTGGGTGTGTTGGGGACACAAGAGACTCTTTTTTATTTGGCTACAGGGTTGTTTGAGAGAGACCATCTTCATCCTACACCTCCCACGGATTGATAAACCTTAGGTCATCCACTTGAGGGAAATTTGCTACTGTCCTACAAACCTCTGCACTTGGAGGCCCAACAACGTCTACAAGAATAAGGTTGCGTAGTAGACATCAAGCTCTTTTCTGGCGCCATTGCCCGGGAGGTGAGTGCTTGAAGGTATATATTTAGATCTTGCAATCGAATCTTTTATTTTCTTGTTTTATCACTAGTTTAGTTTATAAAAGAAAACTACAAAAAAATGGAATTTAGGTTGCCTCATATGCTTCATCTTTTTAATATCTTTCGTGAAAATGATGGAACAGAAAATTGTGCCAAAGTGCTAGAAGAATGTAGCGACCACAATCCAAATGGACTGAAGTCTCTGTACTCTGTGTCATCCCTAGATCGGTAATGCTGACACACACAGTACTTGAAGGATTTATAACAGAGTGGTAATCACACACTTATTACATCGAATGTCTCAAAGGAGAACTTATTACAAAATATATGGCATAAGTCCATCTAATACGATAACAACGGAAGGCTTGGAAGATAAAGTGAGTCCATCAACTCCAACGGCATAGCTGTGTGCATGACAAACGACCTAGCGCACCTTACTCTTCTTCTGAAAAGTCTGCAACATGATATGTTGCAGCCCGAAACGGGTCAGCACATGGAATATGCTGGCAAGATAACACAATAGAGCAAGTAACTGATAAATGCTAACACTACATGCATATATGGCTGGTGGAGGCTCTAAGGTTATAATGTTTTGCATAAAGCCAATTTTTCCCTACAACAAAGGAATAAATTTTATTTTAACTATCATGGTAGTTGAAACATCATTGAGAAGATTCCTCCAACTCAATCCCAATTAAAGCCATCTTTATTAACCCAACAAATTAGTTTTAGAGTGATGAGATCAATCCAATAATTCAAGTACCAGATACTCAAGATGTCCATAACCGGGGACGCGACTAATCATGATTAGTTTATACACTCTGGAGAGGTTTTTGCACTTTTCCCCACAAGACTCGATCTCCTCCGTTGGATTTCTCACACTGCATGGTGTTTGAGAAAAGGATGACCGAGACACGGTCTTTCAGAATCATTTACTCTTTACCCCGGGTGGACCGGTACACCTACTTTCCCCTACATCTGCTAGTCCACCACTGAAAGAGCTCACACAACATACTCAACTATGCCAGAGCCCATAATGGCATTGTGGCTGCACACGAAAGTTTCTAGCATGAATAGTTTTATGATCCCTTTGAGCCTGGATGGCATTTCATAGGATAATCACACGGGTCCTCCGGGATTTCCTAGGACAACACTAGATTCTCCAGGTGCCCTGCAACCAATCCACCCAGAGGTGTATTAAAGTAGCCACCTTAAGTTGAACCATTAATTAACAATCTCACATCTGTCATGGATACTCTCAAATCCAATCCACGTCTACGAGCATAGCATGGCAACCTAAGCATAACGTAGAAGTGACTCCCATGGGTTTGATAATAAAACAGGTAATAGGTTCTACCTCAATCTACTTCCCATACCCACATGTTAAGAGATCCTACTCATGCAATGGGTGAGGGTTGGAACTAATGCATAAAAACTGGGTAATAAAGGGTATGATCAATGTGTTACTTGCCTTGCTGACGGTTCGCAAAACCTAGGGACTCGTAGTAGCACGCTTCGCACTCCGGGTATTCTATCACAAACAAACAATAGCATACATAAGCAACCAAGCAAAGATGCACGGGTAAAATCTCAAATAAGAAGATCTAACCAGAAAGTTCAACTGAAGAACAACGGTTTGCAAAAAGAATCAAATCAAACGGAGCAACGAAACTCAAACCACGAAAGAAACAAGATCCGTTTACTAAAATGTACTAAAGTAAAAAATTTAAAGTACCAAAATCTTGCTCAAGTTGGTTAAAGAGAAAGAGGGCTTGGAGACAAAGATCTAGGTGCTTGTTTCACCTCATTCCGACTAACGAGCGAAAAGTTATACTAAAACGAAGATCAGGGCAGAAATCGCGATAGAAAATAATTACGGAAAAACCCTGAAAAATAAAACGAGACGAACAGGCTAACGAACGAACATTCGCTGTCTGTAACTAAAAGACAAGAAGCATTTGTTAAAACAAACGAACGGACGAGCGTCCGCTAAGCAACTAAACCAGAAAAAATGAACCGATCTAATAAAAACCGAACCATTCTAGGGTTTTACCTAAACCGAAAGAGAAACCGGCGGCGGACGGATCGGCGGCGGCGGCGACTCCGTCGCCGGGGCGGCGGGACGGCGGGGCGGCGGCGGCGGTGCACGGCAGCGCGGCAGCGGGCGACGGGGTGGCGCGGCGGCGAGGCGGCGCGGCGGGGTGGCGCGGCGGCTGGCGGCGGCGGCGCTAGGCGGCGGCTAGGGTTTTGGGACGGGGCGACTGGGCCTCGGGGCAGCAGGGCGGAGGCATTGAAATCATCATTCCCAACAACAACAACAACAACAACAACAACAACAACAACAACAACAACAACAACAACAACAACAACAACAACAACAACAACAACAACAACAACAACAACAAC
>LR738709.1:451905053-451977656 GCA_902687465.1 Secale cereale
CCCCCCCCCCGCCCGAGCCGGAGTTATACCAGGCACTGGGATGAACCGGCTGTATCTAGCAGCGAGCGGAGACGACATCGTCGCTGGCAAGATAATCCGGCAGGGGCAGAATCACATGCCCAAGAGGCGGTAAACCAGGCTAGGCATACTGCCCTCGAGGACACTCGTCAAGCGACGCTGGTTCACCCCACCACCGCAGAAACGGGAGTCATGGCCAGTTCCTTTGGAGTACAGTGTCTCGTTCCCGCTTTACAAAGCGTGAAGTTACCCAAAGACTTCAAAGGCCCGCGCAAGGTACCCAACTACACGGCGGATCTGGCTCCAGAGGCATGGATTGAAAGTTATGAGATGGCGATGGAGATGCTTGATGTGGACGAAGCGGCGTGTGCCAAATACTTCACAATGATGCTTGAGGGTACAGCCCGGACTTGGTTAAAGGGTCTATCACCTAACTCCATCGGATCATGGGGGGAGTTGCGTCACCGATTTATCAGTAACTTCAAAGACACGTGCAAACAGCGGATGTATGTGGTGGACTTAGCAGCATGTGTTCAAGGAGAGCAGGAGACCACAAGCAGTTGGGTGCGGCGAGTATCAGAAATCCTGCACTCTTCCAATAGTATCAACCCTAGTACGGAGATAGTGGCGTTGGAGAACAATTGTCGGTTCGAGTCTTTGAAGCTGAAGTTAGGACGGCTCAAGCGCGATTGCAACGACATGGGAACACTCATGAGCGCTTTGGTGAAGTATGGGGACTCTGATAACACCAAGTACCCAGATGCAGACGGAGACAAATCCGGGAAGGCGAGCAAGGCTGGTAAACCGGCGCAAGCCAATCCGGCAGGTACAGGTTACAATGGCAAGCGAAAAGCGGAGGGTGGCTTAGACTTTGTGGCCAATACCAACGTTCAGGGCAACGGGCAGCGCCGCAAGGGTAAACCGCCCCCGTGCAACGAGAGGCCACCCTTCAATCTAGATCAGCAGCTAAGTGTGCCTTGCCCAAGACACGGTACGGAGGAAAACCAGGCTGCACATCTCTGGAAGACTGCCGTATCATGCAGGAGGTTATGAAATAGGCCAGGTATAACCACGGGCCCCCCGGCGGCGGATCAGGTTCCGGTTTTCAGGGTCTGGGTTACCAGGGTAACGGATCCGGATCAGGATATCATGGCGGTAACAATAACCACAACGGCAATGGTCAGCATCAACATAACCAGTAGCATGGTCAGGGTGGTTATAACAACCAAGGAAATCAGCAGCGCCAGCAGCAGCAGCAATCCGGATATCAGAATAATCCGAAGGAGCTAAACAATGGGCAGTATCATGTTTTCACCACAAGTTTGTGCAAACGAGATCAGAAGGTTCTGAAGCGGGCAGTACACACAGTTGAACCGGCGATACCACGTTTCTTACGTTGGTCTGAGCAACCCATTGTGTGGAGCAGAGAGGATCACCCACCACGGGTTTATAATCCGGGCCAGTTTGCCTTAGTGGTGGCACCACAGGTGGGAGGTTACAAGTTCACAAAAGTACTTATGGACGGTGGCAGCAGCATCAACATCTTATACTATGAGACCTTTCGACGTATGGGGTTGACGGATAAGAAGCTCCGGCAGTCCAACACAGTGTTCCATGGAGTGGTACCAGGTAAATCGGATTATCCAGTTGGAAAAATCAATCTGGAAGTAACCTTTGGGGATGAGCAGGACTCTAGATCAGAGACAGTAACCTTTGAAGTTGTAAAGATCAGGAGCCCATATCATGCTCTGTTCGGGAGGCCGGTTTATGCCAAGTTCATGACTAGAATGTGCTATGTTTATCTGCAGCTCAAGATGCCGGGTCACAAGGGAACCATCACGGTCCGCGGGAGCCGCAAGATCGCATTGGAATGCAAGGAAGGAGATGCAACATACGCTGAGGCAGTTTGTGCTACGGAGGAGCTAAAGTTCTACAAAGACAATGTTGATCCGGCAGATATGTCCCCGTTGAAGAAGCCAACTACAGAGCATGATCCGGCGTTAAAATTTAAATCCGCGAAGGAAACCAAGCAGGTTGACTTTGTTCCAGGCGATTCGTCGAAATAGTTCACTATCAGCGCTAACCTAGACCCCAAATAGGAAAGCGCGCTCATCGAGTTCATCCGTGAGAACCGGGATATCTTTGCATGGAAACCTTCTGACATGCCAGGTATACCGAGGGAACTCGCTGAGCATAGTCTTAATATTGATCCGAAGTTTAAACCGGTCAAGCAGTATTTGCGCCGCTTCAATGAGGAGAGGCGCAAGGCTATAGGTGAAGAAGTAGCTAGGCTCTTGGCCGCAGGACTCATAGTTGAGGTTTTTCATCCAGAATGGTTGGCTAATCCGGTGCTGGTGCTAAAGAAAAATGGAACATGGATAATGTGTGTTAATTACACAGACTTGAACAAAGCTTGCCCAACTGATCCTTTTGCTCTCCCCGTATCGATCAGATTATTGATGCTATGGCAGGATGTGAGCGGCTAAGTTTTTTGGATACATACTTAGGTTATCATCATATCAGGATGGCAGTTAAGGACCAGGAGAAGACTGCTTTCATAACTCCTTTTGGGGCCTTCTGCTATGTATCCATGCCTTTCGGGCTCAAGAGTGCCCAAGCAACTTATCAACGTTGTGTGCAGAACTGCTTTAAGGGGCAGATTGGAAAAAATGTCCATGCTTATGTTGATGACATTGTGGTGAAGTCCAGGAAGGAGGAGACGCTGATAGAGGACTTGCAAGAAACCTTTGACAACCTCCGGGTTTACAAGATGATGCTTAATCCGGAGATGTGTGTTTTTGGTGTTCTAGCAGGCAAGCTCCTTGGATTCTTAGTATCAAACAGAGGGATTGAGGCTAATCCGGAGAAGATCAAGGCGATCACATCCTTGGCTAAACCGGCCTGTATCAATGATGTCCAGCGCGTGGCAGGCCGTATTGCAGCGTTGAGCCGGTTCATCAGCCGTTTGGGAGAGAAGGCAATCCCGCTCTATCAGATGCTGAAAAAGACGGATCGTTTTGTATGGAGCGATGCTGCAAACGCTGCGTTCGAGGATTTGAAGCAGCAATTAGCAGAACCGCTAGTTCTTGCTGCCCCTGTTGACAAAGAGCCGCTGCTGTTATACGTGGCCGCCAATGCCCGTGTAGTTAGCGTAGCAATTGTGGTGGAACGCAAGGAAGCAGGCAAGGAATATCTGGTTCAGCGCCCGGTTTATTACATCAGTGAGGTCCTTATTGAGTCAAAGCAAAGATATCCACACTAGAAAAAGTTAGTATATGGGGTATTCATGGCAAACCGGAAGCTGAAGCACTATTCCAGGGCCGCCCAATCACTATCATCAGCTCAGCTCCATTGGGGGATATAATCCAGAACAAAGAAGCCACTGGCAGAGTGGCGAAATGGGCCATTGAGCTTAGCCCGCACGGATTGAAGTATGTACCCCGTACTGCTATAAAATCCCAAGCACTGGTGGATTTCATCAATGATTGGACAGAGTTGCAAGCACCTGAGGAGAAGCCGGATCATACATACTGGACTGTTCACTTTGACGGTTCAAGGCAATTGGAGGGCTCGGGGGCTGGAGTCGTGCTAACTTCCCCACGAGGTGACAAGTTCTGTTATGTCCTTCGATTAATGTTCCCCTGCACTAACAATGCTGCTGAGTATGAAGCTCTTCTTCACAGTTTACGGATGGCCAAGGAGATGAACTTGAGCCGGGTCAGGTGCTTTGGTGACTCAGATCTAGTGGCACAACAGGTGTCTGGTAAGTGGAATTCTAAGGGTCCACTCATGGTGGCTTATCGGCGTGAAGTTGAAGCAGTCGCAGGGTACTTCAAAGGATATCAGGTGGACCACATAGACCGGCGGAAGAATGAAGCAACCGATGCATTAAGCCGGCTGGGCTCTCAGCGTAAACCGGTTCCACCCAATACCTTCTTAGATGAGTTGCATAGTCCGCCAGTACAGATACCTTCAGAGGAGGATTTAGTTGTTCCTGATCCGGAAGCACAGCTAGTAGTAGCTCTTCGCGTTATTCCGGATTGGACATTCCCTTACTTGGCGTACCTGAGCCAGGGGGAGTTGCCAGAGGACGAAATTGTGGCTCGGTAGATAATCCGGCGATCCAAGTCTATGACTATCGTCAATGGAGAGCTTCATCACCGCAGTGTTTCTGGGGCATTTCAGCGGTGCGTATCATCAGAGGAAGGCTGTGATATTCTTCGAGAGATTCACGAAGGAGATTGTGGTCATCACGCCGGTTCAAAGTCATTGGTAGCTAAAGCTTTTCGTCATGGGTTCTACTAGTTAACGACTCATGTTGATGCAGAGGACTTGGTCAGAAAATGTGATGCTTGCCAGAAATTTTCACGGCGTGCTCACGTTCCGGCGCAGGAGCTACGGATGATTCCAATTACTTGGCCATTTGTGGCTTGGGGGCTTGATATGGTTGGACCCTTTAAAAGATCCCAAGATCAGAAAACCCACCTGTTAGTAGCAGTGGACAAGTTTACAAAGTGGATTGAGGCATAGCCTGTCAGTAAGTGTGATGCGGCAACAGTGGTTAAATTCATCAAAAAGGTAATTTTCCGGTTTGGCTTTCCACACAGCATCATTACTGATAATGGCACCAACCTATCTAAGGGAGAGATGGAAGAGTTCTGTCAAAGAGAGCATATTCGCCTGGATGTATCATCAGTAGCTCACCCTCAGTCCAATGGCCAGGCTGAGAGGGCCAACCAAGAGATCTTGAGAGGCATCAAGCCCCGGCTTATGGTTCCTTTGCAAAGAACACGAAGTTGCTGGGTAGAGGAGTTACCTTCTGTCCTTTGGAGCATCAACACTACACCTAACAGGTCTACAGGTTATACGCCTTTCTTCATGGTGTATGGTGCTGAAGCGGTTCTCCCTAGTGACATCCGCATGACTCGCCACGGGTGGCAGCTTACGTTGAAGCGGATAATGAGCAAGCAAGACAAGACAGCTTGGACCGGCTAGATGAGGAATGGGACACGGCAGCAGCGCGATCAGCGATTTATCAACAAGACCTGCGTCGGTACCACAGCCGTCGGGTTAAGACCAGAATGTTCCAGGAGGGAGATCTGGTGCTCCGGCTCATCCAAGACCAGTCAGATATGCACAAGTTATCCCCACCTTGGGAAGGACCTTTTGTGGTCAGCAAGAACCTACACAACGGTTCATGTTACCTGGTCGATGTTCGAGAACATATGGACTCACGTACGGCAGAGGAGGAGACGAAGCGGCCGTGGAACATCGCTCTCCTGCGACCTTACTACACTTGAGCCTTTGGCTCCGCTTTATGTACCATGTATATATTATGATTAATAAATAGACCGTCGCCCCCGGTAAACCGGGGAACCAGACATCTCCGCAAAAAAAGTATCGCATGGGAGTTTCGCCGAAAAACTCACCATGGCCTCTTAAACCGGCGCCCCTGATAGCATCAGAGAATTAGCCATGTGTTTTTAAAGGAGTATCACATGGGAGTTTCGCCGAAAACTTACCATGGCCTCCTAAACTGGCGCCCTTGATGCATCAAGGAATCAGCCAGTGATGATCATCGAGTTGATCACCTAAAGACAAGATCCTTCAGAAGTTTTGAAACATTGGGTGGCGTGTCATCGATGAAGAAACGTCGAATTTAGAGCCTGGCAGCTCACAAAAAGCCTAGAGCCTGGCAGCTCACAAAACGCCTAGAGCCTGGCAGCTCACAAAAGCCTAGAGCCAGGCAGCTCACGAAAGCCTAGAGCCTGGCAGCTCACAAAAGCCTAGAGCCTGGTAGCTCGCAAAAAGCCTTGAATTTAGAGCCTGTCAGCCCACAAAAAGCCTCAAATTTAGAGCCTGGCAGCTCGCAAAAAGCCTCGAGTTTGGAGCCTGGTAGCTCGTAAAAAGCCCCGACTACATGGTCTTATTTGCCACAAACTTTATTTCCATGATTTCACAAATTTTGGTCGTCATGATCATGGGTTTTTTTTCAACAAAGTCTATTGATGCGGGACTGGACAACTACAAGGTTGACCATATATTTACAAAGTTAAAAAGTCTGGGTCATGAACACCAGCGTGAGTTAAACCGGCACTCATTGTAAACCGGATTGGCCATCAGGTAAAGCCAAACAAGAGAGCCAAGAGCCTCATCAGCGCCTGCGCTTTCAATTATTCCTACCGGGTTAAGATCAACAAGCACACTTAATCAGAGGTAGGGTAAATATTTGTGATCAATAGCTATTACTTTGATTTATATATCAGAACAGTATAATCTGTCCGGTGGTAAACCGCCAGGACGACTTTTAGCTTTGTTCATGCAGGCACAGATAATATAAACGGACCACGCAGGGCAAAACAGAGGATTAAATTGACAGATGCCAAGTCGAGCAGTGCCATAAATATTGGGACAAAGGCAGTGTTTCAACTATCCTTTTACAAGGCACCTGTAGGCCCGAATAGATCAAAGTTTTTGGCAAAATATTAATCAACTATAAATTAAACCACACGGTTTACGACTCCTCTTCACGCTGCGAAGGCTAAGGGTCAACTTGTGCCGGGTCTTCATCAACTTCAGGCAATGGCTGGAAACCAGGAGCGCACCAGTCAATCTTGGAGAGTGCACGGAAATACATTTCGTCATCAATAAGATCTGAAGGGTCAATATCTGGAGCGAAAGTGTGGCCACGAACTAGTGGGATCAGATTTTCAGTTTCGTAAACCGGTCGCTCCACCCGCGAATTTTCTAAGTCATAGGCCGGATGATACCTTGTCAAATCCGCTTCATCGGCAAGCTTACTGGCAAGCGGGCGCATGTCCTTAGTCAAAGCACGGAGATCTTCGGCAGAGAAGACTGACCCGTCCTCTTTGTTGCTGGGATAGCCGTTCATAGCTTCAGCCGAGTCAAAATCAGGGACCCATGCTTTGGCCCGGGTCAGCGCCATAAGAGAGCCAGCCCGTGCAACAGACTTCTTTACCTCCACCAGACGCACAGGCAGGATAGATAGTTTCTCCAAGGTGGCTTGGATGGTAGTCGGTGTCGGTTTATTATGGGACATGGCACTGATAGCCCTTTGAGCGCCGGAGTAGGGCTGCTCTACCAGGGTATAGGCTGCCTTGAGTTTCTTCCGGACATCATCTCCAAGATGAGTTATGCGCCTCCCTATATACAATTAGCCTGCAAGGAATTCAAACGGATTAGAAGGACAGATCAATCAAGTCTCAAGAACATAAACAAGTTATGCCCTTGACACTTGGGGGCTAATGTGCAATTGAAGTAAAGAAGGAAATTTTTTCAGACAAGTCCCAAGCGCATAAACAAGTTATGCCCTTGGCACTTGGGGGCTAATGTAAATTCATTCTCAGGCATAATGGAAGTCCCGGTTCACCTACAATGAAGCTAAACCGGCACTTGGGGGCTACTATGGCCTAAAGATAGGATTGCAAAATTACAAAGTAGAGACAGAAGTGAAAGGAAAGAAAGTCACCTCATACTTGTCCTTCATCATATTAACTAAGCCGACTTCATAGTCACGGCCAGTAAAGAGCCGGTTCAGGTACCCGGAATGAAGTTCCTAGGCACTCAACTGAGCATAGCTGGATAAATCTGCGCTCCACTTGCCTTTGTCTTGTTGAAATTTTTCTTCCTTGGCAGTATGCCTGTAATGCCCCGGATGTAATACTTTCCCTTTTGGGTATATAATATATCTCCGGCTTCATCTATTTCCATTCCGGGTTCTTTGTCTTTCGGGTTTCGTCGTTTTGTTGTGTGAGTGTGTGGCATTCATTCATATCATGTAGACATGTGCATCGCATTGCATTTGTGTTGTCGGTTGCATCCGGTTCCGCGTGTCCCTTCCCGTTGTCCGTTTCGCGTTCCGGAGCTCCCTCACGCGTCCGTGACGTCCCGTAGGCATACTTTGTTGTTTGGGCGTGTAACGTTACCGGTGTGCCGCGAGGTTGTTGTCTGTGTTGTTGTTTTGTTGTGTGCAACCCGCCTCTCAAATCTCGTCTCGTTTGGACTCCGTGGGCTATTCCATCCGTTGTTCGTGTGGGTCCAAAGTGCCTTCACTTCGTGTCCCGGAAACACCCCTACTGCAGTCTTTTATTTTCTCCTAGGCCCTTTTTAATCTACCCCGCGATCGGATCCGTCGGATCGTGATCGGAGGGCTCCTATACACCCCCAAGTCTCCAAACCCTACCTACCTGCTATATATTAGACCCTAGTCTAATTTTGGCATCTCTTCTCCTTCCTCCTCCCTTCCCTCAAAAAAAACCAGATCCCAAAAATCCTCCCTCGGACTCTTCACGAATCCCGAAGGATCCAGCAGTCCGCCGCCGCAAGAACCACTGGATCGGGCAAGCCATCTCATCGCCAGATCTGCCTGGCAGATCGAACCCGAGCGGGGCGTCCACCGCATCGATCCATCGATCGCCAGGCCTGGGGACACTTCGCCGGGCTCGTCCTTCGCTCGATTGAATCGGCCAGGAGGGCCGATCGATCGCCTCCCAACGCGCCTCGCTCTCGCAGCACTCCCGCCGGCCCGGTCCCCACATCACCGTGGGCCGCACCTTCGCCAGTCCGCCGCACCGCGCCAGCGCGCCGGGCTCCCTCCGCACCGGGCCTCCTTCCCCGGCCCATCCGCCTCGCCCCGCAGGCCAGCATCCCGCGCCGCGGACCCTCCAGCGCTCCCGCGGCCCGCCGTCGCCATCTCCTCCGGGCCGCCGCACCGCACTGCTCCTCGCGGGCCTCCCCGGCCCAGGCGCCCCGCCTCGCCTCCCGAGCGGGCCGCCTCCTCCCTCCGCCAGATCCGCCGCGCGGGCCCGAAGCCCGTGGTTGTTTTTTTTTCCTGATCCAGATCTGTTTTGAGGTTGACCCCTTTTTCCCACTAAGTCCCTGTTATTTTAATCTGTGATGCAATGTTTGACCTGCTCTAACTTTTTGCCTGTTGCTCCGTTTCGCGCGTGTAGCATGTCCAGACGTTCGTGGAGACTTGCTCTACGTTTTACCTGTTGTTGTCATGCATGTTAGAGGTCATCTAGGTGCTCGTTTTGCTGTTGCAAGAGTGCATCATGATATAAACTGCTGCTATGTGATGTTTTTATGCCATCTTTGCCATGTGATATCTTTTAGCTCGTTTGTCCGAATGATGCAAATGACATGTCCACGTGTTCGTCTTGCCATGCTCTACGTGTTGTATGTGCTAGGTTGCATGATAGATTTATTATTGCCTTGTTATCATCGTTGCAAAGTGCCATGTGGCCGCGATGTTGTTTCACTTGTTATGAAATGCCATCTTGTTGAGCTCGTTGCAATCGTTGTGTTCACCTCTATGATGCATGCTTGTGTGTTTCGGGATCACCTTCATGTGCACTTTGATGAGGTGCTTACCTCTTGCCATGATTAGTTTCGAGGTGACTTAAACATGCTCTTTTATATGCCATGATGATATTGCTGTTTTAGGACTTAGTGGTTTTTCACTAAGTCTGAAATCTGTAACGTTCCGATGCCATGTTCGTGTGATGTTCTAGGACAAAGCATGATAGTTTTGGAGTGGATTTTGATTGTTCCTTGTAGTATATATTGTTGTCTTTCCATTCATGTCCTCACATGTCCATTTAAGTGGTTGGAGCATGTTTATCTTTTGATCCAAAGTTTCAATAAAATTCTGCTGCCAGAATTTTATTGTCAAGTTCAATATGTCCAAGATCATTGCTATTGATCCGTGGCTCCGTTGGGGTGCACCTTTGGACTTAGTTGCTGTAGTATATGTCTAGTTTGTGCTCATGTCCTTTGCCATGTTATTTGAGTGCTGTAGCTTAATTATTTTGAGCTCCGAAGTTGCTATGTTGCTGTAATTTTTCAGCTTTCGCTCATTTCTTGTTTCGGGCATAACTTTTAGCCCGTAACTCCGATTTCTGCGAATCTTATATCAAACTTGATTGATTTTCTGTGTAGATTAATAATATCAGATTTTTATCATGTTTTGAGGTGTTTTGCTTGAGTGATATTTTTACGTGCTCCGTGTGCATCCTTAGTGCATCCTTCATGCATCCATCATTTTCGAGTGCGCATTGCATCTTGTTGATTTGTGCTTGGTGTGATTGTTGTGTTTAGAGCCGGAAGCTGAGACCGAGTACGAGGTTGAGTACGAGGTTACCAACAAGGTTGAGCACGAGGACCCTTCTTACGATCCGAACGACTTCTCTTCAGGCAAGATGACCGAACCCCGATAACATTACTATCTTTGCCTATTGCTAGTAGTCTCGATCTATAGTTTTGCCTCGATGCCCATGATCTTCTTGTCAGCCACCTACTTGTAACCAATTGCCTTGTTTAACCAACCTACCTATGCAAACCGTTGCTTGGCTAAGTACGCTTCGCTCAGCCCTTCTTATAGCGTTGCTAGTTGCAGGTGAAGCTCGAAGATGCTTGCTTCACGTTGAAGTTTGGTTGGGTTATATCACACTATATAAATGCTTAAAATGAAATCATCTATATATTGGCAAGGGTGGAAGGCTAAGCCTTTTGCTTGGTGATTTGTTCCACTCATGCCGTTAGGAACCGTATAAACCGGTGTTATGTTCCTTGATTATGCGTTCCTAACACGGTTGGGGTGTATGGGACCCCCTCGATAAACCGCTAAGTGCTAAGTCTTTTCCAGCAAGTCCCAACATTGGTACTATTCGCCTAAACAACTAAAACTTTCCGAGGGAGTAATTAACCCGAGGCTTAATTAATTCAACCCCCCTGGGCCAGTGCTCGACTTGAGTGTTGGTCCAAACTAGAGCCACTTGCGGATACCACCCGGTTCGCTGGGATCTTCGGTATCTGTACGTACTGCTCATCCGGTCGTGGCCTGAGACGAGATACGCGTGGCTACTATCAGGGTGTCGGCACGCCGGGCGGATTTGCTGGATTAGCCTTACCTTAGCTCGGTATATCTTGAGCACGGGATTCCGAGGATACTCGGGTCTTCCCACTTTGGAGTTGCGACTCCGCGGATCGTGGGCTTGTAATGGGTCAAGTTGGAACACCCCTGCAGGGTTTGAACTTTCGAAAGCCGTGCCCGCGGTTATGTGGCAGATGGGAGCTTGTTAATTCCGGTTGTAGATAACTTGACACAATGTTACTAATACACTACCAGCGTGTGTTCCGTGACCGTCAATTTCCGAATAGGGATTCGGGAGTTGAACACGGAGGGGTTATGCTTGTTGAGCTTGTAGCTAGGATCACTTCGTGATCACTTCTCGCCGAGGCTTTCTCTTCTCGCTCTCACTCACGTAAGCTAGTTGCTAGTTGCTGCTGCAGACACTTATTCTTTTCTTCAGCCTTATCCTCACCCAAAGGCTTAAATAGTCTTGTTACCCGGGAACGGGATTGCTGAGTCCTCTGTGGCTCACAGTTACTTCACCACACCAGATGCAGGTCCAGTTGTGAGCTATCCAGGTGATGGCACCGAGCTGGATAGGGAGTACGACGAGGAGCGTAGTCGGTACTATGTGCGATACCCGGATGATCAGTAGTGGAGACTCTTACTAGGATTCGATCCGCCTGTGGTTTATTTATCTAAGTTTGGTATTTTGACATTTGGATTTTTCCCTTAGAGGGTTGTGATGTTCTTAATGTATGATGTTTGAGACTTGTACTGTAATTCTGTGACGTGGCGAGTGTAAGCCAACTATTTTTCTGTTTACTATCCCCTCTTTTACATGAGTTGTGCAAAGATTACCAAACTTGAGATCATTCTAGGATGGATTTATGCCTTTAAGTCGTGCCTCGACACGTAGGAGGTATAACTCCATCCTGGGCATTACAAGTTGGTATCAGAGCCTTCTCCGACCTAGGAGCCCCCACTGTTTGATCGAATCGTTGACGGTCGAGTCTAGGCACACACTGAAAACTTTTTGAGTCCTATATTATATCGGAGAGTAGGATTTCTTTGCTTCTCATCCCCTTTCTCTCTGGTGAGGACTCCTGACGACTACTCTCGTCTCTCCTATCTTCAAAAATTGCACAAATTTTTTTTTAGGAATCCCGCGAGTATTCTGGGATTGTTTCGATGTTCTTGTGACAAGGATATTATTCTCGATGCCTCCTGTTACCGAGGAGTTGAGCTTTGGGGTATTGTTGTCACAAGCATATCGCGGCAGTACTAAATACTTAAGACGGCCGACATCGAAAATCTCCCCTATACGGCCAGTGGCAAGATAACCCCAACATCACCCAGTACTGGGGAGGTAGTTCGGGAGTATTGCCATAGCTTGTTATAGTGGATGCTTTTCGAAGGTCCGAGGTACACAGTTTCCGAGAAAGACTGGTTATGTGTTGAAGGATGGATACACCTGGATGTAGGTTAGAGTTGATTGCGCGGTGCTTCCCGTGTATCCCCAACACCTGATTGCATAACTGGAATCTTTCGGAAATCTATAGGTGGGTTTTATCCAGTAGATCGTAGGCATTCTTCCAACGAATGCAGGTTAGTGAGTTCGGGGTTCTACATTGAGTGAAGGGGTTATATGACCGATGTTACTATCAGGAGTTGCATCTTAAAGGGTCCTTGGCTATGCTGATCCGGGGATTGCAAAACCTTTTCGTAACGCGTTCATATGCTTTCAGCACAAAGATGTTAGAACGAAACTCCTCTCTTGTGTTTGTTCCCATCCGTACCTTGTTGTTTTCTTATTTTACCTTTTGATCCCTATGTGGCTTCTCGTGAAGATTGATGTTATCATTTAACTGAGAAATTCATTCGTTCCTCTTGTTCGGATGATTTCATTCGTTCTTATTGTTCGAATGATTATTGTGAAGACTTGTTGCAATTCATTCCATTGATTCAGCTTATGCCTTTTGTCAATCAATTGCTGATTCGTGGTCATCTCTTACAGGATGGCTCCGAAAAGGGTTCCCAACGCTAACCCAAAGGTGGAAGAGATCCCAGAACATCCTCCTTCCCCTCCTCCTCCGCCTGAGGCTTGGAGAGCAATTATGCAGACTACAGCTCAGAATACCCAGTTGATGATGCAGATGATGCAGCAGATGCAAACTATGCAAGCTAATCAGGGTGTTCCAGGGAACCAAGGCAACTTCTTCCAGCAGCACCATGCTACCCTCAACCAGTTCTTGGCCAACAATCCTAAAGCTTTCAGTTACTGTGTCGACCCTCTTGATGCTGAAGATTGGCTAACCGATATCAAGAAGCATTTTGAGTGCAGTAACGTGAAGGAAGATGATTATGTGAAGTTTGCAGCCTTCCAACTGAAAGATCAACCAGCTGACTGGTGGCAGCAGTACAAAGACTCCAGGCCGGGTCAAGTGATCTCTTGGGAGAATTTCTGCAAGGATTTCCGCTCGCATCACATTCCGACAAGTGTCATCGAGGGTATGCGTGAGCAATTCCGCAACCTGAAGCAGGGCTCCATGTCAGTCTATTAGTATAATGTCAAGTTCCAAAACCTCGCTCGCTATGCTAAGCAAGACATTCCTGATGCCAAGAGTAAAATCTATCAGTTCCGTGGAGGTCTCAAAGATGAACTTCAGCTTGCTCTCACTTTGTTCCAGCCCGATGAATTCGACAAGTTCTATAACATGGCTTTGAAACAAGAAGCAGCTCAGCTTAAGATGGAGGCTTCTAAGAAAAGAATTCGAGATGCTGTTCACTCTTCCTCATCGTCTCAGATGGTCTCGAAGCATCAGAAATTCTGGCTTCCTCCTCCTCTAGTGATTCGAGCTCCATTCAACAACTCCAACAACAAGAACTCTAGTGGTCGTGGTTTCTCCCACCCACCCAACCCGAGCAACCAGTCGAAAAAGCAGTTTCAGTCTCAAGGCTCCAAGTCAAGTGGCTCTCATTTCCGTCCTCTCTCTGAAGTGGTGTGCAACAAGTGTGGCCAGAAGGGTCATTATGCCAACAGATGTCCGAATCCGAAGCGTCTTCCTCCTCCTCCGCCTGTCAGTACAGCGATTGTCAAGCATGATCCAAAGTCTGCTAGGGTCAATCTGATGAATGCAGCTGAAGCGGAGAACTCTTCTGATGTCATTTTGGGTAACCTTCCAGTGAACTCTATCCCTGCTAAAGTATTGTTTGATTCGGGTGCTTCTTTGTCCTTCATTTCAAGACCTTTTGTTGCCAAGCATGAATTTGTCACTCAAGTGATGCCGAAGCCGTTGAGCATTATTTCTCCAGGTTTGCAAATGACCTCTCGGGTGCATGTTCCGGATGTGTCTATTCGCATGGGTGATTATCGATTTCTGGCTAATCCGGTGGTTCTTGGTAATTCTGATATTGACCTCATCCTCGGGATGGATTGGCTTTCTCAGCATGATGCTCACATTGATTGTGCACAGAAGGAAGTCAAGTTGACTCATTCTGACGAAGATGTGATTATCTTCGCCTCCAGGGATAACACTATCCGGCTTTTCTCTCTCAATGATAAGGGTGAAATTAATGCCATATCTCAAATTCCAGTGGTGAACGAATATCAAGACGTCTTTCCTGAAGAACTTCCAGGCATGCCTCCACACCGTCAGGTGGAGTTTGTCATTGAACTCGAGCCGGGTACTGAGCCAGCATGCCGGCGTCCGTACAAGCTCTCTCCGGATGAATTGAAGGAATTGAAGAAGCAGCTTGATAAGCAGGAGAGTATGGGTCTCATCAGGCCTAGTACATCTCCGTGGGGCTGTGGTGTCTTATTTGTCAAGAAGAAAGATGGCACGGAGCGTCTCTGTGTTGACTACCGGCCATTGAACAAGAAGACGATTAAGAACAAATATCCGCTCCCCAACATCAACGAACTCTTTGAGCAGCTCAAAGGAGCTAAAGTGTTCTCTAAGCTTGACCTCCGAATGGGCTATCATCAAATTCGCATTCGCGAGGAAGACATTCCCAAGACGGCCTTCAGAACGAGCTACGGTTCATACGAGTATACCGTCATGTCCTTCGGTCTCGCCAATGCTCCTCCTACCTTTTCAAGGATGATGCATTACATCTTCAACCCCTATACTGGCGAGTTTGTGCTTGTGTATCTGGATGATATTCTGGTGTTTTCCAAGAATGAAGAAGATCACGAAAAGCACTTACGTCTGGTTCTTGATCGACTCAGAGAGCATAAATTCTATGCCAAGTTCTCCAAGTGCGAGTTTTGGCTCGATAAGGTTTTGTACCTGGGCCACATCATCTCAGCTGACGGTATTGCGGTTAATCCCGAGAAAGTTGAAGCAATTGTCAACTGGGAAGCTCCTCAGAACGTCAAGCAGCTCCGCAGTTTTCTGGGTCTTGCCAGCTATTGCAGAAGGTTCGTTGAGAACTTCTCCAAGATTGCCAAGCCTCTTTCCAACCTGCTTCAGAAGAATGTCAAATACTTTTGGTCTCCAGAGTGTGAAGTGGCATTCAAAACACTCAAAGAGAAGCTTGTCTCTGCTCCAGTTCTGACTCCTCCAGATGAATCCAAGCCCTATGAAGTATTCTGCGATGCGTCTCTTCAAGGTCTTGGTGGTGTGCTTATGCAAGATAAGAGAATTGTGGCTTACACTTCTCGTCAGCTCAAGCCAAGTGAGAAGAACTATCCCACACATGATCTCGAGCTAGCAGCTGTGGTACATGCTCTGATTACGTGGAGACATCTGTTGTTGGGCAGAAAGGTCGACATCTTCACCGATCACAAGAGCTTGAAGTACATCTTCACACAGCCGCATCTGAACCTCCGTCAGACTCGTTGGGTTGAAATGATCCAAGAGTACAATCCCAGCATTGAATACACTCCTGGCAAGGCGAATGTGATTGCAGATGCTTTGAGCAGAAAGGCATATTGCAACAGCCTTCTTATCAAGCCGTACCAGCCTGAGCTTTGTGAAGCATTCAGGAAGCTCAACCTCCAAGTTGTTCCGCAGGGTTTTCTTGCAAATCTCCAAATTGCTCCTACCTTGGAAGATCAAGTCCGTGAGGCCCAGCTCAATGATACCATGGTGAAGAAGGTGAAACATGGGATTGCAAAGGGCACTCCAAAATACAAGTGCTTCCGTGTTGATGAGAGAGATACCTTGTTCTTCGAGGACAGACTCGTTGTTCCCAAAGGTGATCTCAGGAAGCTCATAATGGAAGAAGCTCATGACTCTCTCCTTTCCATTCATCCTGGCAGTTCCAAGATGTATCAAGACCTCAAGCAGTCTTACTGGTGGACACGCATGAAAAGGGAGATTGCCCAATTCGTGAACGAATGTGATGTATGCAGAAGAGTGAAAGCAGAACATCAACGTCCAGCCGGTCTTCTCCAACCTCTTCCTATTCCCGAGTGGAAGTTCGACCACATTGAAATGGACTTCGTCACTGGCTTTCCTAAATCCAAGCGAGGAAATGATGCTATCTTTGTGGTGATTGACAAGCTTACCAAAGTCGCTCACTTTCTTCCAGTCAAGGAATCAATCAATGCAGCTCAACTTGCAGAGCTGTACACTTCCAGAATTGTGTCCCTACATGGCATTCCTCAAGTGATATCCTCAGACCGTGGAAGCTTGTTCACATCAAGGTTCTGGGACTCCTTTCAGTCCGCCATGGGCACTAAGATCAGGTTCAGCACTGCCTTTCACCCTCAGACTAGTGGTCAAGTCGAGCGTGTGAATCAGATTCTAGAAGACATGCTCAGAGCCTGTGTCATCTCCTTCGGCATGAAATGGGAAGACTACCTTCCATTTGCCGAGTTCTCTTACAACAACAGCTTTCAAGCAAGTGCAGGCAAAGCACCGTTTGAAATTCTCTATGGCAGAAAGTGCCGTACCCCTCTCAACTGGTCTGAAACAGGCGAACGCCAACTTCTTGGCAATGACTTGATCTCAGAAGCCGAAGAAATGTGCAAAGTCATACGTGAGAATCTCAAGGCCGCTCAGTCGCGTCAGAAGAGCTACTATGACGGAAAGCATCGTGATTTGGCTTTCGACATCGATGATCATGTCTATCTCCGAGTTTCTCCGATGAAAGGCACCCAAAGATTCGGTATCAAAGGAAAGCTTGCTCCTAGATACGTCGGGCCTTTTAAGATTCTTGGCAAAAGAGGCGACCTAGCCTATCAACTTGAGCTCCCTTCAAACTTCACCAATGTTCATGATGTCTTCCATGTGTCTCAACTTCGCAAATGCTTCAAGGCACCTGAGCGCATGATTCCGTTTGAAGAGATTGATCTTCAACAAGACCTGTCCTACCGAGAGCATCCAGTTGCAATTCTCGAAGAAACCGAACACAAGACCCGCAACAAGTCCATCAAGTTTCTGAAAGTCAAGTGGTCACATCACACCGACCGAGAAGCTACCTGGGAACGAGAAGATCATCTTCGTTCCGAGTACCCTTCCTTTTTCCAGTCCTAGATCTCGGGACGAGATCATTTTGTAGTAGAGGAGAGTTTGTAATGCCCCGGATGTAATACTTTCCCTTTTGGGTATATAATATATCTCCGGCTTCATCTATTTCCATTCCGGGTTCTTTGTCATTCGGGTTTCGTCGTTTTGTTGTGTGAGTGTGTGGCATTCATTCATATCATGTAGACATGTGCATCGCATTGCATTTGTGTTGTCGGTTGCATCCGGTTCCGCGTGTCCCTTCCCGTTGTCCGTTTCGCGTTCCGGAGCTCCCTCACGCGTCCATGACGTCCCGTAGGCCTACTTTGTTGTTTGGGCGTGTAACGTTACCGGTGTGCCGCGAGGTTGTTGTCTGTGTTGTTGTTTTGTTGTGTGCAACCCGCCTCTCAAATCTCGTCTCGTTTGGACTCCGTGGGCTATTCCATCCGTTGTTCGTGTCGGTCCAAAGTGCCTTCCCTTCGTGTCCCGGAAACACCCCTACTGCAGTCTTTTATTTTCTCCTAGGCCCTTTTTAATCTACCCCGCGATCGGATCCGTCGGATCGCGATCGGAGGGCTCCTATACACCCCCAAGTCTCCAAACCCTAGCTACCTGCTATATATTAGACCCTAGTCTAATTTTGGCATCTCTTCTCCTTCCTCCTCCCTTCCCTAAAAAAAACCAGATCCCAAAAATCCTCCCTCAGACTCTTCACGGATCCCGAAGGATCCAGCAGTCCGCCGCCGCAAGAACCACTGGATCGGGCAAGCCATCTCGTCGCCAGATCCTCCGATCTGGTCGGGATCTACCTGGCAGATCAAACCCGAGCGGGGCGTCCACCGCATCGATCCATCGATCGCCAGGCCTGGGGCCACTTCGCCGGGCTCGTCCTTCGCTCGATTGAATCGGCCAGGAGGGCCGATCGATCGCCTCCCAGCGCGCCTCGCTCTCGCAGCACTCCCGCCGGCCCGGTCCCCACATCACCGTGGGCCGCACCTTCGCCAGTCCGCCGCACCGCGCCAGCGCGCCGGGCTCCCTCCGCACCGGGCCTCCTTCCCTGGCCCATCCGCCTCGCCCCGCAGGCCAGCATCCCGCGCCGCGGACCCTCCAGCGCTCCCGCGGCCCGCCGTCGCCATCTCCTCCGGGCCGCCGCACCGCACTGCTCCTCGCGGGCCTCCCCGGCCCAGGCGCCCCGCCTCGCCTCCCGAGCGGGCCGCCTCCTCCCTCCGCCAGATCCGCCGCGCGGGCCCGAAGCCCGTGGTTGTTTTTTTTTCCTGATCCAGATCTGTTTTGAGGTTGACCCCTTTTTCCCACTAAGTCCCTGTTATTTTAATCTGTGATGCAATGTTTGACCTGCTCTAACTTTTTGCCTGTTGCTCCATTTCGCGTGTGTAGCATGTCCAGACGTTCGTGGAGACTTGCTCTACGTTTTACCTGTTGTTGTCATGCATGTTAGAGGTCATCTAGGTGCTCGTTTTGCTGTTGCAAGAGTGCATCATGATATAAACTGCTGCTATGTGATGTTTTTATGCCATCTTTGCCATGTGATATCTTTTAGCTCGTTTGTCCGAATGATGCAAATGACATGTCCACGTGTTCGTCTTGCCATGCTCTACGTGTTGTATGTGCTAGGTTGCATGATAAATTTATTATTGCCTTGTTATCATCGTTGCAAAGTGCCATGTGGCTGCGATGTTGTTTCACTTGTTATGAAATGCCATCTTGTTGAGCTCGTTGCAATCGTTGTGTTCACCTCTATGATGCATGCTTGTGTGTTTCGGGATCACCTTCATGTGCACTTTGATGAGGTGCTTACCTCTTGCCATGATTAGTTTCGAGGTGACTTAAACATGCTCTTTTATATGCCATGATGATATTGCTGTTTTAGGACTTAGTGGTTTTTCACTAAGTCTGAAATCTGTAACGTTCCGATGCCATGTTCGTGTGATGTTCTAGGACAAAGCATGATAGTTTTGGAGTGGATTTTGATTGTTCCTTGTAGTATATATTGTTGTCTTTCCATTCATGTCCTCACATGTCCATTTAAGTGGCTGTAGCATGTTTATCTTTTGCTCCAAAGTTTCAATAAAATTCTGCTGCCAGAATTTTATTGTCAAGTTCAATATTTCCAAGATCATTGCTATTGATCCGTGGCTCCGTTGTGGTGCACCTTTGGACTTAGTTGCTGTAGTATATGTCTAGTTTGTGCTCATGTCCTTTGCCATGTTATTTGAGTGCTGTAGCTTAATTATTTTGAGCTCCGAAGTTGCTATGTTGCTGTAATTTTTCAGCTTTCGCTCATTTCTTGTTTCGGGCATAACTTTTAGCCCGTAACTCCGATTTCAGCGAATCTTATATCAAACTTGATTGATTTTCTATGTAGATTAATAATATCAGATTGTTATCATGTTTTGAGGTGTTTTTATTGAGTGATATTTTTACGTGCTCCGTGTGCATCCTTAGTGCATCCTTCATGCATCCACCATTTTCGAGTGCGCATTGCATCTTGTTGATTTGTGCTTGGTGTGATTGTTGTGTTTAGAGCCGGAAGCTGAGACCGAGTACGAGGTTGAGCACGAGGTTACCAACGAGGTTGAGCACGAGGACCCTTCTTACGATCCGAACGACTTCTCTTCAGGCAAGATGACCGAACCCCGATAACATTACTATCTTTGCCTATTGCTAGTAGTCTCGATCTATAGTTTTGCCTCGATGCCCATGATCTTCTTGTCAGCCACCTACTTGTAACCAATTGCCTTGTTTAACCAACCTACCTATGCAAACCGTTGCTTGGCTAAGTACGCTTCGCTCAGCCCTTCTTATAGCGTTGCTAGTTGCAGGTGAAGCTCGAAGATGCTTGCTTCACGTTGAAGTTTGGTTGGGTTATATCACACTATATAAATGCTTAAAATGAAATCATCTATATATTGGCAAGGGTGGAAGGCTAAGCCTTTTGCTTGGTGATTTGTTCCACTCATGCCGTTAGGAACCGTATAAACCGGTGTTATGTTCCTTGATTATGCGTTCCTAACACGGTTGGGGTGTATGGGACCCCCTCGATAAACCGCTAAGTGCTAAGTCTTTTCCAGCAAGTCCCAACATTGGTACTATTCGCCTAAACAACTAAAACTTTCCGAGGGAGTAATTAACCCGAGGCTTAACTAATTCAACCCCCCTGGGCCAGTGCTCGACTTGAGTGTTGGTCCAAACTAGAGCCACTTGCGGATACCACCCGGTTCGCTGGGATCTTCGGTATCTGTACGTACTGCTCATCCGGTCGTGGCCTGAGACGAGATACGCGCGGCTACTATCAGGGTGTCGGCACGCCGGGATGATTTGCTGGATTAGCCTTACCTTAGCTCGGTATATCTTGAGCACGGGATTCCGAGGATACTCGGGTCTTCCCACTTTGGAGTTGCGACTCCACGGATCGTGGGCTTGTAATGGGTCAAGTTGGAACACCCCTGCAGGGTTTGAACTTTCGAAAGCCGTGCCCGCGGTTATGTGGCAGATGGGAGCTTGTTAATTCCGGTTGTAGATAACTTGACACAATGTTACTAATACACTACCAGCGTGTGTTCCGTGACCGTCAATTTCCGAATAGGGATTCGGGAGTTGAACACGAAGGGGTTATGCTTGTTGAGCTTGTAGCTAGGATCACTTCGTGATCACTTCTCGCCGAGGCTTTCTCTTCTCGCTCTCACTCACGTAAGCTAGTTGCTAGTTGCTGCTGCAGACACTTATTCTTTTCTTCAGCCTTATCCTCACCCAAAGGCTTAAATAGTCTTGTTACCCGGGAACGGGATTGCTGAGTCCTCTGTGGCTCACAGTTACTTCACCACACCAGATGTAGGTCCAGTTGTGAGCTATCCAGGTGATGGCACCGAGCTGGATTGGGAGTACGACGAGGAGCGTAGTCGGTACTATGTGCGATACCCGGATGATCAGTAGTGGAGACTCTTACTAGGATTCGATCCGCCTGTGGTTTATTTATCTAAGTTTGGTACTTTGACATTTGGATTTTTCCCTTAGAGGGTTGTGATGTTCTTAATGTATGATGTTTGAGACTTGTACTGTAATTCTGTGACGTGGCGAGTGTAAGCCAACTATTTTTCTGTTTACTATCCCCTCTTTTACATGAGTTGTGCAAAGATTACCAAACTTGAGATCATTCTAGGATGGATTTATGCCTTTAAGTCGTGCCTCGACACGTAGGAGGTATAACTCCATCCTGGGCATTAGAATGCCTAGTCAAGGTGACAGGCTCTATTGGAGCAGTGAAGCCTAGACCGGTTATCTCAACGTCTGCAGATGAGGCAGCAGTTGGCTGGAGGGGGACAGCAGTAGGCACCGGACTGACAGGAGCCGGGATAGTCCGAGGAGGGCTAACCCGGACAGGGCTTGCTGGTTCAGCTGTGTTCTCCATGTTGTCACCTCCTAGAGCAGCAACATCATCACGATCCATAGGAATGGGATCATCAAGCGGAGCTTCAAGGTTAACTTCTGGAAGGATGGCCGCTTCAGGGTCCTCGGCCGGTTCAGCAGCAGTGGTTTCAGCAGCCGGCTTATTTGCTTTCGCCTTTTTGCTAGGCTTTGGCATTCTGATAAAGGTCAAAGGAACAGTGAGAATCATAAAGTTAAAAATAGGAAGTTAAACCGGATGTTTGAAAGAAGGACTTACCCAGGGACGGTCTTGAGCACTGGGACCTGCGTAGCAGTTGACTCACCGGAAGAAGACAGAGGAGCCTCCTGATAGTTGGGATCAGACGGTTTAAGCGGTTTACGTATAAGGCCTGCTTTTGGATGAAGGAGAGTTAGAGTGAATAAAACCTCGGAGCGGCGCCTGTGAGCCGGCGTAAGGGGTATTCCGGACGACTCAACCACATGGCCACTATTGCGCGTGGTCCGGCGAGCTTCGTGCTGCTGTTTCTTCAAAAGAAAGTTGGGATGCAATTGAGCATAAGGATGAGAAAAGGGATATTTCCGGGATACCCGGCGGATCTTGGGTAGCAAAGGTTCTGAATCAGATGAGAGAGAAATTACCTCAACTCCCCCCACTTTGCTTCCTTCCGCCAGACCCTGCGAAAAGGCATTGTTAACATAAATTTATACAAAGGGAGGTCAAAGGACATAAGGGTTACTTAGTACCTCAGAGTCCGGATCCTCCTCCTCAGGGTGTGAACCGAAAGCAGCAACAGCCTTTTTCTTCTTAACAGCGTAAGTTTTCTTCCGTGATTGCTTGGCCGGTTTATCCAGAGATTTTCTCTTCCAGAAAGGATCGTTGGCCTGTGTGAAGGGATAATAACGAGTTGAAGACAACTGATATGAATGGATTAAGACAAACATGAAAGGGTGAGAAAAGGCTTACTGCTGGCGGTTCATTGGTTGCGTAGAACGGAGCTAAACCGGTCCGGCTGCACTCCTCCAAAGGGATGTTCAGCATTTTCTTTGCAGATTCAGTGACTTCATTATCAGGAAGTATTATTTCGGTGTGGCGTTGAGGATCATCCAGCTTGCCGGAATACTTGCACATCAGACTTGAGCGCCGGCTTAGTGGGAGGATGCTCCATGAAAGCCAGCAGCGAACGAAGTCGACGCCGGTTAAACAGTTTGCCACGAAAGCCCTGAGTTTGGAAAGTTGAGGGGCAAATCGGGCCCGATCTTGGGTGCTGAGGCGTTGTGGCAAAGGATGGGTTACTGCCAGGCGATAGGCGCGGTAACCCGGTAGCGGGTTCTCTCCTTCAGGCGAAATGTCCCTGCAATAGAACCACGTCTGGTTCCAATCTTTGGGGTGGCTGTGAAGAGCGGCGTGGGGAAAACTCACATCTTTTCGTTTCTGGATGCTGACACCACCCAGCTCCTGATGCGGCCCAACTCCGTCCTCCGGTTCAGATGAAAGAAGTCCTGGAACAGATCCACTGATGGTTCTTCTTGAAGATATGCTTCTGAGAAAACTTGAAAATTACAGATGTTTGACATAGAATTCGGGCCGACGTCCTGAGGGTGGAGTTGAAAAGCGGCTAACACGTCCCGGAAGAATTTTGAACCGGGAGGACTGAAACCCCGGGCCAGATGGTCATAAAAAACTACAACTTCCCCCTCCTTAGGCTCAGGAGGGCATTCCTTTTCAGGGGCTCGCCAGTGCAGAGTTTCCTTGGGGCCCAGAACGCCAATTGAGGCCGCTTCAACTAAGTCATTTTCCGTGATCCGGGAAGGAACCCAATTGCAAGCGACAAATTGCTTGGCCATCATTTTGGATGATGAAGTGTTGAAAAATACAGTGCAAAATCCGGTTTACCAACTGCTAAGTACAAGCCGATGCATTCTATAAAGTTATGGACCTAATTGTCGGTTTAAACAAGGGACTAATGATATTACTAATCCGGAAGCAGATATGAGTAAGACAACTAACGGTTCATGATGATAGAAAAAGGGGAAGCTAAACCGGCAATTATGGGATACAGGCTTACATCTAAACCGTCAAGGAAAGCATATGAAGTGCAAGTTATGGTTAAACCAGTGAGATAAGGTGTAGATCTAAGGTGAGAAAAACAGTTTTCACATATGGCTGAGGTAAATATGGATCTGAGGTGCAAGGAAAAGACGGAATAATGCAAGTTATATTCAGTGAGGGCCGCGGAGGTTCTCTACGGATTCGATCTAAACTAATAAAGCTAGAGGAACTAAGGATATAATGACAGAGCAGAAGCGTATGGATGAAGTTTGAGCCTAAACAAGTTTAAATCTACAGCCAAGACTGACCTACGGGGATGAACTACAAGGCCTCGAGGGTTCATGGCGAGCTACAGAAGAAACCCTAGAGTGAGATCTACAGGGAAGAAGATGGAGTACCTGAGGAAATAGAGGAAGGCGGCGAAGTGCTCTGGAGGCGTTCAGGTTGATGCAGCGGCCTGGCACGAGGACGACGGTGAGATCGAAGAACGGCGGCGGAGCTTCGAGCGTTGGAGATAGAGGAAGAAGAAGGCATAAGGGGAAAAGAGATGAGCTTCAGCGGTATTTATAGGCCGAAGAGGTGAAAACGGTAAGCGCGGGAATCGAGGAGGCCGGAGATCGGATAAAGATTGAGCTGTCGCCTCGATCTTCGGTGTGGCATTAAAGAAAGATAACGGACAGATGCGGGCATTAAATGCGGAGATGATGTCATGACGGACTAACACGATTCCAGGAGATGACGTCATGGCCGGTTTATGAAGCAAAAAGGTTGCAGAAAGGAAGTTTGTACAAGACTTCGAAGACTGACATGAACAAGTTCAAATCAATCTGGGGCCTAATGTTAGGGATATTACTAGCAGGTATAAACCGGCCAGGAGGATCCGGATTACACTGACAAGGTTGTATCATTACAAGCCCAGAAGAATATGTAACAAAGAGGACGTAGCCCATAGAAGTTTAGGGCCCAGGTACAAAGCCCACGGTATGTAAACCGTCGTACCATGTAACTTGGGATGTAAGATAGAAAGAGTAGAGACCGAGGCGGACACGTTTATGAGCCGGCCTCGGGACTTTGTAAACCGGACCGGGCGCGCCTCCTATATAAAGGGACGACCCGACGACGGTTCAAGGAGACGAAATAACAGCTCGAGACACAGGCAAGCGAATTCGCTCCCTGGTCATCGACGCCCAAGCAATACCACACCAAACTAGACGTAGGCTTTTACCTTCATCGAAGGGGCCGAATTAGTATAAACTCCATGTGTCCTTCGTCCGCTTTAACCTCTTCAAGCTAACCCGTACGATGGCCTCTGCACCTAAGTCCGCTAAACCGGACATCTGCCGTGCTAATTCCACGACACCCCGTCCGACTATCGTCAACTAGCACCACATCGTCCGCAAAGAGCATACACCATGAGATATCTCCTTGTATATCCCTTGTGACCTCATCCATCACCAAGGCAAAAATATAAGGGCTCAAAGTTGACCCTTGATGCAGTCCTATCTTAATCGGGAAGTCATGAGTGTCGACATCACTTGTTCAAACACTTGTCACGACATTATCGTACATGTCCTTGATGAGGGTAATGTACTTTGCTGGGAATTTGTGTTTCTCCAAGGCCCACCACATGACATTCTATGGTATCTTATCATAGGCCTTCTCCAAGTCAATGAACACCATATGCAAGTCCTTTTGCTCCCTGTATCTCTCCGTAAGTTGTCGAACCAAGAAAATGGCTTCCATCATCGACCTCCCAGGCATGAAACCAAACTGATTTTTGGTCACGTTTGTCATTCTTCTTAAGCGGTGCTCAATGACTCTCTCCCATAGCTTCATTGTATGGCTCATCAGCTTAATTCCACGGTAATTAGTACAACTCTGAACATCCCCCTTGTTCTTGAAGATTGGTACTAATATACTTCGTCTCCATTCTTCTGGCATCTTGTTTGCCCGAAAAATGAGGTTGAAAAGCTTGGTTAGCCATACTATCGCTATGTCCTCGAGGCCTTTCCACACCTCAATGGGGATACAATCAATGCCCATCGCCTTGCCTCCTTTCATCATTTTTAAAGCCTCCTTGACCTCAGACTCCTGGATTGGCCGCACAAAATGCAGGCTAGTCTCATCAAAGGAGTCATCAAGTTCAATGGTAGAACTCTCATTCTCCCCATTGAACAGCTTGTCGAAGTACTGCCGCCACCTATGCTTAATCTCCTCATCCTTCACGAGGAGTTGGTCTGCTCCGTCCTTGATGCATTTGACTTGGCCAATATCCCTCGTCTTCCTCTCTCGGATCTTGGCCATCTTATAGATGTCCCTTTCCCCATCCTTTGTGCCTAACCGTTGGTAGATGCCCTCATATGCCCTACCCCTTACTTCACCGACAGCTCCCTTTGCGGCCTTCTTTGCCATCTTGTACTTCTCTATGTTTTCTGCACTCATATCCAAGTACAGGCGTATGAAGCACTCTTTCTTCTCTTTAATCGCCTTCTGGACATCATCATTCCACCACCAGGTATCCTTATCTTCGCTTCTCCTTCCCCTGGACACTCCAAACTCCTCTGAGGCCACCTTACGAATGCAAGTCGCCATCTTCATCCACACATTGTCCGCATCCCCTCCTTCCTCCCAAGGGCCCTCCTTAATGACCCTCTCCTTGAATGCCTGAGCTACCTCCCCCTTGAGCTTCCACCACTTCGTTCTAGCGACTTTGGAACGCCTATCCCGCTGGGCACGAGTCCGAAAGCGAAAGTCAGCAACCACCAGCTTATGTTGAGGTACAACACTCTCTCCAGGTATCACCTTACAATCTAGGCACGCACGCCTATCTTCTCTTCTCGAGAGGATGAAATCAATCTGGCTAGAGTGTTGGCCACTACTAAAAGTCACCAGATGTGATTCTCTCTTTCTAAAGAGGGTGTTAGCTACAATCATGTCGTAGGCTAGAGCAAAGCTTAAGACATCTTCTCCTTCCCGATTCCTGGTGCCATAGCCAAAGCACCCATGCACCCCTTCAAAACCTGTGTTAGATGTACCCACGTGGCCATTGAGGTCTCCTCCTATGAAGAGCTTCTCGCCAATCGGTACACTCCTAACCATGTCTTCCAGGCCTTCCCAAAACTCCCTCTTGGTGTTCTCAGTGTGGCCTACTTGCGGGGCATGCACGCTGATAACATTGAGAACTAAGTCCCCAACTACCAGCTTGACCAGGATAATCCGGTCCCCACATCTCTTGACGTCTACCACTCCATGCTTGAGGCTCTTGTTGATCAAGATGCCTACGCCATTCCTGTTGGGAGACAACCCAATATTTACCCCTACCGTTTTTGTGTGTTCACATGATTAAGTTACTGTAGTAATCATGTTTTATAGCTTTTATTTCAATAAAGTGCCAAGTAGAACAATTGGGAAGACTTGGGTGAAAGTTAATGTGATCTTGCTGTAAGAAACAGAAACTTTGCGCTCACGAGATTAGCTGCCATTTTTTTACTGGAGAGTGCTTTTAAGTTGAATCTTTTTGAAGAAGATTAATAGACACATTCCTCACATTCACCAATTTATTTCAGAATTTTTTGAGTTAGATAAGTATTCGAAAGTTAAAGATCACTACAGACTGTTCTGTTTTTGACAGATTCTGTAATCCATGTATTGTTTGCTTATTTTGATGAATTTATGAGTAGCATCAGAGGGTATGAACCATAGAGAAGTTGTAATATAGTAGATATTACACCAATATGAATTTAGAATGAGTACACAACAGTACCTTAGTGGTGGTTTTATTTTCTTATACTAACGGACCTTACAAAGGTTTTGTTAAGTTTTGTGTTGTGAAGTTTTCAAGTTTTGGGTAAAGATTCGATGGACTATGGAATAAGGAGTGGCAAGAGCCTAAGATTGGGAATGCCCAAGGCATACCAAGGTAATATTCAAGGACAACCAAGAGGCTAAGCTTGGGGATGCCCCGGGAAGGCATCCCCTCTTTTGTCTTCGTCTATCGGTAACTTTACTTGAGGCTATATTTTTATTCACAACATGATATGTGTTTTGCTTGGAGCGTCATTTTGTTTTATTTTGTTTTGCTTGATGTTTGAATAATATCCCAAGATCTGAAATTATTAAATGTTAGAGAGTCTTCACATAGTTACATAATTATTCAACTACTCATTGATCGTCACTTATATCTTTTGGAGTAGTTTGTCATTTGCTCTAGTGCTTCACTTATATCTTTTAAAGCACAGTGGTGGTTTTATTTTGAAGAATTTGATGAACTCTCGTGCTTCACTTATATTATTTTGAGAGTCTTAAAAAGCATGGTAATTTGCTTTGGTTATGAATTTAGTCCTAATATGATAGGCATCCAAGATGGGTAATAAAAACTTTCATATAAAGTGCATTGAATACTATGAGAAGTTTGATGCTTGATGATCGTTTGAGATATGACGATGGTGATATTAGAGTCATGCTAGTAGAGTAGTTATAAATTTGAGAAATACTTGTGTTGAGGTTTGCAAGTCACGTAGCATGCACGTATGGTAACTGTTGTGTAACAAATTTGAAGCATGAGGTATTTCTTTGATTGTCATCCTTTGTGTGGAGGTCGGGATCGCGCGATGGTTAACTCCTACCAACCCTTCCCCTAGGAGCATGCGTGTAGTACTTTGTTTTGATGACTTGTAGATTTTTGCAATAAGTATGTGAGTTCTTTATGACTAATGTTGAGTCCATGGATTATACGCACTCTCACCCTTCCACCATTGCTAGCCTCTCTTGTACCGTGCAACTTTCGCCGGTACCATACACCCACCATATACCTTCCTCAAAACAGCCACCATGCCTACCTATTATGGCATTTCCATAGCCATTCCGAGATATATTGCCATGCAACTTTCCATCGTTCCATTTATTATGACACGTTTCATCATTGTCATATTGCCTTGCATGATCATATAGTTGACATCGTATTTGTGGCAAGGCCACCATGCATAATTTTTCATACATGTTACTCTTGATTCATTGCACATCCTGGTACACCACCGGAGGCATCCATATAGAGTCATACTTTGTTCTAGTATCGAGTTGTAATCTTTGAGTTGTAAATAAATAGAAGTGTGATGATCATCATTATTAGAGCATTGTCCCAAAAAGGGGGGAGGCCAAAAAAAGAGGAAAGGCTAAATAAAAAAAAGGAAGGCCCAAAAAAATAAAAAAATAAAAAAGGGGACAATGCTACTATCTTTTTTCCACACTTGGGCTTCAAAGTAGCACCATGATCTTCATGATAGAGAGTTTCTTGTTTTGTCACTTTCATTTACAGGTGGGAATTTTCATTATAGAACTTGGCTTGTATATTCCAACGATGGGCTTCCTCAAATGCCCTAGGTCTTCTTGAGTAAGCAAGTTGGATGCACACCCACTAGTTTCTTTTGTTGAGCTTTCATACATTTATAGCTCTAGTGCATCCGTTGCATGGCAATCCCTAGTCACTCACATTGATATCTATTGATGGGCATCTCCATAGCCCATTATACGCCTAGTTGATGTGAGACCATATTCCTCCTTTTTGTCTTCTCCACAACCACCACTCTATTCCACCTATAGTGATATATCCATGGATCACGCTCATGTATTGCGTGAAAGTTGAAAAGGTTTGAGAATACTAAAGTACAAAACAATTGCTTGGCTAAAACCGGGGTTGTGCATGATTTGAATATTTTGTGTGACGAAGATGGAGCATGTCCAAACTATATGATTTTGTAGGGATGGACTTTCTTCAGCCATGTTATTTTGAGAAGACATAATTGCTTTGTTAGTATGCTTGAAGTATTATTATTCTTTTGTCAATATTAAACTTTTGTCTTGAATCTTACGGATCTGAACATTCATGCCACAATAAAGAAAATTACATTGATAAATATGTTAGGTAGCATTCCACATCAAAAAAATTATTTTTATCATTTACCTACTCGAGGACAAGCAGGAATTAAGCTTGGGGATGCTTGATACGTCTCCAACGTATCTATAATTTTTTATTGTTCCATGCTATTATATCATCTGTTTTGGATGTTTACTGGGCTTTAATATACACTTTTATATGATTTTTGGGACTAACCTATTAACCCAGAGCCGGGTGCCAGTTTCTGTTTTTCCTTGTTTTTGAGTATCGCAGAAAAGGAATACCAAACGGAGTCCAATTGACCTGAAACTCGACGGAGATTGTTTTTGGACCAGAAGAAGCCCACGGAATACCGGAGATGGACCAGAAGAGTCCCGAGGCCACCACGAGGGTGGGGGCGTGCCCCCTATCTCGTGGCCGCCTCGGGGACCCCCCCTTACTTGTTCCCGACTCCAACACCACTTATATATACCCAACCTTCCAGAAAGAAACCTAGATCCGGAGTTCCGCCGCCGCAAGCCTCTGTAGCCACCAAAAACCAGTCTAGACCCGTTCCGGCACCCTGTCGGAGGGGGGAATCCCTCTTCGGTGGTCATCTTCATCATCCCAGCGCTCTCCATCATAAGGGGGCAGTAGTTCACCCTCGGGGTGAGGGTATGTATCAGTAGCTATGTGTTTGATCTTGGGAAACTCTTTGAAGTTCTTTGTGTTGGTTGAATAGATGAATCTGAGATTGTGTGATGCATATCGTATAATCATGCCCACGGATACTTGAGGTGACAATGGAATATCTAGGTGACATTAGGGTTTTGGTTGATTTGTATCTTAAGGTGTTATTCTAGTATGAACTCTATGATAGATCGAACGGAAACAATAGCTTCATGTTATTTTACTACGGACTCTTGAATAGATCGATCAGAAAGAATAACTTTGACGTGGTTTCGTACCCTACAATAACCTATTCGTTTGTTCTTTGCTATTAGTGACTTTGGAGTGACTCTTTGTTGCATGTTGAGGGATAGTTATATGATCGAGTTATGTTATTATTGTTGAGAGAACTTGCACTAGTGAAAGTATGAACCCTGGGCCTTGTTTCTACACATTGCAACACCATTTATACTCACGTTTATTACTTGTTACCTTGCTGTTTTTATATTTTCATATTACAAAAACCTATATCTACCATCCATATTGCACTTGTATCACCATCTCTTCGCCGAACTAGTGCGCCTATACAATTTACCATTGTATTGGGTGTGTTGGGGACACAAGAGACTCTTTGTTATCTGGTTGCTGGGTTGTTTGAGAGAGACCATCTTCATCCTACGCCTCCCACAGATTGATAAACCTTAGGTCATCCACTGGTGGGAAATTTGCTACTGTCCTACAAACCTCTGCACTTGGAGGCCCAACAACGTCTACAAGAAGAAGGTTGCATAGTAGACATCAAGCTCTTTTCTGGCGCCGTTGCCGGGGAGGTGAGTGCTTGAAGGTATATCTTTAGATCTTGTAATCGAATCTTTTAGTTTCTCATTTTATCACTAGTTTAGTTTATAAAAGAAAACTACGAAAAATGGAATTAAGGTTACCTCATATGCTTCATCTTTTTAATATCTTTCATGAAAATGATGGGAAGGAAAATTGTGCTCAACTACTAGAAGAAGAATTACATAGAATGCTTTGCATGAAATATGTGCATGATGAGCATGATTGCAATGTTGTTAGTATGAAATCTTTGAATACCCATGATGCTAATGATATGCAAAGCCACAAGCTTGGGGATGCTATGTTTGATGTAGATGATATGTTTAGTCCCCCAAGTTTTGATGAGCAAATTTATTATGATGAAAGCATGCCTCCTATTTATGATGATTATTGTGATGACACGTATGCTATAAAAAATAAAGATAACCCTGAAACTTGTCATTCTGATTTTAATTTTCAATTGGATTATGCTTCACATGCCAGTTATTTTGTTGAATTTGCTCCTCCCACTACTATGAATGAGAAGAATTTTGCTTATGATGGGAGTAGTAAAATTTCTATGCTTATAGATCATGAAAAGAATGCTTTATGTGATGTTTATTATGTTGAATTCATTCATGATGCTACTGAAAATTATTATGAGAGAGGAACATATTCTGTAGGAATTGCAATAATATCAAGTTTCCTCTCTATGTGCTTGAAGTTTTGAAGCTATGCTTGTTTTGCTTTCCTATGCTAGTTGATTATTGTTCCCATAAGTTGTTTTATCACAAAATCCCTATGCATAGGAAGTGGGTTAGACTTAAATGTTCTAGTCATATTCTTCATGATGCTCTCCTTATGTTTCAATGCTTATCTTTTACGCGAGCATCATTGAAATCATCATGCCTAGCTAGGGGCGTTAAACGATAGCGCTTGTTGGGAGGAAACCCAACTTTATTTTTGTTCTTTGCTTTTAGCTTCTGTTTAGGAATAAATATTGCATCTAGCTTCTATTTAGATGTGTTTTTGTGTTTTAATTAGTGTTTGTGCCAAGTAGAACCTTTGGGAAGACTTGTGTGAAGTTTATGCGATTATGCTGTAAAAAACAGAAACTTTAGCGCTCACGAGATTAGCTACCATTTTTTTACTAGAGAGTGCTTTTTAGTTGATTCTTTTTTCAGATGATTAATAGACAAATTCCTCATGTCCACCAATTTATTTTAGAATTTCAAGAGTTACAGAAGTATTCGAAAGTTACAGATTGCTACAGACTGTTCTGGTTTTGACATATTCTGTTTTCTATCTGTTGTTTGCTTATTTTGATGAATCTGTGAGTAGTTTCGGAGGGTATGAACCATAGAGAAGTTGGAATACAGTAGATATTACGCCAATATGAATTTAGAATGAGTTCACAACAGTATCTAAGTGGTGGTTTTATTTTCTTATACTAACGGAGCTTACGAGTTTTCTATTGAGTTTTGTGTTGTGAAGTTTTCAAGTTTTGGGTAAAGATTCGATGGACTATGGAATAAAGAGTGGCAAGAGCCTAAGCTTAGGGATGCCCAAGGAACCCCCAAGGTAATATTCAAGGACAACAAAGAGCCTAAGCTTGGGGATGCCCCGGGAAGGCATCCCCTCTTTCGTCTTCGTTCATCGGTCACTTTACTCGATGCTATATTTTTATTCACCACATGATATGTGTTTTGCTTGGAGCGTCATTTTGTTTTATTTTGTTTTACTTGCTGTTTGAATAATATCCCAAGATCTGAAATTATTAAATGTTAGAGAGTCTTCACATAGTTACATAATTATTCAGCTACTCATTGATCTTCACTTATATCTTTCGGAGTAGTTTGTCATTTGCTCTAGTGCTTCACTTACATCTTTTAGAGCACGGTGGTGGTTTTATTTTGTAGAAATTGTTGATCTCTCATGCTTCACTTATATCTATTTGATAGTCTCTTAGAACAGCATGGTAATGTGCTTTGGTTATAAAACTAGTCCTAATATGATAGGCATCCAAGATGAGTATAGTAAAAACTTTCACATAAAGTGCATTGAATACTATGAGAATTTTGATACTTGATGATTGTTTTGAGATATGAGGATGGTGATATTAGAGTCGTGCTAGTAGAGTAGTCGTGAATTTGAGAAATACATGTGTTGAGGTTTGCAAGTCCCGTAGCATGCACGTATGGTAACCGTTGTGTGAAAAATTTGAAGCATGAGGTATTTCCTTGATTGTCATCCTTTGTGTGGAGGTCGGGATCGCGCGATGGTTAACTCCTACCAACCCTTCCCCTAGGAGCATGCATGTAGTACTTTGTTTTGATGACTTGTTGGTTTTTGCAATAAGTATGTGAGTCATTTATGACTAATGTTGAGTCCATGGAATATACGCACTCTCACCCTTCCACCATTGCTAGCCTCTCTTGTACCGCGCAACTTTCGCCGGTACCATACACCCACCATATACATTCCTCAAAACAGCCACCATACCTACCTATCATGGCATTTCCATATCCATTCCGAGATATATTGACATGCAACTTTCCACCGTTCCGTTCATATGACACACTTCATCATTGTCATATTGCCATGCATGATCATGTAGTTGACATCATATTTGTGGCTAGGCCACCATGCATAATTTTTCATACATGTCACTCTTGATTCATTGCACATCCCGGTACACCGTCGGAGGCATTCATACAGAGTCATACTTTGTTCTAGTATCGAGTTGTAAATCAATATAAGTGTGATGATCATCATTATTAGAGCATTGTCCCAAAAAGGGGAAAAAAGAAACCCCAACGAAAAAAGAAAGGCCAAAAAAGAAAGAAAAAATAAAAAGAAAAGAAAAGAAAAGGGACAATGCTACTATCTTTTTCCACATTTGTGCTTCAAAGTAGCACCATGATCTTCATGATAGAGAGTCTCTTGTTTTGTCACTTTCATGTACTAGTGGGAATTTTCATTATAGAACTTGGCTTGTATATTCCAACGATGGGATTCCTCAAATGCCCTAGGTCTTCGTGAGCAAGCAAGTTGGATGCACACCCACTTAGTTTCTTTTGTTGAGCTTTCATGCATTTATAGCTCTAGTGCATCCGTTGCATGGCAATCCCTACTCACTCACATTGATATCTATTGATGGGCATCTCCATAGCCCATCGTTATGCCTAGTTGATGTGAGACCATCTTCCTCTTTTGTCTTCTCCACAACCACCACTCTATTCCACATAGTGCTATGTCCATGGCTCACGCTCATGTATTGCGTGAAAGTTGAAAAAGTTTGAAAAAATTAAAGTATGAAACAAGTGCTTGGCTGAAACCGGGGTTGTGCATGATTTGAGTATTTTGTGTGACGGAGATGGAGCATAGCCTAACTATATGATTTTGTAGGGATGACCATTCTTTGACCATGTTATTTTGAGAAGACATGATTGATTTGTTAGTATGCTTGAAGTGTTATTATTCTTATGTCAATATATACTTTTATCTTAAATCTTTCGGATCTGAACATTCATGCCACAATAAAGAAAATTACATTGAGAATTATGTTGGTTAGCATTTCACATCAAAAATTATGTTCTTATCATTTACCTACTCGAGGACGAGCAGGAATTAAGCTTGGGGATGCTTGATACGTCTCCAATGTATCTATAATTTTTTATTGTTCCATGCTATTATATTATCGTTCTAGGATGTTTTATGGGCTTTTATATACACTTTTATATGATTTTTGGGACTAACCTATTAACCCAGAGCCGAGTGCCAGTTTCTGTTTTTCTCTTGTTTTAGAGCATCGCAGAAAAGGAATATCAAATGGAGCCCAATTGACCTGAAACTCAACGGAGGTTATTTTTGGACCAGAAGAAGCCCAGGAAGTGCCGGAGGGGGGCCAGAAGGTTCCCGGACTGCCCACGAGGGTAAGGGCGCCCCCTGGGTGCGCCCCCTGCCTCATGGATAGCCCGGAGGTCCCCTTTACTTGCCCCCGACTCCAACACCTCCTATATATACAGAAACCTCCGGAAAATAACCTAGATTGGGAGTTTCGCCGCTGAAAGCCTCTGTTGCCACCGAAAACCAATCTAGACCTCGTTCTGGCACCCTGCCGAAGGGGGAATCCCTCTCCGGTGGCCATCTTCATCATCCCGGCACTCTCCATGACGAGGAGGGAGTAGTTCACCCTCGGGGCTAAGGGTATGTCTCAGTAGCTATGTGCTTGATCTCTCTCTCTCTCTCTCTCTCTCTCTCTCTCTCTCTCTCTCTCTCTCTCTCTCTCTCGTGTTCTTGAGATGGCATGATCTTGATGTATCGTGAGCTTTGCTATTATAGTTGGATCTTATGATGTTTCTCCCCCTCTACTCTCTTGTGATGAATTGAATTTTCCCTCTGAAGTTATCTTATCGGATTGAGTCTTTAAGGATTTGAGAACACCTGATGCATGTCTTGCATGTGCTTATCTGTGGTGACAATGGGATATCACGTGATCTACTTGCTGTATGTTTTGGTAATCAACTTGCGGGTTCCGTGACCTTGGGAATCTATGCATAGGGGTTGGCACACATTTTCATCTTGACTCTCCGGTAGAAACTTCGGGGCACTCTTTGAAGTTCTTTGTGTTGGTTGAATAGATGAATCTGAGATTGTGTGATGCATATCGTATAATCATGCCCACGGATACTTGAGGTGACAATGGAGTATCTAGGTGACATTAGGGTTTTGGTTGATTTGTATCTTAAGGTGTTATTCTAGTACAAACTCTATGATAGATCGAACGGAAAGAATAGCTTTGTGTTATTTTACTACGGACTCTAGAATAGATCGATCATAAAGAATAACTTTGAGGTGGTTTTGTACCCTGCAATAATCTCTTCGTTTGTTCTCCGCTATTAGTGACTTTGGAGTGACTGTTTGTTGCATGTTGAGGGATAGTTATATGATCCAGTTATGTTATTATTGTTGAGAGAACTTGCACTGGTGAAAGTAGGAACCCTAGGCCTTGTTTCTACACATTGCAACACCGTTTATGCTCACGTTTATTACTTGTTACCTTGCTGTCTTTATATTTTCATATTACAAAAACCTATATCTACCATCCATACTGCACTTGTATCACCATCTGTTCGCCAAACTAGTGCGCCTATTCAATTTACCATTGTATTGGGTGTGTTGGGGACACAAGAAACTCTTTGTTATTTGGTTGTAGGGTTGTTTGAGAGAGACCATCTTCATCCTACGCCTCCCACGGATTGATAAACCTTAGGTCATCCACATGAGGGAAATTTGTGTAGGATCGAAAGTAGGTCTAGAGGGGGGGGGGTGATTAGACTACTTGACAATATAAAAAATCTGCCTTTAGATCATGCAAAGTTTTTGGCAGTTTCACAAACAAGATCAAATCAAGTAACACCCTACACATGCAATTCTAGAGTATATGCAGCGGAAAGTAAATTGCACATGTAAAAGAGAGGTGGAGAAGATCAAACGCAGTTTGGTGACACGGAGATTTTTGTCGTGGTTCCGATAGGTGGTGCTATCGTACATCCACGTTGATGGAGACTTCAACCCACGGAGGGTAACGGCTGCGCGAGTCCACGGAGGGCTCCACCCACGAAGGGTCCACGAAGAAGCAACCTTGTCTATTCCATCACGGCCTACGCCCACGGAGGACTAGCCTTACTCAGGGTAGATCTTCACGAAGTAGGCGATCTCCTTGCCCTTACAAACTTCTTGGTTCAACTCCACATCACGACGGAGGCTCCCAAGCGACACCTAACCAATCTAGGAGGCACCACCCCCCAAAAGGTAATAGACGGTGTTGATGGTGATGAACTCCTTGCTCTTGTGCTTCAAGTGATAAACTCCCCAACACTCAACTCTCCTCACTAATATGGCTGTGGTGGAAGGAAGATTTGAGTGGAAAGCAACTTGGGAAGGCTAGAGATCAAGTTTCATATGGTAGGAATGGAATGGCTTGATCTCAACACAAGGGTAGGTGGTTCACTTCTCAGAAAGTGTGTGGTAGAAGTGGTGGTACTTTCTGATGGCTCTCCTCACGAATGAGGAGGGGGTGGAGGGGTATATATAGCCTCCACACAAAATCCAACCGTTACACACACATTTGACCAATCTCGGTCAGACCGAAGTGAAAACTCGGTTAGACCGAAAGTTCAAATATAGTGAACGTTGGGATTTTCGGTGGGACCGAAAATACCATCTCGGTGAGACCGAAGTGAGTCAAAGGTTAGGGTTTGCCATCTCGGTGAGACCGAAAATATAAACTCGGATATTCCGAATTGATGTCAACTGATCACAGAAGGTTGGCAGCCCTTTTTCGGTGAGACCGAAACTCAGAATCGGTTTGACCGAGAAGCTAGGGTTTGGAGAAACAACTGAAGTGGTTCATCTCGGTGGGACTGAGTTGGAGAAATCGGTGTGACCGAGATGTTAGGGTTTGTGTTAAGTAGTGAATAGTGCTGATAGTTGAGGGAGTTAGATCACCAAGCACTTGAGCAACAAGAACATTAACACAACCTCATCCCCTTTTAATAGTATTGGCTTTTCTTATGGACTCAATGTGATCTTTGATCACTAAACAAAAATGGAGTCTTGAGCTTTTGCCAATGCTTGTCTTAGCATTTTGAGGGGTCCATTTCTTCAGACATTTCCATACCCATATCATCGAACTTCTCTGAAATGATTCTCAAGATAATATTAGTTCAATGATATATATGTTGTTATTAATTACCGAAACCACCCGGGGATTAGTTGCACTTTCAATCTCCCCCTTTTTGGTAATTGATGACAACATATAGATCAAAGCTTCGACAAAAGATATAATCAATGAATAATATCGTCGCTTTGAGAAGTATGTGATAAACAAGAGCTCCCCCTAAATTTGTGCATTATTTAAAATTTGCGTTTGAATGCAAATGCACAATCGATTAGGATTATGGGTCACTCTTCCATGTCACATACATCTTGGTGGAGCGCACAAAATGATAAGAATGAATAACATGCACTTAATCACCAAGACAAGAGTAAATAGCCATACAATAAGGAATAGCATAGGATAAGCAATAAGCACACATTAAAGCATAGTATGGCTAAGCACTCATTAAGGTAGCATCAAACGTAGTAGCAAGCACACATAAAGTATCTGGAACCAAAAGAAACCAATGTATCTCAAGGAAAAACCGGCAAAAGAACGAAAAGACGAAAGAGCACTCTCTCTCTCGAAGCCCTATGATCTATAACAGTTTCTCCCCCTTTGGCAACAAGTTACCAAAAAGTTCGAAAAAGTATAGAGCTAAACGTCACTGCGGGCTCGGCTGGCTGCTCCCGTCTGGGTCGATGTCGGTGTAGAGATAGATGCATCTGCGAAGACCTCTGCTGATGTCTGCGGTGGAGGAGTGGATGCTGGAGCTGTAGGAACTGCTGGAGCTGTAGCTGGTGCTGAGGTGGTAGCCCTGGAGTCTGTCACTGGGATAGCTGCAGATCTGGATCCTCTGGGAACCTGAGCAGTCTGGCGATGAGAGTCCTGGACTAGATCAGCCTGCATAAGCTCTGCTCTCTCCTGCCTAGTCTCCTCCATGTCTGCCTCAAGCTTGTTGACAGACACCTGAATCTCAGTCAGCTTCACGTCTAGAGCGTGGATCTTGTCCTCGACAATCCTCTCAAGGCTCTCCTGAGATTGCTCAATGCTGGCCAGGCGTTGTTCAATTCTCCGGGTTGCTTCAAGAATCTGATCTCCGAAGCTCTTTGGCTTAGCTGCTGCTGCTGCTGCCTCTTTGTCAGCTTTGGCTTTCTTCGCAGCTTCAATCTTGGCTTGCCCTTCAACTGAGGTGGGATCCTCTTCATCCATCACAACTACGTTGTCCTCATGCTCTGGCTGCAGTGGCAAGTGCTTCCTATCCAACATGAATTTGCCCGTGCCAAACTTGGCGTTGATAAGCATCTGTATCTGTGGAGCAAACCCACACGACCTCTTCTGGTCAGCTGCAGTCCTCTTAATGGTCTCTACCATCAAGTCCATCACCTTAAAAGGTGCCTTCTCATCGAGAATGTGCAGCATGTTGATAGAATAGCCTCGTATCATCCGGTGGTCACCTGACTTAGGCATCAAAGTATGCCTCAGAATGGTGTTAGTGGTGGTTAGACCAGCCTGGAGATAATACACTGAGCCGAGCTTCCATCCCTCCAAATCAGCAGCTGGGATCTCCTTGTACATGTTCTTCATAGAATCATGACTCTTCTTAGGAATCCCATAGACATCAATGTCGTCCTCTCTCTGCACAGGAGCGTTCAGAAGTTCTGCCCATTCTGCAACAGTTGAAGAAAACCTTTGACCTTCAGTCATCCAGGTGATCTTGCCATCAGGGTAGAAATGGGCTGTGGCATAGAACTGCATGATCATCTCGTCATTCCATGCTGTCAGTTCTTGACCCACAAAATCAGCAACTCCACATGCAGTAAAGCTCTCATGCACATGGGGAAAGAAGTCCCGGTGCTCTCTACTGTCAATGTACTTCCAGTCAACATACCTGGTGTCAGCAACAATGGGCTTCTTATCCATTAGCACTGTCTCATAGAAATCCTGCTGCTCTCTGGTGTGGAATCTGGGGTCAACAGCAGTCCTTCTTCTTACGGCATATGGATCAGATTGTCTCCATAGCCTGAGACCTTTGTCCTTCCTTGCCTTCATGTCCTCAGCTTGAGGATGAGCATCATTGTGGAGTGGCAACTTGGGACGGAGCTTGAGCAACACATGCTCTTCATCTGACTCAGAAGGTGGCATCTCACCTTTGTTCTTCTCAGAAGCTGGAATGCTTCTGTTTGTCCTCTTGGGCTTCTCTGGAGCTGCCTTAGCTGGAGCAGACTTCTTGGGCTTGGAGGAGGCTTGAGCCCGAATAGCATCACCCATGAACTTAGCTTTCTGAGGAGGAGGCTGGGGTGCATCTTCTTCTTCTTCTTCAGCAACATCAACTTGAGGTTCAGCATAAACAACTCTCTTCCTCTTGGAAGTCTTCTTCACCTTGCTTGGAGCAGGCTCTTCCAAGATGAGTTTCTTAGCAACTGCAGACTGTTTTACCTTGCTTGTACCTTTCCTTGGCTGCTGCCCTTGGTGCTCTTTGGCAACCACATTCCTCTTGGGCTTGGAGGTAACTTCCTCAGCAACAAAGTCGGAATCCTCATCATCAGAAGTTCTCTTCTTCCTGGTTCTCGTAGCTGCGGGAGGCAGACCACTAGGGGTGCTCCTCTCACCATCATCACTAGAGCTGCTTGCAGGACTTGTTTCTGCCTCTGGGATTTCAGCAAATGGTGATTCAGACCTGTTCTGGCTGTCACTGACATCTGACATGGCTGAAAGACCGTTGACGGCGGCGGAGACCTGCGGCGAGGACGCACAGGTGATGAAGGCGACGATCCGTAGACCAGGGCGGCGGCAGCAGGGGTCTTGGAGGGCGAACGTTTGAAAGGAATAAATCGCGCGCAGCCCTCAGTATATATAACCCCGTGCTGTCGGTGGGACCGAGTTGAAAAACTCGGTGTCACCGAGATGCATAATTGCAGTGCAGTTACGCATATCGGTCAGACCGAGATTTTGAACTCGGTTTCACCGAGATGAAACCTAGATCAATCTAAGTGTTTCGGTTGGACCGAGATTGAGAAGCCGGTCAGACCGAAATGGACTTAGAAGGTTTTGGAAGTCAGCCTTAGACGAATCGGTGGTTCCGAGTGCTCCTCACTCGGACTGTCCGAAAAAGACTTGTTCAAAGTTGTGATATAAGCATGAATAGAATTTGAGACAAGATAGCATAGATAGCTAGGGAAGGTGCTTAGGCATTCTTGTCCATCCATTTGGCCAGAAAAAGAAACCAAAACAATCAAAACCACAAATGGATGTCCTTGAATGAATAAAATCATGCATTCAACATGCTCACACAATAAGATAGCAACTGAAATATGTGTCAAACATGCACAACCAAAACTCTAGCTACTAGCACACAATTTGTCGATGACTAGGTCATCTATATATGAGTATATTGACTTAGGAGCCAAATGAGAACATTTGGTCATAGGTCATACTCATCGTTTAAGCACAAGTGGGGTTACCACTTTTACATAAAGCATTTATGTGTTCACATCATTTGGAGATGCTTTAGCTCATTTTTTTTTAGAGCAAAGCTCCCCCTAGATGTGAGAACCCCTTTTAAAGGGTCAAACTAACCTTGGGTTGTCGTAGTAGACTTCATGTAGATGTTGAAGATGTGGATGCTCAATGTTGATGTAGATCATCAAGAGTTGAGAGCTATCCTTGGATTAGGGCACTTTCAATACCTACATGGGTTAGTCCCACAAGGAACAAACAAGAATATCCATGGACATAGAGTGAAGTACACAAAAGATAATGTCCATGAAAGCAATGATTACCTTGTCCCTTGACTTACCGACAAGAGGGTTTGTGACTCCATGAACTAGTGCATGATGTGGAAGTTGATTGCACAAGTTCTTGCCAAAATGAATATGAGTGAAGTTTGTTGGCGGAGTCACCCTCAAGAACCTACTAGTTCTTCTTATTTGGGATCCACATCATCTTGATGGGAATCCTTGGTGTTGTAGTTGAGCTTGACGAAGTAGAACTTGAAGTGTCCTTGGGAACCCACTTGACCATGGCTTGAGGTGCTTCAATGAATGCATCAATCTCCTCTTGAAGCTTGTCCTTGGCCTTTAGCTTGTGGTCTTGTGGTGGAAGGTCATCTTGAGCTTGTTCCACATTGGAAGAAGTAGGATCATACTTCTCCTTTTGTGAGACAAACTGTGGAGTAGGGTATTGACCTTCTTCCCACTCAACACCTTTGGCGTTGAACTTTCGCTCAAAACCAATCCCTTGATTCTTCCGGTGTCTTCCTTGTTTGCGAACAATCTCCTCAAAGTTCTTGCTTCCGGCAAGACTCTTGTAGACACCTTTCTCTATGATTTCCTTCAATAAGCTATTTTCTTGCTCAAGTGTAACTTGGCTTGAAACATTGTTAGTGGAATCAAGAGAACTACTAGAAGCAACAATATTGGATTTAACATTGTTATTGTTACTACTAGAGGAAGAATTTGTCTTATGCTTGTCATGCTTAGTCTTAATAGGTGGCAAGAAATTAGACAAGAGAAGTCGTTTGGCAAGATATGAAGAACTCTTCTTTCGAAGATCGTCATTGATCGCTTTTAGAAACTCATGTTCTTGCTCTAGAGTGAGCTTCTCGAAGCGTAGCTTCTCATGAGATCTTAGGAGCTCTCTATGATCTTCTTGAGTTGTTTCATGAGCTAACTTAAGAGTGTTTAGTTCTTTAGTTAGACGCTCAATCTCCTTCATAGCATTGTCATTCGACTCTTCTCGACTATAAAGACTACTAGCATTTTCATCATTACTAAGCTCACTAGATTTATCATGCAAGAGCTCATCTTCACAAAGTAAGTCATCCTCATCACTATCAAAGTCAATGAATTCAGGGTGTGTTACCTTGGGGCCTTTAGCCATGAAGCATCTTCCAATTCCCTCATTTGGTGAATCAAATAAGTCGTAGGAGTTGGAGTTGGAGGATACGAGTGCAAGTCCGGCAACACCTTCATCTTGACTGTAGTCGGAGTCGGAGTGATAGCTTCCATCGGATTGATTGTCGGAGTCGGAGCCGGAGACCCATTCGCCTACATGAGCTTGATGTCTTCTTCTTGTGTAGCTCCTTGATGACTTGTCTTTCCTCTCCGAATCCTTGCTTCTCCGAGAGGGTCTTCGTTCATAACGATCATCTCTACTCCTTCTCTCTCTCCGAGGTGACTCATCTCTTGCTCTTCTTCTTGGAGATTCTTCTCTTCTCTTGTGGGGAGCCGTACACTCATTTGAGAAGTGTCCGGGTCTTCCACAATTGTAGCAGTTTTGATCACGACTAGAAGATCTCTTTCCATCATATGATCTAGACTTTGAGCTTCTTTCTTTGCCTCTATTCTTGTAGAACTTGTTGAAGTTCTTGACCATTAGGCTTATCTCTTCATTGGAAATTAGCTTGTCACTTGAGGTAGTAGGAGCATCACTTGTAGCTTTGTAAGCACCACTTGACTTGTTGTGAAGCTCTTCCTTATCCTTAAGTGTCATCTCATGAGCAACAATTCTTCCAATGACTTCAGTTGGCTTGAGAGTCTTGTAGTTTGGCATCATTTGGATCAAAGTGCACACGGTGTCATACTTTCCATCCAAAGCTCTGAGAATCTTCTTAATGATGAATCGGTCGGTCATTTCTTCGCTTCCTAAGCCATCAATCTCATTTGTGATGAGAGCAAGCCTAGAGTACATTTCAGCGACTCCTTCACCATCCTTCATCTTGAATTTGTCAAGTTGACCTTGAAGAATATCTAGCTTTGATTCCTTCACAGATTCAGTACCTTCGTGCATTTCAACCAAAGTATCCCAAATCTCTTTAGCATTCTCAAGACGGCTGATTTTGTTGAACTCTTCGGGACACAAAGCATTGAAGAGAATGTCACAAGCTTGAGCATTGTTTTGCAACATCCGCAACTCTTCGGGTGTAGCTTCGCGATCCGGAACTTTTCCTTCTTCAAAGAAATCACCTTGCATGCCAACACAAATAATGCCCCATGCGGCAGGATTATGACCAAGAATATGCATTTTCATTTTATGCTTCCAACTAGCAAAATTTGTACCATCAAAGTAAGGACCTCTACGATAATTACCCTCACTAGACGCCATACTCTCCTAGGTTGTGAAACCAAGCTTATGGAGTCCAATGCAATGGAAACCAAGGCAATGGAGACCAAAGCTCTGATACCACTTGTAGGATCGAAAGTAGGTCTAGAGGGGGGGGTGATTAGACTACTTGACAATATAAAAAATCTGCCTTTAGATCATGCAAAGTTTTTGGCAGTTTCACAAACAAGATCAAATCAAGTAACACCCTACACATGCAATTCTAGAGTATATGCAGCGGAAAGTAAATTGCACATGTAAAAGAGAGGTGGAGAAGATCAAACGCAGTTTGGTGACACGAAGATTTTTGTCGTGGTTCCGATAGGTGGTGCTATCGTACATCCACGTTGATGGAGACTTCAACCCACGGAGGGTAACGGCTGCGCGAGTCCACGGAGGGCTCCACCCACGAAGGGTCCACGAAGAAGCAACCTTGTCTATTCCATCACGGCCTACGCCCACGGAGGACTAGCCTTACTCAGGGTAGATCTTCACGAAGTAGGCGATCTCCTTGCCCTTACAAACTTCTTGGTTCAACTCCACATCATCAAGACGGAGGCTCCCAAGCAACACCTAACCAATCTAGGAGGCACCACCCCCCAAAAGGTAATAGACGGTGTTGATGGTGATGAACTCCTTGCTCTTGTGCTTCAAGTGATAAACTCCCCAACACTCAACTCTCCTCACTGATATGGCTGTGGTGGAAGAAAGATTTGAGTGGAAAGCAACTTGGGAAGGCTAGAGATCAAGTTTCATATGGTAGGAATGGAATGGCTTGATCTCAACACAAGGGTAGGTGGTTCACTTCTCAGAAAGTGTATGGTAGAAGTGGTGGTACTTTCTGATGGCTCTCCTCACGAATGAGGAGGGGGTGGAGGGGTATATATAGCCTCCACACAAAATCCAACCGTTACACACACATTTGACCAATCTCGGTCAGACCGAAGTGAAAACTCGGTTAGACCGAAAGTTCAAATATAGTGAACGTTGGGATTTTCGGTGGGACCGAAAATACCATCTCGGTGAGACCGAAGTGAGTCAAAGGTTAGGGTTTGCCATCTCGGTGAGACCGAAAATATAAACTCGGATATTCCGAATTGATGTCAACTGATCACAGAAGGTTGGCAGCCCTTTTTCGGTGAGATCGAAACTCAGAATCGGTTTGACCGAGAAGCTAGGGTTTGGAGAAACAACTGAAGAGGTTCATCTCGGTGGGACTGAGTTGGAGAAATCGGTGTGACCGAGATGTTAGGGTTTGTGTTAAGTAGTGAATAGTGCTGATAGTTGAGGGAGTTAGATCACCAAGCACTTGAGCAACAAGAACATTAACACAACCTCATCCCCTTTTAATAGTATTGGCTTTTCCTATGGACTCAATGTGATCTTTGATCACTAAACCAAAAATGGAGTCTTGAGCTTTTGCCAATGCTTGTCTTAGCATTTTGAGGGGTCCACTTCTTCAGACATTTCCATATCCATATCATCGAACTTCTCTGAAATGATTCTCAAGATAATATTAGTTCAATGATATATATGTTGTTATTAATTACCAAAACCACCCGGGGATTAGTTGCACTTTCAGGTAACCAAAGAGGGGCGAGAAGCCATCAAGCAAGTTTCTGCCCACGAGGGTAAGGGCGCCCCCTGGGTGCGCCCCCTGCCTCATGGATAGCCCGGAGGTCCCCTTTACTTGCCCCCGACTCCAACACCTCCTATATATACAGAAACCTCCGGAAAATAACCTAGATTGGGAGTTTCGCCGCTGAAAGCCTCTGTTGCCACCGAAAACCAATCTAGACCTCGTTCTGGCACCCTGCCGAAGGGGGAATCCCTCTCCGGTGGCCATCTTCATCATCCCGGCACTCTCCATGACGAGGAGGGAGTAGTTCACCCTCGGGGCTAAGGGTATGTCTCAGTAGCTATGTGCTTGATCTCTCTCTCTCTCTCTCTCTCTCTCTCTCTCTCTCTCTCTCTCTCTCTCTCTCTCTCGTGTTCTTGAGATGGCATGATCTTGATGTATCGTGAGCTTTGCTATTATAGTTGGATCTTATGATGTTTCTCCCCCTCTACTCTCTTGTGATGAATTGAATTTTCCCTCTGAAGTTATCTTATCGGATTGAGTCTTTAAGGATTTGAGAACACCTGATGCATGTCTTGCATGTGCTTATCTGTGGTGACAATGGGATATCACGTGATCTACTTGCTGTATGTTTTGGTAATCAACTTGCGGGTTCCGTGACCTTGGGAATCTATGCATAGGGGTTGGCACACATTTTCATCTTGACTCTCCGGTAGAAACTTCGGGGCACTCTTTGAAGTTCTTTGTGTTGGTTGAATAGATGAATCTGAGATTGTGTGATGCATATCGTATAATCATGCCCACGGATACTTGAGGTGACAATGGAGTATCTAGGTGACATTAGGGTTTTGGTTGATTTGTATCTTAAGGTGTTATTCTAGTACAAACTCTATGATAGATCGAACGGAAAGAATAGCTTTGTGTTATTTTACTACGGACTCTAGAATAGATCGATCATAAAGAATAACTTTGAGGTGGTTTTGTACCCTGCAATAATCTCTTCATTTGTTCTCCGCTATTAGTGACTTTGGAGTGACTCTTTGTTGCATGTTGAGGGATAGTTATATGATCCAGTTATGTTATTATTGTTGAGAGAACTTGCACTGGTGAAAGTAGGAACCCTAGGCCTTGTTTCTACACATTGCAACACCGTTTATGCTCACGTTTATTACTTGTTACCTTGCTGTCTTTATATTTTCATATTACAAAAACCTATATCTACCATCCATACTGCACTTGTATCACCATCTGTTCGCCAAACTAGTGCGCCTATTCAATTTACCATTGTATTGGGTGTGTTGGGGACACAAGAAACTCTTTGTTATTTGGTTGTAGGGTTGTTTGAGAGAGACCATCTTCATCCTACGCCTCCCACGGATTGATAAACCTTAGGTCATCCACATGAGGGAAATTTGCTATTGTCCTACAAACATTTGCACTTGGAGGCCCAACAACGTCTACAAGAAGAAGGTTACATAGTAGACATCATGCCTCTCTCTTTATATCATAGACTTGATTTGAATAAACTGACACCTGCTGAAATATCTTTGCAAATGGCCGATAAATTAACTGCTATACCTGTCGGTATTTGTGAGGATGTGCCTGATGTGGTTGCAAACGTTACTATTATAACAGACTTTGTTATTCTTGATATTCCCAAGGACGATAGTATTTTGATTATCCTTGGTAGACCCTTTTTGAACACTGCACGGGCTGTTATTGATTACAACAAAGGCAATGTCACTTTTCATGTTAATGGTAATGAGCATACGGTACACTTTTCGAGGAAACAACCTCAAGTCCACAGTATCAATTCTATTGGAAAAATTTGAACGATTACTATTGGAGGTTTTGAATTCCCTCTTCGTACTGTCAAGAAGAAATGTGATATTCTTATTATTGGGGACATGCATATGCTCGTTGAGGTAACCTAGTGTTATTCGAAAATTCTCCAGTTTCATGTTATTCGGAAAGAGTCTGTTAACAAGACTTGATCAACCTTGTTAGTGGATTCCTTCTGATGAGCATGAGATGGATAAAGTTAGAAAGCACAACTATGTGTACCCTCCTTTTACTTTATGTTATTTAGGTTAAATAAAGCAAAAATTAGTATTTTCTGTCTGTTTTCTGAATTATCCTTGCAATAAAACTACCCCGAAATTAAAAGTTCTCCAAATGTCCTGAAAATGAAATATGATTTTTTGTAGAATATTTAAGAATTTCTGGCACTAAGAACACATCAGGGGGGCCCACCATTTGGCCACGAGGGTGCAGGGCGCACCCCCTACCTCGTGGGCCCTATGTGGATCCCCCTCCACTTATTCCAGCACCCACTCACTTCGTCTTCCTCCAGAAAAAATCCTCCCATAGCTCAAACCCGTGTTCTAGCTCATCTTGCTGCCATTTTCGATCTCTTTGCTCAAATCTCCATTCACAAAACTGTTTTGGGGGATTGTTCTTCGGTATGTAACTCCTCCAATGGTCCAATTAGTTTTTGTTCTAGTACTTTATTTATTGCAAATTTTTGCTGCTAAGGTGACCCTGTTCTTGAGCTTGCATGTCAAATTTATATGGTCAAAAGTAGTTTTAACGCATGATATAGCCTCCAGGCACTTATGGGAGTAGTTGCTATCAATCTTGTTGAGTTTGGTTCACTTTTATTTGGAGTCATTAAAATTTCAGAAATTTTTCAGAGAAAAAAATTCATAGGAAAATATACCAAGGTGGTTCCTCAAGGAAGCAAGGACCAAGGCTCGCGATACATGAACCGGATGATAAACCACCGAGGGAAGCTCAAGTGCGGCCTTGTGAATGGCTGTGAAAGGAGTTTATGGTTCAGGCATGCATCAAGGATGAATTCAACGCGTATGTGTGTAATGCTGATCTTGAGGACTTCGTGTCAGATAAGTGCCCATAGTACCACTACCTGACTGATTCCTTTGTGAGAAGGTTTAAATTTACATCCTCACGCAAATCTCACACTGTTTTATTTGATCTTTATGATAAATCTTATACCATGGACCTAGAAGATTTTAATGCTGCTTGTAAACTCCCGCAGTGGGGCAATGTTAGTGAACCTCGCAAATCTGAATATAAAGACTTTATCGCTAGTATCACTGTGGGGGAATCTAGAGAAATCACACAAGCTATCATAGGGAGCTTTCATTTCCCATCCATACATTTTTTTGCCCTCTTTATAGGTAGATGCATTAACGGTAAGGATGAGGCTTGTCACATGTGCATTCCAGATCTTAGTGTCGTCAAGAGTGTCGTATTAGGCGATAAACAATATAATTTGGGGGCCATTGTTGCACGAAGGTTGCATCTTAACGGTATAAGTTGATTTGTTTGGTGGAATTTATGCAACTCATGTAGCTAATTATCTTGTACTCATACATGGAAATGATATGGAGTTGCCTCCTACTTATCTGGATTATAGTGCTATGGTTCGCCATCAGTTTCTTGGGAGGAATGAACAGTTCCTCCAGTACCGACTAATCTTTGCAGATAGTGCATGATAACCCACAAGTGTAGGGGATCAGTTGTAGCCTCTTTCGATAAGTAAGAGTGTCGAACCCAACGAGGAGCTAAAGGTAGAACAAATATTCCCTCAAGTTCTATCGACCACCGATACAACTCTACGCACGCTTGACGTTTACTTTACCTAGAACAAGTATGAAACTAGAAGTACTTTGTAGTTTTTGTGGGATAGGTTTGCAAGAATATAAAGAGCACGCAAATATAAACTAGGGGCTGTTAAGATAATAAAGTTAATATAGCGAGTGTGGAAAAGTGGTGGTAGGAGTTGCGAAATTGCCCCTAAGCAATTGACTACGTTACTAGACCGATAGCAAGTTTTATGTGGGAGAGGCCACTGCTAGCATGTCATCCCTTACTTGGAATTCTATGCACTTATGATTGGAACTATTAGCAAGCATCCGCAACTACTAACATTCATTAAGGTAAAACCCAACCATAGCATTACGATATATTGGTCCCCCTTCAATCCCGTATGCATCAATTTCTACGCTAGGTTGAAGCTTCTGTCACTCTGCCCTCCAATACGTAGTCCTATCAACATACAACTAACCCTATGGTGTGATCCACGTGTGCGCTCATATGATGGGCACCAAAGAACAGCAACATAACCACAAGTAATTTAAATCAATCATAGCAATTCACCAATCACCGATAGGACAACGATAATCTACTCAGACATCATAGGATGGCAACACATCATTGGATAATAATATGAAGCATAAAGCACCATGTTCAAGTAGAGGGTACAGCGGGTTGCGGGAGAGTGGACCGCTATAGATAGATGGGGGAAGGTGATGGAGATGTTGGTGAAGATGACGGAGGTGTTGGTGTAGATCGCCGTCACACGATGATGGCCCCGGTGGCACTCCGGTGCCATCGGAAGCCAGGGGGAGAGAGCCCCCCTCCTTCTTCTTCTTACTTGAACTTATCCCTAGGTGGGAGAAGGGTTTCCCCTTTGGTCCATGGCCTCCATGGCGGCGAAGGGGCGACAGCCCCTCTGAGATTGGATATGTCTCTCTGTCTCTCTCTGTTTCTGCGTTCCCAGATTTTGGCCCTTCACCGTTTCTTAAATTCCCAGAGATCCGTAACTCCGATTGGGCTGAGTTTTTGACACGACTTTTATCCGGATATTAGCTTTCTTGCGGCGAAAGAAGGGCATAAACCACCTTACGGTGTGGCCACGAGGGCCTAGGGCGCGCCTACCCCTGGTGGGCGCGCCCCCTGCCTCATGGCCCACTCGGGCATCGTCTCGTGTTGGTTCCGCTTCCCAAAATTCACATATATTCCAAAACAAATCTCCGTCCATTTTTATTCCATTTGGACTCCGTTTCATATGGATATTCTGCAAAACAAAAAACATGCAACAAACAGGAACTGGCACTGGGCACTGGATCAATATGTTAGTCCCAAAAATAGTATAAAAAGTTGCCAAAAGTATATGAAAGTTGTAGAATATTGGCATGGAACAATCAAAAATTATAGATACGACGGAGACGTATCAGCATCCCCAAGCTTAATTCCTACTTGTCCTCGAGTAGGTAAATGATAATAAAGATCATTTTTGATGTGGAATGCTACCTAGCATAATCTTGATCATGTAATCTAATCATGGCATGAATATTAAGACACGAGTGATTCAAAGCAATTGTCTATCATTTGACATAGAAGAATTTAATACTCGGGCTCCCAACAAACAATCAAGTCTTTCAAAATATCAATGCTAAAGAACGTTATCTCTACAAAATCATATAGTCTTTTATGCTTCCCTTTTCTTAACACAAGGTACCCCTCATGCCCATCCTAGTGTCAGCCAAGCAATTGTTTTCATACTTTACTTTTTCCGAACCTTTTCAATTATTCACGCAATACATGAGCGTGAGCCATGGATATAGCACTATGGGTGGAATAGAAGGTGGTAGTAGACAAAAGTAGGGAGAAAGTCTCACATCGACTAGGCGTATCAATGGGCTATGGAGATGCCCATCAATAGATATCAATGTGAGTGAGTAGGGATTGCCATGTAACGGATGCACTAGAGCTATAAGTGTATGAAAGCTCAAAAGAAAACTAGTGGGTGTGCATCAAATTGCTTGCTCATGAAGACCTAGGGCATTTGAGGAAGCCCATCGTTGGAATATACAAGCCAAGTTCTATAATGAAAATTCCCACTAGTATATGGAAGTGACAACATAGGAGACTCTCCATCATGAAGATCATGGTGCTACTTTGAAGCATAAGTGTGGAAAAAAGATAGTAGCATTGTCCTTTTTTTTCTTCTTTTTTTCTTTTCTTCTTTTTTTGGGCCTTCCTTTTTTTTATTTGGCCTTTTTTGCCTTTTTTTCTTTTGGCCTTTTTTTTCTTTTTTTCAAGGGACGATGCTCTAATAATGATGGTCATCACACTTCTATTTACTTACAACTCGATACTAGAACAAAAATATGACTCTATATGAATGCCTCCGGCGGGTGTACCGGTATTTCCGATGATCTAGCATAGCAATGACATCAAAAAACGGACAAGCCATGGAAACATAATGCTAGCTATCTTACGATCATGCAAGGCAATATGAAAATGATGGTGCGTGTCATAATAAACGGAACGGTGGAGTTACATGGCAATATATCTCGGAATGGCTATGGAAATGCCATAATAGGTAGGTATGGTGGCTGTTTTGAGGAAGGTATATGATAGGTGTATGGTACCGGCGAAAGTTGTGCGGTACAAGAGAGGCTAGCAATGGTGGAAGGGTGACAGTGCGTATAATCCATGGACTCAACATTAGTCATAAATAACTCACATACTTATTGCGAAAAATCTATTAGCCCTCGAAGCAAAGATACTACGACGCATGCTCCTGGGGGGAGGTTGGTAGGAGTTAACCATCACGCACCCCCGACCTTCACGCAAAGATAAACAATCAAAATACAATGCGCGCCAATTTGGTTACATAGTTAGGATACCATACGTGCATGCTTCGGGAATCACAAACCTTAACACCAATATTTTTACTAAACCATAATCATTCACTAGTTCCTCCCATATATTAGCATCTCTATATCGCAAAACTATTGCAAGGAAGCAAACATATCATATTCAGCGATCTAAAAGTTTATGTAGGATTTTATGACTAACCATGTGAATGACCAATTCCTGTCAACTCTCTAAATAGATATAAGTGAAGCAAGAGAGTTTTAATTCTTTCTACAAAAGTTATGCCCATGCTCTAACAATTATAAGTGAAGCAAAAGAGCATTCTACAAATGGCGGTTTTCTATGTGAAGAGAAACAGGCAATCCAAACTTCAAACGATATAAGTGAAGCACATGAAGCATTCTATAAAGCCATACTCAAAAGATATAAGTGAAGTGCAAAGAGCATTCTATAAATCAACCAAGGACTATCTCGTACCAGCATGGTGCATTTATTAAAAGAAAAAGAAAAAGCACACGACGCTCCAAGATCTGCACATATCACATGAATGAAACGAATCCGAAAACATACCGATACTTGTTGAAGAAAGAGGGGATGCCTTCCGGGGCATCCCCAAGCTTAGACACTTGAGTCTCCTCGAATATTTACTTGGGGTGCCTTGGGAATCCCCAAGCTTGAGCTCTTGCCTCTCCTTCTCCTCACATCGAGACCTCCTCGATCTTCGAACACTTCATCCACACAAAACTTCAACAGAAAACTCGGTAAGATCCGTTAGTATAATAAAGCAAATTACTATTCTAAGTACTATTGCAAACCAATTCATATTTTGTTTTTGCATTGTAGCTATTGTAATATAACTTTTCCATGGCTTAATCCACTGATAGAAATTGATAGTTTCATCAAAACAAGCAAACTATGCATCAAAAATAGAATCTGTCTAAAATAGAACAGTCTGTAATAATCTGAACATTCACCATTCTTCTGATACTTGAAAATTCTGCCGATATTAGGAAAACTAAACAATTTGTGTAGAAAGAAAGTGCAAAATGTTTCAGAACCATTTGACGTTCCAGCAAAAAATGTAAAATCATGCACTACAGCCAAAGTTTATGTCCTGCACCGCACAAACCAACAAGCATTGTAAACATCCTAAAGGCAAACCTTGGCACATTATTTTTATAATGCAATGGAATTGTACAATGGGATAATTATTTTTGATGAAAGGTTTCTGTAATTCAAGATTTGCAAAGTTTCCATGGGCATGAACAAAGTTCAAGGAGCTCCCCCATTTCAACGGTGATCGTCCTTCTTACTTTCACTTTTCTTTTTGAAAAAATTTTAGGTTCCCCTCTTTTAAAAAAAAATTATAAAAGCACACAACAGAAATAAACGACTCACTAAAACTTCCGGGTTGTCTCCCTGGCAGCACTTTCTTTAAAGCCATTAAGCTAGGCATATAGTGCTCAAGTTATGTATCCACCCGGATCCCAAGGTATATCAAAGCCAATTTTAATTAGCAATGATTTGGAATTTAGTAGTGAGCACAAAGTGATATGTGTCATGCAAGAACGAAGTCTAACTCTCTTCCTATGCATAGGAATGTCATACAAGAACAACTCATGCACATCAAATAAAGGCCAACGCATAGTATAAGCAGTTTCTTGCAATTTTATCGTGTTGGAAACATAGAGAGGCGGAGATGTAGTTCCTCTCTCATAATAATGGAAAGTAGGAGTAGAAAGCACAAGCATATTATATTTATCAAATTTATCATGTGTAATAGAAAAAGGCAACCCATCAATATAATCATTAATAAGTGCAAACTTCTCCGATATAGTGTAGTTTGGAGAACTCAAAAAGATAATAGGACTATCATGTGTGGGTGCAATAGCAACTATCTCATGTTTAACATAAGGAACTATAGCAAGTTCATCTCCATAAACACAATTCATATTGGCATCTTGGCCACAAGCATAGCAAGCATCATCAAAAAGGTATATTTCAAAAGAATCAACGGGATCATAACAATCATCATAGCATTCATCCTTCGGTAAGCACGAATGGAAATTAAACAATGTATGAGCTGAAGAGTTACTCTCATTAGAAGCTGGGCACGGGTAGATAATCCTCTCTTCCTCCTTTGTTCTTCGCTCCCCTCGTCATCTTTTTCATCTAATGAGCTCACAATGTCATCAGTTTCTTCTTCCATAGTTTCCTGCAAAATATTAGTCTCTTCTTGAACAGCGGAGACTTTCTCAATAAATGCATCAATATTGGAGTTATATTCATAATTCAAATAGCAATATTTCAATATAGCAAGATTTTCAGGCCTAGAAACATCATCATCAAAAGCATCATTCTTTTAAAACAGAGATTCAATTTCATAAGCACCCTTAAAAGCAACAAATTCTTCTATTTGTTCCACATCATAATAATCATATATACCATTAGCATAAGAAGCTAAGGTTTCGTTATCATTAAATTTGCATGAAAAGGGAAGGTGTGGAGCCTTCATCCTAGATCAACAAGTATAATCATATCTCAAGCATAGTTGCCGAGCATACCAATGCAACAAATGAATTTGATCCCATAACAGTTTCCCATTTTGTGTCAAGCGATAATCCCTAAAGTATTCACGTTGATCCAACGTTACTCCCATTACATAGTTGAATGGGGTTTTCTCAGGATTATCAAAGTAGTAGATAATATCTTTCACATAATGAGCATCAAGGGTTTTAGGAGGTTCCCCATCTCCATGAGTAGCAAGTACACCTAAGTTTTTTGGTATTTCGTGTTCCATATCCATAACTGAAGATAGAGAACAACTTAGAACAGCAAATAAAATCTACTTAGTGATAAAGCAAACAAGCACACACGAGAATATTCACCCCACGCTATTGCTCCCCGGCAACGGTGCCAAAAAAAGGTCTTGATAACCCACAAGTGTAGGGGATCAGTTGTAGCCTATTTCGATAGGTAAGAGTGTCGAACCCAACGAGGAGCTAAAGGCAGAACAAATATTCCCTCAAGTTCTATCAACCACCGATACAACTCTACGCACGCTTGACGTTTACTTTACCTAGAACAAGTATGAAACTAGAAGTAGTTTGTAGTTTTTGTGGGAAAGGTTTGCAAAAATATAAAGAGCACGTAAATATAAAGTAGGGGCTATTAAGATAAATAAGCAATAAAGTTAGTGATAGCGAGTGTGGAAAAGTGGTGGTAGGAGTTGCGAAATTGCCCCTGAGCAATCGACTACGTTACTAGACCGATAGCAAGTTTTATGTGGGAGAGGCCACTGCTAGCATGTCATCCCTTACTTGGAATTCTATGCACTTATGATTGGAACTATTAGCAAGTATCCGCAACTAATAATGTTCATTAAGGTAAAACCCAACCATAGCATTAAGATATATTGGCCCCCCTTCAATCCCGTATGCATCAATTTCTACGCTAGGTTGAAGCTTCTGTGACTCTTGCCCTCCAATACATAGTCCTATCAACATACAACTAACCCTATGGTGTGATCCACGCGCGCGCTCATATGATGGGCACCAAAGGACAGCAACTTAACCATAAGCAATTTAAATCAATCATAGCAATTCACCAATCACCGATAGGACAACGGTAATCTACTCAGACATCATAGGATGGCAACACATCATTGGATAATAATATGAAGCATAAAGCACCATGTTCAAGTAGAGGGTACAGCGGGTTGCGGGAGAGTGGACCGCTGTAGATAGATGGGGGAAGGTGATGGAGATGTTGGTGAAGATGACGGAGGAGTTGGTGTAGATCGCCGTCACACGATGATGGCCCCAGTGGCACTCCGGTGCCACCGGAAGCGAGGGGGAGAGAGCCCCCCTCCTTCTTCTTCTTCCTTGACCTTCTCCCTAGGTGGGAGAAGGGTTTCCCCTCTGGTCCATGGCCTCCATGGCGACGGAGGGGCGAGAGCCCCTCCGAGATTGGATCTGTCTCTCTGTTTCTGCGTTCCCAGATTCTGGCTCTTCACCGTTTCTTAAATTCCCGGAGATCCGTAACTCCGATTGGGTTGAGTTTTTGACACGATTTTCATCCGGATATTAGCTTTCTTGCGGCAAAAGAAGGGCATCAACTGCTGTACGGTGTGGCCACGAGGGCCCAGGGCGCGCCTGCCCCTTGTGGGCGCGCCCCCTGCCTCATGGCCCACTCGGGCATCGTCTTGTGTTGGTTCCGCTTCCCAAAATTCACATATATTCCAAAAAACTCTCCGTCCGTTTTTATTCCATTTGGACTTCGTTTGATATGGATATTCTACGAAACAAAAAACATGCAACAAACAGGAACTGGCACTGGGCACTGGATCAATATGTTAGTCCCAAAAAATAGTATAAAATGTTGCCAAAAATATATGAAAGTTGTAGGATATTGGCATGGAACAATAAAAAATAATAGATACGATGGAGACGTATCAGCGCACTGTCCATGTTGCCCTCCCTGCTCCTATTTTATTTAACTTTCAGGCAAAAATGAGATATGTTATAACCAGGGAGGAGGCGAATGAGTATGAGAAGACGACGGTGAAGGAAATATGCCCTAGAGACAATAATAAAGTTGTTATTTATATTTCATAATACATCATGACAAATTTCTTTTATTCATGCTATAATTGTATTAACCGGAAACTTGATACATGTGTGAATACATAGACGAAACAGAGTGTCTCTAGTATGCCTCTACTAGACTAGCTCGTTAATCAAAGATGGTTATGTTTCCTAACCATAGACATGAGTTGTCATTTTATCAACGGGATCACATCATTAGGAGAATGATGTGATGGACAAGACCCATCCGTTAGCTTAGCAACTTGACCATGTAGTTTTTCTGCTATTGCTTTCTTCATGACTTATACATGTTCCTATGACTATGAGATTATGCAACTACCGAATATCGGAGGAACACCTTATGTGCTATCAAACATCACAACTTAACCGGGTGATTATAAAGATGCTTTACATGTGTCTCCAAATGTATTTGTGGTCTTGGCATAGATCAAGAATAGGATTTGTCACTCCGAGTGTCGGAGAGGTATCTCTGGGCCCTCTCGGTAATACACATCGTAATAAGCCTTGCAAGCAAACGACTAATGAGTTAGCCACGAGATGATCTATTACGGAATGAGTAAAGAGACTTGCTGGTGACGACATTGAACTAGGTATGATGATACCGACGATCGAATCTCGGGCAAGTAACACACCGCTAACAAAGGGAACAACGTATGTTGTTGTGCGGTTTGACCCATAGAGATCTTTGTAGAATATGTGGGAGCCAATATGAGCATCCAGGTTCCGCTATTGGTTATTGACCTGAGATGAGTCTCGGTCATGTCTGCATAGTTCTTGAACCCGTAGGGTCCGCACGCTTAACGTTCGATGACGATCCGTATTATGAGTTTATGTGTTTTGATGCACCGAAGGTAGTTCGGAGTCCCGGATGTGATCAAGGACATGACGAGGAGTCTTGAAATGGTCGGGACATAAATATTGATATATTGGAAGGTTATATTCGGACACAGGAAGGGTTCCGGGGGTCACCGGATAAATATCGGAGTACCGGGAGGTTACCGGAACCCCCCGTGGAGTCTATGGACCTTATTGGACCCTAGTGGAGGAAGAGGGCAACAAGGGAAGTGTGGGGCGCCCCCCTAGGCCCAAACCAAATTGGTTTGGTGCTAGGGTCAGGGCCCCCTCTTTCCTTCTTCTCCTCTCCTCTTTCCCTCCCTCTCCTAGTAGGAATAGGAAAGGAGGACCAATCCTACTTGGAGTAGGATTGTCCCTCCCTTGGCGCGCCTCCTCCTCCTTGGCCGCCTCCTCCACCCCTCCCTCCTTTATATACGTGGGGAGGGGGCACCCCATGGACACACAAGTTGATTTGCAAGCCGTGTGCGGTGCCCCCCACCATAGTTACACACCTCGGTCATATCGTTGCAGTGCTTAGGCGAAGCCCTGCGCCGGTAACTTCATCATCACCGTCACCACGCCATCGTGCTGACGAAACTCTCCCGCGACACTCAACTGGATCAAGAGTTCATGGGACGTCATCGAGTTGAACGTGTGCTGAACGCGGAGGTGCCGTACATTCGGTGCTTGGATCGGCCGGATCGCGAAGATGTTCGACTACATCAACCGCGTCACTAGACGCTTCCGCTTTCGGTTTACGAGGGTACGTGGACACACTCTCCCCGCTCGTTGCTATGCTTCTCCTAGATAGATCTTACATGATCGTATGATTTTTTTTTGAAATACTACGTTCCCCAACAGTGGTATCAGAGCAAGGTCTATGCGTAGATGATATGCACGAGTAGAACACAATGAGTTGTGGGCGATAATAGTAATACTGCTTACCAGCATGTCATACTTTTATTCGGTGGTATTGTAAGATGAAGCGGCTTAAACCGACATTACGCGTATGCTTATGCGAGACTGGTTTCACCGTTACGAGCACTCGTTGCTTAAAGGTGACCGGCGGGTGTCTGTCTCTCTCACTTTAGTTGAATCGAGTGTGACTACGCCCGGTCCTTGTGAAGGTTAAAACAGCACACTTGACGAAAAATCGTTGTGGTTTTGTATGCGTAGGTAAGAACGGTTCTAGCTAAGCCCGTAGCAGCCACGTAAAACTTGCAACAACAAAGTAGAGGACGTCTAACTTGTTTTTTGCAGGGCCTGTTGTGATGTGATATGGTCAAGACGTTATGAGTTATATTTTATTGTATGAGATGGTTATGTTTTGTAAATTATCGGCAACCGACAGGAGCCTTATGGTTGTCTCTTTATTGTATGAATTGCGAAGGCCATGTAATTGCTTTACTTTATCACTATGAGTTAGCGATAGTAGTAGTAGCAATAGTTGGTGAGACGACCACGATGCTACGGTGAAGATCATGGTGTCAAGCTGGTGACGATGGAGATCATGACGATGCTTTGGAGATGGAGATCAAAAGCACAAGATGATGATGGCCATATCATGTCACATATTTTGATTGCATGTGATGTTTATCTTATTATGCTTCTTATTTTGCTTAGTACGATGGTAGAATTATAAGATGATCCCTTACAAAAATTTCAAGGTACAAGTGTTCTCCCTGAGTATGCACCGTTGCGAAAGTTCATCGTGCCAACACACCACTATAACAGCCTGGATTTTGCCCTTTTCTTTTTCTGATGATTTTCTTGGATTTCTTGATTTTATCTGCTTTCCAGTGGCTATGTGGTTCTGAAACTTGGGAAGATCATGTCTTCCTAGGTTTTATAGTGGCTTGCCCTCCTTCTCATCATCCCAAGACCCTGCCATTTCCATCCTTGACCTAACCCAATATTCTTTTTCCAAGGAATATTCCTTTTCTATTAAAGGAATAATTCTTTTTGCCCTATGTTGTGAAGCAACCTATATCTTTGTCATTCTAAAAATTCCCAAATAATTCTCATAAATTGTTTGGGTCATATATTGCTCAAATGTGGCAAAACATTTCATTGCCATGTTCAAAAATAATCCTCCAATAATCATTTTCCTATTCTGCCCTAAATGGCACTTCGTGAAGCAAGTGCTATTTATCTTTGCCCAATTACCTCCAAACTTTTTGGACATCTTTTACTGTCCATATCATTGCCCTGTGCCAAATTTCGAACTCATTTGCCTAGTAATTATTTTCCAGTGATTTTCCAAAGTTTCTGTCCAGAAAGGAACTTTGTGAAGGAAATATATTCTAGGCATTTCCAAATGAGATGAAATTTGGTAACATCCTTAATTTGGCCAAATCATGAATCTCTACCAAATTTGAGCTCATGGAGATCATCTATGTGAGCTCAGCTTCAAATCTTGGTTTCTAGTAAGATTTTCACTTGGTGAAGCAACACTATTTTACCTTGCTTCACTTGAGCTGAAAATTTACTAGGACATTCTTACATCTATCTTTACTCCATCCACCAAGTTTTGACTCACTCCACTTACCCATTTACCCTCAGTAAATTTTCCTAGCTACTGGCCAAAATGGAGTTTTGTGAAGGGAGTGCCACTTTGGTAATTCAAAATGGCATGAAATTTTTACAGTAGCTCCACATGGTAAAATAATCCCACTCCACCAAATTTCAGCTCAAATGGCTTCACCATGCGAGTGCATCATCCAAATCTTGTTTTTGGACCAAATATGCAATTGTGAAGCAACTATATTTATTATTGGTCCAAATCATCTCAAAACTCACAGGATTAGAGTCCTTCCTATCCTAAACCTCCCAGACAACTCCATTGTCCCTTGGCATTTATCTGTTGATCACTGCTTCATGGTTTAGTTTACTGCAGTAAACTTCAGAGGTAGATTTACCATTTAACCAGATCACCTTTCACCAAGTTACAGTCGCAGTTTAAACCTACGTTGGATGAACTTACCACTAGACATCATCTCCCAGCCTTTGGCATCTTCTCCATGCCAGACTGCGTGGTGACCACCGCTTTGGCGTGCCATGGCCGCGCCCAGAACGTCTTCTTGCTTGGGCCCTTCTCTGCTCGACGTCTTAGCGAGCACGGGTCTGTCTACCGTGTTCCCCGCGTCGTCGCCGTCCTCCTGGAGCCGTTTGCCATTCCGTCCGCTTCTCCATCGGTGCTCGTCGTCGCGCGCCCACAAGCGAACTGTAGCCGACCGGCTCTGTTCGCGTCGCAGCGCCTTCCTCCCCTGCGCCCCTCGGCCCCTCCTGCACAGTGCACCATTGTCGCTCGTCCACACCCCCCTCATCGTGATCCCGCACCCTCTCGTGATCGCTGCCCTCGCCAGAGCCTTGGCCGCGCTCGTGCGGCGGTGACCGGCTCGGCATTTCGCCTCGCGCCTATATATAGGCCTCCCCCGAGCCTTTCGAGCACACCAGCGACCTCACCTCACTCCCAGGAGCCTCCCCAACCTCTCAATCAAGCTCCAGGAGCTCTCCTCGCCTCCCTCTGCCACCATGGCCATTGCCTCGGCCATCTCAAATTAGCCCGAAGCCGAGCCCTCCTCCACTTCGTTCCACCTCCAGAGGACTTACACCACCACCCAGAAGCCACCCCACGCATCCACCCCTCTTCCTCGCGGCCTTAGCGCCGAGTCCATCTTCACTGTGGCCGCCGTCCGCCGCGGCCATGGCCCTATCCTCTCCAGCACCCTCCGGCGAAAGGGGATGGTCCAAGCGGGGGCTCCTCGTTCTCGCGGTCACTTTGGCGGTCCAAGCTCCGTCAAAGGTGGTCGGAGTCGCCCGGGGCAGTCGCCGGCGCCGAGCACCTGCTCTGCTCCGTCGGGCGAGCGCGGGTTGAACACAACGATCCAGCCGGCGGACCCCACCTTCCCTCGGGTCCCACTTGTCGGTCTAACCCGCGTTGACCCTGCCCTGCTGAGGTGGGTAAGTGAAAGCGTACTTTACACTTTACGCTTCCTCTAATCCAAAGCGTATTATCCATCTGCTAGTGGCTGAAATACGTTTTGTCTGTAGGAAAGCGTATTTCCTTAGAAGGCGCGTTCTGTTTTTCCAGCCGAGGTCCTGTTTGTGATGATTTTATTACAAATAAGTCCCTGGCAGAAAAACCTTTATATCTTTTTGCTCGAGACTCCGAATGAGGTGAGTCCAACGCCCACGTCTTCGTCTCGTCGAGCCCGTTCTATTAGAGTCACTTTCATTATATTTTGACATACTAAAAATGACCATTCTGCCCTTGACCGTAAATAGCCCCCTCGGAGAGAGAACTGTTTCCGGCGAATCTTTCTGCGGCTTCACTGCACTTCTTCCCAAAGTCTCTGTCACCCCAGGCAAGCCACAATACCCACTTGCATGATAATCATGCAGTAGCCATGGTTTTCAACTTGAAAATTTATTTAATGATTGCTTGTTTAAAATATGGTTATCGTTGTTTCTGTAATGCTTCAGGGTTAATGCTTACTTTCTTGCTATGTTGTTATGCACCTGGTTATCATGCCCTGCTAGTTGCTAGTATTCCTTTCATATGTTTATGCTTGCTAGTAGTACATGTTGATGTTGGTGATGGTCTTCGGTGCATGACTGCCGTCTGTCCCGAGTACCATTGTTATGCATGTTCCTTTGCATCCAGTTACTTAAATGCTTGCATGATGGCATTGTTGATGTGTTCTTGAATGATATTTATTGTTGATGTTAGTGGTCATGCTATGTTTCGGAGAAGAATGTACTTATGATGTTCATGCTAGTCAGTATGCCATGCTTATGTTTCATTGTTGATATGGTGGATAGTTATGTGGTTCTCTCTTGATTATGTTGATATTCATGCTCATCCATTGTAATTGCATCATGTATTTTATCATGGCTCAGCATATTTGCATTCAAGTTTAACTGGATTAAATTGAACTTGAACAACTGTTGGCTGAGTCATGGTGCCACCATATCTAACTGACCAGTGCAACCACGTTTACCTTTATGGGAAGGTCCTAATTGGGTCTATTGTCATGCCTCTCGCCGGTGCCTCCAAAGAGGGAAGGTTATGGGCGTGCGGTACCTTGGCCCGGTAAGCAGACATAACCTTGTGTGCCCGTTGTTGTTTTTATGGATTCGGGTCCCCGTTTGGTACCATTTATGTTTGGCCACGACGGTGGTCGGTGTGTCTTTGGTAGACACGGGGCCACCCAGGACTTAGCCCAAAGAGGAGTTGGTCGGAGTGGCCGGGAGAGTGTCATGACAGTAGATCGGTTTTGTCGGAACGTCGTTGGTCCACCCGAATGGGAGAACGAGGCCATGGGTTCCGTAGTGTGGGTACAGTGCGCTACCTCTGCAGAGTGTATAATAAATCTATCGATAGCCGCGCCCGCGGGTAAGGGCCCAGTTCGTAGTTGGTCACACTATGAGTCAACTGTGATAATAATAATGTGCTTAATAACAACCCCGGTTCGATGATGAGATAAGTTGGTTGTGATCGCCGGAAAGATCACCGTTTGAGACCATGTGTTGGTCATGGTTGTGATCGCCGGAATGATCACCGTGGTATCAAGGATACCGAGTTGTTGGATATTCGTGATGTGGTGCGAGAATCATGGGTAAAGATCAAGCTCCTTGTGGTCATTTGATGATTACTGCGGTATTGTTTATACCAAGCTTGATTTGATCCTGAGATGATCGTATAATGTTCGAGGTTGGTAAGTGATACATGTGATGGTTACGAGGTAACCCAAATAGAATAAATGGTGCATGTAGTGTCATCATGTTGCATGCTAGTATCATCAGATTTATATGTTCATGCCATGCTCATATTGTCTAGCTGTATCATGTTCATGTTGTTCATGCTATGTTATCCTGATGATCTCATGATAATTCCTGATTAACCTATAATTGTCATGCTATTGTTTGTCTTGAATGCTTATGGTTATTGTGATCTTGCAAGTACATTCAATGAACTGACCTGGCGTGTCATGCCAGCTTGCAGGTCGTGCCTGGATTGCTTGCTTGTTTGGCGTTGTTCCTGTGTTCGCGAGCTAGGATAAACGTTCCAGCCAGAGTCCATGCGGATTGGAGTCCATCCTCGCCATTCGTTGTTCCGCTGCCAGTAGTTGTTCCGCTACTTTAAGTTGTTATGCTGCTTGTATAGAGCAACCGTGGTTGGCATAGTGCCGCCGAACCAATGTGATTCATTGTAATATCGGAACCCTTGTAATCATATTCGTGTTGTAATAGAGAGCTGGTTTGTTCTATACTAAGCAGTGTCGTATTCCACAAGACTTCACCTCGATCTTTGGGCTGGAATATGGGGCGTTCCGGTTTTCTCTGAGCCGGGGTGCCACAACCACGTGATGATCGGGTGTGATAAGCTCTATGTTCAAATACAACGGGTGTAAGAAATTTTTGCACATGCAGAATACTCAGGTTAAACTTGACGAGCCTAGAATGTACAGACATGGCCTCGGGGCACTAGAGACCGAAAGGTCGAGCGTGAATCATATAGTAGATATGATCAACATAAGATGTTCACCATTGAAAACTACTCCATCTCACGTGATGATCGGACATGGTTTAGTTGATTTGGATCACGTGATCATTTAGATGACTAGAGGGATGTCTATCTAAGTGGGAGTTCTTTAGTAATATGATTAATTGAACTTTAATTTATCATGAACTTAGTCCTGATAGTTTTTGCATATCTATGTTGTTGTAGATCAATGGCCCGTGCTACCGTTCCCTTGAATTTTAATGCATTCCTAGAGAAAGCTACGTTGAAATATGATGGTAGCAACTACACGGATTGGGTCCGTAACTTGAGGATTATCCTCATTGCTGCACAGAAGAATTATGTCCTGGAAGCACCGCTAGGTGACATGCCTGTTGCAGGAGCAACTCCGGATGTTATGACCGTCTGGCAGGATTGTTCTGATGACTACTCGATAGTTCAGTGTGCCATGCTTTACAACTTAGAATCGAGACATCAAAGACGTTTTGAACATCATGGAGCATATGAGATGTTCCAAGAGTTGAAGTTAATATTTCAAGCAAATGCCCGAATTGAGAGATATGAAGTCTCCAATAAGTTCTATAGCTGCAAGATGGAGGAGAACATATCTGTGAACACTTGCTCAGAATGTCTGGGGTACTACAATCATATGACTCAACTTGGTTGCAAAGTTGACGAAGATTGTGTTTTTGATAGAGTTCTTCAATCACCGCCACCAAGCTATAAAGGCTTCGTGATAAACTATAATATGCAAGGGATGCAGAAGACAATTCTCGAGCTCTTCGCTATGCTCAAAGCTGCGGAGGTAGAAATCAAAAAGGAGCATCAAGTGTTGATGGTTAACAAGACCGCTAGTTTCAAGAAAAAGGGCAAGGGAAAGAAGGGGAACTTCACGAAGAATAGCAAGATAGTTGCTACTCCCATGAAGAAACCCAAGTCTAGAGCCAAGCCTGAAACTGAGTGCTTCTACTGCAAAGGTACTGGACACTGGAAGCGGAACTGCCCCAAGTATTTGGCAGATAAGAAGGATGGTAAAGTGAACAAAGGTATATTTGATATACATGTTATTGATGTGTACCTTACTATTGCTCGTAGTAGCACCTGGGTATTTGATACTGGTTCGGTTGCTAATATATGTAACTCGAAACAGGGCTACGGATTAAACGAAGATTAGCTAAGGACGAGGTGACGGTGCGCGTGGGAATTGGTTCCAAATTTGATGTGATCGTCGTCGGACGCTACCTATACATCTACCTTCGGGATTAGTTTTAGACCTAGATAATTGTTATTTGGTGCCAGCGTTAAGCATGAACATTATATCTGGATCTTGTTTGTTGCGAGACGGTTATTCATTTAAATCAGAGAATAATGGTTGTTCGATTTATATGAGTAATATCTTTTATGGTCATGCACCCTTGAAGAATGGACTATTCTTGATGGATCTCGATCGTAGTGATACACATATTCAAAATATTGAAGCCAAAAGATGCAAGGTTGATAATGATAGTGCAACTTATTTGTGGCACTGCCGTTTAGGTCATATTGGTGTAAAGCGCATGAAGAAACTCCATGCTGATGGACTTTTGGAATCACTTGATTATGAATCACTTGGTGCATGCAAACCATGCCTCATGGTCAAGATGACTAAAACTCCGTTATCCGGAACAATGGAGCGAGCAACTGACTTGTTGGAAATCATACATATTGATGTATGTGGACCGATGAGTGTTGATGCTCACGGCGTGTATCATTATTTTTTGACCTTCACTGATGATTTGAGCAGATATGGGTATATCTACTTAATGAAGCACAAGTCTGAAACATTTGAAAAGTTCAAAGAATTTCAGAGTGAAGTAGAGAATCATCGTAACAAGAAAATAAAGTTTCTATGATCTGATCATGGAGGGGAATATTTGAGTTACGAGTTTGGTCTTCATTCGAAACAATGTGGAATAGTTTCACAACTCACGCCACCCGGAACACCACAGCGTAATGGTGTGTCCGAATGTCGTAACCATACTTTATTAGATATGGTGCGATCTACGATGTCTCTTACCGATTTACCACTATCGTTTTGGGGTTATGCTTTAGAGACAACTGCATTCATGTTAAATAGGGCACCATCTAAATCCGTTGAGACGACACCTTATGAACTGTGGTTTGGCAAGAAACCCAAGTTGTCGTTTCTTAAAGTTTGGGGATGTGATGCTTATGTGTAAAAGCTTCAACCTGATAAGCTCGAACCCAAGTCTAAGAAATGTGTCTTCATAGGATACCCAAAGGAAACTGTTGGGTACACCTTCTACCACAGATCCAAAGGCAAGATATTCGTTTCTAAGAATGGATCCTTTCTAGAGAAGGAGTTTCTCTCAAAAGAAGTGAGTGGGAGGAAAGTGGAACTTGATGAGGTAATTGTACCTTCTCCCAAATTGGAAAGTAGTACATCACAAAAACTAGTTCCAGTGGTTCCTACACCAATCAGCGAGGAAGCTAATGATGTTGATCATGAAACTTCGGATCAAGTTACTACTAAACCTCGTACGTCAACCAGAGTACGTTCCGCGCCAGAGTGGTACGGCAACCCGGTTCTGGAAGTCATGTTACTAGACCATGATGAACGTACAAACTATGAGGAAGCGATGATGAGCCCAGATTCCGCAAAATGGCTTGAGGCCATGAAATCTAAGATGGGATCCATGTATGAGAACAAAGTGTGGACTTTGGTTGACTTGCCCGATGATTGGCAAGCCATTGAAAATAAATGGATCTTTAAGAAGAAGACTCACGCCAATGGTAATGTTACTGTCTACAAAGCCCGACTTGTTGCAAAAGGTTTTCAACAAGTTCAAGGAGTTGACTACGATGAGACTTTCTCACCCGTAGCGATGCTTAAGTCTGTCTGAATGATGTTAGCCATTGCCGCATTTTATGATTAAGAAATCTGGCAAATGGATGTCAAAATTGCATTCCTTAATGGATACCTCAAAGAGTAGTTGCATATGATGCAACTAGAAGGTTTTTACGATCCTAAAGGTGCTAACAAAGTATGCGAGCTCCAGCGATCCATCTATGGACTGGTGCAAGCATCTCGGAGTTGGAATATACGCTTTGATGAGGTGATCAAAGCATATGGTTTTATACAGACTTTCGGAGAAGCCTGTATTTACAAAAAAGTGAGTGGGAGTTGTGTAGCATTTCTGATATTATATGTGTCTGACATATTGTTGATTGGAAATGATATAGAATTTCTGGATGGCATAAAGGGATACTTGAATAAGAATTTTTCAATGGAAGACCTCGGTGAAGCTGCTTATATATTAGGCATCAAGATCTATAGAGATAGACCAAGACGTTTAATTGGATTTTCACAAAGCACATACCTTGATAAAGTTTTGAAGAAGTTCAAAATGGATCAGTCAAAGAAAGGGTTCTTGCATGTGTTACAAGGTGTGAAGTTGAGTAAGACTCAATGCCCGACCACTGCAGAAGATAGAGAGAAAGTGAAAGTCATTCCCTATGCCTCAGCCATAGGATCTATCATGTATGCAATGATGTGTACCAGACCTGATGTGTGCCTTGCTATAAGTTTCGAAGGGAGGTACCAAAGTAATCCAGGAGTGGATCACTGCACAGCGATCAAGAACATCCTGAAGTACCTAAAAAGTACAAAGGATATGTTTCTCGTTTATGGAGGTGACAAAGAGCTCGTCGTAAACGGTTACGTCAATTCCAGCTTTGACACTGATCCGGATGACTCTAAGTCACAAACCGGATATGTATTTTCATTGAACGGTGGAGCTGTCAGTTGGTGCAGTTCCAAGCAGAGCATCGTGGGGGACCTACGTGTGAAGCGGAGTACATAGCTGCTTCAGAAGCAGCAAATGAAGGAGTCTGGATGAAGGAGTTCATATCCGATCTAGGTGTAATACCTAGTGCATCGGGTCGAATGAAAATCTTTTGTGACAACACTAGACCAATAGCCTTGGCGAAGGAATCCAGGTTTCACAAGAGAACCAAGCACATTAATAGACGCTTCAATTCCATCCACGATCAAGTCAAGGAGGGAGACATACAAATTTACAAGATATATACGGATCTGAATGTCGCAGACCCTGCTACTTCTCGAGCTTGTGTTGTATTCCCTCGAAGAGGAAAGGGTGATGCAGCACAGTAGCATAAGTATTTCCCTCAGTTTTTGAGAACCAAGGTATCAATCCAGTAGGAGACCACGCACGAGTCCCTCACACCTGCACAAACAAATAAGAACCTCGCAGCCAACGCGATAAAAGGGGTTGTCAATCCCGTCTCGGTCACTTACGAGAGTGAGATCTGATAGATATGATCAGATAATATTTTTGGTATTTTTGGTATAGAGAAAAAGTAAATACAGAAAATAAACAACGTCGATAGAAATTGGCTAGTTGTCGGGACACTAATATGATAAAGATAGACCCGGGGGCCATATGTTTCACTAGTGGCTTCTCTCATGATAGCAGAATTCTACGGTGGGTGAAAAATTATTGTCGAGCAATTGATAGAAAAGCGCATAGTTATGAGAATATCTAGGCATGATCATTATATATAGGCATCCCGTCCGTTACAAGTAGACCAAACGATTCTGCATCTACTACTATTACTCCACACATCGATCGCGATCCATCATGCATCTAGAGTATTATGTTCATAAGAACAGAGTAACGCCTTAAGCAAGATGACATGATGCAGAGGGATAAGCTCATGCAATATGATATAAACCCCATCTTTTTATCCTCGATGGCAACAATACAATACGTGCCTTGCTGCCCCTATTGTCACTGGGAAAGGACACCGCAAGATTGAACCCAAAGCCAAGCACTTCTCCCATTGTAAGAACTATAGATCTAGTAGGCCAAACCAAAACGATAATTCAAAGAGACTTGCAAGGATATTATAATCATACATAAAAGATTTCATAAAAGAATCAAATATTGTTCAAAGATAATCTTGATCATAAACCCACAATTCATCGGATCTCGGCAAACACACCGCAAAAAGATTACGTCAAATAGATCTCCTCGAAGATCGAGGAGAACTTTGTATTGAGATCCAAAGAGAGAGAAGAATCCATCTAGCTAATAACTATGGACCCGAAGGTCTGTGGTAAACTACTCACAACTCATCGGTGAGGCTATGGTGTTGATGCAGAAGCCCTCCGTGATCGATCCCCCTCCGGTGGAGCTCCGGAACAGGCCCCAAGATGGGATCTCACGGGAATAGAAGGTTGCGGCAGTGGAATTAGGGTTTCGTCTGTTGCCTCAATGTTTACAGGGTATGAGAGTATATATAGGGTGAACAAGGGCATCGGGGGAGCAATAGGTGGCCCATGACGGTGGGGGCGCACCTACCCCCCTGGGCGCGCCCCTGCCCTCGTGGCCACCTCTTTCGCTCCCTGGCATGTACTCCAAGTCTTCCATGTTGATATTGTTCCAAAAATAACTCTCCCGAAGGTTTAATTCCGTTTGGACTCCGTTTGATATTCCTTTTCTGCGAAACACTGAAATAGGCAAAAAAAACAGCAATTTGCACTGGGCCTTGGGTTAGTAGGTTAGTCCCGAAAATAATATAAAAGGTATAATAAAGCCTATTAAACATCCAAAACAGAATATATAATAGCATGGAACAATAAAAAATTATAGATACATTGGAGACGTATCAGACCCGTTGACTAAGACTCTACCACGAGCAAAACATGATCAACACCAAGACTCCATGGGTGTTAGAATCATTACTATGTAATCCAGATTATTTACTCTAGTGCAAGTGGGAGACTGGAGGAAATATGCCCTAGAGTCAATAATAAAGTTGTTATTTATATTTCCTTATACATCATGATAAATGTCTTTTATTCATGCTAGAATTGTATTAACTAGAAACTTGATACATGTGTGAATACATAGACGAAACAGAGTGTCCCTAGTATGCCTCTACTAGACTAGCTCGTTAATCAAAGATGGTTATGTTTCCTAACCATAGACATGAGTTGTCATTTGATCAAAGAGATCACATTATTAGGAGAATGATGTGATGGACAAGACCCATCCGTTAGCTTAGCAACTTGATCGTTTAGTTCTTCTGCTATTGCTTTCTTCATGACTTATACATGTTCCTATGACTATGAGATTATGCAACTCCCGAATACCAGACGAACACCTTGTGTGCTATCAAATGTCACAACGTAACTCGGTGATTATAAAGATGCTCTACAGGTGCCTTCGAAGGTATTTGTGGTGTTGGCATAGATCGAGAATAGGATTTGTCACTCCGAGTGTCGGAGAGGTATCTCAGGGCCCTCTCGGTAATACACATCGTAATAAGCCTTGGAAGCAAACGACTAATGAGTTAGTCACGAGATGATGTATTATGGAACGAGTAAAGAGACTTGCCGGTGACGAGATTGAACTAGGAATGATGATACCGACAATCGAATCTCGGGCAAGTAACATACCGCTGACAAAGGGAACAACATATGTTGTTATGCAGTTTGATCGATAAAGATCTCCGTAGAATTTGTGGGAGCCAATATGAGCATCCAGGTTCCACTATTAGTTATTGACCGGAGATGAGTCTCGATCATGTCTATATAGTTCTCGAACCCGTAGGGTCCGCACGCTTAACGTTCGATGACGATCGATATTATGAGTTTATGTGTTTTGATGCACCGAAGGTAGTTCGTAGTCCCGGATGTGATCACGGACATGACGAGGAGTCTCGAAATGGTCGAGACATAAAGATTAATATACTGGAAGTTTATATTCGGGCATCGGAAGGGTTCCGGGGGTCACCGGATAAATACCGGAGTACCGCGAGGTTACCGGAACCCCCCCCCCCCCCGGGGAGTCTATGGGGCTTATTGGGCCCTAGTGGTGGAAGATGGCAGCACAGGAAGTGTGGGGCGTGCCCCCCTTGGCCCAAACCGAATTGGTTTGGGGCTAGGGGGCGGCCCCCCTTTGTCCTTTTTCTCAGCTCCTCTTTGCCTCCCTCTCCTAGTAGGAATAGGAAAGGAGGGCCAATCCTACTTGGAGTAGGATTTCCCCTCCCTTGGCACGCCTCCTCCTCCTTCGCCGCCTCCTCCTCCCCTCCCTCCTTTATATATGTGGGGAGGGGGCACCCCATGGACACACAAGTTGATTCGCAAGCCATGTGCGGTGCCCCCTCCATAGTTACACACCTCGGTCATATCGTTGTAGTGCTTAGGCGAAGCCTTGCGCCGGTAACTTCATCATCATCGTCACCATGCCATTCTGTTAACGAAAATCTCCCACGATGCTCAACTGGATCAAGGGTTCATGGGATGTCATCGAGCTGAACGTGTGTTGAACGCGGATGTGCCGTACGTTCGGTGCTTGGATCGGTTGGGTCACGAAGACGTTCGACTACATCAACCGTGTCACTAGATGCTTCCGCTTTCGGTCTACGAGGGTACGTGGACACACTCTCCTTGCACGTTGCTATGCTTCTCCTAGATAAATCTTGCGTGATCGTAGGATTTTTTTGAAATACTACGTTCCCCAACAGACGGAGGTGGCTCGCTGCAACTTCTCGAGCTTGTGTTGTATTCCCTCGAAGAGGAAAGAGTGATGCAACACAGTAGCATAAGTATTCCCCTCAGTATTTGAGAACCAAGGTATCAATCCAGTAGGAGACCACGCGTGAGTCCCTCGCACCTGCACAATCAAATAAGAACATCGCGGCCAACGCGATAAAAGGGGTTGTCAATCCCTTCTTGGTCACTTACGAGAGTGAGATCTGATAGAGATGATAAGATAATATTGTTGGTATTTTTGGTATAGAGACTGAAAGTAAAGATGCAAAGTAAAGTAAATAGTTGATGGAAGACTAATATGATGAGAATAGACCCTGGGGCCATAGGTTTCACTAGTGGCTTCTCTCATGATAGCAGATTTCTACGATGGGTGAACAAATTACTGTCGAGCAATTGATAGAAAAGGGCATAGTTATGAGAATATCTATGCATGATCATTGTACATAGGCATCACGTCCGTGACAAGTAGACCGAAACGATTCTGCATCTACTACTATTACTCCACACATCGACCGCTATCCAGCATGCATCTAGAGTATTAAGTTCATAAGAACAGAGCAACGCCTTAAGCAAGATGACATGATGTAGAGGGATAAACTCAAGCAATATGATATAAACCCCATATTTTTATCCTCGATGGCAACAATACAATACGTGCCTTGCTGCCCCTGCTGTCACTGGGAAAGGACACCGCAAGATTGAACCCAAAGCCAAGCACTTCTCCCATTGCAAGAACTATAGATCTAGTAGGCCAAACCAAACCGATAATTCGAATAGACTTGCAAGGAAATTATAATCATACATAAAAGATTTCAGAAAAGAATCCAATATTGTTCATAGATAATCTTGATCATAAACCCACAATTCATCGGATCTCGACAAACACACCGCAAAAACATTACATCGAATAGATATCCTCGAAGATCAAAGAGAACTTTGTATTGAGATCCAAAGAGAGAGAAGAAGCCATCTAACTAATAACTATGGACCCGAAGGTCTGTGGTAAACTACTCACAACCCATCGGAGAGGCTATGGTGTTGATGCAGAAGCCTTCCATGATCGATGCCCCCCCCCCCCCGG
>LR738709.1:451984580-452141449 GCA_902687465.1 Secale cereale
CCCCCCCGATACTACTCATAGATTCATCAAAATAAGCAAATAGCACATGAAAAACAAAATCTGTCAAAAACAGAACAGTTGTAGCAATCTGTAACTTTTGAATACTTCTGTAACTCTAATTTTTTTGAAATAAATTGGTGGACGTGAGGAATTTGTTTATTAATCATCTACAAAAATAATCAACTAAAAATCACTCTCTAGTAAAAAATGGTAGCAAATCTCGTGAGCGCTAAAGTTTCTGTTTTTTACAACATGATCGCATAAACTTCACACAAGTCTTCCCAAAGGTTCTACTTGGCACAAACACTCATTAAAACACAAAACCACATCTAAACAGAAGCTAGATGCAATATTTATTCCTAAACAGAAGCAAAAACAAAGAAAATAAAATTGGGTTGCCTCCCAACAAGCGCTATCGTTTAACGCCCCTAGCTAGGCACGACACGATACAAGAATATATCTAAGTATTGCCATCTTTGGTGGGCAATCCATAAGTGGCTCTCATATTAGATTCATAAGGTAATTTGATTTTATTTCTAGGAAAGTGTTCCATGCCTTTCCTTAACGGAAATTGGAATCTAATATTTCCTTCCTTCATATCAATAATTGCACCAATCATTCTAAGGAAAGGTCTACCAAAAATAATAGGACAAGTAGGATTGCCATCTATATCAAGAACGATGAAATCTACGGGCACATAATTCCTATTTGAAACAATAAGAACATCATTAATCCTTCCAATAGGTTTCTTAATGGTAGAATCCGCAAGATGCAAATTTATAGAACACTCATCAAGTTCATGGAAACCTAACATATCACACAAAGCTTTTGGAATTGTGGAAACACTTGCACCCAAATCACACAAAGCAAAGCATTCATGATCTTTAATCTTAATTTTAATAGTAGGTTCCCACTCATCATAGAGCTTTCTAGGGAAAGAAACTTCTAATTCAAGTTTTTCTTCATAAAATTGCGTTAAAGCATCAACTATGTGTTTGATAAAAGCCTTATTTTGACTATAAGCACGCGGAGAATTTAGCATGGATTGCAACAAGGAAATACAATCTATTAAAGAGAAATTATCATAACTAAATCCCTTGAAATCGAAGATAGTGGGTTCATTGCTATGTAAAGTTTTGACCTCTTCAATCCCACTTTTAACACTTTTAGCATCAAGATCTAAAAATTCCAAATCATTGGGACGCCTTTTAACTATGGTAGACTCATCTCCAGTCCCATCTTTATCAAGATTCATACTAAAAACAAGGATTTAATAGGAGACACATCAATCACTTTCAGATCTTCATCTTTATTTTCTTGTAAACTAGAAGAACACGCTCTCAAAAAGCAATCTCTTTTAGCACGCATCCTAGCGGTTCTTTCCTTGCATTCATCAATGGAAATTCTCATGGCTTTGAGAGACTCATTAATATCATGCTTAAGTGGAATAGATCTAAGTTTCAAATAATCAACATCAAGAGAAATTCTATCCACGTTCCTAGCCAACTCATCAATCTTAAGCAATTTTTCTTCAAACAAAGCATTGCAATTCTTTTCCGAATTCATAAATTCTTTAACACTAGTCTCAAAATCAGAAGGCATCTTACCAAAATTTCGATAAGAGTTGTTGTAGGAATTACCATAATTATTAGAGGAATTAATAGGAAAAGGCCTAGAATTAAAGTTTCCTCTATAAGCGTTGTTACCAAAATTGTTCCTACCAACAAAATTCACATCCAAAGATTCATTATTATTCTCAATCAACATGGACAAAGGCATATCATTAGAATCAGAAGAAGCACTCTCAATAGCAAATAATTTCATAAGTTCATCCATCTTTCCACTCAAAACACTAATCTCTTCAATAGCATGTAATTTTTTACTAGTAGATCTTTCGGTGTGCCATTGAGAGTAGTTAACCATAATGTTATCTAGGGGTTTGGTTGCTTATCCTAAAGTGATTTCCATGAAGGTGCCCCCCACGGCCGAATCTAAAAGATTTCTAGAAGCAAAATTCAAGCCGACATGATTTTTTTGTATAATCATCCATAAGTTCAAACCATGTGTAGGGCAATTGTGTATCATTAGTTTCATTATCTCTCAAGCTTGTGCAACATGCTCATGATCTAGTTGCTTAAAATTCATAATATTATTTCTAAGAGAGATAATCTTAGCGGGCGGAAAATACTTCGAGATAAAGGCATCTTTGCACTTATTCCTTGAATCAATACTATTTCTAGGCAAAGAAGAGAACCAAGTTTTAGCACGATCTCTAAGCAAAAAAAGAAATATCTTCAATTTAACAATATCATTATCCGTATCTCTCTTCTTTTGCATATCACACAAATCAACAAAGTTGTTTAGATGGGTAGCGGCATCTTCACTAGGAAGGCGGGAAAATTGATCTTTCATGACAAGATTCAACAGAGCAGCATTGATTTCACAAGATTCAGCATCGGTAATAGGAGTAATCGGAGTGCTAATAAAATCATTATTGTTGGTATCGGAGAAGTCACACAATTTGGTATTGTCTTGAGCCATAGTTACGAGCAAGCAATCCAACACACAAGCAAACAAGAGGCAAGCGAACGATAAAGCACACAGAAAAAGAAGGGAACATAAAATGGCAAGGGTGAAGTGGGGGAGAGGAAAACGAGAGGCAAATAATGTAATGCGAGGGATAAGGGTTTGTGATAGGTACTTGGTATATGACTTTTGCGTAGATCTCCCCGGCAACGGTGCCAGAAATTCTTCTTGCTACTTCTTGATAACCCACAAGTACAGGGGATCAGTTGTAGCATCTTTCGATAAGTAAGAGTGTCGAACCCAACGAGGAGATAAAGGTAGAACAAATATTCCCTCAAGTTCTATCGACCACCGGTACAACTCTACGCACGCTTGACGTTTACTTTACCTAGAACAAGTATGAAACTAGAAGTACTTTGTGGTTTTTGTGGGATAGGTTTGCAAGAATATAAAGAGCACGTTAATAAAACTAGGGGGCGGTTAAGATAAAGACACAACTAAATTAGTTTTAGTAGAAAGCTTTTTGTCACGAGAAATTTATTTGTCCCTAGGCAATCGATAACTAGACCGGTAATCACTATTGCAATCTTATTTGAGGGAGAGGCATATGCTAACATACTTTCTCTTCTTGGATAATATGCACTTATGATTGGAACTCTAGAAAGAATCCGCAACTACTAAAGATCATTAAGGTAAAACCCAACCAGAGCATTAAAGTATCAAGTCCTCTTTATTCTTGTCAGGGATATTACTACCAGGTATAAACCGCCCAGGAGGGGCCGGTTTATGTTATCAAGATTATTTTGAAGCCCAGCGGAGCATGAAGCAAGAGACTTTAGCCCAAGAGGTTTAGAGCCCAAGTGTTAGGGTCCATGATTTGTAAACCGCCATACTATGTAACTTGAGATGTAAGATAGAAAGAATAGAGACCGAGGCGGACACGTTTATGAGCCGGCCTTGGGACTCTGTAAACCGGACGGGGCATCACCTCTTATATAAAGGGACGATCCGGCGACGGTTCAGGGCAGAGAACAATAGCTGGAGACACAGGCAAAGCGGATTCACTCCTTGGTCATCGAAACCCTAGCAATACACACCAAACTAGACGTAGGCTTTTACCTTCGTCGAATGGGCGGAACTAGTATAAAATCCCTATGTCCTCGTCTGCTTTAACCCCTTTAAGCTAACCCGTAGCGATGGCCTCACGACTAAGTCCTTTTGCTAGGACATCTGCCGTGAAAAAACCACGACAGTTGGCACCCACCGTGGGGCTATCACACGATGGTTTCAAGTTCTTGAAGGGCAGCTTTGAAGGACTCCAGGGCTACACAGTGGGCCGGATGACCAAGAGTCGTCGCGGCAAGATCTACATCGACGATGCAGGCTGGAGCCCCGAGGCCGATTTAATCGAATACGGATACCGGGTCCCCTTCGGAGGCATCCACGTCTTCATTGGCAAGATCGGCGAACCGGGGCCTGAGCCGGACATCTTCCCCAACATCGTCGAGCCGGCTCAGCGTGCGAGACCTGCCCGGATTCAGCCCGCCATGAAGCACGTCTTCGTTGGAGCAGTGCATTGAGTACAAGCCGGGGACGGATCGGATTCTGGCGGCGAGACTGTTGTCTATTCCGGCGACGAATTGTCCTCCGGAGAGATAGAATCTTTATATCTGCTGCAGGACGGCCGACCTGAGGGCTGTTCCGATGGTGACAGTATTTCGGACCCCCTCGATCCGCCGAACCAGGTTGCTGTCTTTATGGCCGGATCACAACCTATGCAGCAGTCCTCAACAACAGCGGCATTAACATCAGACATGGTGGGGGCTAGGGCTGGAGATCTTGCCCCGTCACCATCTGAAACTTTATCCGTTTTGGTCGATACTTTGACAGCACTATTAACAGCAGAGGTAGCCCAGGCTGACAAGGAGCAGTATGATGCGGAGGTCGCTCAGGTGAGGGGCCGGATTGATCAAGCCAAGTTGGACCTAGCTGTTGAAAGAACCAGGATGGCCGCAAAGCAGGCTGAGCTTGATGCTCAAGCCTATCAACTCATGTTGGATCAGACCGCTTCACACGAGGTAATGAGGAGAAGGCAACGATCTCGCTTACCACCGGTTTATGAGGCAAGGAACCTCTTTAGCACGCCAGGAGCAGGAACAAGCAACCAGCCAAAGGTGAACCGGGGAGGGCCACTGGGCACGGGAGCGTCAGTTCAGCCGCCGGCCGCAGAGCCAACCCGCTAGGTTGTACCGTCACAGCATGTGCCCACCCCTTCTGGTCATTACTCTAATCCGTTGGATAACATCGTCGCTGCCACTTCATGACTGGCTGCCCTTCCCATTGAAGGAACGTCCCCCATAGCAGTGGAGGCATGACGGGCCAAGGAGTTTTTGGAGATGGCGCTAACTCAACAGCAAGCTTATTCTCACAGCCGTGAGAGGATTCATTCAACTCCTCACCCAAGCCGGAGTTACACCAGGCATCTGGATGAACCGGCCGTGTCAAGCAGTGCACGAAGACGTAATCCGCCGCAGCAAAATGATCCGGCAAGAGACGCGAACGCTCAGAATGTGGTGGATCAGGGCAGGCAACGCCGGGAGGCCGAAGTAACAGCACAGTATGAATCCCGTCAGGCGACGCCGGTTCGTCCCTCTACCACAGTTGAACCAGGGGTTATGTCTAGCTCCCTGGGAGTGCCTTGTCTCACTCCCGCTTTACGGAACGTGAAACTACCCAAGGATTTCAAAGGACCGTGCAAGGTTCCCAATTACACGGCGGATCTGTCCCCAGAGGCATGGATTGAGAGGTATGAGATGGCAATGGAGATGCTGGATGTGGATGATGCGGCGTGCGCTAAGTATTTCACAATGATGTTAGAGGGCACAGCTCGCACTTGGCTGAAGGGCTTGCCACCCAATTCCGTCGGATCATGGGCCGAATTGCGCCACCGGTTTATCAATAACTTCGAGGACACGTGCAAGCAGCCAATGCCTATCGTCGATCTAGCTTCCTGCATTCAAGGAGAGCATGAGTCTACAAGCAGTTGGGTGCATCGAGTGTCAGAGATCCTGCATTCCTCCAATAGTATCAACCCAAGCACAACAGTGGTAACCTTGGAAGGCAATTGCCGGTTTGAACCCTTGAAATTGAAGTTGGGACGGCTCAAACATAATTGTGAAGACATGGGGACCCTCATGGGCGCTTTAGTGAAGTATGCGGACTCCGATAATACCAAGTACCCAGACGCCGATAGTGACAAGTCAGGAAAGGCAAGCAAGAATGGTAAGGTGCCGTAGCCCAACCCGGTAAATCAAGGATACATCGGTAAGCGTAAAGCAGATGGTAGTTCGGATTTTGTGGCCAACACCAATGCTCAGGAGGATAGACAGCGCCGCAAGGGTAGGCCGCCCCACGAAATGGGAGGCCGCCTATTAATATGGAACGCCAGTTGAACGTACCTTGCCAGAAGCACGGTACAGCAGAAAAGCCAGCTACACATCTCTGGAAAGACTGTTTTATTATGCAGGAGTTCATGAACCGGTCTCGGTACGATCACGGACCGTCCGGCGGGTCAGGCCCCGGTTTTCAAGGGACGGGTTATCAAGGAGGTGGATCCGGTTCAGGGTATCAAGGCAATAACGGCAACCACAACAGGCACAATCAGCATAACCAACAGCACAGCCAGGGCGGTTATAACAATCAGGGAAATCAACAGCGTCAACAGCAGCAACAATCCGGATATCAGAATAATCCGAAGGAGTTGAGCAGTGGGCAATATCATGTCTTCACTACGAGCTTGTGTAAACGTGATCAGAAAGTTCACAAGAGGGCAGTACATTCTGTTGAACCGGCGGTGCCGCGTTACCTGCGTTGGTTAGAACAACCCATTGTGTGGAGCCGAGAGGATCATCCGCCCCGGGTTGATAATCCAGGTCAGCTGGCTCTAGTTGTGGCACCTCAGGTGGGAGGCTACAAGTTTACCAAGGTGCTTATGGGCGGAGGCAGCAACATCAACATCTTATACTATGAGACTTTCCGGCGTATGGGGTTGACGGATAAGAAACTTCGGCAGTCCAACACGGTTTTCCATGGGGTGGTGCCCGGTAAAGGCAAAATAGAGTTGGAGGACACTTTTGGAGATGAACATGATTCCAGGTCGGAGACCTTGACCTTTGAAGTGGTAAAGATCAAGAGCCCGTATCACGCCCTGTTCGGGCGGCCGGTTTACGCTAAGTTCATGGCTAGGCCGTGTTATGTTTATCTACAGCTCAAGATGCCGGGCCACAAGGGAACCATTACGGTCCATGGAAGTCGCAAGATTGCGTTGGAGTGCGAGAAGGTGATGCAGCTTATGCTGAAGCGGTTTGTGCAACTGAGGAGCTGAAGTTTTATAAAGACAATGTTGATCCGGCAGATATGTCTCCACTGAAGAAACCAACCACAGAGCATGATCCGGCTTTGAAGTTCAAATCAACTGAAGAGACCAAACAGGTTGACTTCCTTCCTGGCGATTCATCCAAGCAGTTCACTATCAGTGCTAACCTAGATCCGAAATAGGAAAGCGCGCTCATCGAGTTCATCCGTGTGAATCAAGACATCTTTGCATGGAAACCTTCTGACATGCCAGGTGTACCGAGGGAACTCGCTGAGCACAATCTCAACATTGATCCTAAGTTTAAACCGGTTAAGCAATTTCTGCGCCGCTTCAATGAAGAAAGGCGCAAGGCTATTGGGGAAGAAGTGGCTAGGCTCTTGGCGGCAGGTTTTATAGTTGAGGTTTTTCATCCAGAGTGGTTGGCTAATCCGGTGCTAGTACTTAAGAAAAATGGCACTTGGCGAATGTGTGTTGATTACACGGATCTGAACAAAGCTTGCCCAACTGATCCCTTTGCCCTCCCCCGTATTGATCAGATCATTGATGCTACAGCAGGTTGTGAGCGGCTAAGTTTTTGGATGCATATTCAGGTTATCATCAGATCAAGATGGCGATTAAGGACCAAGAGAAAACGGCCTTTATAACTCCCTTTGGAGCTTTCTGCTATGTGTCTATGCCATTTGGGCTTAAGAGTGCCCAGGTGACCTATCAGCGTTGTGCGCAGAATTGCCTTCATGGACAGATTGGGTGGAATGTTCATGCGTATGTGGATGACATTGTGGTGAAATCCAGGAAGGAGGAAACGTTGGTAACAGACTTGAAAGAGACCTTCGACAATCTCCAGGTTTATAAAATGATGCTTAATTCGGAGAAATGTGTTTTCGGTGTTCCGACAGGCAAGCTCCTGGGGTTTTTAGTACCGAACAGGGGAATCGAAGCTAATCCGGAGAATATCAAGGCGATTACATCCTTGGCTAAACCGGCGTGCATCAACGATGTCCAACGCATGGCGGGCCGTATTGCGGCGCTCAGCCGGTTTATCAGCCGTTTGGGAGAGAATCGCCAGGATTCATGAAAAAGACAGATCGCTTTGTCTGGAGTGATGCTGCTGATGTTGCGTTTGAGGACCTGAAGAAGTAGTTAGCAGAGCCACCAGTCCTTGCGGCCCCAGTTGACAATGAGCTGCTCTTGTTGTATGTGGCTGCTAATGCTCGTGCAGTAAGCGTTGCCATTGTGGTCGAGCGTAAGGAGGCAGGCAAAGAATATTCGGTTCAGCGGCCGGTTTACTACATACGTGAGGTGCTCATTGAATCAAAACAGAGATACCCGCATTGGCAGAAGTTGGTGTATGGAGTCTTCATGGCAAACCAGAAGCTAAAGCACTATTTTCAAGGCCATCCAATCACTGTTGTTAGTTCAGCTTCGTTGGGGGATATAATCCAGAACAGAGAGGCTACTGGTCGAGTTGCGAAGTGGGCCATTGATCTTAGCCCGCACGGATTGAGGTATGTGCCCCGTACTGCGATAAAGTCCCAAGCATTGGTGGATTTCATCAACGATTGGACAGAGTTGCAAGCACCTGAGGAAAAGTTGAATCACACATATTGGACTATTCACTTTGATGGATCCAGGCAATTGGAGGGCTCGGGGGCTGGAGTCATGTTAAGTTCCCCACGAGGTGATAAGTTCTGTTACGTCCTCCGTTTAATGTTCCCTTGTACTAACAATGCAGCTGAGTACGAAGCTCTCCTCCATGGCCTGCGGATGGCCAAGGAGATGAACTTAAGCCGGGTTAAATGCTTCGGCTATTCAGACCTGGTGGCACAGCAAGTATCTGGCAAGTGGGATTCCAAGGATCCACTTATGGCGGCATATCGACGAGAGGTAGACGCTGTTGCTGGACACTTCAAGGGTTATCAGGTGGATCATATAGACCAGCGAAAGAATGAAGCGGCTGACGCATTGAGCCGGCTGGGTTCTCAGCGTAAACTGGTTCCACCCAATACCTTCTTGGATGTATTACACAATCCGTCGGTGCAATTACCTTCAGAAGAGGACTTGGAAGTTCTTGATCCGGAGGCACAGTTGGTCGCGGCGCTTCATGTTATTCCGGATTGGACGCTTTCCTACTTGGCGTACATGAACCGAGGTGAGTTACCAGAGGACGAAGTCTTGGCTAGACAGATAATCCGGCGATCCAAGTCAATGACTATTGTCAATGGAGAACTTCATCAACGCAGCGTCTCTGGGGCGTTTCAGCGGTGTGTGTCACTAGAGGAGGGTTGTGACATTCTTAAAGAGATCCATGAAGGAGATTGTGGTCATCATACCGGTTCAAAATCTTTGGTGGCTAAAGCTTTTCGTCATGGGTTCTACTAGCTGACGGCTCATGCCGACATAGAGGACTTGGTCAGAAAATGTGATGCTTGCCAGAAATTCTCACGACGTGCTCATATACCAGCACAGGAATTGCGGATGATTCCAATTACTTGGCCGTTTGCGACTTGGGGGCTTGATATGGTTGGACCCTTCAAGAGGTCCCAAGATAAGAAGACCCACCTTCTGGTGGCAGTGGACAAATTTACCAAATGGGTTGAAGAAGAACCAGTCAGCAAGTGTGATGCAGCAACGGCGGTTCAGTTCATCAAAAAGGTGATTTTCCGGTTTGGCTTTCCACACAGCATTATAACTGATAATGGTACCAATCTATCCAAGGGGGCTATGGAGGAGTTCTGTCAACAAGAACACATCCGCCTTGATGTATCGTCAGTAGCTCACCCTCAGTCTAATGGCCAAGCTGAGAGAGCCAATCAAGATATCTTGAGAGGCATCAAACCCCGGCTTATGGTTCCTTTGCAGAGGACACCGGGTTGTTGGGTGGAGGAGTTACCTTCGGTACTATGGAGCATTAACACTACACCTAACAGATCCACAGGGTACACGCCTTTCTTCATGGTATATGGAGCTGAAGCGGTCCTCCCTAGTGATATCCGTCATGACTCGCCGCGGGTGGCAGATTACGTTGAAGCGGATAATGAAAAAGCAAGGCAAGATGCATTGGATCGGCTAGATGAAGAACGGGACACGGCAACAGCTCGATCAGCGATTTATCAGCAAGATCTGTGTCGGTACCACAGTCGCCGGGTTAAAACCAGGACGTTTCAAGAAGGAGATCTGGTGCTTCGGCTCATCCAAGACCAGACAGACATGCACAAGCTATCCCCACCTTAGGAAGGACCCTTTGTGGTCAGCAAGAACCTGTACAACAGATCATACTACCTTGTCGACGTTCGAGAACATAAGGACTCACGTACGGCGAAGGAGGAGACCAGACGGCCGTGGAACATCGCTCTTCTTCGACCTTACTACGCTTGAGCCATAGGCTCCGCTTTATGTATATATATTTCCAATGTATATATTATGATCAATATAATAAACCGGCGCCCCCGACAAAGCGGGGTATCAGCCGCCTTTTTTTCATAAGAGTATCACATGGGGGCTTCTGTGGGCAAGGGAGTTCCTATGGCCTCTTAAACCGACGACCACATCAAGGCCATCATAAGAGCATAGCTCTGATTGCTTCGGCAATTTCCACATGATGATGAGGGGCAAAAAGAGAGTTTGATGCCTAGCACAACTCAAACATAGGCCCCGGCGAGCAATGCTCAAATGCTACCTGGGGGCTCCTGATGCAAGACATCAACGAGTTGACAACCCTTGTAGTAAACACGGCTTGGAAGCTTGGTGTATCAAGGTTGTCAGAATCGCGATTTTGAATCGGATCGGAGCCCTAATGGTAGGATCGCAAATCGTGGAATCTTCACTATCAGGATCGTAGAAACATAGATTCTATGAACTGAAGTCGTAGAATCAGAGGGGTTAGTTTGGATCCTAAAGTCGTAGAATCGTACAACAGAATCACGATACTGACAACCTTGTGGTGTATACACCTAAAACCCCGGATTAACCTACGTGCATCAAGTAAGTCACTCCGTCCAGGTAAACCTGGTACGACCCGTTGAACATATACACAAGTCAATCTTTACAAACCCTGAACTTGGCAACGTTAAATTGATGATCATCAAGTGATTACACAAGTCAATCTTTACAGATTTTTTGAACTTGGTAGCATTTGACATTGATGATTTGGTTAAGGATTGAGGACCATCTTAACAGGCTTTTGCAAAATGGTTAATGATAGTAGCCTGGCAGCTCATAAAAAGCCTCGAATTTGGAGCCTGGCAGCTCGTAAAAAGCCTCGACTACATGGTCTTATTTACCCAAAACTTTATTTTATTTTTTATGTTTTATCAAATCTTTATCCTCAAGGTCATTGGTTTTCAACCAAGTCCAATGATTCAGGGAGTGGATGACTATAAGTTGCCACTACATCTGTGTTTACAGAGTTCTAGTCTGGGTTACAAACACCAGTACTAATTACAGCTAAACCGGAGTTCGTCGTAACCCGGTTCGGTTTTCATGACGAACCGACAAATAATCAAGGGAGTCATCGGCACTTACACCTTGAATCATTATTTCTTCCTGCCGGATTAAGGTTTATTGTGATACACTTAATCACAGGTATGATACATACTTATACTTTATACACAGTTCAAGTTATCAACTTAGATCATGTGCTTGGGCATTATGACCCGTCCGGCGATGAACCGCCAGGACAGTTTTGAGCATTGTTTTATGCAGAAACAGGTAGAATAAACCGTCAAAAGCATTGAAAGCAGAATATATTCAAGAAGTTGCCAATCAAAGCAATCTCACAAAATATAAGTCTGGGACAAACGCAGAGTATCTTAGCTATCCTATTACAAGGCGCTGGAAGGCCCAAAAGAATATCAGTTTTTTCTCAAACTACTAGGACATAAAGTTAAACCGGCGCTAGTTTAAGTTTCTGCATCAGCTCGCCGTGAAGATTGAGGGTCAGCTTGCTCCGGGTCTTCGGCGGTTTCTTCCAACTGCTGGAAGTCAGTTGTGGTCCAGTTAATCTTGGCAAGAGCTCAGAAATAAACTTCGCCATTTATGAGGTCTGACGGATCAATGTGAGGAGCAAAGGTGTGCTTACGGACGGGCGGAATAATATTTTCAATATCATAACGGACGATCTGCCCGCACGTTCTCCGCATCATATCCTGGATGATATCTTGATAAATCGGCTTCATCGGCAAGTTTGCTAGCAAGAGGCCGCATATCCTTGGTTAAGGCACGTAGATCATCACTGGAAAAGGCTGATCCGTCTTCCTTCATGCTTGGATAGCCGTTCATCGCCTCCGCCAGATCAAAGTCGGGAACCCAAGCCTTCGCCCGAGTCAAAGCCATCAGGGCACCTGCTCTTGCGGATGACTTCTTTACCTCTACGAGGCGGGCAGGCAGAATGGACAGCTTCTCCAAGGTACCTTGGATCGTGGTAGGAGCCGGTTTGTTGTGTGAGATAGTGCTGATAGCCCTTTGAGCGCCGGAATATAGCTGCTCCACCAGAGTGTATGCAGCTTTCAATTTCTTCCGCACATCATCACCAAGATGAGTGATATGCCTCCCTGCATTACTACTATGAGTTAAACCGGAACGGTACAGGATTGCAAGGATAAGGTTATGTTAAGAATACTTACCAAAGATGGCAGACGTCATGTCATCTATTTGCTGCCTCAATCCGGACAGCTCCTCTATCGCCGGATTAAGAGCAACCTCTGCATCAATGGCTCTCTTCTCCAAAGCAGCCTTTTCAACCTCCCAGGCTGACCGCTATATTTCAAAGTCCTTTTTTAGCTTCTCTATAGTTGCTAATGCAAGTGTCAGCTCATCCTTGACCTTGAGGGCAGCAGTTTCTTGGAACTTCAAAGTATCCCGGAGCTCGGTTACTTCAGAGTTCTTTCGGTTTAAGTTAGCATGGCACAAGGAAGACACATTATATTTTCATGAGGCATTTGCGGTCAAAGTCCCAAGCACATAACAAGTTATGCACTTGACACTTGGGGGCTAATGTATATTCGCAGTGAAACAGGCATTTTTCACACAAGTCCCAAGCACATAAACAAGTTATATACTTGGCACTTGGGGGCTAATGTGACATTGTTCTGAATATAAGTAGAAGTCTCGGTTCATCCTAAAGGAAATAAATCGGCCCTTGGGGGCTACACATGTGCAAAACAAAGCTATCTATTGGATCTACTGAAGTCCCGGTTCACCCTAAAAGGCTAAACCAGCACTTGGGGGCTACGATGGAGTAAACATACAGTTACAAGACACAAGCAGAAATAGAAGACAAGACAAAGGAGAAGTTACTTCATAACGCTCCTTCATCAAGTTTACCAATCCAGCTTCATAATCGCGGCTGGTATGAAGCCGGTTTAAGTATCCAGAATGAAGCTCCTGAGCGCTGAGCTGAGCATAGCTAGACAAATCAGTATTCCACTTGCCCTTGTCCTTGTTGAGAAATTCCTCTTTGGCAGTATGTTTGGCCAAAGCGACAGGCTTCCCTGGGGTAGTAAAACCGGTCCCAGTGATCTCAACATCACCAGGTGAAGCGGTTGTTGGCTTAGGGGGATTAGCAGGAGCAGGATTGGCAGGAGCAGGACTAGCGGGAGCAGGACAAGCCCGGGCAGGGCTGGCCAGTTCAAGATCACGCTCCATGGGATCGCCCCCTGATCAACAAGGACTTCACGATCCGTGGGAGGAGGATCATCATGTGGTATCTCAACATTATCTTCGAAAGGTTCAGCAAGCTCTGGATCTTCTGCCGTTTCAGGAATAGTGTTACCGACTGCCGGCTTGCTCAACTTGGCCTTTTTGCTAGGCTTGGGTTTACTGTGAAAGTTAAAAATAAAGAAAATCAAAAGAGTCAAAAACAAATGTTAAACCGGCGCTAGCAAAAGGCAGCTTACCCAGGAACAGTCTTGAGTGGGGGAATTTGTGTGGTTGTTGATTCGCCAGAGGATGAAAGAGGAGTTTCCTGATAATCCGAATCAGAAGGATTAAGGGGTTGTCGAATAAGACCTGCTTTGGGATAAAGAGCTGTTGGAGTAAGTAAAACCTCGGAACGGCGCCTCCGAGCGGGAGTGTGCGGTAATCCGGTGGATTCAATAGCGTGACTGCTATGGGGAGTAGTGCGACGAGCTTCTTGTTGTTGTTTCTTCAAAAGAAAGTTTGGATCCAAATGAGCATAAGGATGAGAAAGTTGAAATTTCCGGACTGTCCGACGAATTTTTGGTGGAGGCAGCGGTTCTGAATCGGAAGAAAGTGTGATTACCTCAGCATCGTCCGCTTTACTGCCTTCAACACGTCCCTGGGAACAGTCATTGTTAATAAAATGAAGATAAAGTGAAGACAAGGAAGTCAAAAGAATTAGGTGATACCTCGGAGGCCGGATCATCTTCTTCCGCATTAGATCCCGATGTGGCAGTGTTCTTTTTCTTGTTTCTCTTAACAGCCTGGGTCTTTAGGCGAGCTGTTTTCGCTGGTTTTTCTTGGGTCTTCCTTTTTTAGAAAGGGTCATTATCCTGTTGAAAAGAAATAAAGGCATTTTAAGACAAGTGTTGCAGACGGATTAAAACAAAGCAAAATAACAGAGAAGAGATTCTTACTGATGGTGGTTTGTTGGTTGCGCAGAAAGGTGCTAGGCCGGTTTGACTGCAGGTTTCTAGAGGTAGATTCAGCAGCTTCTTGACGGATTCATTAATCTCGTCTTCTGGTAGCACCATCTCTGTGTGGCGCAAAGGGTCCTTGGGATTCCCAGTATACTCGCACATTAAACCGGAATGCCGGCTTAGCGGGAGAATACTCCAAGAAAGCCAGCAGCGGACGAAGTCAACTCCTGTCAATCCATTGGCCACAAAGGCCCTGAGCTTTGAAAGCTGACGGGCATATTGAGCTCGCTCCTAGGCACTTAAATGCTGTGGAAAAGGGTGGTTCTCTGGAAGACTGTGGGAGCGATAACCCGGCAGTGGATTTTCACCTTTCGGTGAAGTGTCTACGCAGTAGAACCAAGTCTGATTCCAGTCCTTTGGATGACTGTGGAGAGTGGCGTGAGAATAACTAACATCCTTCCTCTTCTGAATAGACATTCCGCCAAGTTCAGTGTTTGGGCCATCATGAAATTCAGTATGACGGTTTAAGTGAAAGATGTCCCGGAATAGCTCCACTGTTGGCTCCTCTTGCAGATAAGCTTCACAAAAGAATTGGAAGTTGCAAATATTTGATACAGAGTTGGGACCAATGTCTTGTGGATGAAGCTGAAAGTTTGCTAACACATCGCGGAAAACTTTGACCCGGGATGGTTGAATCCCCGGGCCAAGTGATCGAAGAAGACGACGATTTCTCCTTCATTGGGCTCTGGAGGACATTCTGATCCGGAAGCCCTCCAGTGAAGGACATCTTTCGGGCCTAAAGCGCCAATTGAGGCCATTTTCTCTAAGTCATCCTCGGTGATCCAGGATTGGACCCAGTTGCAGGAGACAAACTGTTTGGCTTGAGTAGTCATCTTTTCGGAAGGGAAAGGCTGAAAATACAATGAAGAGCCGGTTTGTAATCTAAGCAGATTTAAACCAGCATGCTCTATGAAGGTACTGGTCTGAACGGCGGTTTAAGCAGGGGCCTAATGGTATCTACCGGGTTAAATATCCGGAATAGCTCTAACAATGACATCTACCGGATTATGAAGTTTGAAAAAAGCTAAACCGCCAACACAGGCAAACAAGACGCAGATCTGAAGTTTTGGGGAAACAACTTTCACACAAACAACAGTAAAATACGGATCTACAGCATGTGGAAAACTCAGAAATAATTCATGTTATATTCAGCAGACGCGATGGAGGTCTTAAGAAGATTCAATCTAACTGATCGTATTGGGAGAGATAAAGCTACAACGATGGAGCGGAGTCATTCTTATGGTTGTTAACCAAAAGTTTGAGATCTACGGCGAACTACTGGCTATGGCGAAGAACTGCGAAGAACAAGGACCTGACCACGAGCTTGCGTGAGGAAACCCTAGAACTGAGATCTATGAAAAGGGAAGAAGAGGATGTACCTTAGGCGACGGGTGCGGAGAAGCACTGGCGAATCTCTGGAAACGTTCAGGTTGATGCAGCGCCCGGGCTCGACGAAGATGCAGAATTCGACGGGTGGCGGCGGAGCTCGAGCGCAAGTGGACAGAGGAAGAAAAAGATGCAAGGGAGGAAAAGGAGATGCCCCTCTGTGCCCTATTTATAAGCCGAAGGGATAAAACGGCAGGAGCGGGAATCAAGGAGCCCAAAAAGCGGATATGGACGATACTGTCGCCTCGATCTTCGGAGCTTTAATGAATAAAAGATAAAAAACAGGTACAATTATTAAATGCGTAGATGACGTCACGTGGTTTATAAATCATTCTGAAGTTGCGGAAAGGGAAATTTATACAAGACTTTGAAGATTAACATGAACAGGTTCAAATCAATCCAGGGCCTAATGTCAGGGATATTACTACCAGGTATAAACCGCCTAGGAGGGGCCGGTTTATGTTATCAAGATTATTTTGAAGCCCAGCGGAGCATGAAGTAAGAGAATTTAGCCCAAGAGGTTTAGAGCCCAAGCGTTAGGGCCCATGATTTGTAAACCGCCATACTATGTAACTTGAGATGTAAGATAGAAAGAATAGAGACCGAGGCGGACACGTTTATGAGCCGGCCTCGGGACTCTGTAACCGGACTGGGCGTCACCTCTTATATAAAAGGATGATCCGGCGATGGTTCAGGGCAGAGAACAACAGCTGGGGACACACGCAAAGCGGATTCGCTCCATGGTCATCGAAACCCTAGCAATACACACCAAACTAGACGTAGGCTTTTACCATCGTCGAAGGGGCCGAACTAGTATAAAATCCTTGTGTCCTCGTCTGCTTTAACCCCTTTAAGCTAACCCGTAGCGATGGCCTCACGACTAAGTCATTTTGCTAGGACATCTGCCGTGACAAAACCACGACAATTCCCATACGCAAACAACCTACTTACTCGGGTCTGTGCTTCTGTCACTCACGCCACCCACCATAAGCAAATCATGAACATATTGCAAACCCTACAGCGGGGATCCCTCACGCTTGCGCGACACGGAGAGCACCATAGGACATCACCAATAATAAAACATGCAACTCAAACCAATCACGATCATCAATTAACCCATATGTCGGGGAAACTGATCACCCACGAACACCTGAGACCGGAGCCCCTTCTCGGTACGGTAGGGGGCGGAGGATGCACAAAGAGCGGATCGAGGCGAGCACACGAGCAGTTTACCCAGGTTCGGGCCGCACGGATGCGTAAAACCCTACTCCTGCTTTGGTTTGTATTGTGTTCTTGATCAGGAGCGAGGAGAGCTATAGTACACTCTAACCGCTAGCTAGACCGAGTGTGAGAATGATCGATGTTCGGAACCCCCTCTACGTTGCGCATGGGCCTCCTTTTATAGGTCAAAGGGGTCACCGACAGGTGGCAACACAGATGAGGTTAAAAATGTAAAAAGGGTGGTAGTTGGAACAGTGTTCCATACCTAACCCTGACGGCAGGGGACAAGGGCATTAAATGCCCGTCGCCGTCGCCCAAACAGTGCAAAAAGTGGTCGTCAGGGGCGCCACCGTCCACCACGACGGTAGCCTTGTCATCGCTGCTTGCCACCGTGTACCCCAGGCTGCACAGCCTTCCGCCACATGCGCCCGGGATGGCCCCAGAACGACATGTGGGTGGATGCGCTGGAGCGCGGGCACTGAGTGGAAGCTTGCCGCGGCAAGCCCCTTGCCGCGGTTGCTATCTTATCGCTTCTGGGAGCTTGTCGCCCACCGGGCCTTGCCGCGACGCGTGGCGCGCCGCGGCAAGTTCCTTGAGATGCCTTTGATTGGCCTTCCCGGCAAGCTCCTCTTGCCCGGGTCTTGTGCCTTGAGTGGTCATCCCGGCAAGCTCCTCTTGCCGGGATCTTGTCTCCTTGACTTGAATACTTTGTTCTCTGAATGGCCCCAAGGGGACCCCGGAGGATCTTGGCGATCGCTTGGCAAGCCTTGCCGCGGGACGCTGCAACTGCCCGTGCACAAGTTCGGGATACTAAGGTACCCCTACTTTAGTACACCGACAGGAGCCCCCGGGCCTGGGCCAGACACGGTGCCGAGCGCTGTTGGGCCAGGCCCATAACAATGCACGGGCACGCGCGGCCTGCGGCACGCCGTATCCCATTCCGTATCCACCGCGCCCTCCCTTAACGACACGCGTTCAATGCAGCGTCGTGGGGGAGATCGTGGCCTGTTTCTTTAATTGGAAATGCGGAACGTCCGCCCCCTTCCTCCTTATAAGCAGGGGAAACAGGGGCAGTTCATCCATCTGCCCGTTGCTTCTTCAATCCTCAGAAACCTCCGCTGCTCCCCTCCTTCCCGAAGGCCGAAAGAGAGCAGCGCTCCGCCCTCCGTCGCCACCAGCACCACCAGCACCGTCAACCTCCTTCACCGCTTCCGCCATGGCTCTGAAAGGCGAGAAGGGGAAGACTAAGAAGTCGGTCGAGGCGTCGCGGCTCGCGGCGATGCGGAAGAAAAGGCGGTCTTCCCGCCAAAGCTTGATGCGGAGGAGCTGAGGGGTTCCTTCTACCTTTTCTGGTCGAGGGAGACGAAGGCGCATCCGCGCACCAAGGTACTCCCGGCCATCGCCTGCAAGATGTTCCCGAATGGCTACGCATTCTTCGCTCTGTTCTTCTACTGCGGGCTCTGCCCGCCCTATTCTGAGTTCTTCTGCGACGTCATGAACACCTACGGGTTCCACCTCCTTGACTTCACCCCCAACGCCGTTCTCACCATGGCCTTTTTCGCACATCTGTGCGAAAACTTTGTCGGAGTCTTCCCAAATGTAGCTCTTTTCTGCCATTACTTCACGCCTCGAGTTGAGAGGGAGAGCCTCTGTCTGGCGGAATCTCTTGGATCTCTAGGACCCATAAGAAGGAAGCTTACTTATTGGGAGAGCTCCGCGACAAGTGGGATGAGTGGAGAGCCAACTGGTGTTGGATCGTAGAGGATAACCCGCAGCACTTTACCGCTCGGCGCCAAACCCCAGTAGTACGCGGCGACGACTGGAGCGACTTGGCACCGGAAGATAGTAAATTGAAGATTGCCACTACCCTGATCCTTCGCCTCAGGAATGCCAAGCTCACTGTAGGCGCAGTTGGAGCAGACTTTCTCCGCCGCCGCATCGCCCCCTTGCAGGAGAGGAAGAGGCCCGCCTGGGAGTTCGAGAACGCGGCAGATATCATGAGGCTGCGCCCGGGCCTCAATTATAACTTCACTGTCCTGGAGCTCAACGCGATGCTCCAGGCGTTGTTCAAGTACGACTCCGACCATCCCGAGTGGTTTACGTTGCCGACGGGCGTAGTTCCGCTGTGCAACAACTCGTCGCTCAGCGCCATCCGTGCAGCGATGCCGCTGTGCGACTCCGACGGGATCGACCCCACTTGGAGAGAGCCTTCCGACGAAACCATGCAAGTGTTCTTCGATAACTTGGTGGAACAGCCAATCGACTCCGATGAGAAGAAAGGCCTCACCCGCGACACCACTGACCAGGAGATGGCATATATTGCCACAAGACTGGAAGAGGCAGCGGCAGCCGCGGCCGCGAGCGAGTTTGGGTACACAGTGGAGGAGGCGGAGGCAGCGGAGGCGACAAGCCTTACCGAGCAGGAAGAGTTTCTCAAAGCGGGGAAGCTTGCCGGGAAGGTCGCCGAGACAAGTGAGCCTGCCGAGCAGGGCGTCGAATCGAGCGGGCCTGCCGAGCAGGGCGCCGAGTCGAGCGGGCCCGTTGGGGACACGAGCGGCTCACTAGGGATCGGCGACTCCTCTTCCTCGTCCTCGGGCAGCTCGACGCCACCAGCAGAGCCCCCGGCTCCACGAAGGCGCCTCCGCAAGGCCGGGGACGTGACGGAGCGGCAGACGGGCCAACAGCCACAGCGCCGTGTGACACGCGCCACCGCGGCAAGCAGGGCTGCCACGGGAGCACCTCGTGCTTCCACGACAACTAGAGCGGGATCTTCCCGGACTGGCACCTCTGCTCCCGCCGCCCCTCGTGCTTCGGTGGCAGCCGGAGCGGGGTCTTCTCAGACCACCGTCCCTGCTCCCGCCAAGCGGCCAAGGGAGCCCACTCCTCCGCTTCCTCGTGCCGGGACTTGTGAGCCAGATTTTGACTTCTCCGCGCTCAGCTCCGACAAGGAGGAAGAAGAGTAAGTCTTCGTTGTCCTTGTATTTTTTCAATTTTCTGTTGCTTTGTCTTGTATCTCTCTTGTCTAACTCTGAACCTGTTCTCTTTTCAGAACCATGGCCCAGAGGGCAGCGAAGAGGGCCAAGGTCCCGGTGATCGTCATCGAGGACGAGCCCGCCGCGACAGCAGGGGGCGCGTCTGAGACAAGCTTGCCGGACCCGGCAACTGTTCTTCAGAGCAGCCCCCAGTGCAGCCCCCAGCGTAAGTGTGGTTCACTTCCAGCTTGTCGGGCGCGCGTGGGTCTTCCATCCTTGCTGATATCTTGTTTGTTGACTTGTGTAGAAGCAGAGCAGCAGTGTCAGGAGCGCCAGGAGACCGCCCCCGACGTGCCGCACGCTTCGACCACACCGCCAAGGGGAGGCTCTCCGGCAAGGGCGAGTCCTCCGCCAAGGACGGATTCTCCGCCAAGGGTGAGCTCTCTGGTGAGGGATAGCGCCAGCGGTCCTCCGCCGGCGGGAGCTACAACCACGCCGCCGAGGGAAAGCTCCCCGGCAAGGAACTTCACTGAGGAGCCGGCCCGCGCAGGTAACCCCTTTGCCTCGCTCTTCCCTTGGACTTTTCTTCTTCTGAGTTTCTTTCTTTTTTTGGATATTTGCTTGACTGTTTGTCTTTTATTTTCCTCCACCAGACCCGTCCGTAGCTGAGCCAATGGAGACGGAGGTTGTTGCTGACGATGCCGCCGTTGCCGAAGAAACGGTCGGCGCAGACGAACCCGCCGGTGCAGAGGCCGCTGAGGCTGCCGCCGCAGCAGCTGGCGAAGGGGCTGGTGGTCATACTGACGGCCCTGAGGCCGCAGGAGCGCCAGGCGCTACACTGGCCAACGAGCCCTCCGCCGCTGCCGCAGCCCCCAGCTCCGACGAGCCCGAGCCAGGCGCCTACATAAAGGCCGGCGAAGACGTCTTCATCCAGCTCCCTTGGGCGTCCATGTCCAAGGCACCGGTCGAGGGAGAGATCTTCGACGGGGAGGTGCTTGCCTCCGCCGGGCTGAAACTTGTAGACGCGCCAAGCAGCAGCAGCGAGCCTGAGGAGGAGCGGCTGCTGCGCAAGTTACTATCGCTTTACCACGCCCGGCAGGCCAAGCTGGAGTCCCGAGAGGCTCTGGCCGCCAAGGCAGGAGCCGATATCGAGAAGCGCGCGGAAGAGCTCCGGGCCATCAACCAAGCGGCTCTCCGGTCTTTGGCGGAGGAGCAGGAGCAGCTTGCCGAGGCGCATCAGGCCTTCATCCTTGAGAAGGCAGAAGTGGAGGAGCAGTAGCGGCTTGTCGCCGAAGAGCTATCCATGCGAGAAGGCGAGCTGGCGCAGCGGAAGGTCGACCTCGACAGCCACGAGGATGAACTTGCTGTGCGCGAGCAATATCTTGGCGGAGCTCTCCAAGAAGCAAAGGACGCTGCCGCGGCCGCCGAGACCGCGAAGGGGGAGTTGGAGACGAGGGTGGCGCAGCTGGGGGACAACCTCGGGACGAGCGGCGAGGAGGTTGCCGCACTCAAGCTCGAGCAAGAGAAGGACGCCCACAGCCACTCCAAGCTGCAGGTCCGCCTCTCCGAGAAGGGCAAGGAGCTCGCCGTCGCCAAGGACTCCATCGCCGATCTCGAGCTGAAGCTGGCCACCCTAACCCAGACGCTGGACGGCGCCAAGGAGCGGGAGGCGACCCTGAAGGAGGAGATCAGGGCCAAGAAAGTGCTGCTGGAGAGCACTGCCATCACCCGAAACGTCTTCAAGGAAACCGTGGAGCATTGGACAGAAGGTCTCGTCAATGCTGCCGCGGATATCGACAAGGAGCTGGCGCAGCTGGGGGCGGAATATCTCGGGTACTCCACCGGCGAGAACCTCCACCCCAGTGCCAAGCTAACTTTGTTCTTCAGAGGCGTGGCGACGGCCCTCCAGCAACTCTGGGAGAAGATCCCAAAGCAGCTGGCGGACGAGTCGCGCAGGCTCTGCGCGGGGGCCCTGCAGAAGGTGTTGGTGAAGGTGGCCTTCCGCAATCCAGGCCTCAACCTCACCAACGTCTTTAGGAGTTTGCCGCCGGACGCCGACCAAGAAGCGCTCAAGGCCCTTGTCGCACCCATTGTGGACAAGGTGGGTGGCATCAAGAGGGTCGAGGGCGACCGCGCGGACTAGTCTTGTCCACTTTCTTCTTTTCCTTGTCGCTGTTATCCATGTTATGAAAAACAGTCTATTAGAGCTGCGACAAGTTGCTTTGTAACATAACTTTATTTTGGGTAGTCATTGCAACGTTATTTCCTTTACTTGATTCCCTTTGCTTTGTATGTTTCTACCCTACGCTTTTAGGGAACTTGCCGGCGTAGGCACCTTTGCCACGAGCGCTGAGTGCGGGACTTCAGCAGCCTGCTGGCGGTGCTATTGCCGACAAGAAACCTTGTCGCAACTAGTCGCAGCACACTTAGGTTGTTGAGCGAACTCGAAAACGAAGTAAGGGCGCGACACTAGTCGCAGCACACTTAAGTCGTTGAGCGTGCTCGAAACAAAGTAAGGGCGCGGCTAGCCACGAGTGGGTTCCTCCGCGCACAGGTTTTCCATACAAAGTGCGGTCGTTCAAGGAAGATAACCTAAAAATTAAAAAAATTGATTGCTCAAACTTTGGCAACTTAGCTTTTGTGTTATCTGCTTCCCGGCAAGGCAGGGCTTTCTTGAACGGCGCTTGGTCCATACCACTGTCTTCCTCCCCCCGGCAAACTTGTGCGTGAGGGAACCTTCTTCTCCTTGAGAGAAAAGATAGAAGAGAAAATACAGATATGGAGCCTTTGGGCCCGTTATTGCTTACCGGGGGTAGGTGCTGCACAAAGTGTCAGATAGTACATGCAAAAAAACAAAAAAACATGAAATGACAAGTTGTGCGGGGCACATGAGCTTTACTGATGCACGGGGTCTGCGCCCGGCTTTGTACAAAGGATTACATGCAACAGCGGCAAGACTTGTACAAAAGGTGGTTGCCGGAGCGGATCACGGCAACCGCGCCTTATGGATAAAACTTACGAAGATGCTCGATGTTCCAGGAGTTGCTCACCGGAAAGCCATCTTCGGTCTCTAGGCGGACAGCGCCGGGCCTAGTGACTCGTTTCACCCGATAAGGGCCTTCCCACTTCGGCGTCAACTTGTTGGAATTCTTGGCGGACTGAACGCGCCGAAGAACAAGGTCGCCTTCCTCGAGACTTCTGGCATTGACTTTGTGGCTATGGTAGCGGCGCAAAGCTTGCTGGTAGCGAGCAGCTCGCACAGCAGCCTGAAGACGGTCCTCCTCAAGGAGCAGCGCGTCATTTTGTCGCAACTGCTCTTGCTCAAGCTCATCATAAGCGAGCACTCGAGGTGACCCGTATACGAGTTCCGTGGGGAGAACTACCTCTGCTCCATAGATGAGAGTGAAAGGTGTCTGTCCAGTGGCTCGATTTGGCGTCGTCCTGATCGACCAAAGAGCCGCCGGCAACTCCTCGATCCAGTTTCTTCCGCACTTGTGCAGCCTGTCGAAAGTTCTTGTCTTGAGTCCGCGCAGCACTTCAGCGTTTGCTCTCTCCGCTTGACCGTTGCTCCTCGGCTGAGCAACAGAAGCGAAGCAGACCTTGGCGCCAAGGTCTTGGACGTACTGCATGAAGGTGCGACTTGTGAATTGCGTACCGTTGACGGTGATGATCCTGTTAGGGATTCCGAAACGGCAAACAATCGACCTGAAGAACTTGACTGTTGACTGTGTGGTCACCTTTCTCACTGGTTCCACTTCCGGCCACTTTGTGAACTTGTCGATTGCAACGTACAAGTACTCAAAGCCCCCGGCTGCGTGGGGAAAGGGCCCGAGGATGTCGAGCCCCCAGACCGAAAATGGCCAGGACAAAGGGATCGTCTGGAGAGCTTGAGCTAGTTGGTGTATCTGCTTGGAATGGAACTGGCATGCTTCACACCTGGTTACTTGTGCAGTTGCATCCTGGAGGGCTTCTGGCCAAAAGAAACCTTACCGGAACGCCTTGCCGGCAAGTGCTCTTGCGCCAATGTGATGGCCACATATGCCTCCATGTATCTCTGCCAACAGCTTCTGTCCATCTTCCCGCGGAATACACTTCAATTTCACACCGTTGAGTCTTCTTCTGTACAGTGTGTTGTCGACAAACAGGTACATGCTTGACTGCCGGGCTACTCTTTCTGCTTCTTCTTGATCTTCGGGAAGTTCTCCTGTCTGGAGGAAACGGACAATCTGCTGCGCCCATGCTGGAGCCTGTGGCTCGACAGCAAGGACTAAAGGCACATCTGCTGTTGCGGGAACGTCAGCTTCTACGGCAAGAACCTGTGGCTCAGCCGGAGCTTGACATTCCCCGGCAAGCTTGCCGGAGCAAAACTTGTCGGGAGCATCTACTTCAACTGTATAAACCCTAGGGCTCGCAGGAGCAGACTGCTCCTCAGCATTTTCGGCGTTGATCTTGGGGACTTTCTTGGCGACGGCTTCAGGAAGCTCTGCCGGAAAATAGTCACCGGAAACCAACTTCCTCTTCTTGGTCTGTCTAGTTGATGGTGTTACGGATGGCTGAGTCAGCTTGAGCATAAAGATCCCTGGTTCCACAGGCAACTTTAGTGCGGCGCACTTCGACAGGCCATCTGCGATGTCGTTCTGAGCTCTTGGAACATGCTCCATCTGCAGGCCGTCGAAGTGTTCTTCAAGCTTTCTCACTTCATCGACGTAAGCTTCCATCAACGGACTCTGATAATTCTTGTTCACTTGGCGGACGACAAGCTGCGAGTCACCCCTTACAATCAGCTTCTTGATCCCAAGGTCTGCCGCGATCCTGAGACCGGCAAGCAAACCCTCATACTCTGCAGTATTGTTTGTCGCTTGCTCCTTGGGAAAGTGCATTTGGACCACGTACTTGAGGTGTTCTCCGGTGGGTGCGACAAGCAGCACACCAGCACCGGCGCCTTGCAGCGAGAAGGCACCATCAAAGTACATTATCCACTCTTTGCTCACTTCCTTGACGGGGATGCTCGTCTCTGGGATTTCTTCGTCTGGTGTTGGCGTCCACTCTGCTATAAACTCTGCCAACGCTCTGCTTTGGATAGTTGAAGTGCTTTCAAACTTAAGGCCAAAGCTTGACAGCTCCAGTGCCCACTCAACAATCCTGCCTATCGCTTCTGGATTCTGCGGTATCCTCTTCAACGGAAAGCGAGTGACCACTGTTATTTCATGTGCTTGGAAGTAATGGCGCAGCTTTCTCGAGGCCATGAGAAGGCCGAAAAGCAGTTTCTACACACCAGAGTACCTTGACCTTGCCCCTTGCAGAAGAGAGCTGACAAAGTAAACTGGGCGCTGCACCATCTTCTTCCGTATCTCCCCTTGCATCTGCGCAGATCCATCCTTGCCGGGACCAGAGCTTGTCGGAGAAGCCCCCTTCTTGTCGCTGGATGTGCTTGCCGCGGTTGCTGGCTCGTCATCTGCCTCCCTCTCTGCTACTAACGCAGCACTAACCACTTGATTGGTTGCCGCTAGATACAGCAACAACTTCTCTTGTGGTTTAGGTGCGACAAGTATTGGAGTGGAGGACAGGTACCTCTTCAAGTCTTGCAGCGCAGCCTCCGCTTCCGGAGTCCATTTCATTGAACCTGCCTTCTTCAAAATTTTGAAAAACGGCAGGGCGCGCTCAGCTGACTTAGAGATAAACCTGCTAAGAGCAGCCACGCAACCGGCAAGTCTTCGTACATCCTTGACGCGCTTAGGTGCTTCGATGTGCTCGATGGCTTTAATCCTGTCGGGATTGGCTTCAATCCCCCTCTGAGATACAAAGAACCCGAGAAGTTTGCCAGAAGGGACTCCAAACACACACTTCTCGGGGTTGAGCTTGAGCTGGATCTTGCGCAGATTTGTAAAGGTCTCATCTAAATCTTGAACTAGGGTAGTCATGTCCTTGCTCTTGACCACTATGTCATCCATGTATGCTTCTACATTTCTGTGAATCTGTGGCTCAAAAGCTGTATGGACCACCCTTGCAAACGTTGAACCAGCATTCTTCAAACCAAAAGGCATCCGTATGAAACAGTATGTGCCACATGGAGTGATGAATGTGGTCTTCTCTTCATCTTCTTCTGCCATGAAGATCTGATGGTATCCTGAGTATGCGTCAAGAAATGAAAGTAAATCACATCCAGCCGTGGAGTCAACAATCTGGTCAATGTGCGGCAAGGGAAATGGGTCTTTGGGACAAGCTTTATTCACATCGGTGAAGTCGATACAAAGCCTCCATTTCCCGTTTGCCATACGCACGACAACAGGATTGGCCAACCACGTAGGATGGAGCACTCCTCTGACAAGGCCTGCTGCTTCCAACTTCTTGATTTCTTCTGTTATGAACTCTTGGCGCTCCACTGCTTGTTTCCTAACTTTTTACTTGAGGGGTCGCGCGTGAGGACAAACGGCAAGCTTGTGCTCAATCACTTTCCTGGGAACACCGGGGATGTCGGACGGTTGCCATGCAAACACGTCGACGTTCGCCCGCACGAAAGCAACGAGCGCGCTTTCCTATTTAGGGTCAAGCATGGCACTGATGGTGAAAGTACCACCAGTGCCGTCCTCCTTGGCGGACACCTTATTTGTCTCTGGTGGAGCTGCCATCGTCTTCTTACACTTGCCGGTGGAGCTCGATGGTGCGTCCTCGACGGCAGCACAGCACTCTGAAGAGGTGCGTTTGCCGGAGTGGGGCCCAGAGCTCTTGCCGGACTTTGTCTTGTTCTTCCCCCCGGGAGCTTCAGCGGCAAGTGTCTTGCTATCTGTTGCGGCTGCTGCATCCTGGTAAATCTTGTCGGCACAGATAAGGGCATCCTTCTTGTCGCCAGGGACAGAAATGACGCTTATCGGGCCTGGCATCTTGAGCATGTTGTAGGCATAGTGAGAGGCTGCCATGAACTTGGCGAGTGCTGGACGGCCAAGTATCCCATTGTAAGGCAATGGGATATCGGCAACGTCAAAAGTGATCCTCTCAGTCCTGAAGTTCAGCTCGCCGCCAAATGTCACTGGCAGCGTGATCTTTCCCTTCGGCTTGCTCCTTCCCAGGTTGATTCCTTGGAACGTGTCGGTCTCTTCGAGCTCGCTGTCAGGGATCTGGAGTTTCCGGACTACAGCGGAGGAGATCAAGTTCAAGCCGGCCCCACCGTCAACTAACATCTTGGTGACCTTGAGGTTGCGGATAGTTGGTGAAACCAACATCGGCAAGCACCCGACCGCAGTTGTGCGATCAGGGTGATCCTTAATGTCAAAGACGATAGGCGTGCTGGACCACTTCAGAAGCTTGCGCGATTCGACAGGTGGTTCTGCTGCATTGACTTCACTCACCCACTGCTTGAGTTGGCGGTGCGAAGTGTGCATAGAAGCACCGCCGTCAACGCACAAAACTTCTATGGCTTTCTGAAACTCCTGCTCGCTGGTCTCTCCTTCATCCATGTCTTCGTCGTCGTCGCCGTCTTCGTCCTTGTCGCGGCCGCGGGGAGGTCTGTCTCCTTGCCGCTGCTTGGCCTTGCCGCGGCGTCCTCCCCGGCCATTGAATGGCCGCTTTTTGTCGGATCCTCCATCACCTCCTTGGGCCTTCTCCTTGTCGCGCTGCTCGTACTCAGCTTTTTGCTACTCGACGAGGTACTTGACCCTTTTGCAGTTCTAGAGGTCGTGGCCCTTGGTGCGGTGGATCTTGCAGTACTGCTTGTCGGTGTCGTCCTACTTGTCGGCGGCCGCCACAGCCTGGCAGTTAGTGCACGCGGCAGTCTCCTTGCCGGAGCTACCAACTTGGGCTTTCTTGGCGCCAGCCTCCTTGCCGGACTGTTCAACGACTAGCACTTCCTTGTTCTTCTTCTTCCTGTTGTTCCGCCGTCGGTTCTTCTTTGCCGGGGCGGCATCCTTGCTGTCTGATCCCCCTGCTCCTGTATCCTCTCCGGGGAGTTTCCTCCCCTCTTCAGCACGTGCACACTTGTCAGCCAGGGCGTACAGCTCACTGACGTTCCTGATCTTGCACATCGCCATCTCCTCCCTCATCCTGCGGTTACGCACGTTCTGGTGGAACGCGCTGATAACCGCGGCAGGGTGGACGTCTGGGATGTTGTGTTGGACACGGCTGAATCTTTGGATGTACTTGCGCAGGGGCTCTCCTTCCTTCTGGGCGAGCAAGTGAAGGTCGCTCTCCTGGCCATGAGTTTGTGGCCGCCTATGAAGGCGCCGACAAACTGATGGCACAGGTCCGCCCAAGAAGAAATAGAGTTGTCCGGCAAGTGCATGAGCCAGGATCTGACGTTTGGCTTGAGCACCAGCGGGAAGTAATTGGCGAGTATCTTCTCGTCTCGTCCCCCAGCAGCCTGCACCGCGATGGTGTAGATGCTGAGGAACTCCGACGGGTGTGTCTTGCCGTCGTACTTCTCTGATACGTCGGGCTTGAAGTTCTTCATGTTGGGCCACTGGACTTGCCGCAGCTCACGAGTGAACGCAGGACAACCTACCGCGTACGGCAAGTCGCCTGGTCCTCCTGGTGCTTGCATGTTGACAGCGGGCCCAGCGCGCTGGTCGGATTGACGACGTGCTTCTCTTCGGCGCTCGATGCGGGTTCGAGCGTCCTCTTGTTGTCGATCGTCGAGAACTTGGCGCTGATCGCGGCGAGCTCGCGGATCTGATGACGCATTGGAGTCGTCGTCGATGTTGATCCGGCGAGCCGGCGATCTTGGCCTTCGGGGCGGGGAGTGCACGGTGATCGCACCCCCAGCGGTCTTGTCGCCATCGGCCCGCGCCTGGCTGACTTGCCGCGGCCGCGATGTGCTCGGCTGCTGCGGAGTGTCGCCGTTGGCGAAGGCGATGAGGCTTTGGATGGTGGCCCTCCAGTCGTCGGCCTTGTCTGCCGCTGGAGGGAAATCTAGGAGCAGTTGAGCTCATGCTAGAGCTTCTGCTGGAGTGGCGGGTAGAGGTGGCGAGCGGTGCGAGGAGCGGGATATGCTCGGACTTCTAACTACGTTAGAAGGAGCAGCATCCCGTCCCGGCGACCGCGCCTTGCTCGTGCCAGCATGTTGGTGCGCACGCTGGCCTTGAGCGTCCCGAGATCCGCCAGCTTGTCCTTGGCCCAGCAAGTGTATGGTACCTTGAGTACCACGACGCTGCCGTTCCCGCGCCTCTTGAGAGGGGCGCGGTCCATGTACGGATGCCGAGGCCTTGGAGTGCGCGCGGTCGTCGTGGGAGCCGGCTACACCGCCGGTAAGCATCGTAGCTTTGTCCTTGGACTTGGCGGCACCGTGGGTTCCCTCGTCGACGTCCGTCCTTCCGCCGGCGTCTACCCCACCAGCCGTTGGCTCCGGCGGTGGCGGGATCGACGCGGACGGGCCTGCTGCCTCCGAAGCCTTCTTCTTTGGCGGCATGTCGATGGAGTTGATGAAGTTGATGAAGTTGGTGAAGTTGGTGAAGATTTCGCTCGTGTGAACGCCGGATCAGGTTCACACAACCTCGACGCAGCCCCTACCTGGCGCGCCAAAGATGTCGGGGAAACTGATCACCCACGAACACCTATGGGACCGGAGCCCCTTCTCGGTACGGCAGGGGGCGGAGGATGCACAAAGAGCGGATCGAGGCGAGCACACGAGCAGTTTACCCAGGTTCGGGCCGCACGGATGCGTAAAACCCTACTCCTGCTTTGGTTTGTATTGTGTTCTTGCTCAGGATCGAGGAGAGCTATAGTACACTCTAACCGCTAGCTAGACCGAGCGTGAGAATGATCGATGTTCGGAACCCCCTCTACGTTGCGCATGGGCCTCCTTTTATAGGTCAAAGGGGTCACCGACAGGTGGCAACACAGATGAGGGTAAAAATGTAAAAAGGGTGGTAGTTGGAACAGTGTTCCGTACCTAACCCTGGCGGCAGGGGACAAGGGCATTAAATGCATGTCGCCGTCGCCCAAACAATGCAAAAAGTGGCCGCCAGGGGCGCCACCGTCCGCCACGACGGTAGCCTTGTCATCGATGCTTGCCACCGTGTACCCCAGGCTGCACAGCCTTCCGCCACGTGCGCCCGGGATGGCCCCAGAACGACACGTGGGTGGATGCGCTGGAGCGCGGGCACTGAGTGGAAGCTTGCCGCGGCAAGCGCCTTGCCGCGGTTGCTATCTTGTCGCTTCTGGGAGCTTGTCGCTCACCGGGCCTTGCCACGACGCGTGGCGTGCCGCGGCAAGTTCCTTGAGATGCCTTTGATTGGCCTTCCCGGCAAGCTCCTCTTGCCAGGGTCTTGTGCCTTGAGTGGTCATCCCGGCAAGCTCCTCTTGCCGGGGTCTTGTCTCCTTGACTTGAATACTTTGTTCTCTGAATGGCCCCAAGGGGACCCCGGAGGATCTTGGCGATCGCTTGGCAAGCCTTGCCGCGGGACGCTGCAACTGCCCGTGCACAAGTTCGGGATACTAAGGTACCCCTACTTTAGTACACCGACACCATAGGACAAAACGGATCTACTCAAACATCATAGGATAGCCATACATCATTGGGAAATAATATATAGCGTTGAGCACCATGTTTAAGTAGAGATTATAGTGGGTAGAAGAGGGGTTACACCGGAGCATAGAGGGGGAAGAGTTGGTGATGACGGCGGTGAAGTTGTTGGTGTAGATTGCGGTGACGATGATGGCCCCGGCGGCACTCCGGTGCCACCGGAAGCGAGGGGGAGAGAGCCCCCTCCTTCTTCTTCTTCCTTGACCTTCTCCCTAGATGGGAGAAGGGTTTCCCTCTGGTCCATGGTCTCCATGGTGTGGGAGGGGTGATACGTCTCCAACGTATCCATAATTTTTGATTGTTCCATGCTATTATATTATCCTTTTAGGATGTCTTATGGGCTTTTATATACACTTTCATATGATTTTTGGGACTAACCTATTAACCCAGAGCCCGGTGCTAGTTTCTGTTTTTTCCATGTTTTTGAGTTTCGCAGAAAAGGAATATCAAACGGAGTCCAATTGACGAGCCAATTTTTTATGATTTTTTCTGGACCAAAAGAAGCCCCCGAAGCAAAAGAGATGGGCCAGGGGAGCCACGGGCTGCCCTCGAGGGTGGGGGCGTGCCCTGTGAAGGTTGGCGCCCCCCCCCCTATCTCGAGGACAGCCCAGCAGCCCCCCTGACGTGTGCCCTACGCCAAAAAATTCTATAAATACAGAAACCTTTGGAAATTAACCTAGATCGGGAGTTCCTACGCCGAAAGCCTCTGTAGCCACCAAAAACCAATCTACACCCGTTCTGGCACCCTGCCGGAGGGGGGAATCCCTCTCCGGTGGCTATCTTCATCATCCCGGCGCTCTCCATGATGAGGAGGGAGTAGTCCACCCTCGGGGCTGAGGGTATGTACAAGTAGCTATCTGTTTGATCTCTCTCTCTCTCTCTCTCTCTCTCTCTCTCTCTCTCCCTCGTGTTCTTGAGATGTCACGATCTTGATGTATCGCGAGCTTTGCTATTCTAGTTGGATATTCTTCTCCCCCTCTACTCTCTTGTAATGGATTGAGTTTTCCCTTTAAAGTTATCTTATCAGATTGAGTCTTTAAGGATTTGAGAACACTTGATGTACGTCTTGCGCGTGTTTATCTGTGGTGACAACAGGATATCATGTGATCCACTTGATGTATGTTTTGGTGATCAACTTGCGGGTTTCGTGACCTTGGGAATCTATGCATAGGGGTTCGCACACGTTTTCGTCTTGACTCTCCGGTAGAAACTTTGGGCACTCTTTGAAGTTCTATGTGTTGGTTGAATAGTTGTTTCTGAGATTGTGTGATGCATATCGTATAATCATGCCCACGGATACTTGAGGTGACAATGGAGTATCTAGGTGACATTAGGGTTTTGATTGATTTGTGTCTTAAGGTGTTATTCTCCTACGAACTCTATGATAGATTGAACGTTACTACGGACTCTTGAATAGATCGATCAGAAAGAATAACTTTGAGGTGGTTTCGTACCCTACCATAATCTCTTCGTTTGTTCTCCGCTATTAGTGACCTTTGGACTGACTCTTTGTTGCATGTTGAGGGCTAATAATATGATCCAATTATGTTATCCTTGTTGAGAGAACTTGCACTAGTGAAAGTATGAACCCTAGGCCTTTCCTACTATCATTGCAACACCGTTTATGCTCACATTTACCACTTGCTACCTTGCTGTTTTTATATTTTCTTATTACAAAAACATATATCTACCATCCATATTGCACTTGTATCACCATCTCTTCGCCGAACTAGTGCACCTATACAATTTACCATTGTATTGGGTGTGTTGGGGACACAAGAGACTCTTTGTTATTTGGTTGCAGGGTTGCTTGAGAGAGACCATCTTCATCCTACGCCTCCCACGGATTGATAAACCTTAGGTCATCCACTTGAAGGAAATTTGCTACTATCCTACAAACCTCTGCACTTGGAGGCCCAACAACGTCTACAAGAAGAAAGGTGCGTAATAGACATCAAGCTCTTTTCTGGCGCCGTTGCCGGGGAGGTTAGTGCTTGAAGGTATATCTTTAGATCTTGCAATCGAATCTTTTAGTTTCTTTTTTATCACTAGTTTCATTTATAAAAGAAAACTACAAAAAAATGGAATTAAGGTTACCTCATATGCTTCATCTTTTTAATATCTATTGTGAAAATGATGGGAAGGAAAATTGTGCTCAAGTACTAGAAGAAGAATTACATAGAATGCTTGGCATGAAATATGTGAATGATGAGCATGATTGCAATATTGTTAGTGTGAATCCCTTAATATCCATGATGCTAATGATATGCAAAGGCACAAGCTTGGGGAAGCTATGTTTGATGAAGATGATATTTTTAGTCCCCCAAGTTTTGATGAGCAAATTTATTATGATGAAAGCATGCCTCCTATTTATTATGATTATATTGATGAAAGTGGATTTGGAGAGGTCATGACTTTATTTAGTGATGAATTCACTATTTCGGAAGAGGTTCCAATTAATTATGAGAACAAATTTGCTATCTATGATGATTATTGTGATGACTTGTATGCTATTAAGAATAATGATAACCATGAAACTTGTCATCATGATTTTAGTTTTCAATTGGATTATGCTTCACATGATAGTTATTTTGTTGAATTTGCTCCTCCCACTACTATGAATGAGAAGAATTTTGCTTATGATGGAAGTAGTAAAATTTCTATGCAAGTAGATCATGAAAATAATGCTTTATGTGCTGGTTATATTGTTGAATTCATTCATGATGCTACTGAAAATTATTATGATATAGGATCATATGCTTGTATTAATTGCAATAATATCAAGTTTCCTCTCTATGTGCTCAAAGTTTTGAAGTTATGCTTGTTTTCCCTTCCTATGCTAGTTGATTATCGTCCCCATAAGTTGTTTGCTTACAAAATCCCTATGCATAGGAAGTGGGTTAGACTTAAATGTGCAAGTCATATTCTTCATGATGCTCTCTTTATGTTTCAATCCTTATCTTTTATGTGAGCATCATTATGCCTAGCTAGGGGCGTTAAACGATAGCGCTTGTTGGGAGGCAACCCAACTTTATTTTAGTTTCTTTGTTTTTGATGCTGTTAGTGAATAAATATTGCATCTAGCCTCTGATTAGACGTGGTTTCATGTTTTGTTTAGTGTTTGTGCCAAGTAGAACCTTTGGGAAGACTTGTGTGAACTTTATATGATCTTGCTGTAAAAAACAGAATCGTTAGCGCTCGCTAAAGTAGTCGTGGGATTTTACTGGAGCATGATTTAGTTGATTATTTTTTAAGATGATTGGTAGACAAATTGCGCAAATTTACCAATTTAGTTTGAATTTTATGGAGTTCCATAAGTAGGCAAGCCCTGCAGATTACTACAGACTGTTCTGTCTTTGACAGATTCTGTTTTTCGTGTGTTGTTTGCTTATTCCGATGCATCTATGAGTAGTATTGGGAAGTATGAGCCATAGAGAAGTTGGAATACAGTAGGTTTAACACCAATATAAACAAAGAATGAATTCATTGCAGTACCTTTGAGTAGTGGTTTGTTTTCTTATACTAACGGAGCTCACGAGATTTTTGTCTAAGTTTTGTGTTGTGAAGTTTTCAAGTTTTGAGTATTGCTTTGATGGACTATGGAACAAAGAGTAGCAAGGACCTAAGCTTGGGGATTCCCAAGGCACCCCAAGTAAAATTCAAGGACAATCAAAAGCCTAAGCTTGGGGATGCCCCGGGAAGGCATCCCCTCTTTCGTCTTCATCCATCGGTAACTATACTCGGAGCTATATTTTTATTCACCACATGATATGTGTTTTGCTTGGAGCGTCAATTTAGTTTATTTTGTTTTGATTGATGTTTGAATAATATCCCAAGATCTGAAGTTCTTAAATGTTAGAGAGTCTTCACATAGTTACATAATTATTCAACTACTCATTGGTCTTCACTTATATCTTTCGGAGTAGTTTGATATTGCTCTAGTGCTTCACTTATATCTTTTAGAGCACGGGGGTGGTAATATTTTGTAGAAATTGTTGAACTCTAATGCTTCACTTATATCTATTTGAGAGTCTATTAAAACAGCATGGTAATGTGTTTAGGCTACAGAAACTAGTCTTCACATGATAAGACGTCCAAAATCAATGTAGTAAAAACTTTCACACTAAGTGCATTGAATATGATGAGAAGTTGGATGCTTGATAATTGTATTGAGACATGAGGATAGTGATATTAGAGTCATGCTAGTGGAGTTCATATGAAATTGAGAAATACTTGTGTTAAGGTTAGTGTTTCCCGTAGCATGCACGTATAGTGAACCGTTGTGTGACTAAGTTAAAGCATGAGGTATTTGTAGAGTGCCAACCTTTGTGTGGAGGTCGGGGGCGCGTGATGGTTAACTCCTACCAACCTCCCCCCTAGGAGCATGCGTTGATTGCTTTGTTTTGATGACTCGTAGATTTTTGCAATAAGTATATGAGTTCTTATGACTAATGTTGAGTCCATGGATTATACGCACTCTCACCCTTCCACCATTGCTAGCCTCTCTTGTACCGCGCAACTTTCGCCGCTGCCATACACCCACTATATATCCTTCCTCAAAACAGCCACCATATTATTCCTCAAAACAGCCACCATACCTACCTATCATGGCATTTCCATAGCCATTCTGAGATATATTGCCATGCAACTTTCCACGGTTTCGTTCATATGACTAGGGCTGGAAAAAAAGCTCAAAGCTCGTGAGCTAAACGAGTAGCTCGTGACTCGGCTCGAATTGACTCGAACTCGAAGAATAACAAGTCGAGCCAAGCTTTAGTTTAAGATCGTTTATAGAGCGAGTTAAATGAGCCAATCTCACGAGTACTCGGGTAACTCGTTAGGATCGGTACAAAAGATCAATCATTCCCAATCAAAAAAAGATCTGCGACTCAACACCCCGCATCCCAGGCGCACAACACATGGCCCAGCCATTAAAGGCTCAACCGCCCAAGAGACTCAAGTGTTACAAGGAAATTATAATTGTTTGGTGATGTATATGTTCAATATATACATAATCAATTTTATCATATTTGAGGTTTTATGTCCATATCTTTAACGAGCTTAACAAGCTAAACAAGCCAGCTCGCGAGTTAAATGAGTCGAGCCAATCTTGGGTTTGAGCTCCTTATAGTAATGAGTCAAGTCGAGCTAACTCGTTAACGAAACGAGCTCTAGCGAGTCGAGCCGAGCTGGCTCGGCTCGGCTCGAATTCCAGCCCTACATATGACACACATCATATTGTCATATTGCCATTGCATGATCATGTAGTTGCCATCGTATTTGTGGCAAGGCCACCATGCATAACTTTTCACACATGTCACTCTTGTTTCATTGCACATCCCGGTACACCGCCGGAGGCATTCATATAGAGTCATACTTTGTTGTAGTATCGAGTTGTAATATTGAGTTGTAATGAAAGTGTGATGGTCATCATTATTAGAGCATTGTCCCATGGGGGGAAAGGCTAAATCTATAAAGCCCCTCCACAACAAAAAAGAAGAAAAAAAGAATAAAAAAGAAAAAAAAGGAAAAGAAAAGGAAAAAGGGACAATTGCTACTATCTTTTTTCCACACTTGTGCTTCAAAGTAGCACCATGTTCTTCATTGTAAAGAGTCTCATGTTTAGTCACTTTCATATACTAGTGGGAATTTTCATTATAGAACTTGGCTTGTATATTCCAACGATGGGCTTCCTCAAATGCCCTAGGTCTTCATGAGCAAGCAAGTTGGATGCACACCCACTAGTTTCTTTTGTTGAGCTTCCATTCATATTTAGCTCTAGTGCATCCATTGCATGGCAATCCCTACTCACTCACATTGATATCTATTGATGGGCATCTCCATAGCCCGTTGATACACCTAGTCAATGTGAGACTATCTTCCTCCTTTTTGTCTTCTCCACAACCACCTCTATTCCACCCATAGTGATATGTCCATGGCTCACGCTCATGTATTGCATGAAAGTTGAAAGGTTTGAAAAGATAGAGTATGAAAACAAGTGCTTGGCTGCAATCGGGGTTGTGCATCATATGAATATTTAGTGTGATAACAAGGGAGCATAGCCAACACTATATGATTTTGTAGGGATAACTTTCCTTAGCCATAGTATTTTGAGAAGACATGATTGCTTTGTTAGTATTGCTTGAAGTATTATTATTTCTTATGTCAATATCGACTTTTATCTTGAATCTTTCAGATCTGAACATTCATGCCACAATTAAGAGAATTACATTGAAAACTATATTGGTTAGAATTCCACATCAAAAATTCTTTCTTTATCATTTACCTACTCGAGGACGAGCAGGAATTAAGCTTGGGGATGTTGATACGTCTCCAACGTATCTATAATTATTGATTGTTCCATGCTATTATATTATCCTTTTAGGATGTCTTATGGGCTTTTATATACACTTTTATATGATTTTTGGGACTAACCTATTAACCCAGAGCCCAGTGCCAGTTTCTGTTTTTCCTTGTTTTTGCGTTTCGCAGAAAGGGAATATCAAACGGAGTCCAATTGACAAGCCTAATTTTTATGATTTTTTCTGGACCAAAAGAAGCCCCCGAAGCAAAAGAGATGGGCCAGGGGAGCCACGGGCTACTCTCGAGGGTGGGGGCGCCCTGTGAAGGGGGGGCGCCCCCCTATCTCGAGGACAGCCCAGCAGCCCCCCCTGACGTGTGCCCTACGCCAAAAAATTCTATAAATACTGAAACCTTCGGAAATTAACCTAGATCGGGAGTTACGTCGCTGAAAGCCTCTGTAGCCACCAAAAACCAATCTACACCCGTTCTGGCACCCTACCGGAGGGGGAATCCCTCTCCGGTGGCTATCTTCATCATCCCGGCGCTCTCCATGATGAGGAGGGAGTAGTCCACCCTCGGGGTTGAGGGTATGTACAAGTAGCTATCTGTTTGATCTCTCTCTCTCTCTCTCGTGTTCTTGAGATGTCACGATCTTGATGTATTGCGAGCTTTTCTATTCTAGTTTGATCTTCTTCTCCCCCTCTACTCTCTTGTAATGGATTGAGTTTTTCCTTTGAAGTTATCTTATCGGATTGAGTCTTTAAGGATTTGAGAACACTTGATGTACGTCTTGCGCGTGTTTATTTGTGGTGACAATGGGATGTCATGTGATCCACTTGATGTATGTTTTGGTGATCAACTTGCGGGTTCCGTGACCTTGGGAATCTATGCATAGGGGTTGGCACACGTTTTCGTCTTGACTCTCCGGTAGAAACTTTGGGCACTCTTTGAAGTTCTATCTGTTGGTTGAATAGATGTTTCTGAGATTGTGTGATGCATATCGTGTAATCATGCCCACGGATACTTGAGGTGACAATGGAGTATCTAGGTGACATTAGGTTTTTGATTGATTTGTGTCTTAAGGTGTTATTCTAGTACGAATTCTATGATAGATTGAATGTTACTACGGACTCTTGAATAGATCGATCAGAAAGAATAACTTTGAGGTGGTTTTGTACCCTACCATAATCTCTTCGTTTGTTCTCCGCTATTAGTGACTTTGGAGTGACTCTTTGTTGCATGTTGAGGGCTAATAATATGATCCAATTATGTTATCCTTGTTGAGAGAACTTGCACTAGTGAAAGTATGAACCCTAGGCCTTGCCTACTATCATTGCAACACCGTTTATGCTCATGTTTACCACTTGCTACCTTGCTGTTTTTATATTTACTTATTACAAAAACATATATCTACCATCCATATTGCACTTGTATCACCATCTCTTCGCCGAACTAGTGCACCTATAAAATTTACCATCGTATTGGGTGTGTTGGGGACACAAGAGACTCTTTGTTATTTGGTTGCAGGGTTGCTTGAGAGAGACCATCTTCATCCTACGCCTCCCACGGATTGATAAACCTTAGGTCATCCACTTGAGGGAAATTTGCTACTGTCCTACAAACCGCTGTACTTGGAGGCCCAACAACGTCTACAAGAAGAAAGGTGTGTAGTAGACATCAAAGAGAGAGAGCCCCTCCAAGATTGGATCTGTCCCTGTGTCTCTCTCTGTTTCTGCGTTCCCAAATTCTGTCCCTTCACCGTTTCTTATATTCCCGGAGATCCGTAACTCCGATTGGGCTGATTTTTTGACACGATTTTTATCCGGATATTAGCTTTCTTGCGGAGAAAGAAGGGCATCAACCACCTTACAGAATGGCCATGAGGGCCCAGGGCACGCCTGCCCCCCCTGGGCACGCCCCTCACCCTCGTGGGCCACCCGTGCATCGTCTCACGTTGATTCTGCTTCCCAAAATTCACATATATTCCAAAAAAATATCCGTCTGTTTTTATCCCGTTTGGACTCGGTTTGATATGGATATTCTGCGAAACAAAAAACATGCAACAAACAGGATCTAGCACTGGGCACTGGATCAATATGTTAGTCCCCAAAAATAGTATAAAAAGTTGCCAAAAGTATATGTAAGTTGTAGAATATTGGCATGGAACAATAAAAAATTATAGATATGACTGAGACGTATCAGCATTTCCAAGCTTAATTCCTGCTCGTCCTCGAGTAGGTAAATGATAAAAAATATAATTTTTGATGTGGAATGCTACCTAGCATAATCTGTTGGGGAACGTAGCAGAATTCAAAAAAATTCTACACTTTCACCAAGATCAATCTAAGGAGTCATCTAGCAACAAGCATAAAGGAGTGCATCTACATACCCTTTGTAGATCGCGAGCAGAAGCGTTCGTAGGAACGTGGATGATGGAGTCGTACTCTTCGTGATCCTCGTCGCCGATGATCCCAGGGCCGAACGGACGGCACCTCCGCGTTCAACACACGTACGGTACAGCGACGTCTCCTCCTTCTTGATCCAGCAAGGGGGGAGGAGAGGTTGATGGAGATCCAACAGCACGATGGCATGGTGGTGGATGCAACGGGAAAAGCTGCAGGGCTTCGCCGAGACCCTGCAGGAGGAGTTGGAGGTGTAACGGGGGGGAGAGGCGCCAGGGGCTGAGGTGCGGCTGCCCTCTCTCCAACCCTAGCGTCACCGAACCTTAAGTGTGTAGACCCTACGGGTTCGGGAGACACGTAGACATGACCGAGACGACTCTCCAGTCAATAACCAGCAGCTGGATCTGGATACCCATGTTGGTTCCCACGTGTTCCTCGATGATCTTCATCGGATGAACCACTGTGTCAAGGATTCACTTAATCCCGTATGTAATTCCTTTTGTCTATCGGTATGGTACTTGCCCGAGATTCGATCGTCGGTATACCGATACCTTGTTCAATCTCGTCATGGCAAGTCTCTTTACTCGTTCTGTAATCCATCAGCCCGTGACTAACTCCTTAGTCACTTTGAGCACATGATGATGATGTCTTACCGAGTGGGCCCAGAGATACCTCTCCGTCATACGGAGTGACAAATCCCAGTCTCGGTTCGTACCAACTCGACAAACACTTTCGGAGATACCTGTTGCGTACCTTTATAGTCACCCAGTTACGTTGTGACGTTTGGCACACCCAAAGTATTCCTACGGTATCCGGGAGTTGCACAACCTCATGGTCTAAGGAACAGATACTTGACACTGGAAAAGCTTAAGCATTACGAACTACATGATCTCATGGTAGGCTTAGGTTTGGGTCTTGTCCATCACATCATTCTCCTAATGATGTGATCCCGTTATCAATGACATCCAATGTTCATGGTCAGGAAACCGTGACCATCTGTTGACCAACGAGTTAGTAACTAGAGGCTTACCAGGGACACGTTGTGGTCTATGTATTCACACATGTATCGCTGTTTCCGTACAATACAATTCAAGCATGAATAACAGACAATTATCATGAACAAGGAAATATAATAATAATCCTTTTATTATTGCCTCTAGGGCATATTTCCAACAGTCTCCCACTTGCACTAGAGTCAATAATCTAGTTACAATGTGATGTATCGAACATCCATAGAGTTCTGGTGTTGATCATGTTTTGCCCGTGGAAGAGGTTTAGTCAACGGATCTGCGACATTCAGATCTGTATGAACTTTACAAATATCTATGTCTCCATCTCGAACATAATTCCGGATGGAGTTGAAACGGCGCTTGATGTGCTTGGTCTTCTTGTGAAACCTGGGCTCCTTGGCAATGGCAATAGCTCCAGTGTTGTCACAGAAGAGAGTCATCGGGCTTGACGCGCTTGGAATGACTCCTAGGTCAGTGATGAACTCCTTCATCCAGACTCCTTCCTGGGCTGCTTCGCAAGCAGCTATGTACTCCGCTTCACATGTAGAATGTGCCACGATGCTCTGCTTGCAACTGCACCAGCTAACTGCTCCTCCATTCAAAATGTACACGTATCCGATTTGTGACTTGGAGTCATCCAGATCTGTGTCGAAGCTAGCATCGACGTAACCTTTTACGACGAGCTCTTCGTCACCTCCATAAACGAGAAACATATCCTTAGTCCTTTTCAGGTACTTCAGGATGTTCTTGACCGCTGTCCAGTGTTCCATGCCGAGATCACTTTGGTACCTCCCTACCAAACTTATGGCAAGGTTCGCATCAGGTCTGGTACACAGCATGGCATACATGATAGAACCTATGTCTAAGGCATAGGGGATGACACTCATCTTTTCTCTATCTTCTGCCGTGGTCGGGGACTGAGCCGTGCTCAATCTCATACCTTGTAAAACAGGCAAGAATCCCTTCTTGGACTGATCCATATTGAACTTCTTCAATATCTTGTCAAGGTATGTGCTTTGTGAAAGACCAATGAGGCGTCTCGATCTATCTCTATAGATCTTGATGCCTAATATATAAGCAGCTTCTCCAAGGTCCTTCATTGAAAAATTCTTATTCAAGTAGGCCTTTATGCTCTCCAAGAATTCTATATCATTTCCCATCAGTAGTATGTCATCCACATATAATAGGAGAAATGCTACAGAGCTCCCACTCACTTTCTTGTAAATACAGGCTTCTCCCCAAGTCTGTATAAAGCCAAAAGCTTTGATCACATCATTAAAGCGAATATTCCAACTCCGAGATGCTTGCACCAGCCCGTAGATCGAGCGCTGGAGCTTGCATACCTTGTCAGCATTCTCTGGATCGACAAAACCTTCCGGCTGCATCATATACAGCTCTTCCTTGAGGAAGCCATTAAGGAATGTCGTTTTCACGTCCATTTGCCATATCTCATAATCATAGAATGCGGCAATTGCTAACATGATTCGGACGGACTTTAGCATCGCTACGGGAGAGAAAGTCTCGTCGTAGTCAATCCCTTGAACTTGTCGATAACCCTTAGCAACAAGCCGAGCCTTATAGATGGTCACATTACCATTCGCGTCTGTCTTCTTCTTGAATATCCATTTATTTTCTATGGAGTGCCGATCATCGGGCAAGTCCACCAAAGTCCATACTTTTTTTTCATGAATGGATCCTATCTCGGATTTCATGGCTTCAAGTCATTTGTTGGAACCCGGGCCCGCCATCGCTTCTTCATAGTTTGAAGGTTCACCGTTGTCTAACAACATGATTTCCATGACAGGGTTGCCGTACAACTCTGGTGCGGAACGTGTCCTTGTGGACCTTCGAAGTTCAGTAGTAACTTGATCTGTATCTTCATGATCATCATCATTAACTTCCTCCCTTGTCGGTGTAGGCACCTCGGGAACAATTTCCCGCGCTGCGCTACTTTCCGGTTCGGGAAGGGTGACTGTCACCTCATCAAGTTCTACTTTCCTCCCACTCACTTCTTTCGAGAGAAACTCTTTCTCCAGAAAGGATCCATACTTGGCAACAAAAATCTTGCCTTCAGATCTGAGGTAGAAGGTGTACCCAATTGTTTCCTTTGGGCATCCTATGAAGACGCATTTTTCCGATTTGGGTTCGAGCTTTTCAGGTTGAAGTTTCTTGACATAAGCATCGCAACCCCGAACTTTCAGAAACGACAGCTTAGGTTTCTTGCCAAACCAAAGTTCATACGGTGTCGTCTCAACGGATTTTGACAGAGCCCTATTTAAAGTGAATGCGGCAGTCTCTAAAGCAAATCCCCAAAAAGATAGTGGTAAGTCGGTGAGAGACATCATAGATCGCACCATGTCCAATAGAGTACGATTTCGACGTTCGGACACACCATTACGCTGAGGCATTCCGGGCGGTGTCAATTGTGAAATAATTACACAGTTCCTTAGGTGTGTCCCAAATTAATGACTTCAATATTTACCCCCACGATCCGATCGTAAGAACTTTATTTTTCTGTCACGTTGATTCTCAACCTCATTCTGAAATTCCTTGAACTTTTCAAAGGTCTCAGACTTGTGCTTCATCAAGTAGACATACCCATATCTACTCAAGTCATCTGTGAGGGTGAGAACATAACGATAGCCTCCGCGAGCTTCAACACTCATTGGACCGCACTATAGCGACCACGATCTGAATGGACCGAAGTCTCTGTGTTCTGTGTCATCCCTGGATCGGTATGCTGACACACACAGTACTCGAGGATTTATAACAGAGGTAAATCACATGTATTAAGTAACGTAAATACTATTACCTCAATCGATCATAGCGGAAGCAACAAAGGTTGTGGATTCCCATCAACACCAACGGCAAAGTTGAGTGTAGAAATCATAACCCTAACGTATCACTTACTCGTCGTATGGTAATCTTGCAACATGAGACGTTGCAGCCACAAAGGATCAGTACATTGAATGTACTGGCAATTTCACACTGAAATGATAATGATGAACAAAGCCTACAACTACATGCATATTTGGCTGGTGGAGGCTGTAAGGTTTAAAGTTTTTGCGTAAAGCCAATTTTTCCCTACTGCAAAGGAATAGATTTTAATTAACTATCATGGTAGTTGAAACATCATTGAGAATATAGACATCCTCTCAACCCCAATTAAAATTCATCATTAAACCCAAGAATATTAATTAGAGTAACATGATGAGATTCACATGATATCCAGGTACTAGATACTCAAGACGTCCATAACCGGGGACACGGCTAATCATGATCAGTTTGTACACTCTGCACAGGTTTGTGCACTTTTCCCCACAAGACTCGTTCGCCTCCATTTAATTTCTCGCACTGCATGATGTTTGAGAAACGGATGACCGAGACACAGTCTTTCAAAAGTACTAGCACCTTACAAATGGGTGAACCGTACCAACCTACATCCCCTACATCTGCTAGTCCACCACTTTAAGAGTTCGCACAACTTAGTCAACTATGCTAGAGCCCATAATAGCATTGTGGCTGCACACAGAAGTTTCTAGTATGAATAATCTCATGATCCCTTTGAGCCTGGGTGGCGGTCCAAAAGAATAACAGGCAATCGCTGGAATACCCAGGTGCCTCAATCCACCCAGATGTGTGTTAAAGTTGCCACCTTAAGTTGAACCATTAATTAACAATCTCACATCTGTCATGGATACACTCACCCAATCCACGTCTACAAGCATAGCATGACCTAACAGCAAACGTAGAAGTAACTCCCAAAGGTTTGAATGTAATGCAGGTAATAGGTACTACCTCAATCTACTTCCCAGTCCCACAAGTTAATAGATCCTACTCATGCAATGTGTGAGGGTTTGACTAATGCAATGAAAACTGGGTATTGGAAAAAATATGATCAAAGTGTGAACTTGCCTGCAATGTTGATGAAGATGATTCACACTCAAAACTCTTGATATCTCTACTCGTCACACTCCGGTAAATCTATCGTAAGCAAGCAATAGTAACCACACATAAGCAATCACTCAGAAAGATCGGACAGAACGAATAAACACTCCGGAAAACTTCGAAAACAAACGAATGATTCTTGAAACATAAAACAATTTCTAACAGTACCAAAATTATGTGAATTTGGCCTTATCAGAAAGTTTAGGTCAAGAGCTTCGATTTGCAAAAAGAATCAACTGAAACGGAGTTACGAAACTCAAGTTATGATCAAACGAAGTTTGAATCTAAAACTAGTTGAATTCGAATTTTAGAATTTTCAAAAACATGTTGAAGTTGTATTACTAGAAAGAGGGCTTCGTAACGAAGACGTGAGCGTTGGTTTCGTTGGATTTGGACTAACTGGTAAAAAGTTGTGGCCGAAAGAAGATTAGGGGCTAGATTGTAAATAAAGTATTTACAGAGAGGTCCCTGGTCGAAAACTAAAAGAAAAAGGAAAAGCTAAAGAGCGAACTTTCACTACTCAACCCTAAACAGCGAACGAACTCTAATTAGAAGTAACAAAAAAACCGAAGAAAAACCTAACCTAATAAAATAAATCGGACCGGGGTTTTATACCTAACGGTTTTTCTTTGAAGACCGCGGGTTCGGGCGATTCGAGCGGTTCGGGCGGATTGGATCGGATCTCGCTGGCGGTGAGCTCCGGCGAGGCCCGGCTGGAGGCGGCGCCGGTGGCTTGCGGTGCGGCGCGGCGCGCGGCAGAGCGAGGGGTGGGGCGGGGCACGTGGTACGGCGCGGGGCGCACACAGCGGCGGTGGCAGCAGCAACTTGCGGCGGTGGCGAGCGAGATGCGGCGGCGGCGGCAGGCAAGGCAGTGCGGCGGCGAGATCGAGCGCGGCTGCGGAGGCGTGAAACGGGGCTCGGGGCTCCGTTTTTATAGGAGGGGAAGGTGGCGGCGAAGCTTGGAGGAGGGGGCACGACGCAGAGTCCTGGCGTGGCACGAACGCCGAGGCGGCGGCGGTGTCCGTGCGGGAGGAGGAAGGCGCGCGACGCGGCTGGGCTTGGCCTGGCGGGAGCTGGGCCGGCCCAGTACGGTGGAGGAGACTTTTTTTTAATAGACAGGAAAATAAAAAAAAAGGAAAAATATTTCAATATATAATATACGCCTATTATATATCAAAATTTGCAGAGAAAGAAATCCTACAAGATGGACATTTTCCTACTGCCAAATAAAATGCCCACAAAATCTAATAAATCAAAAGGTCCTACTGCTGCAATAAAATCCAATAATAAATCATTCTAAAATACCAAAATGACTTCAAATTTATTTTTCTCCAAATTTTCTGCTGTAGGGAATCATGTTACCCTATTTTCCATGTAATTTATTTTTGGAGAAAAATAATTTGAATAAAACCCAAATAACTCAATATTGAAATTGAGTTGCTTAAAGTTTCTGAATTCGAAATATCTCTGGATTGAAATTCAAAATCCTTTCAAACCCTTTATCATTTAAAATAAATGGAAGAAGACATATTATCTTCACTCTAGGGTTTTGTGTTGAAAAGAATATGAATTCCCTCAGAGATCAAAAAGCAAAGTGAAAGTTTTGGGAAAGTCATTTCATTACCTCTCATTTAACTTTCAAAAGTTTCAAATTTCACTCAGTTTCACTCAGCACATCAAACAAGCAATCAAAACTATCTATTTATTATAACATTCCAAAATTTAGAATTTTGGGATGTTACAAACCTACCACACTTAAAATGAATCTCGTCCTCGAGATTCGGAGAGGTTAGCAAGAAATAGGTTGGGGTTTGGGGGTCTCCTAACAATCCGTCGATTGGTAAGAACTAGTGTGCTACCACACTTAGAAACAAGGATACGGTTCCATCAAAACTCTGGTACTCCATCCTTTGGGTTGACGGCGTCAGTCTTCTCAAATCTTCAGGGAATTTCTGTCTCTGGGGCTCTTCCGGTAGTGGAAAATCTTTGTCCTCAAATCCTTGTATCCTTTCATCTTGATAAGGTTCGCTCGAAACCTTGGTTCTTCTTAACTGACAAGTCTGATGCCAATACTAAAAAAATATCGATCTCTCATGGTGGTCATGAAACAATTTATTGGGTCCCTGCAGAAAACGGGTCTGGCTTCATCCTCACAGTATGTCCTACGGTTGGCAACAGCATGCCGTGTACAAGGGAAAAACTTCTATACCTTTCTAAGGATTAAACAAGGTTTTGACATCGTCGTCTCTCTACTATAGGTAAGTCACTCAGATTTACCATCCCGTATAACAGAGGCGAATAATAAGAGTAAGTCGGTATGGTTATCAATCCATCCTGCACCCAAATCATTACCTTGTATATGGTTTAGTGAATCTTGCATTCTAACACTCGGTCATCCTCACAAGCATTGCAGAATTTCATCTTGTTGACGAACTGAGTTCGAACATATCCATTTATTCTGCAAGCCAAACAACCATCTATCGTGTTCACAACCCTCGGGTTTAGCGCAAAACCTATAAGATCGTCTATTGACAAAGGTCGTAACTTCTTCCAGGGGTTTTCCTTCAGCAAGGATGAGCTTGCTTTCTTGACAGGTCATGGGGCCTATGGGTTATGGCTCATCTCACCATTAGTAACACTTGGTCTCATCATTGGGTGGAAACTGATCATACTTCCGACGTCCAACTTCCTTGGCTTTCTTCAATTCATCCAATTATCTCTTACTCCTCTTGGTTCATAACTGAGTGTGATTACTCACACTCATCCTTGGGCAATCCATTCCAAGTCTGATGTATCTAACCACTAGCTAGTGTATTCGGGTAACGGTGTTGGATTCTACCACACTTAAAATGAATAATACTAGTTTCTTCAAAATCTTGATCCATGTATCATGTCTTCACTCGTCACCTTTTATAGTACCCACTTATAATATCCAAAATCAATACCATGATGCCAACTGTATTGATTCTCAACTTATCACGATCTACTGCACTTTCATTGCAGGCTTCAACTCAACTACTTAGCACAAGTCTCCTTCTCCTTGGGACAATCTCTAGCAAAGTGTCCTGCTTCACTACAGCAGAAACACATTACTACTGACAAGTCTCGTGGTTCCCTTATGATTACGTAGCCTCCTTAGGTCCTCGGCTAAAGGGTCCATGTCAGAACTTGTGTATCCTTAACTCAATCCATAGGGTCACTATAGTTCCATACTCCAGCATTACACCATCTTTAAATCCAATTGTACTTATCTCCCTTATAACCTTGGGGTAAGCATCATAAATAAACTCCAACTTATTTGTGCAAACTCTACTCCTTGGAGCAACACTTTCCTTTCTTATTGGTCCGGGGTTCACACAATAAAGTATCGCCCTAAACAAAACGCACGGGTTCATCCATAATCCATATTCTCCTCATATCAAATCTCGTATTACTACTTGAACCAGCATTCAACACTCCAGTTACAAAGGTGCTTCACTACAAATGTTGCCATCCACATAGTGGGGTATGGTCAAACATTCCTCTCATCTTTATTCCTTTGTCCTAGCTAAGGACGCTTCAGTCCCATCGGAATTGTGCAATGTGATTCTTGAACTCATCAATCTTTTGCTCCATCCTATTGGTTGTGTGCTTCATCTCCACCATCTCTGCCTGCATCATACTCAGGCATCCCTGGGTATAACGAAGTCTTGCTTCGAGTATTTCTCCAATTTGACGTATGGCCTCCATAGCAGCTTCACGAACAGAGTCGAAGAATGTTGGTCGTGGTACTCGAGAGATGAAAAAGTATTGACCCATAGTCTTTGGGCAAACTCCTTTCACACAGTGGAGGTGTACCTCCACGTACCAAAGTTCAACTCCATTCACCATGAAGGGATAACCCTTGTAAACTGCATCTCCTTCCAGGTGAATATGCTTCATCATGTCCTTCAGGATCTTAGGATAATCCTGATCACTAGTCAGGGTCATGATGGTTTCCGGTCCTTTGAGAAAAGACTCGAAAAGGGTTGTCATCTGTAGGCATAAGACAGAAGGGGTTTTCAGGACAACATACGGACATCCTTGGATAAAACGGGGTCGTTTGTCCGAGAAAGGTTTGGGGGTCAGCTTCTCCATGGGTCCTAGGTTTTGGTATGGGTGAGGGACACTCACAATCATCCAACAACTCATAACATCTCCTTCTTAGACTCCAAAAATATCAATTTCTCTTGCTTCACGAACTATTACAATGTTCTTCCCATAACTCAACTCAACATTGTAATAAAGTGTATTCCATATTTAGCTACATGCTTCATTTTAATTTCCAGATCTCAACTACTCTGATCATCCTTCCTGTGGTCTGAAACTTCTCTGTCAAAATGCCCTACTTCCTTGCAGCGTAAACTTATGACATAAGACAAATCTAGGGACTTCATGGCGACTATCCTGGTTCACTGGATTCTCCGCTTCCTGGTTGGGCAGTTGCTAGCATAATGTCCTAAATCCTTGCACCGATAACATGTGATGTGACTTAGGTCCTTTTCTGCAGAAATTGGGTTCTTCTGGGGACACATGCTCTTTTTCTTCCTCGACTTCTTCATTCCTATCAATTCTTCTATTCTTTGTGGATCAAACTCCACTTCTTCTGTCGGGAAGTCTCCCAGATACTCATGGCTTTCATTTGTGCAATGCTGTGAAAAATGTCTTTCTTTTCCACATAAGTAGCAAGCACGTGAGTAATATATGTCTAGTCCTTCTCCATTAGGGTCGTCAATATCTTCCTCCATCGCGGATTCCCTTAAGGTTTCCTTGAGGACTTCTTTCATTGCTTCTTTCTTCTGCTGGACAATTCGTTGCACCATGGGGTAAATGTGACACTGAGCAGGGTAGTGGGTAGTCCCTTCACACAAGAAACAAGTAATCTGCCTAGTTGGGCATTCTTCAGCTAGGTGACTTCCTTCACAATTAGGGCATTCATCCTTATGCTCCTCCTAGGTGTGTCCTATTTCTCCACAAATCCTACAGGCACAAAGTTTCTTCTTCGGGTTGTCACCACGCTCTCGGATGAGACGGGATCTTAACAGGGTCTTCTTGAATTCTTCCCAATTTTCTGCTCTATTACATCCTTGTATGGCTTGATGCATCTTCCACCACGTTGCAGCACTTTTTGTAAAGTACTGGAGAGCGTATTGAACCTCATACTTCCTGGCAACCAAATTTTCCCTGAAGTGATCCTCCATGTTTTGTATCCATAGCTCTACCTCTGGCTGGGTCATTTGTCCAAAGACTTCAAGTCCATCTTCTTTCATCCTCTATTGGGTCCGTGGGTTTTGGGTGAGATAAGAGAGATGGAGAGAGAGATACACTCAATACAAACAGAGGTTTTTGAAAAGACGGGTTTTATTTTGCGGCCGTCAGAAAACATCAAACAAATGACGGCTCACAATCGTCGTATCTAACGTAAGCACATAACTGAGGTTTGGTCTTCTAAAGGACAACATCTCCTCAAGTTGTCAACTCTTCAAACCTTCGGAGTATCCATTGTTGTAGCTTCAATACTTCCACTGTATGGTAAAATCTTCTTTACTCCGAAGTGGTCCAAATGGTAAAGGGTATTGTCTAACTATTTAAGGTCAAAGGGAAGATTTGACAAAGCTCGGAAAAGAAGAGAGATAAGAGTCTTTTGAAAAAGATAGTTTTAGAGAAATCTTTTCCTATGGTCTTGCCAGTTTCTAGGGTCACGTCCTATAGTCAACATGTGCTCTGATACCATCTTGTAGCGACCACGATCCGAATGGACCGAAGTCTCTGTGTTCTGTGTCATCCCTGGATCGGTATGCTGACACACACAGTACTCAAGGATTTATAACAGAGGTAAATCACATGTATTAAGTAACGTAAATACTATTACCTCAATCGATCATAGCGGAAGCAGCAAAGGTTATGGATTCCCACCAACACCAACGGCAAAGTTGGGTGTAGAAATCATAACCCTAACGTATCACTTACTCGTCGTAAGGTAATCCTGCAACATGAGACGTTGCAACCACAAAGGGTCAGTACATTGAATGTACTGGCAATTTCACACTGAAATGATAATGATGAACAAAGCCTACAACTACATGCATATTTGGCTGGTGGAGGTTGTAAGGTTTAAAGTTTTTGCGTAAAGCCAATTTTTCCCTACTGCAAAGGAATAGATTTTAATTAACTATCATGGTAGTTGAAACATCGTTGAGAAGATAGAAATCCTCTCAACCCCAATTAAAATTCATCATTAAACCCAAGAATATTAATTAGAGTAACATGATGAGATTCAGATGATATCCAGGTACTAGATACTCAAGACGTCCATAACCGGGGACACGGCTAATCATGATCAGTTTGTACACTCTGCAGAGGTTTGTGCACTTTTCCCCATAAGACTCGTTCACCTCCGTTTAATTTCTCGCACTGCATGATGTTTGAGAAACGGATGACCGAGACACAGTCTTTCAGAAGTACTAGCACCTTACAAACGGGTGAACCATACCAACCTACATCCCCTACATCTGCTAGTCCACCACTGTAAGAGTTCGCACAACTTAGTCAACTATGCTAGAGCCCATAATAGCATTGGGGCTGCACACGGAAGTTTCTAGTATGAATAATCTCATGATCCCTTTGAGCCTGGGTGGCGGTCCAAAAGAAAAACAGGCAATCGCTGGAATACCCAGGTGCCTCAATCCACCCAGATGTGTGTTAAAGTTGCCACCTTAAGTTGAACCATTAATTAACAATCTCACATCTGTCATGGATACACTCACCCAATCCACGTCTACAAGCATAGCATGACCTAACAGCAAACGTAGAAGTAACTCCCAAAGGTTTGAATGTAATGCAGGTAATAGGTACTACCTCAATCTACTTCCCAGTCCCACAAGTTAATAGATCCTACTCATGCAATGTGTGAGGGTTTGACTAATGCAATGAAAACTGGGTATTGGAAAAAATATGATCAAAGTGTGAACTTGCCTGCAATGTTGATGAAGATGATTCGCACTAAAAACTCTTGATATCTCTACTCGTCACACTCCGGTCAATCTATCGTAAGCAAGCAATAGTAACCACACATAAGCAATCACTCAGAAAGATCGGACAGAACGAATAAACACTCCGGAAAACTTCGAAAACAAACGAATGATTCTTGAAACATAAAACAATTTCTAACAGTACCAAAATTATGTGAATTTGGCCTTATCGGAAAGTTTAGGTCAAGAGCTTCGATTTGCAAAAATAATCAACTGAAACGGAGTTACGAAACTCAAGTTATGATCAAACGAAGTTTGAATCTATAACTAGTTGAATTCAAATTTTAGAATTTTCAAGAACATGTTGAAGTTGTATTACTGGAAAGAGGGCTTTGTAACGAAGACGTGAGCGTTGGTTTCGTTGGATTTGGACTAACTGGTAAAAAGTTTGGGCCGAAAGAAGATTAGGGGCTAAACTGTAAATAAAGTATTTACAGAGAGGTCCTTGGCCAAAAACTAAAAGAAAAAGGAAAAGTTATAGAGCGAACGTTCACTACTGAACCCTAAACAGCGAACGTACTCTAATTAGAAGTAACAAGAAAAACAAAACCGAAGAAAAACCTAACCTAATAAAATAAATCGGACCGGGGTTTTATACCTAACGGGTTTTCTTTGAAGACCGCGGGTTCGGGCGATTCGAGCGGTTCGGGCGGATTGGATCGAATCTCGCCGGCGGTGAGCTCCGGCGAGGCCCGGCTAGAGGCGGCGGCGGTGGCTTGCGGTGCGACGCGGCGCGCGGCAGAGCGAGGGGTGGGGCGGGGCACGTGGTGCGGCGCGGGGCACACGCAGCGGCGGCGGCGAGCGAGATGCGGCGGCGGCAGGCAAGGCAGTGCGGCGGCGAGATCGAGCGCGGCTGCGGAGGCATGAAACGGGGCTCGGGGCTCCGTTTTTATAGGAGGGGAAGGCGGCGGTGAAGCTTGGAGGAGGGGGCACGGCGCGGAGTCCTGGCGTGGCACGAACGCCGAGGCGGCAGCGGTGTCCGTGCGGGAGGAGGAAGGCGCGCGACGCGGCTGGGCTTGGCCTAGCGGGAGTTAGGCCGGCCCAGTACGGCGGAGGAGACTTTTTTTATAGACAGGAAAATAAAAGAAAAGGAAAAATATTTCAATATATAATATAGGCCTATTATATATCAAAATTTACAGAAAAAGAAATCCTACAATATGGACATCTTCCTACTGCCAAATAAAATGCCCACGAAATCTAATAAATCAAAAGGGTCCTACTGCTGCAATAAAATCCAATAATAAATCATTCTAAAATACCAAAATGACTTCAAATTTATTTCTCTCCAAATTTTCTGCTGTTGGGAATTATGTTACCCTATTTTCCATGTAATTTATTTTTGGAGAAAAATAATTTGAATAAAACCCAAATAACTCAATATTGAAATTGAGTTGCTTAAAGTTTCTGAATTCAAAATATCTCGGGATTGAAATTCAAAATCCTTTCAAACCCTTTATCATTTAAAATAAATGGAAGAAGTCATATTATCTTCACTCTAGGGTTTTGTGTTGAAAAGAATATGAATTCCCTCAGAGATCAAAAAGCAAAGTGAAAGTTTTGGGAAAGTCATTTCATTTCCTCTCATTTAACTTTCAAAAGTTTCAAATTTCACTCAATTTCACTCAGCACATCAAACAAGCAATTAAAACTATCTATTTATTATAACATTCCAAAATTTAGAATTTTGGGATGTTACACGCACACATCGGTATGTATGATTTCCAATAAGTTGGTTGCGCGCTCCATTGTTCTGGAGAACGGAGTCTTGGTCATCTTGCCCACAAGGCATGGTTCGCTCGTGTCAAATGATTCGTAATCAAGAGACTCTAGAAGCCCATCTGCATGGAGCTTTTTCATACGCTTGACACCAATGTGACCAAGGCGGCAATGCCACAAGTATGTGGGACTATCATTATCAACTTTACATCTTTTGGCATTCACACTATGAATATGTGTATCATCACGTTCGAGATTCATCAAAAATAAACCATTGACCAGCGGGGCATGACCATAAAACATATCTCTCAAATAAATAGAACAACCATTATTCTCGGATTTAAATGAGTAGCCATCTCGCATCAAACGAGATCCAGATACAATGTTCATGCTCAAAGCTGGTACTAAATAACAATTATTAAGGTTTAAAACTAATCCCGAGGGTAGATGTAGAGGCAGCGTGCCGACGGCGATCACATCGACCTTGGAACCATTCCCGACGCGCATCGTCACCTCGTCCTTCGCCAGTCTCCGCTTATTCCGCAGCTCCTGCTTTGAGTTACAAATGTGAGCAACTGCACCGGTATCAAATACCCAAGAGCTACTACGAGCGCTGGTAAGGTACACATCAATAACATGTATATCATATATACCTTTGAGTTGCCGGCCTTCTTATCTGCTAAGTATTTGGGGCAGTTCCGCTTCCAGTGACCCGTTCCCTTGCAATGAAAGCATTCAGTTTCAAGCTTGGGTCCATTCTTTGGCTTCTTCCCGGCAACTGGCTTACCGGGCGCGACAACTCCTTTGCCATCCTTCTTGAAGTTCTTCTTACCCTTGCCTTTCTTGAACTTAGTGGTTTTATTGACCATCAACACTTGATGTTCTTTCTTGTTATCCACCTCCACTGATTTCAGCATTGAATACACCTCGGGAATGGACCTCTCCATCCCTTGCATATTGAAGTTTAACACGAAGCTCTTGTAGCTAGGTGGGAGCGACTGAAGGGTTCTGTCAACGACCGCTTCGTCTGGGAGATTCATTCCCAACTGAGACAAGCCGTTGTGCAACCGAGACAACCTGAGTATGTGCTCGCTGACAGAACTATTCTCCTCCATCTTACAACTGTAGAATGCGTCGGAGACGTCATATCTCTCGACTCGGGCATGAGCTTGGAAAACCATTTTCAGCTCTTGGAACATCTCATATGCTCCGTGGTGCTCAAAACGCTTTTGGAGCCCTGATTCTAAGCTGTAAAGCATGCCGCACTAAACCAGGGAGTAATCATCACAACGCGACTGCCAGGCGTTCATAACGTCTTGGGTCGCCGGGAGAACGGGTGCATCACCTAGCGGTGCTTCAAGGACATATGATCTCTTGGCAGCTATGAGGATAATCCTCAGGTTACGGACCCAATCTGTATAGTTGCTACCATCGTCTTTCAGCTTGGTTTTCTCTAGGAACGCGTTGAAGTTGAGGGCAACCTAAGCGTGGGCCATTTGATCTACAAGACATATTGTAAAGATTTTAGACTAAGTTCATGATAATTAAGTTCATCTAATCAAATTTTATGAACTCCCACTCAGATTGACATCTCTCTAGTCATCTAAGTGATACATGATCTGAATCAACTAGCCCGTGTCCGATCATCACGTGAGACGGACTAGTCATCAACGGTGAACATCTTCATGTTGATCGTATCTTCTATACGACTCATGTTCGACCTTTCGATCTTCCGTGTTCCAAGGCCATGTCTGTACATGCTAGGCTCGTCAAGTGAACCCTAAGTGTATTGCGTGTGTAAATCTGGCTTACACCCGTCGTATGCGAACGTTAGAACCTATCACACCCGATCATCACGTGGTGCTTCGGAACAATGATCCTTAGCAACGGTGCACAGTTATGGGGAACACAATTCTTGAAATTTTTGTTGAGAGATCATCTTATTTACTACCGTCGATCTAAGTAAACAAGATGCATAAACATGATAAACATCACATGCAATCAAATAGAGTGACACGATATGGCCAATATCATTTTGCTCCTTTGATCTCCATCTTCGGGGCACCATGATCATCTTTGTCACCGGCATGACACCATGATCTCCATCATCATGATCTCCATCATCGTGTCTTCATGAAGTCGTCTCGCCAACTATTACTTCTACCACTATGGCTAACGTTTAGCAATAAAGTAAAGTAATTACACGGTGTTATTCAGTGACACGCATGTCATACAATAAATAAGACAACTCCTATGGCTCCTGCCGGTTGTCGTTTTCATCGACATGCAAGTCGTGATTCCCTATTACAAGAACATGATCAATCTCATACATCACATGTATCATTCATCACGTCTTCTTGGCCATATCACATCACATAGCACATGCTGCAAGAACAAGTTAGACGTCCTCTAATTGTTGTTGCAAGTTTTTACGTGGCTTCTATAGGTTTCTAGCAATAACGTTTCTTACCTACGCCAAAACCACAACGTGATATGTCAATTTCTATTTACCCTTCATAAGGACCCTTTTCATCGAATCCGATCCGACTAAAGTGGGAGAGATAGACACCCGCCAGCCACCTTATGCTACTAGTGCATGTCAGTCGGTGGAACCAGTCTCACGTAAGCGTACGTGTAAGGTAAGTCCGGGCCGCTTCATCCCACGATGCCGCCGGATCAAGATTGAACTAGTGGCGTCAAGAGAATTGAACAAAATCAACGTCCACAACTTGTTTGTGTTCTACTCGTGCAAGATGCTACGCAAAGACCTAGCTCAGATGCCACTGTTGGGATATGTAGCAGAATTCAAAAAAATTATATGCTTTCACCAAGATCAATCTAAGGAGTCATCTAGCAACGAGCATAAAGGAGTGCATCTACATACCCTTTGTAGATCGCGAGCGGAAGCATTCGTAGGAACGTGGATGATGGAGTCGTACTCTTCGTGATCCTCGTCACCGATGATCCCAGCGCCGAACGGACGGCACCTCCGCGTTCAACACACGTACGGTACAGCGACGTCTCCTCCTTCTTGATCCAGCAAGGGGGGAGGAGAGGTTGATGGAGATCCAACAGCACGACGGCGTGGTGGTGGATGCAACGGGAAAAGCTGCAGTAGGGATGGCAATGGGTACCCATTACCCACGTACCCTGCGGGTAAAAACCCTATTAGGGTAAGTGTATAGGATAAAAAGTTACCCATGGGTATATAAATAGGAAATTCCCAAACCCATCGGGCAGAGCGGGTATGGGCATGGGATCATATAACCCATGCCCGCATACCCATGTACCTTTATAAAATCTAACAAGTACGGAGAAAGTACCTTTACATTTTGCCGTGAGTTTGTGAATTTAAAATGTATGACTTTGTACTGCTAGTTATGACTATGTGTTGATATTTTGATGTGTTGATGTTTATAGAATGTGTTATTATTTATGATCTATTGTTGTTTATATGTATGTACTGATGTTATTGTGTGTCGTTGTTTATAAATTATGATTATATGTTGTTGTTTTATGATTATGTGTTGCTCCAATTTATGTTACACAAACGTGGGTATTTTTACCCGCAGTACCCATTTACCCTATCGGGTGATGGGTATGGGAAAAAATTATACCCACCAGCGAGAATGGGTACGGGTGATGGGTAAGCTGAAATATGACGGGTAAGGCTACATGGTGGCTCCACCCGTACCCAAACCCTGCGGGTGCCACTAAGCTGCAGGGCTTCGCCGAGACCCTGCGGGAGGAGTTGGAGGTGTAACGGGGGGGAGAGGCGCCAGGGGCTGAGGTGCGGCTGCCCTCTCTCCAACCCTAGCGTCACCGAACCTTAAGTGTGTAGACCCTACGGGTTCGGGAGACACGTAGACATGACCGAGACGACTCTCCGGTCAATAACCAGCAGCGGGATCTGGATACCCATGTTGGTTCCCACGTGTTCTTCGATGATCTTCATCGGATGAACCACTGTGTCAAGGATTCACTTAATCCCGTATGTAATTCCTTTTGTCTATCGGTATGGTACTTGCCCGAGATTCGATCGTCGATATACCGATACCTTGTTCAATCTCGTCATGGCAAGTCTCTTTACTCGTTCCGTAATCCATCATCCCGTGACTAACTCCTTAGTCACTTTGAGCTCATGATGATGATGTCTTACCGAGTGGGCCCAGAGATACCTCTCCGTCATACGGAGTGACAAATCCCAGTCTCGGTTCGTACCAACTCAACAAACACTTTCGGAGATACCCGTTGCGTACCTTTATAGTCACCCAGTTACGTTGTGACGTTTGGCACACCCAAAGTATTCCTACGGTATCCGGGAGTTGCACAACCTCATGGTCTAAGGAACAGATACTTGACACTGGAAAATCTTAAGCATTACGAACTACACGATCTCGTGCTAGGCTTAGGTTTGGGTCTTGTCCATCACATCATTCTCCTAATGATGTGATCCCATTATCAATGACATCCAATGTCTATGGTCAGGAAACCATGACCATCTGTTGATCAATGAGCTAGTAACTAGAGGCTTACCAGGGACACGTTGTGGTCTATGTATTCACACATGTATCGCCGTTTCCGTACAATACAATTCAAGCATGAATAACAGACAATTATCATGAACAAGGAAATATAATAATAATCCTTTTATTATTGCCTCTAGGGCATATTTCCAACATAATCTTGATCATGTAATCTAATCATGGCATGAATATTAAGACACGAGTTATTCAAAGCAATAGTCTATCATTTGACATTAAGACAATAATACTGCAAGCATACTAATAAAGCAATCATGTCTTTTCAAAATAACATGGCCAAAGAAAGTTATCCCTACAAAATCATATGGTCTGGCTATGCTCCATCTTCACCACACAAAGTATTTAAATCATGCACAACCCCGGTTTTAGCCAAGCAATATTTTCATACTTTAGTATTCTCAAACTTTTTCAACTTTCACACAATACATGAGCGTGAGCCATGAACATAGCACTATGGGTGGAATAGAAGGTGGTGATAGACAAAAGGAGGGAGAAAGTCTCACATCGACTAGGCAAATCAATGGAGTATGGAAATGTCCATCAATTGATATCAATGTGAGTGAGTAGGGATTGCCATGTAACGGATGCACTAGAGCTATAAGTGTATGAAATCTCAAAAAGAAAACTAGTGGGTGTGCATCAACTTGCTTGCTCATGAAGATGATGGTGTGTGTCATGATAAATGGAACGGTGGAGTTACATGGCAATATATATCGGAATGGCTATGGAAATGCCATGATAGGTAGGTATGGTGGCTGTATTGAGGAAGGTATATGGTGGGTGTATGGTACCGGCGAAAGTTACGCGGTACAAGAGAGGCTAGCAATGGTGGAAGGGTGAGAGTGCGTATAATCCATGGACTCAACATTAGTCATAAAGAACTCACATACTTATTGCAAAACTTTATTAGCCATCGAAACAAAGTACTACACGCATGCTCCTAGGGGAAGGGTTGGTAGGAGTTAACCATCGCGCAATCCCGACCTCCACACAACGGATGACAATCAAGAAATAAATCATGCTCTGACTTCGTCACATAACGGTTCACCTTACGTGCATGCTTCGGGAATCACAAACCTTAACACAAGTATTTCTACAATCCACAATTACCCACTAGCATTACTCTAATATCACCATCTTTATATCGCAAAACTATTGCAAGGAATCAAACATATCATATTCAGCGATCTACAAGTTTATGTAGGATTTTATGACTAACCATGTGAATGACCAATTCCTGTCAACTCTCTAAATAGATATAAGTGAAGCAAGAGAGTTTGAATTCTTTCTACAAAAGATATGCCCATGCTCTAACAAATATAAGTGAAGAAAAAGAGCATTCTACAGATGGCGGTTTTCTATGTGAGGAGAAACAGGCAATCCAAACTTCAAATGATATAAGTGAAGCACATGAAGCATTCTATAAAGCCATACTCAAAAGATATAAGTGAAGTGCAAAGAGCATTCTATAAATCAACCAAGGACTATCTCATACCAGCATGGTGCATTTATTAAAAGAAAAAGAAAAGGCACACGACGCTCCAAGAGTTTACGCATATCATGCGAACGGAACGAATCCAAAAACATACCGATACTTGTTGAAGAAAGATGGGATGCCTTCCGGGGCATCCCGTAGCATAGACGCTTGAGTCTCCTTGAATATTTACTTTGGGTGCCTTGGGCATCCCCAAGATTGAGCTCTTGCCTCTCCTCCTTCTCCTCGCATCGAGACCTCCTCGATTTTCGAACACTTCATCCACACAAAACTTAACCGAACTTTTAGTGGCGAGGTTAGTGCATATGATCAATGAAATCCCATCATGTACTGCTCTAACATTATTGCATAATTATGAAGAAAAATTACCCACTGTATTCTATCACAATTCTATGGCCCCAAATCAAGGAAGCTTCAACAAGAATTCAAACATATGCAAATAATGAAGCTATAACAGCAATCTGTGAAAACAGGACAGTCTATAGTAATCTCAATATTAACCATACTTGTGTAACTCTAAAAATCATGGCAAAATTAGGAAAAATAAACAATTTGTATGCAAGACATTGCAAAAAATTTCATATCCTTTCGACGTTCCTGTAAAAAATGTAACATCGTGCACTACAGCCAAAGTTTCTGTTTTTACACCGCACAAACCAACAAGCAGTTTAATCATCCTAAAGGAAACTCTTGGCACATTATTTTTATAATACAATGGAATTGTACAAGGGGATAATTATTTTTGTTGAAAAGTTTCTCTAATCAAGGTTCACAAAGTTTCCATGGGCATGAACAAAGTTCAAGGCTAGCTCCCACTTTAACAATGCTCGTCCTTTTCACTTTCGCTTTTCTTTTTGAAAAAGTTTTAGGTTCCCCTCTTTTTTTAAAACTTTATAAAAGCACACAACAGAAATAAATGACTCTCTAAAACTTTCGGGTTGTCTCCCTGGCAGCGCTTTCTTTAAAGCCATTAAGCTAGGCATATAGTGCTTAAGTAATGGATCCACCCGGATCCCAATGTATATCAAAGCCAAATTTAATTAACAATGATTTGTGATTTAGTAGTGAGCACAAAGTAACATATATCATGCAACAACGAAGTCTAACTCTCTTCCTATGCATCGGCATGTCATAAAAGAACAATTCATGCACACATAGTAAAGGCCAAAGCATAGTATAAACACTTTCTTGCAATTTTATCGTATTGGAAACATAGAGGGGCGGAGATGTAGTTCCTCTATCATAATAATTGCAAGTAGGAGCAGCAAGCACATGCATATTATATTCATCAAAATCATCATGTGTAACAGAAAAAGGCAACCCATCAATATAATCCTTAATAAGTGCAAACTTCTACGATATAGTGTAGTTTGGAGAACTCATCAAAAATATAATAGGACTATCATGCGTGGGTGCAATAGCAACAATCTCATTTTTGGACACGATTTTTATCCGGATATTAGCTTTCTTGCGGCAAAAGAAGGGCATCAACCGCCTTACGAAATGGCCATGAGGGCCCAAGGCGCGCCTACCTTGGGCCCCTGGGTGCACCCCTCACCCTCATTTTTGGTATTTTTGGTATAGAGACTGAAAGTAAAGATGCAAAGTAAAGTAAATAGTTGATGGAAGATTAATATGATGAGAGTAGACCCGGGGGCCATAGGTTTCACTAGTGGCTTCTCTCATGATATCATGGGTGAACAAATTACTGTCGAGCAATTGATAGAAAAGCGCATAGTTATGAGGATATCTAGGTATGATCATTGTATATAGGCATCACGTCTGTGACAAGTAGACCGAAACGATTCTGCATCTACTAATATTACTCCACACATCGGCCGCTATCCAGCATGCATCTAGAGTATTAAGTTCATAAGAACAGAGTGACACCTTAAGCAAGATGACATGATGTAGAGGGATAAACTCAAGCAATATGATATAAACCCCATCTTTTTATCCTCGATGGCAACAATACAATACGTGCCTTGATGCCCCTGCTGTCACTGGGAAAGGACACTGCAAGATTGAACCCAAAGCCAAGCACTTCTCCCATTGCAAGAACTATAGATCTAGTAGGCCAAACCAAACCGATAATTCGAAGAGACTTGCAAGGATATTATAATCATACATAAAAGATTTCAGAAAAGAATCCAATATTGTTCATAGATAATCTTGATCATAAACTCACAATTCATCGGATCTCGACAAACAAACCGCAAAAAGATTACATTGAATAGATCTCCTCGAAGATCGAAGAGAACTTTGTATTGAGATCCAAAGAGAGAAGAAGCCATCTAGCTAATAACTATGGACCCGAAGGTCTGTGGTAAACTACTCACAACTCATTGGAGAGGCTATGGTGTTGATGTAGAAGCCCTCCGTGATCGATGCCCCCTCTGGCGAAGCTCCGGAAGAGGCCCCAAGATGGGATCTCGTGGGTACAGAAGGTTGTGGCAGTGGAATTAGGGTTTCGTCCATCTCCCCGATGTTTTCAGGGTATGAGAGTATATATAGGCTAAAGAGGCACGTCACGGGAGCCAGAGGGGCCCACGAGGGTGGGGGCGCGCCTACCCCCCTGGGCACGCCCCCTGCCCTCGTGGCCTCCTCTCTTGCCTCCTGGTGTGTACTCCAAGTCTTCTGTGTTGTTATCGTTCCAAAAATAACTCTCCCGAAGGTTTCATTCCGTTTGGACTCCGTTTGATATTGCTTTTCTGCGAAGCACTGAAATAGGCAAAAAACAACAATTTGCACTAGGCCTTGGGTTAGTAGGTTCGTCCCAAAAATAATATAAAAGTGTATAATAAAGCCCATTAAACATCCAAAACAGAATATATAATAGCATGGAACAATCAAAAATTATAGATACGTTGGAGACGTATCACTCGCCTCCAAGCTGCAGCTCGTCAGGCAATAGCTGCTGCATCTTAGTACAACCCCAACTACGACTTTGGATATCGGCCAGGCCAGCGGTGGCCATAGACCCACTTAGGCCAAAAGCCTTAGCTTGGGGGAGTACGTATTTCTCACCGACATTACATTCATGTTCACACACTCATTGCCAGTTGTCGGTGCTCATACTTTTTCATTGTACTATCCATGCTAGCTTATTTTCTTTTCTAAGCCTTCTTCTTGTGTGTCAAAAAAACCTTAAGCAAAGGAAAAAAATAGTTGTAGCTTTCAACTTTCCATGCATGTAGTATTAGTAATTAAAAGAAAAACCAAAAAGATTTCTCGTTCTTCTTTTGCTTGTTGGGAGCTTTCCCGTGTAAATAGTTTATTTCTTTTCTTTGGGGGTCGAGAGGAGAAGACCATGATGAAAATTTTGAGTAGCTCTCATATGCATTATTGTTGATTTAACCAAGAGCCCATATTACCTTGTCTTCTCCCTTGTATTAAATGCTTGCAGATTCAAGCTTAGTCCAATGCACGTGCACTATTATTCTTATCCACGCCGTTCGGTCGTGCGAGTGAAAGGAATAATGACGATATATGATGGACTGATTGGGATGAGAGAAACTGGTATGAACTCGACCTATCTTGTTTTTGTAAATATGATGAGTTCATCATTCCTAATTCAGCCTATTATGAATGAAACATGCTTGCAATGACAATTAGAGATTATAGTTGCTCATGCCATGCTTAATTAGCTAGGAGTTTATAATGGTTTACCTTGCATGCCAACATGCTATTAAAATGGTTGTGATGTGGTATGATAGGGTGGTATCCTCCTTTGAATGATTCGCGTGGCTTGACTTGGCACATGTTCACGCATGTAGTTGAAACAAAATCAACATAGCCTCCACAATATTTATGTTCGTGGTGATTTATATCCTACTCATGCTTGCACTCATTGTTGATTAAACTTAATGCATGTTCATGATTGTTGTCGCTCTCTAGTTGGTCGGTTCCCAGTCTCTTTCTAGCCTTCACTTGTACTAAGCGGGAATACTGCTTGTGCATCCACTTCCATAAACCCCAAAGTTATTCCATATGAGTCCACCATACCTTCATATATGCGGTATTTACCTGTCGTTCCAAGTAAATTTGTATCTGCCAAACTCTAAACTTTCAAATGAAATTCTGTCTTGTATGCTCTGATAGTTCATGTATCAACTAGGGATGTCTATATCTTCCATGCTAGCTGGTTATTCTCACGATGAGTGGACTCCGCTCATCATTCATGAGAAAATGGCCGGTAACCGGGATGCCCAGTCCCATGCTCAAATCAAATCAAAATAATTAAACAAGCTCCCCCTGGACTGGTGTTGGTTTGGACGGTACCCCGTGGATTCGGATGGCCGTGGAGTGTGCTTGTTGGTGGAGGGCTGATACGTCCAAAACGTATCTATAATTTCTGCTTGCTCCATGCCTCTTTTGGGTGATATTGCTATGATATTTATACACTTCCATACACTTTTGATCATATTTGGACTAACCTATTAACTCAGTGCACCCCAGTGCTAGTTTCTGTTTTCGGCTGTTTTTGTATTTCAGGTTTTCACATTACGAGAACTGCCAGGAAAAATCCAGAAAAATTATATAAAAAATCAGCGTTCCAGAAACTACCGTGCGCCCGAAGGACAGCCGGGGGGGGCCACCAGGGCTCCACGCGCCCTGGCGGCGCCCCCCCTGGGCCGCGCCGGGGGGGCGCCTGGGCCCCCCGAGGCTCCTCCGATGCCCCCTTTGGCATATATTTAAAGCGTCTCCCGAAACCCTCGAGGGAGGAACTTTTTTCGCGATCTCATCTCTGTTCCGCCGCCGCCGCCGCTTCCAAGATCGGGAGCACCAGGAGAACTCTTCCCGGCACCCTGCCGGAGGGGAGGATCACCACCGGGAGCCTTTCCACCACCATGGACGCCTCCCAGATGAGTTGTGAGTAGTCTCCCTTGGACCATGAGTCCATGACCAGTAGCTATGTGATGTTCTCCTCCCGTTCTTGTGCTTCACTAATTAGCCCTCGTGAGCTGCCCTACATGATCGAGGCACATATGTAATCCTTATGCTGTTGCTATGATGAGTTTGCTGGGATCCGATGGATTATGAGATTATGTTCAGATTGTGCTTGAGTAATATATTTGATCTACCTCTTCTATATTTATGTTTGTAAGTAATTCTTGCATGTTCTCCGTTGTTATTTATTGCTTTGGCCAAGTAATAGGTAGTGACTCCAAGAGGGAACGTTATGCTTGATTGTGGGTTCATGCCCCTCGATGACTAGTTTGAGTGACAGAAACATGAGTCTAGGGGATGTGTTGTTGCCACAAGGGGGAAAACAACGGTGCTTGTGCCCGCGGGTGCAAGGATTGTTTACTTTACGCAAAGTTCTTTTAATGCAGTTGTCTGTTGCATTGAGTTTACACTATGGGTGGGACTCGCAACTTAATACCAGCGAGATGTTCTGGATAGATATCTCAAGGTGGGTGATTAGTAGTAGATATTGATGGATTTCGGTCTACTTACTTTGGCGTACCGCCCATGCTTTGAACCTCAACCTTTCTTGCAATGTAGTCAGCATTGGTTTGCGCACATGGTCATGTCAATTGCCCAGCTGTAATTCGTTTACCTCACATAGCTGTTTTATCGTCTTTTGGGAGAGAGACATCACTAGTGAACATCATGAGACTCTGGTCCATATTACCATCATTGATCACATCCGCTATTTACTTTTCGCTATTATTTACTATTGCAATTATATCTATCACTACTATCACTTGCGTTTAATCCTTTGTGAACTACAAGGCCGGAGGGATTGACAACCTCTCTGTACTCGTTGGGAGCAAAGTTATTTGTATCTGTGTGCAGGTCCATGTTGATTGCTAATATCTGGCGCCGTAGCAGTTGACACCTTCTTGTTGAACCTAGGAGTCTTTGGGGATTCGATCCTTGGTATCTTTGCCAAGGGAAAAACTTCCGCAACACTACATCTCACACCTTCCACTTGGGGTAACCAACGAGGGGCGAGAAGCCTAGCAAGAGTTTTTCTGGCGCCGTTGCCGGGGACTCCACTCTTCAAGATAGGGGAGTTGCATGCTATCTTTTACCTTTGCTTTTAGTCTTGTTAGTTTACCTTCCAGTTTTTGCTTTAGTATCCTTTATCAAAAATTACGAAAAAAAATTATTTTGCTTTCCTGTTAGTAGTCGTTTCTGTTTAGCTAAACATGTTAGGATTTGATGCTTTGAGGGAATCAGAAGTTCTAGATTTCCATCAAAGGGATGGAGAAAATATGAAGAAGGCATGGGACAGAATTTCTGATGCACATAGGAGAATTATGCCTTGGATACCTATAAAAATTGTGCTTAGAAATTTTTACCATGGTCTTTTTAAATGGTGTAAACACTCTCTTGATATTATAGCCGAGGGAGATTTCCTAGAGTGTGATGAAGCTAGAGCTCTTGAAATTATACATGGTCTATCTAGTTACTTTGTTTATGATCATAACTTTGATACTGTCATAGATAGACTTGCTACTATTGAAAAGAGAATGGATGCTCTAGACTTGATGAAGGTAGAGAAACCTAAACCCAATAAGAAAGACATTTTGGAAATAGACAATGATTGGGAGCCTTTCGTTAGGATTAGCATCTCTAATCAAGACTTCCTTGCTTATTGTGATATTGGATCTATGGTTTCTACTATGCCAAAAATTGTTCATGATTCTTTAAAATTTAACATGGATAGATTACCATCTTATCATGAACACACTAATGGAGATATTTCTGAAATCCAGGGAAGAATAAAAGACGTGCCAGTTAAATTCCTTAAAGGGATTGCAATGATTGATTTCTTCATCATGGAGCCAAACCAAGGAAATATAGTGCTTGGAAGGGACTTCCTCCGAGCAGTTAAAGGCTTCATTGATATAGGTAAGGGACAAATCCGCTTGCGCGAAAAGGCAAAAGGTGTGTACCCCTTTCCTAGAAGGAACAAGAATGAACTTGTTGAGGAACCATTTGAAGCAATTTATAGCTCCGATTATTACGATGGTTATTGATTCCTCTATGCATTATGCCTAGCTTAAAGGCATAAAAGAAAGCGCTTTTGGGAGGCAGCCCACATGAATAAATTTATTTTGCTTTTGTTGTGTCTTGATGTTGTTACTACAGTAGCATCATCATTGTATCTTTGCTTTTCAATTTTGTGCCAAGTGTAGCCTCTGATTGCTAGAAAGTTCAAAAGTTGTGAGGTGCTGTCCAGGAAACAGATTCTTTCCTTGGATAGAAAAATTCGTATAAAATCACCAGATCATCTTTTTGGTCTGAATTTTTTCGACAGCGTGCTCTATATAATTTTCTTTCGTGCGTCTGTTCTGAGTTTTTTTATTAGAGTTGCAGAAGTGCCCCGAACAAATCAATTACTACATGTTGTTCTGTTTTTCACAGATTCTGTCCTGTTTTGCCTTTCCTTCATTTTGCAAACCAAGAGCTTGCTTTTTCTTTGCAAAAACCTTTTGGCAATCTTGAGAAACAGTAGACCTTCAAGAATATCTTTATTTCCAGCAAGGTATAATTATTTTTATTATGGGTACTAACCTCGCTAATCAGATTATGATGAGTTATGTATGAAGGGAGTTTTCAAGTGTGCGAGGGAAGATGATAAAAAGATTTAGGAGTGTCAAGCGCTCAAGCTTGGGGATGCCCCCATGCACCCCCAAGAAATATTCAAGGAGACTCAAGCGTCTAAGCTTGGGGATGCCCCTGTGCATCCCCTTCTCCATCAGCATTATCAGTTCGTCTTTCGTTCCACTATATTTTAATCACTTCATGTGTTATGTGCTATGCTTGGAGCGTCTTGCTTTTAGTTTTCTTTAGTTTTTCATAACGAGTCGGAACTCAGCTTTCTTTATGTGGGAGAGAAACACGCTCCACTTCTACCTAGAACATAACATAGAATTTTCATGTCTATCCTTGTTGTGTGTGTTCTTTGTCTTTCAATAGCTACTATCATGTTCAGCTCTTAGCTTTCATGCTTATCTTTTCAAGAGCTTTTGTTTAGTTGGTTGCTTGAACTCTCTTTAATTACCATGCTCACCTTATTAAGAGAGTTTGCTTCCGTTGCATTGGTTGATATGTCTATGATAAAGATGCTACGTGCATGATGGCGCTTAGTAGTTCATGTTTTCTTATGGTTAGTCTCAAATAGCTGGGGGGGTTCCCAATGTGTTATTGGAATACCAACATGATTTGATTGCCTATGATGTGGTATGGTTTAGTAATATCTTCCTTCGAGAATTTATTTTGATTGACTTGGCGTATGCTCACGCATATTTAAGACTATAAAGAAAGTCTGTCAAGCCTTGATGATTTTTTGTTTCTGAGTAGCGATATAACTACCATGCCTGATTCAATGTTGCTTTGTCGCTCTGCATGATTATGACCGTCATTGCTCTTTTAGTTCGTCGCTCCCAGTCTTTTGCTAACCTTCGCCTGTATTAAGCGGACTGACTGCTTGTGCATCCACATCCTTTAATCTAGTTATGCCATATGAGTCCACCATACCTTCCTACATGGTATTTACCTGCCATTCCTAACGGAGACTTGCATGTGCCATCTCGAAATTATTCAAAGAAAAAGCATTCTTCTTTTGTGCCTCTGTTGTAAGTTCATGAGGAAGTAGTGGTTCATTCATGACCTTTTTAAGTTGGACAAGCTTCACCCCGGGATTGCATGTATAATGTGCAAACCCATAATACGAGAAGGAACTGGCATTGAGTGCGCCCGGCTCAAAAAGATAATATAACAAACAAACCCTCCTTCACGCTTTGTTCATGAGAAATCAGAAAACTTTGGCAGTGATAAACAAAGGAGATTAAGAGGATGTGATCGTCCTCATTCGGGAGCCGTTCCTCGAAACTTGTCCATCTCGAAAAGTGATTGAGTTGTCTGCTAGCATTCGTTGACGAAACATGCATGATCTAAAATAAATTATTACCTCTGTTTTAAAGCCCAAGAGCTCTGGTACATGTTTTGTCTTTGTTTCCGACTACAGGTTTTCAACCTTGCCAACAAAAGCCACGGTTCGAGAGTCTCCACCTTCTTTTAAAAGCACCAACTACTGAGAGCATGATTGTCATTCTGAGTGTAATGTGCATTGTCCCAAAGTAGCATTGTCTTTTGCATGATTGTGATATCGTTTATTCTGAAATCATTGTATCTAGTCATCACTTAAACCTTGGAGGTGCCCCTGCATTTATGTTTTGCTTCACTAAAGGGGGCAAGCTAGATATCACTTTATCATATTTGCACATCATGATCATTGCAAATTTATTTGATGTTTCAGTACTATATTGTAAACCTTTCAGTCCTTTGTGATTTTCTTATGAGGCAACTTAATTACTATAGATTCATCGTCTTAGTAAGCTTTTGTCATATGACTATGAAAAAGTCCTATATGGTTAATAGCATGTCACCACAGAAATTATTCTTGTTATCATTTACCTACTCGAGGACGAGCAGGAATTAAGCTTGGGGATGTTGATACATCCAAAATGCGTATCTATAATTTCTGCTTGCTCCATGCCTCTTTTGGATGATATTGCTATGATATTTATACACTTCCATACACTTTTGATCATATTTGGACTAACCTATTAACTCAGTGCACCCCAGTGCCAGTTTCTGTTTTTGGCTGTTTTTGTATTTCAGGTTTTCACATTACGAGAACTGCCAGGAAAAATCCAGAAAAATTATATAAAAAATTAGCGTTCCAGAAACTATATTTGATCGGCATGCACATGTCGCGCCAACCGGAGTGCCCGCCAGTTCTGCCTCGCCTCGACCCTCGCCTGCTTCCCCTCCACCTTGTGGCTCAATGTGGACAGTCTCTTGGTCATGTTGTTCTTCACCCGCACCCTTATTTGATCGGCATGCACCTAAAATATATTTGCACAATTACAACCAACTGAGATTTGTTTCACAGTTTTGTTAAGAGTTTAGAATTTAGAGCAGAGCTGGCTGAGGGATGGCGTTGCGGCACCGGCCAGAGTGCCGCTCCTCGACTGCTGCTGGCTGTCGATCGATGTCATCTTTGTGCCTACGCCCCTCATCGACACCGATGACGACGACTACGCCGTCGTTGCCGCTGGAGCGCCTGTCTGGCTAGAGTTCTATGCATCATTTAAGTTGATTTTAAATTTGCATCGACGTGTTTAGCTAATGTTGGCTAGAGTTCTGAAGATATTATTGCCGGCCATCAGAATTTTTCAAAAATAACACCAATAAGGTTTAGTACAGAGACTATTTTTAAGTTATTGTCAGGAAACACAAACATGTGCCTTGTGCACTAAGTTCATGATGTAGGACAATAAATTGCCTTTAATAATAAGTTCGCTGAGACATCAAAGAAATGCCATGGAACTATGGCAGTACTATGACATACTGAGTGCGTACTGACAAATGAACTTTTATTATTTTCATCCCATCAAAAGTTCAAATAACCAGATCATGGCATGTAGGTCAGAGATAGACAAGAAATTCAAATGAGTAACAAACCAATAAACGATTCGAAAAATGTAGAAAGTGCCTCTCTAACAAGCGGTTCGCAGCTGGACCAAACCCATCCAACCGTGGCACCTCCATCATGGGGCCAAAGGATGGATTTCGTACAATGACAAATAACTTCTATCTTCTCACAACTAAAAAACACATGGAAAATGATAATGAGAAGTACAAATGATATTCACCTTACTGTATATCATATTGAAGGATTTTTACTATTGTGATAAACGATTGCAATGTTCCCTTAACTTCAGCTCTGTCTCGACATAGTCTTCATTCGGATTATAGTCATACTGGGCAGCAGAGACTACCTTGTTAGTGCAAATAGTATACTGCAGTGCACTGTCAACAAACTAACTAATACAATATGCATGGGAATTTCAGATAGAAGTGTATAAATTTATTTTAAATATATGACCAAATCACAACTGTGTGAATACGGAAATAAGATCCAGTGCTGAATTTGTACCTTTGAGGCTAGCTCCTGAACCATCTCTTGCAGATATGACATCTTTTTGGTATACTAAGAGAGCACCAACTCTAGTTCTGCTACACCAGGCCTGCAAAATGATAATCAAACTGAGTGAAATGGTGTTTTTCTTGAAATTGCTTGTCAACTGGGGGTCACAAGACGGCAACATATATCACACCATTTCAAAATTATATGGTTGCTACAAATCTGTGCCTTCTAAATAATTCAATTGATAAAAAATATCGAATTGGGTGCACTTACATGGGGTAAATTGATTGTATTTGGACACCTTCAGGAAAACATAATGAGAAAATAACTAAACATTAGATGAGAAATTTTAATTTGCCAAATGTTTGAAAGAAAGGACACAAAGCAAGTACGCATGGCCTAGTAAAACTACCTAAATTAGCCTAATAGGAGAGAACTGAAAAATGCTCAATGTAAACTTGAACTGACTTACATTTTAGTCGATGAAAGATGACATAGATTCATATAAGCATCTAGTAAATGTACACAAAAAAGGGCATAATCTAAAACTAAAAGTAAAAAATTACATGCAAATTGCACTTCCTGCATATAGGGGAAACAATTCAAACAGCACATTCGTCTGTCAGTGAAGAACTATGTAATAGGTAAGTGTTTTCTACGACAGTACTGATATATTGGTAAGGAAACAATAGTACAAATAGAGGAACAACAAACTTCAATCCAACTTGTGAGAAACATGGGCTTGCATGAACCATAATTGAATCTTACCAAAGAAAAAAATCAAGTCTGGTTCAAACGAAAGCACATGTCTGAACCTGCATATAGTGGCATTGAGAGAGACAGAGGGGAAGCAAGAAGGATTGGTAGAGAGAGAGGAAATAATGGTATGGAGAATCTCATCTTGTTGTCATCCGCCACACTTGATGTTGCTTACGCACGTGTCACTCCCCAGCCATGCCCGTGGTCCTGACTACTGCTCCCGCCGCTTGTACCGGTTACTGCGCCATTTTCGTCATGGCCATGCGTCCTTCGAGCTGCCGCCCGTTAGCACTCGAGGTGATGGAAACCTGGGCTTCCAAATGCTAAATGAGGATTGCTCCTTCAGATATATTACAGTCAGTAGAAAAAGTTGAGAAAACATATACCGAATGATCCATGAGATTCTCCAAGTAAATATGCTACTCCTTAGGGTGGCTGTAGGCTGGACGCGAGGCAGCTGGGCTGAGGCGAAGGCTGATGGCCCATGGGATGACGTGGACGTGGGACGCAGGCCCGACCTCGCTCGACCCCGTGCGCGTGGAGGCGGCTGGACATCATCCGGGGCGGCGGTGCTCGGGATCTTGGCTGGTGACGAAGACCAGGATGGACCAGGACGCCGGTGGAGCAATGGGGAGCTGGGATGACGGATACGACGCGGGCTCCTCGGATCCATTTGTTCCCTGGCGGATCTGGTGGCAACGATGGTGGTGCAGAGCGTCAGGGCGCCATGGCCGGGAAGACCTGCGCTCAATGCACCCAACCGCCGCTGCCAGGCTCACCGACCTCGGCCTCACCAGCGCCTCCAATGGCTTCTACGCCGCCTCGTCCCCTGCCTCCCGTGGTCATGGCGTCCTGTAGTTTGGGAACAGAGAGAGATTAGTGAGGAGAAGGGGAGAAAACGAAGGAGGCGTCGGGCGTAGTTGACCTGCTGAGGAGTTCGGTCGCGGCTTGCAGGAGCGCGGGTGACGACCGAAGGCAGGGTCGACTCGGGGTGGATCAAGGGAAGTGCATAGAAGGAGGAGAAGGAAGGAGCGGCGGTGCCATTTTTCTCGATCTGCGGAGAGAAAGAAGGATCGGGAATGCACGATTTAGTTGGAATCGACCCGAAACTTAGGGAGCTGCGAGCGGAAACGACGACGTAGTTGTTTCCCTTGTGCGGGCGTGCAAAGTCCATAAAATTGTATATAAATTTGGAAAATCATAGAAAATAATCCGTAACTCTGATGCAAATAATTTATATATATAATTGATCAAAAAAAGAATATGTTTATGTGACGCCCCAAGACTGACGCTCCAGAAGACTTCCAGCTATTCCGGGTTTTTCCCGTGTGTTTCATCTGTGCTTGCTTTATTTATGTTTGCATTGCATCATGTCATCGTGCCATCGTGTCTTTAAATTTTAAGACTCAACTGAATAAATTGTGTGGATATTTGATCCATTTAAACCGAGGGAATTCTCTCATGATTTCTCTTTATAACATATCCTCTTAATAATTATGGAGCTATTGTAAATATTCCATTTGTTTGGAATCACCGAAACACACTTGCAAATATTTCCCATGAGTTTTCTACTTCAAATTTGACTTCAAAACCTTATCAATAATTCTTATCTCTTTTATAGAGGCTCCTCCTAAAGTCTCGACATTTTTGGACTCTTCTAAAATGTTGTCCCAGTTCAAATCATTCCAATTATATTCAAATGAATTTGTTTTATATCTTTCGATCATGCCAAATGTTAGCTCAATTCCTATTTATTTGGCTCTTCCAAATAAATACTTTGATTCTATATTTTTTTCTATAATTAGTAGGAGAAACCTTTTTTCTCCTAACATAGGGTGGCCCATCTCTCCTTTTGTTTTCTTTCCTTTCTATATTTTTTTAGCCCAGTAGGCCACTAGGCCCAGCTAGACTGGCCCCAGCCCACCTAATCCTAACCCTAGCCTCGACCCACTCCTCTCGCTATCCTCCCGCTTGTCCCCTACAGGCTACAGCGCTGCCACCCACACCCGTCTCTCGATCCCCTCGCTCGTCCTCTTCCAGACCCCACCGCCCGACCCCCCATCCCCTCGCTCGTCCTCTTCCAGACCCCATCGCCTAACCTCCCTCTCGTCCCCTCTCCTTCTCCTTCGTCCTCCTCCCGTGTCGCCAGGCAGGGGAGAGGCCCTGCGCCCTCGCCCTGCTCCCTCCACTACCGGAGGCCGCCGCCGTTGCACCATACTCCGGTCCTCGCTTCTGTCGTCCGCGACGCCCCGGTCTCGTCCCCAAGCACCGCGCCTCCTCCTCCCTGCCGCGGGCGACCAAGGCCGCCGGAGCAGCCCAGCGGACCAAGCTGCCTCGTTCCCCTCCATCCTTGTCCTGCGCAGTCTCCGCCCTGCCGCTGAGCACGAGCGCCACTGCTCTGCTCCGCTCCGTCGTCCCTGCTCCGTCCAGCAAGCGTGCCGTTGTGGCCCTCCTCTACTCCCCCTCCGCAGCACCAAGGCACCCCGGCCGTCTCCTGCTCCTCGCCGGCCTTCCTTGTGCACGCTGCTGCTCTCCTTCTCGTGCTGCCGTGGACGCAAGTCCATCGCATGACTACCGACGGCCATGTCTACTCGTAGCCCTCTTCCAAGAACTGAAGCACCTGGATCACTACCTTCGGAATCACATGCCACTAAGTTTTTTTACCAAGTTCAACGATGACCCTCGAGTACGACTACACGGTGGCGCGTCAAGTACCTCTACCGCCGTCCCGGACATCGCCCAAGTACCCCAACGACCGACGCCTAGTACCACTACGTTTGCCATGTACATCTACACCGAGACCGAACCGTCAACATGTGTACCACTACCGTCGACCTCATGGACGTCAAGTTCGACTACCCTCGCCGTGTACAACTACCGCCGTTGTGTGCCACTACTTCCACCTCCCTCGCCATGACCGAGAGGACAACTACTTCCACTACCGTCGCGAGAACGACTACTTCCACTACTTCCCTCGACGCACTCGAACCGCCCCGAAATGCATGCTTCGAAGGTATACCGCCGAGATGACGCCCGTGAACGTGCTTGAGTTGCATGAGTTGAACCGTGTGTTACACCATGACCGACTTATCATTGCATGTTCCTCCTTGTTTTCCATGCCGTCGACCCATGGGAACCCGGTAACCGGGAGCACCCCATCATCTTGCATGACACAATCTCCGTCTTTATTTTGCACCGGCCTCTCAACGAGTTATCGGAACCGATATGTTGCCGTGGCATCATTTTCGGTTATCGCCGCCGTGGCCCCTTTCCTTCCACCACGGTGACGTGATACTCCATATCTTGCTCATGTCAACTTTTAATAAAATTTGATAAAACTTGCAGTTGTCATTCACATCATGATAACAACATTTAAATGTTTAAATTGTGTTTGGTTAAAATTGCTAATTATGCACATGGGGATTTTCCGGAATTGTTGTTGTTATTTCCAGCCTCATTTAAAAATGCCTAGATAGTGTAGTTTGCTCATGCTTCACCTCTTGCCATGTTAAAAACATTTAAACTTGTTGGGTACCTAACCGAGACCAAACTAAATATGTGAATGTGGTGTTTTGTCAATATGCAACTCATTGCATATTGAGCTCCACCTAACTTGTAGTATTGTTTGTGCACTTTGCCATGCCATGCATTTAAACCGGACATGCATCATACTTGTTTGTGCATCATGCCATGATTAAGCTTGTGTGCTTACCATGTTGTTTGCTTCTTTCCGGTTTTCTTCTCTCGTTAGCTTTGGTTTCGTCCCGGAGTTGTGAGGATTTGTTCGACTACTTCATGGACTCGTTCTTCTTCTTCACGGGATAACATGCAAGATGACCGTTCCCCGATATCACCTCTATCTTTGATTTGCTAGTTGTCTCATTCTATAGTTATGTCGCGATGCCTATTCTTGTCTTGTCAGCCTCCTATGTTGCCATGAAACACTCTAACCGCCTTCCTAGCAAACCGTTGATCAGCTAAGTACGTTTTTGCTCAGCCCCTCTTATAGCGTTGTTAGTTGCAGGTGAAGTTTGAAGATTGCTCCATGTTTGGACTTCTTTATTGGGATAACACTATATATATATATATATATATATATATATATATATATATATATATATATATATATATATATATATATATATATATATATATCTTAAGTACTTAATACACATATATATTGGTAATGGGTGGAAGGCTCGGCCTTGTGCTTGGTGTTCTGTTCCACTCATGCCACCTTAGGACCCGATAAATCGGTGTTATGTTCCTTGATTTTGCGTTCCTAACACGGTTGGGGTTTACGGGACCCCCTTGATAATTCACATTGCTTAAAGCTTTTCCAGGAAGCCCCAACTTTGGTTTTACCATTAGCCTGACAACTAAAACTTGCATAGGGAGTAATTAACCTGAGTTCTTAATCAACAACCCGGGCCGGTGCTCCTCGTGAGTGTTGGTCCAAACTGGGCACACTGCAGGGCCGCCTTGGGGAAACCCGAGGTATCTGGTATTTACCTGTAGGATGACCCATCCGGTCGTGGCCTGAGACGAGATACGCGCGGCTACTATCAGGGTGTCGGCACGCTGGGAGGTCTTGCTGGATTAGTTTTAACTTTGTCGAAATATCTTGAGCACGGGATTCCGAGAATACTCGGGTCTTCCCAACATGGAGTTGCGACTTTGCAGATCATGAGCTTGTGATGGGCTAAGTTGGGACACCCTTGTAGGGTTATGAACTTTTGAAAGTCGTGCCCATGGTTATGTGGCAGATGGGAATTTGTTAATATCCGGTTGTGGATAACTTGACACCATATCCTTAAGAATACACTACTTGTGTGAGTAACCGTGATGGTCTCCTTTCGAAGGGGTTTCAAAAAGTGAACACGGTGGGGTTATGCATGAACGTGAGTAGCTAGGATCACTTATTGATCATCTTTGGCGACCGTTGGCACATATCCTCATCTCGCTCTGAATTCGTAAGCTAGTTGCTTAGCGCTTGCTGCAGACACTTTATTACCTATCCACACCTAGAGGCTTTGTTAGTTTTGATACCCGGGAATGGGATTGCTGAGTCCTTGTGACTCACAGATTACAACACACACCAGATGTAGGTACAACTGAGTACGACGCAGGAGATGGACAAGAACTTCACTGGGAGTTCGATGAAGAGCGTGGTCGTATGTATGTGACGTATCCCGACGATCAGTAGTGGTTCCTACTAGGGGCGATCAGGCTGTGTGGTTGTGGTATCTTTTCTCGTTTGATTTCGTTCATAGTCGGACCCTGTGTTATTTGGATGAATGTATGCTGTTGTATTAATTGTGTGACGTGGCGAGTGTACGCCAACTATTTACTCTTTCTTCCATGTTCTTTACATGAGTTGTGCAAAGATACCACGCTTGCGATCATTCCAGAATGCGCTTATGTCTCTAACTCGTGCCTCGACACGTAGGAGATATAGTCGTGTCCTGGGCATTACAAGTTGGTATTCAGAGCCTTCTCCGACCTAGGAGCCCCCTGATATATCGAAACATTGTCGGCTGAGTCTAGGTACACACACAAAAAAATGTTGTGAGTCCTATATATATATCGGAGAGTAGGATTTCTGTTTACTCATCATTCCCTTCGTCGCTCCGGTGAGGACTCCCGACGTTGTTTTAACATCACTATCCTCAATTTTCACCCAAAAAAATTAGGATCACACGGGTATTGTTTGGATTGTTCCGATATCTTTGTGACGAGAACATTGTTCTTGGTGCCTCCTATCATTTAGGGGTTGTGGCAGTGTCCTCGGGAGTTGAGCTCCGAGGTGTTGTCATCACAATTGTATCGTTGCAGTTCTAGAATACCAGAGGCGGCCGACATCGAAAACTCTTCTATGTGTGTCTAGTGGTGAGATAACCCCGACGTCACCCAGTACTGGTGGGATAGTTTGGGAGTATTGCCACAACTAGTATAGCGGATGCGTTTCGACGGTCCGAGGTAAACAGTTCCCGAAGGTGCCTGGTTATGTGTTGACGGATGGATACAACAGGATGTAGGATTTATTAGTTGTGTGATATGCGGTGCTTCCCCTGTATCCCCAACACCAGATTGCATAACCGGAAAGCTTCGGGAATTAATAGGTGGGATTCAAGTAGCTCTTAGGTATTCTTCCAACGGGTGCATGATATGAGGTTGGGGTTCAACATCTAGTGGAGAGACTATCATGGGCGTTGTTGCACTAGGGGGTTGCATCTTAAAGGATCCTTGGCTATGCTGATTCGGGGATTGCAAGTCCCTTTGTAACACGTGCCATGGGGCATTCAACACGAACATGTGGGACGAAACCTCTATTATGTATTTGTTCCATCTGTTACCTTGTTGGTTTATTCTATCATTCTCTCAAGTAGCTTCTTGACAAGTTGATGTACCATTAAGCTTATGGAATTCATTCGTTCAATTCTCTGTTCGAATGATATTATGAAGATTATGTTGCAACATATCTATCCTTTGTTTTTTATTTGATTGTGGTATTCGAGTTGCTTCGATGTCAAATGTTGATTCCATACCTTTCCTAATCGGCGTTCTCATATTTCTATGGGAGTGCTAGTTCTTCTTGATCATCAAGATTGCTATGTTAAATTCTTTTCAACCGGCGTGCTTCTCTTCAAGTAACCCGAACCTTTCAATATGTGCAAGATCAAGTCTTGGTTTTTCTCAACGGTGTCTGTTTCATTCATCCCAAGTTGTCTTTGTTTTCCCCACCCTCCCACCCTTTTTCTTTATGGAGCCAAAATTCTTAATCAAGTATTCATTTTATTCATGTGATGTTTCTTCATTCTTTCCTTCAATGTCCTAATCCGGTGATTCTCGGGAAAATGCTCAGGTTCAAGTTCATCATTCTTCGTTCTCTTTTTCTTCGCTGGTGGACTATATTCAAGCATTGGTGTTGATTATATCCTTCCTTTTGTTTCACATGTTTTCCCATGTTGAAATTTCTTATCCGAAGTCTCCATTGTATACTCAACTCTCTCTATGTTCATATCCGGATTGTACAAGATAACTCAGAAGATTCACATTTCCATTCTTAATTTGCTCAAGCTATTTTGAGGTTTTTATTACCTCATCCATATCATTTAATTCAATTGGTGCACTATCTCTCAAGCAATCTTTCCCAATGGTGTTTCTTTTCAGTGGGCCCTAACCCACAGGTATTTTCCCAGGATCTTACCTGACTCTTCTAATTTTTCCAGAGTTATTCTCAGATTCTATCAAGTGTGACGTAAGAATGTATTCCATCAGTCATATGCCTTCTCCAAGATTGTTTTCAAATTCTTCTCATCGTTGGTTCAACCTTTTAATTCTTCTTTTCGGAGTGCCTCAATAATCAATGGTGGTGTATCTCGTCGTCATTCTCAGTTTTTGAAGACCGAAGAAGAATTTCTCCTAAATCTTGGTCTTTTCCTTCAAGATTCGTGGTTCTAGCTTCATACCATCCTCATAATTGTTTTCGATGGTGAGAATTCTTTTCATACCCATCTGAAGCATTTCATGAATTCTTCCCATTGTGATCCTCCGATGGCCATCATTTCAGAAGATTTCTTCGTTCTCGGTTTTCAACTTCGTCCTCCAACTATTCTTAATTGATGCCTCTTCGTTTGTCTCCATATTCTTACGGTGGTTCATTCAAGATTACTCTTCCATTGTTATCGTATCAATTCATTTGTTCTTTTCATAATCCTACCGGTGGTTCATTGAAGATTACCCAAGTTTGTGCGAGATCTCTCCTTAATTCTTTGCAACGAGAATAAGTAGTATGCCTAATCCATTGTTTGTCATCAATTTAAATTGATGAAGGATGCGCATAACATAATTATTATTCTAGTTTCTTCCAAGTGATTAATTCCTTCCTCTGAAGTTTGTTCATGATGAATAAACTCTTGGTTCGAAATGATCCATCTTTATTTTCCGAAGTTCCAAGCTATATTAGTTATCTCGTCGCTAAGCTCCATCTAATCATTGCTAGGCTACAATGAAATTCTTCTCATCCTTTTGTTATCGGAGTTCTTCATGGTGGTTCATCATGATTTAATTTATTCTTCAAATGTTCTCCAATATTCTTGTTGAAGGAGCTCAAGTATTCTTCTTCATGCATTTTGAAGTGCAATTCTTGCTCCCTTATCTTTTGAGGTGGTGTTATGTCATTCTTGACAATTTCCTTCATGTTTCATGATTCACAAGTCATCAAGAATGAGATATTTAAACCTATCATATTCTTCGTTCATGAGATCTTTTCAACCTTAAATTCCCTCATTGGAGTTAACTTGGTTGTATTTCACCTAAAAGCCTTTTCTAAGGATTGTTGCTAATTATGGTGCATATAAATGACCCGAGTTCTTCATTTATCCTCCCGGCGACATAAGTTTTCCGTCTCCTTGTTGATCTCAATCCAATCAATTGTTTTCCGTTAGTGGCAGAATTTCACCACAAACTTTGAGATGTTTTCCATAAGACCACAACAAGCTTATTCTCTTTTCTCAACAACTCCGTTCAATCAATCTTTGTAAGGTTGCTTTTCCAATTCATTTGTGGGAGAACTTGTCATTTTCTTCTCCGTTTTTTTCCAACGATCTAGTTTCTATTCGTTCGTTCCGGTGGCATTGTGATATTGCTCTCGTTAACCAGCATCTCGTTTTGTCAAGATCATGTTCTTTCCTTGATTGTCCATTTAACTGGAGTGTTGTCTCCTCCGTTCAAGTTCTCTCATCCTATCAAGTTTTTCCTCTCTTTTCAACCGGAGTGCTGTCTGAAATCTTTCTTACCCCTTGTGACATTCTTTCAATAGTTCCGGAGGCAATGTGTTGTTGCTTTCATCAAGTATCATCACATCTTCTCAAGTTCATGTTAAATTCCATCCATTTTCAGTCGGAGTGATGTCCGAATTATTTCGTTCTTATTCATTCTCCATCTTATTTTAACCCGAGTGGTTTCAATGTCTCTCTTGTCACCTAAGCTCTTCATTATCGCCGATGTACCTTGTTCCTCTTTTCTAATGGAGTGTTTTCATCTTCGTTCATCTCCGTTGTATTCTTCTTTCAATTTGGTCAACCTCTCAAGTTCGTGGTTTCACTCGTTTGTCAAAGAAGCAACTTTGTTTTACCTCTTCCTTATCCTCTTCTATCCGGTGGCATCTCCAGGATCTCGGGTCGAGATCCTCTGTTAGTGTGGGAGAGTTGTGACGCCCCAAGACCGACGCTCCAGAAGACTTCCAGCTATTCCGGGTTTTTCCCGTGTGTTTCATTTGTGCTTGCTTTATTTATGTTTGCATTGCATCATGTCATCATGCCATCATTTCTTTAAATTTTAAGACTCAACTAAATAAATTGTGTGGATCTTTGATCCATTTAAACCGAGGGAATTCTCTCATGATTTCTCTTTATAACATATCCTCCTAATAATTATGGAGCTATTATAAATATTCCATTTGTTAGGAATCACCGAAACACACTTGCAAATATTCCCCATGTCTTTTCTACTTCAAGTTTGACTTCAAAACCTTATCAATAATTCTTATCTCTTTTATCGAGGCTCCTCCTAAAGTCTCAACATTTTTGGACTCTTCTAAAATGTTGTCCTAGTTCAAACCATTCCAATTATATTCAAATGAATTTGTTTTATATCTTTCGATCATGCCAAATGTTAGCTCAATTCATATTTATTTGGTTCTTCCAAATAAATATTTTGCTTCTTTGTTTTTTTCTATAATTAGTAGGAGAAACCTTTTTTTTCTCCTAATCGAGGCTGGCCCATCTCTCCTTTTGTTTTTTTTTCTTTCTATTTTTTTTATCCCATCAGGCCACTAGGCCCAGCTAGACTGGCCCCAGCCCACCTAATCCTAACCCTAGCCTCGACCCACTCCTCTCGCTCTCCTCCCGCTCGTCCCCTACAGCGCCGCCACCCACACCCGTCTCTCGATCCCCTCGCTCGTCCTCTTCCAGACCCCATCGCCTGACCCCACCATCCCCTCGCTCGTCCTCTTCCAGACCCTATCGCCCGACCTCCCTCTCGTCCCCTCTCCTTCTCCTTCGTCCTCCTCCCGCGTCGCCAGACAGGGGAGATGCCATGCGCCCGCGCCCTGCTCCCTCCACTACCGGAGGCCGCCGCCGCTGCACCATACTCTGGTCCTCGCTTATGTCGTCGCCGCCTTGCCCCGGTCTCGTCCTCAAGTGCCGCGCCTCCTCCTCCCCGCCGCGGGCGACCAAGGCCGCCGGAGCAGCCCAGCGGACCAGGCCGCCTCGTTCCCCTCCATCCTCCTCCTGCGCAGTCGCCGCCCTGCCGCTGAGCACGAGCGCTGCTGCTCTGCTCCGCTCCGCCGTCCCTGCTCCGTCCAGCAAGCGTGCCACCGTGGCCCTCCTCTACTCCCCCTCTGCTCCACCAAGGCACCCCAGCCGTCTCCTGCTCCTCGCTGGCCTTCCTTGTCCACGCTGCTGCTATGCTTCTCGTGCTGTCGTGGACGCAAGTCCATCGCACGACTACCGATGGCCATGTCTGCTCGTAGCCCTCTTCCAAGACCTGAAGCACCTGGATCGCTACCTTCGGAATCACATGCCACTAAGTTTTTATACCAAGTTCAACGATGACCCTCGAGTACGACTACACGGTGGCACGTCAAGTACCTCTACCGCCGTCCCGGACATCGCCCAAGTACCACGACGACCGACGCCTAGTACCACTACGTTTGCCACATCTACACCGAGATCGAAGCGTCAACATATGTACCACTACCGTCGACCTCGTGGACGTCAAGTTCGACTACCCTCGCCGTGTACAACTACCGCCATCGTGTGCCACTACTTCCACCTCCCTCGCCATGACCGAGAGGACAACTACTTCCACTACTGTCGCGAGAACGACTACTTCCACTACTTCCCTCGATGCACTCGAACCGCCCCGAAATGCACGCATCGAAGGTATACCGCCGAGACGACGCCCGTGAACGTGCTTGAGTTGTATGAGTTGAACCGTGTGTTGCACCATGACCGACTTGTCGTTGCATGTTCCTCCTAGTTTTCCATGCCGTCGACCGTGGGAACCCGGTAACCGGGAGCACCCCATCATCTTGCACTACACACTCTCTGTCCTTCTTTTGCACCGGTCTCTCAACGAGTCACCGGAACTGATATGTTGATGTGGCATCATTTTCGGTTATCATCGCCGTGGCCCCTTTCCTTCCACCACGGTGACGAGATACTCCATATCTTGCTCATGTCAACTTTTAATAAAAATTGCATAAAACTTGCAGTTGTCATTCGCATCATGATAACAACATTTAAATGTTTAAATTGTGTTTGGTTAAAATTGCTAATTATGCACATGGGGATTTTCCGGAATTGTTGTTGTTATTTCCGGCCTCATTTAAAAATTCCGAGATAGTGTAGTTTGCTCATGCTTCACCTCTTGCCATGTTAAAAACATTTAAACTTGTTGGGTACCTAACCGAGATCAAACTAAATATGTGAATGTGGTGTTTTGTCAATATGCAACTCGTTGCATATTGAGCTCCACTTAACTTGTAGTATTGTTTGTGCACTTTGCCATGCCATGCATTTAAACCGGACATGCATCATACTTGTTTGTGCATCATGCCATGATTATGCTTGTGTGTTTACCATGTTGTTTGCTTCTTTCCGGTTTGCTTCTCTCGTTAGCTTCGGTTTCGTCCCGGAGTTGCGAGGATTTGTTCGACTACTTCATGGATTCGTTCTTCTTCTTTGCGGGATAACATGCAATTTGAATGTTCCCCGATATCACTTATATCTTTGCTTTGCTAGTTGTCTCGTTCTATAGTTGTGCCGCGATGCCTATTCTTGTCTTGTCAGCCTCCTATGTTGCCATGAAACACTCTAACCGCCTTCTAGCAAACCGTTGATTGGCTAAGTACGCTTTTGCTCAGCCCCTCTTATAGCGTTGTTAGTTGCAGGTGAAGTTTAAAGATTGCTCCATGTTTGGACTTCTTTATTGGGATAACACAATATATATATATATATATATATATATATATATATATATATATATATATATATATATATATATATATATATATATATATATATATATATATATATATATATATCTTAAGTAATCAATACACATATATATTGGTAATGGGTGGAAGGCTCGGCCTTCTGCTTGGTGTTTTGTTCCACTCATGCCACCTTAGGACCCGATAAACCGGTGTTATGTTCCTTGATTTTGCGTTCCTAACACGGTTGGGGTTTATGGGCCCCCCTTGATAACTCGCATTGCTTAAAACTTTTCCAGCAAGGCCCAACTTTAGTTTTACCATTTGCCTAACAACTAAAACTTGCATAGGGAGTAATTAACCCGAGTTCTTAATCAACAACTCAGTCCAGTGCTCCTCATGAGTGTTGGTCCAAACTGGGCAGACTGCAGGGCCGCCTTGGGGAAACCCGAGGTATCTGGTATTTACCTGTAGGATGACCCATCCGGTCGTGGCCTGAGACGAGATACGCGCGGCTACTATCAGGGTGTCGGCACGCCGGGAGGTCTTGCTGGATTAGTTTTAACTTTGTCGAAATATCTTGAGCACGGGATTCCGAGAATACTCGGGTCTTCCCAACATGGAGTCGCGACTCCGCATATCGTGAGGTTGTGATGGGCTAAGTTGGGACACCCCTGCAGGGTTATGAACTTTCGAAAGCCGTGCCCGTGGTTATGTGGCAGATAGGAATTTGTTAATATCCGGTTGTAGATAACTTGACACCATATCCTTAAGAATACACTACATGTGTGAGTAACCGTGATGATCTCCTTTCGAAGGGGTTTCGGAAAGTGAACACGATGGGGTTATGCATGAAAGTGAGTAGCTAGGATCACTTGTTGATCATCTTTGGCGACCGTTGGCACATATCCTCGTCTCGCTCTGAATTCGTAAACTAGTTGCTTAGTGCTTGTCGCAGACACTTTATTACCTCTCCACACCTAAAGGCTTTGTTAGTTTTGATATCCGGGAATGGGATTGCTGAGTCCTTGTGACTCACAGATTACAACGCACACCAGATGTAGGTACAACTGAGTACGACGCAGGAGATGAACAAGAACTTCACCGGGAGTTTGATGAAGAGTGTGGTCGTATGTATGTGACGTATCCTGACGATCAGTAGTGGTTCCTACTAGGGGCGATCAGGACTTGTGGTTGTGGTATCTTTTCTCGTTTGATTTCGTCCGTAGTCGGACCCTGTGTTATTTGGATGAATGTATGCTATTGTATTAATTGTGTGACGTGGCGAGTGTAAGCCAACTATTTACTCTTTCTTCCTTGTTCTTTACATGAGTTGTCCAAAGATACCACGCTAGCGATCATTCTATAATGCGCTTATGTCTCTAACTCGTGCCTCGACACGTAGGAGATATAGTCGCATCCTGGGCGTTACAGTTTATGCCATGCACATACCTGCCACACCCCTCTAACATAGTGAAGATCGATATTTTGCCTTTGGATCAATATACCAAGAAATACCTGCAGCTCTTTTTTTTTTTAATTGCTTAGTGATGCATTAGAGCATATCATCATCACATATTGACCTCGGTGCTTGTTGTGAAGCAGATCCAGTGACATTGCACAAGAAAAATGAACCCCTTGTTAGATAGGATGTCTCCGAAGACGAAAGCCCACAACCCCCTCACCAGTGTTAGCCATGTCGTCCTTTAGACAAAAAATTCCGATGACATTTGTTCATACAAACATTGGCACGAACTCCTGAATGATGACGACCCAGAGAACACATCCTCCAAGCCCGTGCTCACCACGTGGTGGACAGACCACTAGGTCGAGGGAGCTAGAGGCACATTGCCACACGACCCTAAGGGCAGGCCGCTAATGTTGCTACGATAATGCAGAGACATTGCCATGCTGCAATGCTTTCACTGTTAACACCGTTATAAGGGTGACACCGGGATGTTGCAGGAGGCACTATGTGTCGCAAACTGCCACTCGTTGGCGGAATCACGTGATGTTGCGTGGCAAGTTACTGGTGTTGTGAGGCGATGCTGCGACGGTCGTCGACACTGCTTCGAGGGGATATTGTGACGGTTGGCACCGACACTACGAGGCTATGTTTCAAGGGTGCCGCCGTGCCGCAAGGCCCTTATATTTTGTCGCTAGTCGTGCGGTGTTGCCGAGCCGATGTTGCAAAGGCGTTCGAAAAAAAATATAATGCAATGTGCGGCAACGTCGATGCGACTAGAGCGATAGGCGATGCGGTGATGGACGACACTTCATGAGTGAGATCTGGCGGGGTTGGACACCGGTGCTGCAACACCACACGGGAGCAAGGATGGCAACCACTGATGCTGCGACCCACACAACAATGGGCCGGCGGTGTCGCTGATACGACAATCGTGGATGCCGTATGGTGATGCTGCAACACCCGTCGATGATGTGCTGGGGCGAGCAGATGACACATGAGGTGATATTGCAAGGAAGCGGGAAAGGCGTGCGAAGCTGCCGCCGCCGGTGCTGCAGATCATGTACTTTGCGAGGCTGGCCTCAGCTCGCCGATGGGGCTGTTGGTCCCAATGCATTGTCGCACGGCGCTGGGAAAAGCATGGCTCAAGGGTCGAGGTGAGTGTGCGGAGAAGAAAGGGATGGACGACGAGTTGATCGAACGGCCGGACGCAAGTCAATCAAATGACTATCAAAGCGACTGATATTTCATTCGCTACATCTGAATGGCGCCTAGTGTCGGCCTTGAAATAAAAGGGGAAATGTCGAGCCACAAGCATCAATCAAAATCTGAAGAGGAAGATGCTTTAGTCAATTAGTGTGCTCGATTTTCTGATTCCCGGTACTCAAAACGAAAGGCCGTGTCCCCAATCGAGCTTCTGCCATGCTGGATTTCCGAAAAACTAGAGCATACAAACTGAAACATTTTTTGTTTTTGAATACATGAACTGAAACACTCTTTGTTGAAAAGAAAATTGAGTAAAAGAATCTTTTTTTACAGGAAAGACTTCTGTCGCATTTTATTGAGAACTGAATAAGCTTACATCGTCCAAATCTCATAAAAAATAAGGCTGGCAGGAAATCATGGGCAGTCATCTCGGCAGTGCAGGCTGGCTAACCTTTTTTTTTAGTAACAGCTGGCTAACCTTTTGTTTTTCTAGAAAAAATGCAGGCCTGCTAACTTTTTTTTTTTAGTAACCTAGTTGAGCCTCTCGGCTCATTGTTTCATTTATGCTGGGCCTGGGCTCTGGGCTCATCGGAAGCCCAATAGCATACAAGGATCTTTAGGGTTTCCCATTCCCCCATCCCTCCCTCTCTATAAAACAAGGGCACATCATTCTTTCCTACAGCAGACGTCTTGAAACAAGAACGCAGCTCTCACTTCTCCCTCCTGCTCCATTAGTATCTGATTTTTGATGCGACTTTTCCTTTCGGCAAGCTGTTCTTCGCTTGCTTTTGTTGTGAGTTTTTGAAACACAAATCGCTTGGTTCTTTGCAAGTTTCGTGAGTCTTTCCCCTGTTGGTTGTCGCCAAGTGGTCGCCGGCAATGAGGAACGAAACCTGTGCCGGAGGCGGATGCGCCGATGTCGGTAACACAACCCTCTAAGAAGTTCTGAGCCCCCTTCGATACGGTTTTCCGTTGTTTCTGGGTGTTTTTTCTTCCGAGTGTTGATACGCTGGATTTGTTTTCGAGGATGGATTGATTTCGGTGCGAGGTGATGATTAATGTATCTGTCAATCCCCTGATGTCACAAAGTGAAGACACGCATACATCCCGACAGGCTCTGATCGCATCCAAGTCTCAAATCCCCGATTCCCTTCTTTGCAATTTCGTTTGGTTTTCAAAAATGTGCTTCTGTAGCTTCTTCCATCTATCCAATACAACATGCTCCCATGTTTTTTTTACCACCGTACAATAAACAGAGTGCAATTGCACTGAGAAAACTACCAGAAAAGATGCAAAGAACCAAATCTGAAGAAGTGGAGCATCAGGACGACATTGCCCGCTAGCGCTGTCGAGACATAAAGAGTTTTAGCATCAACAAAACAAAATCCAGGCCCGCCAGCTGCCGAGAGACGCACATATAAGAGGTGGAGCATCAGAAGAACAAAATCCAGACCATAGCCCTTTTTTTTTTTTTTTGCCGAAGACGACCTGTATCCAGATCTGATGCATTTTGCCATTTTTGCCTGGGGTGAACGCCTAATCTCACGCCACTAACCTTTAGCAGCAGCAAACTCTTTCACTCCGCGCAGAAGGCGGAAGCCGTAGATCAACAAAACAGCAGGGAGAGAAACGAGTGCACCCCCTCCTCCAGGTTGTAGACACGTTCGAAATTTTTTTTGAACCAAACTGAACAACTTGCATTCCAGACTTAAGGATTACTGCCTATGCTCATTCCTCAAGATATATGGAAAGTAAACAGCCTATGAAAACGTATTAGAAAATTCATCAATTAATGTTTCAACATGCACATATGAATGTTTGTCAACTATACCATCTCAACAGAGATCTGTATCTATGAACAAGCTCTATTAATCGATGCGCAGGGATCAAGAATCTATGAACTGTTCCTTTTTCACATCAATCAGAAGTCCAAAATCATGATGAAGGTTATCTTCTGCGCCGTGCCCAACAGCGACCAGAAGTCCAAAACCTTGACGCGGCGCAAAAGAATCTATGAACTGCTTCCTTCTTTACTGCCAACCCAGTACGTTTTTACAGCAATCAGAAGTTTTTCAGGCACAAGAGGGCCATCTTCGTGATCAAGTAGCTTGGACTTCCATCGCATTCCAGTCACCGTCCTCCTGACCTTGTTCAGCACCTCGACATCGTCCCGCAGTATGACAGCGCCCTCAGGACGCAAGATCCTATCCATCTCAAGAAGAATATCTTCCAGGTCACACCTAACAAGTGCAGCAAGTCCATATAAGAAGAGGTCATGTATTTCCTATGTAGTATGACTATCACCAGGAGAGAAGAGGTCACCTACTTGTTCTCATACAAACTGAAGACGCCGCTGGCATGTATCAAGTCATATGTCCTAGGGTAAGTAGAGAATGCTTCGCACCTGGTAACAGCACAAAGTAATGGTAATTCAGGAATGGTTTCAACACATCAACATAACATTTGCCCATTTATAGCACAACATGGTGACTTCCAGACTCACCAGTCATGGTATATACCAATAAGACCCCGCTCATAGATGATGCCAAGAGTGTTCCTCTCTGATAGCGTAGGCACAACGTTCATGACCCAGGAGCCGGGAGAATCCAGCATTGCAGCAAAACTTCCAAGGCCTGCATTCATGTCCATGATATTCCTATACCTTGACTTCCCTATCAACTTGTTTACCCTCTTGTATGTATCAACATGCTTCTTCCACAACTTCTTATCCTCTTCATAGACTTCTTCTGTAACACCTGGGGTACCTTCTAGAATTCTGGGAGGGACTGCAAATAGTCTCTGTGGAAACTTCTGTAGCTGCTGTGCTCCCTCTGGGATATGTGTTATACATGTTTCCATTTTCTTATACCTATAGTATACAAAAAAAGTGATTTAAAAACTGATATAATGAAAGGACAGGAAACATAAAAGGCAGAGCTCCTGCCTCTGTTTAAGTAAAAAAAGGACAGCAAACAAACAATCTCAGACCATGGAGTAAATAGATCATTATTTTTATCATGCCATCCAGTTGAGTACTCAAGTTGATGAGCATGTTAGTAATTTACAGCATGTGTTTGTATATACTACTCCCTCCGTTTCCAAATATAAGTCTTTCTAAAGATTCCAACAAGTGACCATATACGTAGCAAAATGAGCGAATCTATACTCTAAAATATGTGTACATACATCCGTATGTTGTAGTTCATTTAAAATGTCTAAAAAGACTTATATTTAGGAACGGAGGGAGTACAAATAGAGAACATACCAGATGTCATCTGCATCTTGAACGTTGCACATCTTGCTGGTATGGCCATTCTTGTTATGGCATGCATTTGAATTTGCCTTTTTCTGCCAAATAACAGTATCTTCCTTCTCATATATTTTATTCCAGCAAAGCATTTCAGCAATGTTCTCAATTCTATTTTGTTCTTCCTCTGCATCTTGTTTGGATCTTTGCCATGTTTTGTAATATTTCTTCCAATTGATGGGAGGACCAGATAATATCCAATAACCCCCAGGCCTAAGAACCCGATCCACTTCCATCATGTACATTCCATCTGCAGGAAGCAAAAAAATTAAAGCTCTTGAAAATAATCCAATTGACACGAGTATTTCAATATTTATGCACAGTTGACACTACTCACCATTTGACTTCCAGAGGATTAAGCAGCGTGAGCAATGGGCCATATCAAAAGATCTAGATGGGTATGGGAGCTTCATAGTCCCAAGCACTCCAATTACAGCAGGAACACCTCGCTCCAAAGCAAATTGAACCTGAGCTTCGTGTGAGTCTCGAGGTGCAAATGACATGGTCAGTATATTTCTATCCATTAGGTAAGCACCCCAGCTTGCAACCTACACATGGTCAAAATGTTACTCCCAAGTCTTTCGGGCAAGAATGTACCAGCACCACCATAAGGAAAAAATAAGACCTGATAGTATATGTGAAAATACCACAAAGTTGGACCAAGAACCAAGATATGTACAAGAAACTAACATCTAATGACTTGGTGCTATATGAAGTAAATCATAAGCTAAGCAATGATGCAACCGAGAAGACAATTAAAGAGATTGTGAACAGCAGCTAACTGCTAACACATCTTCAAGGGAGCAAATGATTGAAATATGGGTTTATTAGACATACCCCGCATCCAGTGTCAAGTGCAGTCCTAATGGTGCCATCAGCAAGTGGAATGACTGATGCAAGTTCATCAATGTAAGAGCTTGCTCCATTTGGAAACATTGTCCCGCCTCCTGGGAAATGGAACACATCTCCCTGGTGCTGGATCCAGTTCTGAACTGCTTTTTCAACTGTCAGACTCTTGTATGGAGCATTTGCATACGGAACATACTCACGGCTCTTGGGCCAAGCAAAAGGGGTGACATAGCCTTTTGGTGCTGGGATAAGACAGTGCAGCTTCTCATTTTCCGCAGGACAATGCCTCTCTCGATAGGTCATATTTTCTCTAGGAAAGGTCATTGCTCGGTTCTGGTCTTGGCAAGGAGTATAGTCACTGTATCTAATATGGCATGGCTTAAACACTTTATTGTTCATGATCAACGGATTAACACCACCCATGCTATGATGGGTCTCGAAGTGCAGATTTGGCAAGATTGTACAGTCGGTTTCCTTTGTCACCCTCAATGCTATACTGTCACCCCTCCCTGTCCCACTTTTCTGCCAAGCGCCTAGTATATAGAAGAAGCAGCACAAACCCATCACAATTACTACCGACATGATGCTCCGTGTCCTACGGTCTGGATTCATTCTAGAACCCCTCATGAACCTGAAATTATTGCACGGAAATCATAAGGATTCACTCTAAACGGATCACATATTTGCAATTTACTGCTTATAGATAGGACATCTACATCGAAACAGTGAGATGTACATGTATCAAATTAAACCAGATAAAAAGTCATTCAAATCCTAATGGATTGCATCAGATTATCACAATTGATAATTGACTACTGACTTCAATTTCACATATTACAAATCTACTTCTAGGTGTTAGGATCTGAGCCAGATGAAACCAGGCAAGATTTACAAACCCTCATGCATAATTTAAACCAAAGATCTTATCATAGAAACACCATAATATATCTAATCCGCTCGATAGTTTTAAGCATCAGTTTTGGTGTTTCGCCATGTGCAGTCAAACTAGCAGGAGCGATGGCCTTCAATTTAACAGAATAGTGCGACCCAGTTTATTAAGGGGGAAACGAGCCGAAAACAAAACAAAAACCATATTAGCCTCTAGATATCTATTTACAGAAGATGTCTATTTACAGAAGGCATGTTCTAACTTTTAAGTCGCGCAGCAGTCATCAGCAGTCATCAGCAGAAGGGCCTAGTTCGTGCATATGACGACAGTAGGAGCTAGCGACAACATTCTAGAACGACGCTCTCATAGAAGCACTATCCAATCGACCCAATGTTTCCTCCATAGCAACCATCAGAACTAAAATAGAAGTATGCAGCACCGATCGCAGAGTCTGACGCGGTCAACCCTAATTCCAACGACAGCAACTGAACTCTCAACAAGTTCGACGACCACAATAAGTCAGGGCTCTCCGGAATTCCGATCCCGTCACGGCACGCACGCACGCACACAAAACCACAGCGCGAGGCGGAACAAAAGCAACACGCGACGAACGGAGAAGCGGGTCGGAATTCCACCAGGCCAGAGCCCAGCCGCGGAAGCAAAATCGAAACCGAGGACACCATCAGGAGCAAGCGAAGCGAGCCGAGGCAATCGGAGGCTCGGAGAGCTAGCGCGCGCTGGGATCGAATCCAGAAGAGGGTTTAGGAGTAGAGGAAGCAAGCGAACCTCGCTCTCCGTGTCGTCTCTGCGGGGGGGAGGGGATGGCCTCGAACACTCCTGGGGAGGCGGCGGTGTCGAGGCGGCCGTCGGCGGGGTGGAGGACGGGCGGCGTCGCCGGCGGAGAGGGTACTGGTTGGTGGCGGGGTTGGGGTTGGGCGTACGCTGCCGTGGACCGCTGATGCTGCCTTGACTCAGGCCGCTCGCGGGAGGCGGCCAAATCGGCTCATCGCTCCGAGGACAACGGAAAGGGGACGAAATGAGAGGGGACGAGACGACGCGGGAGTGGGAAAGAGCGGCAGGTCGCGCCTTGTGTCGTGCTGGTTTGGTTTGTTGGGACCTTTTGTTCGAGTCCTCAACTCGAAGCTTTTTGATTTTTTTTTTGAAAACGTGATGATTTTTATACCAAATTCGGAATCTATATGTCTTGATGCAGAAAAATCAAAACTATCACCCCGTCGGCCTCCAGTAGGCCGAAGAGCTCTTCGGCCTGCGGTTGCCCGAAGTGGGTTCTGCAGCCTCCCATAGGCCGAAGAGAGTTGCCGGCGTCCTCACAACCGAAGAGGTGGGCTTCGGCCTACCGGCGACCGAAGAGCCAGTCTTCGGCCCACCAGCGGCCGAAAAAGGTGTTCGGCCTACCCGCGACCGAAGAGGTCAGGATAAGGTCGACACAACCATCTTCTTCCTCTCCCTGTTGTTTCTTCCTCTCTCTCTCTCTCTCTCTCTCTCTCTCTCTCTCTCTCTCTCTCTCTCTCTCTCTCTCTCTCTCTCTCTCGTTTGTCTCTGTTCTCTCCCCACCCCCAGTGGCGGAGGCAGTAACTCAGGTTGAGGGGGGCCGGCTAAAGGAAAAAGACCAGAAAATTTACTGTTCATTGTGATTATACAAGCAAAACCAAAATCTTGGGGCGGGCCAGGGTCCCTGCTGGCCACCCCTGGCTCCGCCACTGCCCACCCCGCGTCATTCTCCTCTGTTTTGTGTCCATTTTCAATCCAAGCCACAAAAACAGTAGATTGTCGCAATTCCCGGCAGCCTACAGTCATTTTTTTTCCAATGGGATAGGTCTTTGTGCGTACATGTGAGGAGGACCATGGTGGGTTGGAGGAGGTTCGGCTTGGGAGGTGGTGAGGAGGAGGTAAGGCTGGGGTGGTTTTCAGAGTAGAACCTCCGGTCGTCATGGGGGCAACGATGGTGTTGTCCGGTGGTGCAAGTACTCCGCGAGGTGGCCGGTGCCGCTGAGTTGAAGAGAGGAGCAAGAAGCCAGGGATACACGCGCCGAAGGTATAACCATGCTGTCACAAATTTTCTCTAAGTTGTGCAATTTAGTTAGTGTAGATAAGTCATATTGCGTTCTTCTAGTGTTAATTTGTCTATGGTGGCACTTTAGCGGATAGTTAGTGTAACGGTTAATAATTTTGTCCGTTGAGATTAATGAGAAGATGGCAATGTCTCACAGGTGAAAAATGCCTGAATCGATAATGTTCGATATAATGAGTTGGGAGTTGATCTTAGCGAGTTTAAAAATGGTGTCATGACACTTTCAGACCCGGACAGACTGGACATTAGACATTTAAAGTACTGGTTGACTACTAGTTTTGGGCTGGATCCTGAAGTATATTCCGTCAGTATTCATGCATTGTGGACCAAATCCTATAAAAATGTCAAGTGGGAGTTGATGCCGATAGATAGGAGCCATCATTGGTTGACCCTATTAAGTCATTGCCGAAACCGAAGAATCTGCCCATATGCCCTAGTGCAACCAGTGGCGAAGGAGGAGAACACCGTACAACTCTACGTGGGGTATGAACCCGGCCAGGGCAGTCAAGTGGCTAAGGAGATTGATTTATCCGGGTCACAGCCACCAAATGTGGATGCTAGCCAACCAGAGAAAGAGTCAGACTACGTGACACACAATGTTTGTGGTCAGGATACTGTGCAGAGTAGCCAGTCGATAATATTAGTTGGTTCTGGTCTTGCTGATGGGGATGAGGAAGGGGAGGAAATGCAGAGGATGATGGAGGAAGAGGGCGAGGATGGATTTGCAGAGGATCTGGATTCTGAAAATTCCGAGGATGAAGTGGAGGTACCCATTCCTTCAGCATGGGATCAGGACATATCGACCGGCCTTACGGTCAACGATGGCCATGAGACTCCATGGCAGTATAATATGAACCAAGTTCATATAGGGGCTATGTTTGATACAAAGAAAAAATTGAAGTATGCGGTGATAAAGTGGACTATGTCTACGCAGAGGATTTTCCGGTCACACATATCAAGTCCAACAAACTATACCGTGAAGTGTGTTGAAACAGGTTGTCTTGGGAAGGTCCACGGGCAGGAAATAAGTCCATGGTTGTTTGGCTTCAGAGCATTAGCCCTTACGTTCATGAATGGACTACCGCACCGACAAATCTTTGGGATGAGGTTCGGCCCTTTAATTGGGACAAGTTCGGGTTGTATTTACAAACTTACCGTGATGCAACGAGGATCTACTTGGTTCCATCAGTTGCTCTTGATCAGTTTGAAGCCCTCTCACCAGCGATATGTACCCAACTACCTCTGTTGTGGGAACGAGACACCACGCAGTACGTGCCATGGTTCTCATATGTGTAGTTTTATCATAACCTTATCATATACAATGGGTTAACTCTTCATGTGCAGAGTGACTTGACAGTCCAGGCGCGAGAGGAGGTTTCCGCTTTAATGCGGCAGGTTGAGAGGGGGGATACTATCCCACAACCAGAGCACTATTGGAAATATGCCCTAGAGGCAATAATAAAATGGTTATTATCATATTTCCTTGTTCATGATAATTGTCTGTTATTCATGCTTGAATTGTATTGTACGGAAACAACGATACATGTGTGAATACATAGACCACAACGTGTCCCTGGTAAGCCTCTAGTTACTAGCTCGTTGATCACCAGACGGTCACGGTTTCCTGACCATGGACATTAGATTTCATTGATAACGGGATCACATCATTAGGAGAATGACGTGATGGACAAAGACCCAATCCTAAGCCTAGCACAAGATCGTGTAGTTCGTAATGCTAGAGCTTTTCCAGTGTCAAGTATCTGTTCCTTAGACCATGAGGTTGTGCAACTCCCGGATACCGTAGGAATACTTTGGGTGTGCCAAACGTCACAACGTAATTGGTTGGCTATAAAGGTACGCAACGGGTATCTCCGAAAGTGTCCGTTGAGTTGGCACGAACCGAGACTGGGATTTGTCACTCCGTATGACGGAGAGGTATCTCTGGGCCCACTCGGTAAGACATCATCATTGAAGGAAATATGCCCTAGAGGCAATAATAAAGTTGTTATTTATATTTCCTTATATCATGATAAATGTTTATTATTCATGCTAGAATTGTATTAACCGGAAACTTAGTACATGTGTGAATACATAGACAAAACAGAGTGTCTCTAGTATGCCTCTACTAGACTAGCTCATTGATCAAAGATGGTTATGTTTCCTAACCATAGACATGAGTTGTCATTTGATCAACGGGATCACATCATTAGGAGAGTGATGTGATGGACAAGACCCATCCGTTAGCTTAGCACTATGATCGTTTAGTTTGACTGCTATTGCTTTCTTCATGACTTATACATGTTCCTATGACTATGAGATTATGCAACTCCCGAATACCGTAGGTAACACCTTGTGTGCTATCAAACGTCACAACGTAACTGGGTGATCATAAAGATGCTCTAAAGGTGTCTCCGAAAGTGTTCGTGGTGTTGGCATAGATCAAGACTAGGATTTGTCACTCCGAGTGTCGGAGAGGTATCTCTGGGCCCTCTCGGTAATGCACATCATAATAAGCCTTGCAAGCAAAAGACTAATGAGTTAGTCACGAGATGATGTATTACGGAACGAATAAAGAGACTTGCCGGTAACGAGATTGAACTAGGTATAGAGATACCGACGATCGAATCTCGGGCAAGTAACATACTGATGACAAAAGGAACAACGTATGTTGTTATGCGGTTTGACCGATAAAGATCTTCGTAGAATATGTAGGAGCCAATATGAGCATCCAGGTTCCGCTATTGGTTATTGACCGGAGATGAGTCTCGGTCATGTCTACATAGTTCTCGAACCCGTAGGGTCCGCACGCTTAACGTTCGATGACGATCGGTATTATGAGTTTATGAGTTTTGATGTACCGAAGGAGTTCGGAGTATCGGATGAGACCGGGGACATGACGAGGAGTCTCGAAATGGTCGAGACGTAAAGATCGATATATTGGACGACTATATTCGGACATCGGAAAGGTTCCGAGTGATTCGGGTATTTTTCGGAGTATATGGGCCTTATTGGGCCATACGGGAATAGAGGAGAAAGGCCAAAAGGAAGAAGGCGCGCCCCCCCTCTGGTCCGAATTGGACAAGGGGTGCAGCCCCCTTTTCCTTCTCCCTCTCCACCTCTTTCCTTCTCTCCTACTCCGAAAAGGAAAGGGGAATCCTACTAGGACTTGGGAGTCCTAGTAGGACTCCCCACACTTGGCGCGCCCCCTCTAGGGCCGGCCTCTCCCTTGCTCCTTTATATACGGGGGCAGGGGGGCACCCTAGGACACACAAGTTGAATTGTTTTAGCCGTGTGCGGTGCCTCTCTCCACAGAAACACACCTCGGTCATACCGTTGCAGTGCTTAGGCGAAGCCCTGCGCCGGTAGATACATCATATCTGTCACCACGCCGTTGTGCTCGCGAAACTCTTCCGTGAAGCTCAGCTGGACCAAGAGCTTGTGGGACGTCATCAAGCTGAACGTGTGCTGAATGCGGAGGTGCGGTACGTTCGGTGCTTGATCGGTTGGATCGCGAAGAAGTTCGACTACATCAACCGCGTCACTTGACGCTTCCGCTCCCGGTCTACGAGGGTACGTAGACACACTCCCCCCCTCGTTGCTATGCATCTAGTAGATAGATCTTGCTTGATCGTAGGAAAATTTTGAAAATACTACGTTTCCTAACAGTGGTATCAGAGCCAGGTCTATGCGTAGATGATATGCACGAGTAGAACACAATGAGTTGTGGGCGATACTAGTCATACTGCTTACCAGCATGTCATACTTTGCTTCGACGGTATTGTGAGATGAAGCGGCCCGGACCGACATTACGCGTACGCTTACGCGAGACTGGTTTCACCGTTATGAGCACTCGTTGCTTAAAGGTGACTGGCGGGTGTCTGTCTCTCTCACTTTAGCTGAATCAAGTGTGGCTACGCCCGGTCCTTGTGAAGGTTAAAACATCACATACTTGACGAAACATCGTTGTGGTTTTGTATGCTTAGGTAAGAACGGTTCTTGCTAAGCCCATAGCAGCCACGTAAAACTTGCAACAACAAAGTAGAGGACGTCTAACTTGTTTTTGCAGGGCATGTTGTGATGTGATATGTTCAAGACATGATGAGATATATGGTTTTGTATGGGATGATCATGTTTTGTAAAGTTATCGGCAACTGGCAGGAGCCTTATGGTTGTCGCTTTATTGTATGAAATGCAATCGCCATGTAATTGCTTTACTTTATCACTAAGCGGTAGCGATAGTTGTGGAAGCAATAGTTGACGAGACGACAACGATGCTACGATGGAGATCAAGGTGTCGCGCCGGTGACGAAGGTGATCATGATGGTGCTTTGGAGATGGAGATCAAAAGCACAAGATGATGATGGCCATATCATGTCACATATTTTGATTGCATGTGATGTTTATCTTATTATGCTTCTTATTTTGCTTAGTTCGACGGTAGCATTATAAGATGATCCCTTACTAAATTTCAAGGTATAAGTGTTCTCCCTGAGTATCCACCGTTGCGAAAGTTCGTCGTGTCGAGACACCACGTGATGATCGGGTGTGATAAGCTCTACGTTCAAATACAACGGGTGTAAGCCAGTTTTGCACACGCAGAATACTCGGGTTAAACTTGACGAGCCTAGCATATGCAGATATGGCCTCGGAACACTGGAGACCGAAAGGTCGAGCGTGAATCATATAGTAGATATGATCAACATAAGATGTTCACCATTGAAACTACTCCATCTCACGTGATGATCGAACATGGTTTAGTTGATTTGGATCACGTGATCATTTAGATGACTAGAGGGATGTCTATCTAAGTGGGAGTTCTTAAGTAATATGATTAAATTGAACTTTAATTTATCATGAACTTAGTCCTCGTAGTATTAGCATATCTATGCTGTAGATCAATAGCTCACGATGTTGCTCCCCGTTTATTTTTTATATGTTCCTAGAGAAAACTAAGTTGAAAGATGTTAGTAGCAATGATGCGGAATTGTTCCGTGATATGAGGATTATCCTCATTGCTGCACAAAGAATTATGTCCTTGATGCACCGCTAGGTGACAGACCTATTGCAGGAGCAGATGTAGACATTATGAACGTTTTGACAAAAGCTCGGTATGATGACTACTTGATAGTTTAAGTGCACCATGCTTTATGACTTAGAACCGGGACTTCAAAAACATTTTGAACGCCACGGAGCATATAAGATGTTCCAAGAGTTGAAATTAGTATTTCATACTCATGCCCGTGTCGAGAGGTATAAGACTTCTAACAGTACTTTGCCTACAAGATGGAGGAGAATAGCTCAACCAGTGAGCATGTGCTCAGATTGTCTGGGTACTACAATTGCTTGAATCAAGTGGGAGTTAATCTTCCAGATAAGATAGTAATTGACAAAGTTCTCTAGTCACTATCACCAAGTTAGTAGAACTTCGTGATGAACTATAATATGCAAGGGATGACGAAAGGAATTCCCGAGCTCTTCGCGATGCTGAAGTCGGCGAAGGTAGAAATCATGAAAAAGCATCAAGTGTTGATGGTTAACAAGACCACTTGTTTCAAGTAAAGGGCAAAGGGATAGAAGGGGAACTTCAAGAAGAATGACAAGCAAGTTTTCACTCCCGTTAAGAAACCCAAATCTAAAACTCAAGCCTGAAACTAAGTGCTTCTACTACAAAGGAAATGGTCACTTGAAGTGGATCTTCCCTAGATACTTGGCGGATAAGAAGGATGGCAAAGTGAACAAAGGTATATTTTGATATATAGATTATTGATGTGTACTTTACTAGTGTTCATTGCAACCCCTGGGTATTTGATACTGGTTCAGTTGCTAAAATTAGTAACTCGAAACGAGAATTGCAGAATGAACAGAGACTAGTTAAAGGTGAAGTGACGATGTGTGTTGGAAGTGGTTCCAAGATTGATATGATCATCATCGCACACTCCCTATACTTTCGGGATTAGTGTAAAACCTAAATAAATGTTATTTGGCATTTGCGTTGAGCATGAATATGATTTGGTCATATTTGTTGCAATACGGTTATTCATTTAAAGTCATAGAATAATTCTTATTCTGTTTACATGAATAAAACCTTCGATGGTCATACACCCAATGAAAATAGTTTGTTGGATCTCGATCGTGGTGATACACATATTCATAATATTGAAGCCAAAAGATGCAAGGTTAATAATGATAGTGCAACTTATTTGTGGCACTGCCGTTTAGGTCATAATGGTGTAAAGCGCATGAAGAAACTCCATAGTGATGGACTTTTGGAATCACTTGATTATGAATCACTTGGTGCTTGCGAACCATGCCTCATGGGCAAGATGACTAAAACTCCGTTCTCCGGAACAATGGAGCGAGCAACAGATTTGTTGGAGATCATACATACAGATGTATGTGGACCAATGAGTGTTGAAGCTCGCGGCGGGTATCGTTATTTTCTGACGTTCACTGATGATTTGAGCAGATATGGGTATATCTACTTAATGAAGCACAAGTCTGAAACATTTGAAAAGTTCAAAGAATTTCAGAGTGAAGTGGAGAATCATCGTAACAAGAAAATAAGAGTTTCTACGATATGATCGTAGAGGTAAAATATTTGAGTTAGCGAGTTTGGCCTTCAGTAAAAACAATGTGAAATAGTTTCACTACTCACGCCACCTGGAACACCACAGTGTAATGGTGTGTCCAAACGTCATAACCGTACTTTATTAGATATGGTGCGATCGATGATGTCTCTTACCGATCTACCACTATCGCTTTTGGGGTTATGCATTAGAGACAGCTACATTCACGTTAAATAGGGCACCATCTAAATCCATGGAGATGACACCGTATGAACTGTGGTTTGACGAGAAACCTAAGCTGTCATTTCTTTAAGTTTGGGACTGCGATGCTTATGTGAAAAAGTTTCAACATGATAAGCTCGAACCCAAATCGGAGAAGTAAATCTTCATAGGATACCCAAAAGAAACTGTTGGGTACACCTTCTATCACAGATCCAAAGGCAAGGTCTTTGTTGCTAAGAGTGGATCCTTTCTAGAGAAGGAGTTTCTCTTGAAAGAAGTGAGTGGGAGGAAAGTAGAACTTGATGAGGTAATTGTACCTTCTCCCGAATTGGAAAGTGGAACATCACAGAAACTAGTTCTAATGATTCCTACACCAATTAGTGAGGAAGCTAATGATGATGATCATGAAACTTCAGATCAAGTTTCTGCTGAACTTCGTAGATCAACCAAAGTTCGTTCCGCATGAGAGTGGTACGGCAACCCGGTTCTGGAAGTCATGTTACTGGACCATGATGAACCTACGAACTATGAGGAAGCGATGATGAGCCCAGATTCCGCAAAATGGCTTGAGGCCATGAAATCTGAGATGGGATCCATGTATGAGAACAAAGTCTGGACTTTGGTTGACTTGCCCGATGATCGGCAAGCCATCGAAAATAAATGGATCTTCAAGAGGAAGACTGACGCTGACGGTAATGTTACTATTTACAAAGCTCGACTTGTTGCGAAAGTTTTTCAACAAGTTCAAGGAGTTGACTACGATGAGACTTTCTCACCGGTAGCGATGCTTAAGTCTGTCCGAATCATGTTAGCAATTGCCGCATTTTATGAAATCTGGCAAATGGATAACAAAACTGCATTCTTTAATGGATTTATTAAAGAAGACTTGTATATGATGCAACCAGAAGGTTTTGTCAATCCTAAAGGTGCTAATAAAATGTGCAAGCTCCAGCGATCCATCTATGGACTGGTGCAAGCATCTCGGAGTTGGAATATACGCTTTGATAAGTTGATCAAAGCATATAGATTTATACAGACTTGCGGTGAAGCCTGTATTTACAAGAAGTGAGTGGGAGCACTACAACCTTTCTGATAAGTATATGTGAATGACATAGTGTCGATCGGAAATGATGTAGAATTTTCTGGAAAGCATAAAGGAGTGTTTGAAAGGAGTTTTTCAAAGAAAGACCTTGGTGAAGCTGCTTACATACTGGGCATCAAGATCTATAGAGATAGATCAAGACGCTTGATAAGACTTTCGATGAGTACATACCTTGATAAGATTTTGAAGTAGTTCAAAATGGATCAGTCAAAGAAGGAGTTCTTGCCTGACTTGTAAGGTGTGAAGTTGAGTAAGACTCAAAGCCAGACCACGGCAGAAAAATATAGAGAGAATGAAAGTCATTCCCTATGCCTCAGCCATAGGTTCTATAAAGTATGCCATGTTGTGTACCAAACATGTTGTGTACCTTGCCATGAGTTTGTCAAGGGGGTACAATAGTGATCCAGGAGTAGATCACTGTACATCGGTCAAAATTATCCTTAGTAACTGGATGACTAAGGAAATGTTTCTCGATTATGGAGGTGATAAAGAGTTCATCGTAAAGGGTTACGCCGATGCAAGCTTTGACACTAAATCCAGATGACTCTAAGTATCAATCTGGATGCGTATTGAAAGTGGGAGCAATTAGCTAGAGTAGCTCTATGTAGAGCATTGTAGACATAGAAATTTGCGAAATACATACGGATCTGAATGTGACAGACCCATTGACTAAACTTCTCTCACAAGCAAAACATGATCACACCTTATTACTCTTGGGTATTAATCACATAGCGATGTGAACTAGATTATTGACTCTAGCAAACCCTTTGGGTGTTGGTCACATGGCGATGTGAACTATGGGTGTTATTCACATAACGATGTGAACTATCGGTATTAAATCACATGGCGATGTGAGCTAGATTATTGACTCTAGTGCAAGTGGGAGACTGAAGGAAATATGCCCTAGAGGCAATAATAAAGTTGTTATTTATATTTCCTTATATCATGATAAATGTTTATTATTCATGCTAGAATTGTATTAACCGGAAACTTAGTACATGTGTGAATACATAGACAAAACAGAGTGTCCCTAGTATGCATCTATTAGACTAGCTCATTGATCAAAGATGGTTATGTTTCCTAACCATAGACATGAGTTGTCATTTGATCAACGGGATCACATCATTAGGAGAATGATGTGATGGACAAGACCCATCCGTTAGCTTAGCACTATGATCGTTTAGATTTACTGCTATTGCTTTCTTCATGACTTATACATGTTCCTATGACTATGAGATTATGCAACTCCCGAATACCGTAGGAACACCTTGTGTGCTATCAAACGTCACAACGTAACTGGGTGATCATAAAGATGCTCTACAGGTGTCTTCGAAAGTGTTCGTGGTGTTGGCATAGATCAAGACTAGGATTTGTCACTCCGAGTGTCGGAGAGGTATCTCTGGGCCCTCTCGGTAATGCACATCATAATAATCCTTGCAAGCAAAAGACTAATGAGTTAGTCACGAGATGATGTATTACGGAACGAGTAAAGAGACTTGCCGGTAACGAGATTGAACTAGGTATAGAGATACCGACGATCGAATCTCGGGCAAGTAACATACCGATGACAAAAGGAACAACGTATGTTGTTATGCGGTTTGACCGATAAAGATCTTCGTAAAATATGTAGGAGCCAATATGAGCATCCATGTTCTGCTATTGGTTATTGACCGGAGATGAGTCTCGGTCATGTCTACATAGTTCTCGAACCCGTAGGGTCCGCACGCTTAACGTTCGATGACGATCGGTATTATGAGTTTATGAGTTTTGATGTACCGAAGGAGTTCGGAGTCCCGGATGAGACCGGGGACATGACGAGGAGTCTCGAAATGGTCGAGACGTAAAGATCAATATATTGGACGATTATATTCGGACATCGGAAAGGTTCCGAGTGATTCGGGTATTTTTCGGAGTATATGGGCCTTATTGGGCCATACGGGAATAGAGGAGAAAGGCCAAAAGGAAGGAGGTGCGCGCCCCCGCTCTGGTCCGAATTGGACAAGGGGTGCAGCCCCCTTTTCCTTCTCCCTCTCCACCTCTTTCCTTCTCTCCTACTCCGGAAAGGAAAGGGGAATCCTACTAGGACTTGGGAGTCCTAGTAGGACTCCCCACACTTGGCGCGCCCCCTCTAGGGCCGGCCTCTCCCTTGCTCCTTTATATACGGGGGCAGGGGGGCACCCTAGGACACACAAGTTGAATTGTTTTAGCCGTGTGCGGTGCCCCTCTCCACAGAAACACACCTCGGTCATACCGTTGTAGTGCATAGGCGAAGCCCTACGCCGGTAGATACATCATATCTGTCACCACGCCGTTGTGCTGGCGAAACTCTCCCGTGAAGCTCAACTGGATCAAGAGCTCGTGGGACGTCATCAAGCTAAACGTGTGCTGAACGCAGAGGTGTCGTACGTTCGGTGCTTGATCGGTTGGATCGCGAAGAAGTTCGACTACATCAACCGCGTCACTTGACGCTTCCGCTCCCGGTCTACGCGGGTACGTAGACACACTCTCCCCCTCGTTGCTATGCATCTAGTAGATAGAATTGCGTGATCGTAGGAAAATTTTGAAAATACTACGTTTCCCAACAATCATAATGAGCTCAAAGTGACTAAGGAGTTAGTCATGGGATGATGGATTACGGAACGAGTAAAGAGACTTGCCATGACGAGATTGAACAAGGTATCGGTATACCGACGATCGAATCTCGGGCAATTACTATACCGATAGACAAAGGGAATTGCATACGGGATTAAATGAATCCTTGACATCGTGGTTCATCCAATGAGATCATCGAGGAACATGTGGGAACCAACATGGGTATCCAGATCCCGCTGTTGGTTATTGACCGGAGAGTCGTCTCGGTCATGTCTACGTGTCTCCCGAACCCGTAGGGTCTACACACTTAAGATTCGGTGACTCTAGGGTTGTAGAGATATATGCACACGGTAACCCGAATGTTGTTCGGAGTCCAGGATGAGATGCCGGACGTCACGAGGAGTTCCGGAATGGTCTGGAGGTAAAGAATGATATATAGGAAGTCTAGTTTCGGCCATCGGGAAATTTCCGGGGGTCACCGGTTGTCACATCCCTAGCTAGCACTTGCATTAGGACCTGACTAGAGTGTGCATCATGTTTACTTTCCAAGAAACTTGAAATGGGATTAACAGAAACCCCAGCACCCCCTCCCCTAACAACTAGGGTTTGCTAAAATATTTTCCAATGTACCCAAAATGCCCTTCAAAATGTTCATCATTTCTGCCTTGGTCTTAAACCTCTGCCAAAAATGGTGCACAATTTTCTAGGACAATCTAGGGCTTTGGATTAAATCATATGGTATTTGAATTTGGGCATTTAAATGCTATAAAATATTTTAAATGCTCAAATAATCATGAACTATAATGTTTCCTACTGTTCATATTATATACAACAGGTATGACAAGTGTCATGAGTTATAAAAATGTTTAGGCATTTTTATTAAATGAACAAAGTTGCAAAAGAAATAAAACAGAAAGAAAAATAGGAAGAACACTTACCTGGCGCCACCCGGCCCACCTGCCGGCCCAGCCCAGCTGCCGCTCCAGCGAGCTGCTTGGCTCGGCCAGGCAGGCAGGCAGGTGCTCGATGGCGACCGCGCCGCGCGCCACGCAGCTGCCCGCCGCCTTGCTTCACCCCCTCGCCGTCCTGGAGGGATGGATCGAACGTCCACGTCCCCCTCGACCCCCCAGACACCTCCACCTCCCCCCAGCTCCTCTCCTCCGCTCTCCCCGCGCCATGGCCGACGCCGCCGTGATCGCACCGTCGTAGAAGCCGCGTCCACCGTCGTCCCCGAGCTCCGCCGTGTTGTCCCTCGTCTCCGCCGTCCTCGACTGCTTCGAACAGGTCGATCCCCGAGCGCTCGCCCGCCCTGGAGACGCCCCCGACCTCTTCTTCCCCAACTCCGGCCGCGGAGATCCCCCTCGCCGTTCTGCTCAGCTCCGACCACCCCCGAGCTCGCTCCGGTGCTTGCTGCAACCCCTGTGAGCCTAACTACCTCCTCCCCCTCTCCGTTGGCTCCCTTTTGCCCTGTAACACACTGCACGAAGCTCGCCCGCACGCACCGCCGCCGTGCTCATCGCCGGTGATGCTCCGGTGACCATTTGGTCACCGGCACCCGTCCAACGTACTCACCACAACCCGTAGATGTGAACGGCGCTACGCACGCATCGCCTAGGCCCCTGCAGCCGCATCTCCACACACGCCCGACGCCGGTCGCCGCCATCGAGCTCGTTGCCGTCGTCTCCGGCCACCCCAGGTCCGGCGACCACCACCATCCGACGCGCAACAGCAAGGGCTGTCCAACGCACCTAGCCGCAGCTCGAGCCGTGCACCGTAGACGTTTTCCGAAGCACGCCGTCGCGTTTGGCCTCGCCGGCGGCTAAACGCCGGCGAGTTGGACCTGTTTTGACCACGGGTTTGACCCCCTGGGTCAATGACATGTGGGCCCTGCCCGCAAGTCAAACTTAGTTTAGGTGTTAATTTAATATTAATTAGTTAATTAGTTTAGTCACTGACACGTGGGCCCTGGCCCCACTGACAGCTAATTAGTTTTAGTTAAACTCTAATTAACTCAGTTATTTAGCTGTGACACTGACATGAGGGACCCACTGGTCAGGTTTGACCTGGACTGGCCCTATTGACTGGCTGACGTCAGCATGATGTCATGCTGACGCAGTAAAGGTTTTCTGGGATTTTTAGATTTAATAATAATTCAGGAAATTCCATAAAATACCCAAAACTTCTAAAAATCATATAAAATCAACCATAGCTCAGATGGAAAAGATTTATATATGAAATATGATCAGAAAAATCCAATCTTTCTAATGGCACTGGTTTCATGCATGTTTGAACAAGTTAACTTGATGTATATATCAAAAACATGATAGTGCACTTATTTAAATAATAGTTTGAACTTCAATTTGAATCCTTGATTCAAATAGGTTCAAACCCTTCTGATTTTAGTTGCATTAGCCAACACACATGCATCTTGCCATGTCATAAACATGCATCATATTGTTGCATTTGTTTGTTAATGATTGTGTCGTCGCTATTCCCTATGTTAGGTCCTGCTCCCGAGGATACTGCTGCATATCCAGTTGAAGAGCAGTACCCGACAACTACCTTGTCAGGCAAGCAATCATTGATCATTCTGATACAAACCCAATCTTCTCGCTCCTGCTCTCTTTTACTGCATTAAGGCAACAACGCGTGAACTGCTACTTGCTGCGGTAGTTGAACCCTATTCCCTTGCATGACCTGTCATTGCCACAGTAAATAGTTGAAACCCACTAGCATGTGTAGGAGTTGATTGAGCCATGTGATGTGTGATCCACCATGCTATTTACTTATGTTGCCTGCTATGCTTAGAGTTGTGTCTGGTCTGGTTCATCTGGGTGATGGATCAGAGTGAAATGATCTTATCGATAAAGAGAGGGAAGGGTAGAATACGCTTGGTAAAGGTATCGATGAAAGGCCATGTAGGAGTACATGGTGGGTTGTTTCATTGGAATTGTCCATAGGACCCGAGATCTGTGTGTGTGATTCAAGTTACAGTTACTACCACACATTGGGCCCTGAAATATGACCCCGCTCGACTTATTGACTGCCCTTGTACTCTGTCCAGGAGTTGCAACTAGTTTCTGGTGTTTATAATTTACTGGAGGTCGTGCGCAGCGCTGACCCTCGGGGTGGGCTGTGATGCGACAGGTACGTGGCACGGTGTACCGGTTGCCCGTTTGGTGACTCGGGAACCCTGTACACATCGTTTGGGGCCGTGAGCGACACCCCGGCCGGATCTCCCCACAGATGGAACCCAAATAGGCGATAAACCTGGACGAGAGACTTGAGTGGTTGGTTAGGTCGTGGTCTACACCCACGTCGGCTTTCGCTTGAAGTCTGCCGAGCACATGTCGTGTGCAGACGCTAAGTGGTGAAAACATGTGTGAAGAAGTACACCCCTGCAGGGTTATCAAACTATTCGAATAGCCGTTGTTCGCGGTACGAACTACTTGGTTACTCTTACAGTTCATAGACAAGTTGATGGATACTACTAAAAGCCTCAAGATAAGCGTGAGTGCCATGGATGGCCCTTCCGTAGGATGACGGAAGAGGATCCTCGGTAGTGTATTGATGTGGTGAGTAGAGGACTCGTGTTCGTAATAACATCTTGCAATCCGTTGAGAGTTGTAGTATAGGTTAGCCAAGGTCAAAGCTGGCATTCTGCTATGAACTCCACTACCCCCTTTGATAATGTTGCATGTATGATAGGTTCTGTGGTAAGACTTGCTGAGTACCTTTGTACTCATGTTTGCTTAATAACTGTTGCAGAGGAGAACCCTGCCCCTGCTGATGGGTTCTACATAGACGTTGACGTCGACGAGTAGCTTGACACCCAGACGGTGATCTGGAGCTTGTGAAGGGCCTTGTAGATAGTCAGGCTACACCAAGCTTGTTTTATTTTCTAAGTTGTCTGTACTCAGACATGTAGCTTCCGCTTGTGCTTGTATGACTGTATGACTTGAGTGTTCGGTCATGTGACCCCTACCTGTATGACTATGTTGTGTATGGCTCTTGGAGCCTTTTAAATAAAGTACTTTGATTCATAGAGTTCTGTTGTGATGCAATGTTGTATTTGCACATATTGAGCATATTGCGTGTATGATTGAAATGCTTGGTATGTGTGGGATCCGACACCTAGTTGTTTTCCCTTGGTAGCCTATCTTACAGGGAAATGCCTCCTAGTGATTCCAATGAGCCTTGGTAGCTTGCTACTGCTCGGAACACGTAGGCTGGCTGGCATGTGTCCTTCTTCGTTCCTGTGTCTGTCCCTTAGGGGAAATGTCACGCGTTGTTCCTTTAAGTCCATGTAGCTTGCTACGACTTGGGTTCATACGTTGATGGCCGACACGTTCGTTGCTGGGTCATGGATGCATGTCCCTGTAATTTAGTGCCACTTTTGGTTTATAACTAGCCATGTCGGCCCGGGTTCTCTGTCATATGGATGCTAGCGACACTGTCATATACGTGTGCCAAAATGCGCAAACGGTCCCGGGCCAGGTAAGGTGGCACCCGTGGGGTTACCGTGCGTGAGGCCGCAAAGTGATATGACGTGTTACAGCTAGATCGGTGTGACTTAGGATCGGGGTCCTGACAGCGTTGGCATCAGAGCTGGACTGCCTGTAGGTTCCTCAAGCCAAACTGGTCGATGTTGAGTCTAGAAAAAAATTCTTAGTTATATGTAGGGGAATTGATTGTGGAAGGGAACGTAAGGCTCTTTTTACTCCTTTATCTTATGCCCTTCTGATCCGAGTCTGTCCATTCTTTCTACGGGGATTTAGGACTAGGCCTCTTATCCTTACTAGGTTCACGTGTTACTAATCCGTAGACTCTTAGGATTGTTGGTTTCAAGCCTCAGTTCAGTTTCTATCCTTTTGAGTATGATGATTGTTGAACCCGAAACCTTGATATGGAATTGTTGAGTGGCTATGCTATCATTTGTATGATGTCTCAAATCTTTGTTTGAGCATTTACAGTTGTTATGCTGCCCGATTTCTTCCAGAAACACTAATGCCTTTGCATTATTTCGTGTTTCAGATGTCTGGCCGCATCCCTCACCAAGTGGTTTGTTTGACTCGGTGCATTAATGTGCCCGGCCACACGTCCATGCTAGTCCGTGTGATGACTGAGACCGGTTATCGCTGGTATCCTGAATACACCGTGGAGGAACAGTATCGGGATTTTAATCAAAGTCAGTATTTCTGCACAGTCCGGATATACCCCTCATATCCCGGAGCAAATGATCCCATCCATTGGTCTTATGGACTCGGGATTACCATCGAGATGGCAGTACAGGATGCCGCTTATTCGATGATGACCATTCTCCGTGCTAGGCATGCCCTGTTGCTGAACACTGAATTCTGTTACATGCCAGCTTCACTCCCCGGAGAGGAAGGCTACTACACTGGTCTGTATACTGATGCTGCTCATGAAGAGCCATTGCTTCAGACTACTGTTCAGATGTTGGAGGATAGGGACCGTTAGGTCCGTGCCCTCCGAATGGAGCTGTATAACACCCGAGCCGCTCACTGGACTACTTTGACACGGCTTGCACCTGCTGTGCACGCCGGATATATGGACATGCGGGATTTGTATCCTGTGCGGACTCGTCTGCCTGATCGCATGGATTGGCGTGACGTTGGGGGTATTACACCTCCACGTGGGCGTCGGTTACCACCAGCATCGGGACCGAGACCACACCCATGCCCCTATGGTCCACAGCCTTCGAGTGCTCGCGAGTTCCAAGATCCGTCTGTACCACTTCCAGGCTACGGTGGTAATCTCTACGAGGATTACTACGCGAATGTCTGAGCTAGTCCGTGGTAGTAGTAGTATTGTAGTGGTTGTATTTCCACAGTCCTGCGCGTCTTGTGGAATATGACTTAGTGTGTACTGAGTTCCGGAGGTGTAGTTAAATAATGTATAGGAGCTTGGAATGCCTATGATGGGATGTATCGTCTTTCACCGCAGTTGTACTTTAGCCTTGGCTTGTACTAAACTTTGTATGGTGTGTATGACCACTGGTGTATATATAGCAGTTCCTATATTACCATGTCGTACGGATGAACATCTCTGCATTCTGTGTCATCCATTACATTCTGCACCTCTATGTCAAATTTTTGCCATCCTTGTCTAAACCGTTGTTTTGTTTTCCTAGGATGGTCAACACTCGCAACACTCTTGCTGCTCAGGAGCAGGGTGAGGCTAGTGGGGCTAGAGATGGGAATCTGCCCCAGCCACCCTCTTTGGCGGAACTTATGCTTGAAGCAGAACGGAACAAGAGAGAGACCAACCGTCTGCTGGAACGCATAGAGCAAAACACTGGGTTCCGTCAAAGGAATGACGTGGTGTCAATCCACGATTTTATCAAGATGTGTCCACCAAAGTTCCATCACTCCACTGAACCTCTGGATGCTGATGACTGGCTACGTAGTATCACCCACAAGCTACACTCTGCCCGTGTGGCCGAAGCTGACAAGGTTATCTACGCCGCCTACCATCTTGAGGGCCCTGCCAGTCTTTGGTGGGAAAACTTTGAAGCTATGCGTCCTGCTGGCCAAGTCACTACCTAGGTTGAGTTCAGTGAGGCATTCCGTGAACACCACATTCCGGAAGGTCTCATGGATCGCAAGCGGGAGGAATTCTGCAATTTCACCCAGGGCCGTTTAACTGTGGATGGCTATAGCCGCGAGTTTGGTAATCTGGCATGCTATGCACCTGAGGAAGTATCCACCGATGCCAAGAAACAGGCGAGGTTCCGTAAGGGACTCAGCCCTGAACTTCGTCGAGATCTACGTCTGCACGAGTGCACCTCCTTCCAGAAGTTGGTTAACAAGGCTATCAGTGCTGAGACAGGCCAGACCGACTTCGAGGCCACCCGCAAGCATACTCGAGACCTTGGTTCCTCATCCGGCTCTGGCTCTCACAAGCGCCGTGTGTGGGTTCCTAACACTGCTCTGCCACCCAAGTATACATCGAGGCCATCCTATGAGGCGCCTCGTCCAACTCAACAGTTTGCACCTGCTAAGACCTATGGAGGTCCACCCTCCAACTTTGCTCCACGCACCACCACTGTGACATGTTTCAAGTGTAGAGAACCGGGACACTACATGCGTGATTGTCCCCAGAATCAGCCAGGAAAACCCGTTGGCCGTGGTAAGCCAACCGGCAAGGTGAACTATGTCAAGCCAATCCCCACTGCACGTGGTCATGTCAACTATGTTTCTGCCGAAGAAGCTTATGAGGATCCTAACGTCGTCCTTGGTACGCTTCTCGTAAACTGCCATCCGACATCTGTTCTTTTCGATACTGGAGCATCCCATTCGTTCATATTTGAGAGCTATGCTCGATTGCACAACATGACTTTTTGTGACATGCCTACTTCCATGATTATTCAAACTCCTGGTTCAAAGTGGCAAACCTCTAGGGTAAGCCATGGAAATGAAATCCTTGTCGATAGACTTGTTTTCCTTGCATCTTTAATCGCTCTCAAGTCCTCGGACATAAATATCATTTTGGGTATGGATTGGATGACAACCCATTACGCCAAAATTGATTGCTTTACTAGGACCGTTCAACTTACACATCCATCCGGCAAGATAGTCAATGTCTTGACTCGAATGGCTGAACGTCAGCTCTACTCTCTTAATGCCAGCCCTCTACCAGAACTCGAAGATATCCCGGTAGTCTGTGACTTCCCGGATGTTTTCCCAGAAGAACTGCCAGGAGTTCCACCTGACAGAGATGTCGAGTTTGTGATAGATCTTATCCCTGGAACCGTCCCAATCTCTAGGAGACCTTATAAGATGGCACCACTAGAGTTAGCTGAGCTAAAGAAACAACTCGATGAGTCCTTGCAAAAGGGTTTCATCCGTCCTAGTTCTTCCCCTTGGGCTTGCCCCGTCCTCTTCGTCAAGAAGAAGGATGGAACGGAGCGGATGGTTGTAGATTACCGACCTGTCAATTTGGTCACCATAAAGAATAAGTATCCGCTCCCCAGGATCAACGACCTGTATGATCAGCTCGCTGGATCCTCAGTCTTCTCTAAGATGGATTTGAGGTTGGGCTACCATCAAATCAAAATCAAGAACGGGACATTCCTAAAACGGCTTTCGTTACTCGTTATGGCCAATATGAGTACACCGTCATGTCCTTCGGATTAACCAATGCTCCAGCTACCTTTTCTCGGTTAATGAATTCTATATTCATGGAGTATTTGGATAAATTCGTCGTGGTATACCTCGATGATATACTCATTTTCTCCAAGAACAAGGAAGATCATGCCGAGCATTTAAGGCTGGTATTGACGAAGCTTCGAGAGCACCGCCTTTATGCCAAATTCTCTAAATGTGAATTTTGGTTGCCAGAAGTCACCTATCTAGGTCATGTGATCTCCGGCAAGGGTATTGCTGTCAATCCCGAGCGAGTTCAAGCCGTCCTTGATTGGACTCCCCCTGAATCGGTCAAGCAAGTTAGGAGTTTTCTTGGCTTAGCGAGCTATTGCCGACGTTTCGTCGAGAATTTCTCCAAGGTTGCCAAACCTCTAACTGAACTCCTCAAGAAAGATAAAAAGTTTGAGTGGACCCCACAGTGCGAGTCCAGTTTTCAGGAACTGAAAAGACGCCTGACATCTGCACCTGTACTGGTACCACCAGACTTTTCCAAGGATTTTATAATCTATTGCGACGCCTCGCGACAAGGACTAGGTTGCATTCTCATGCAAGATCGTCAAGTGATTGCATACGCATCCCGACAGTTGCGTCCACATGAGGATAACTATCCTACTCATGATTTAGAGCTTGCAGCTGTAGTCCATGCACTCAAAACATGGCGACATTACCTCCTTGGTAATCGCTGTGAAATCTTCACTGATCACCAAAGTTTGAAGTATATCTTCACCCAACCGGATCTAAATCTCAGGCAAAGACGTTGGGTTGAGTTGCTCACCGACTACGATTTAGGAATCACTTACACTCCTGGAAAGGCCAATGTCATGGCTGATGCACTAAGTCGTAAGTCTTATTGTAACAATTTAATGTTACAACAAAGTCAACCACTTCTCCACGAGGAATTTCGTAAGCTTAACCTTCACATTGTTCCTCGAGGATTCCTTTCCACCTTGGTGGCGAAACCTACCCTTATGGATCAAGTTATAGCTGCCCAGAAGCGTGATAAAGGTGTATCACGACTCCAAGAGAACATTGCTAGCGGACTCGCTAAAAGTTTCTCCATGGATGATCGAGGTGTTGTTTTCTTTGAGAACCGTGTAGTGGTTCCCAAGAACCACCATCTACGGCAATTAATCCTTAAGGAGGCTCATGAATCTCCTCTCACGATTCATCCCGGTAGTACCAAAATGTATCAAGACCTACGTCAAAGATTCTGGTGGACTAGGATGAAGAGAGAAATCGCTCAATTCATTGCTAACTGCGACGTTTGTCGTCGAGTCAAAGCAGAGCATCAACGGCCTGCTGGCACCCTTCAACCTTTAGCTATTCCTGAATGGAAATGGGACAAAGTTGGTATGGACTTCATTACCGGGTTTCCCAGGTCCAGGAAAGGGAATAATGCTATCTTCGTCGTTATCGACCGCCTCTCTAAAGTAGCTCATTTCCTGCCTATTCGGGAGAGTATTACCGCTAGCCAGCTAGCAGACTTATATATCTCTCGAATAGTATCACTTCATGGTGTACCGTTGGAGATTAACTCAGACCGTGGAAGTCTTTTTACTTCACGATTTTGGGAAAGTTTCCAGAATGCTATGGGAACTCATCTCTCTTTCAGTACTGCCTTCCATCCGCAATCAAGTGGTCAAGTGGAACGAGTCAATCAAATTCTGGAAGACATGCTTCGAGCCTCTGTCATTTCTTTCGGTATGGAATGGGAAAAATGTCTTCCATTTGCCGAATTCGCTTATAACAATAGTTATCAAGCCAGCTTGGGTAAAGCTCCCTTCGAAGTTCTATATGGACGAAGGTGTCGAACACCTCTTAACTGGTCAGAGACCGGGGAAAGACAATTCTTTGGCCCGGATATGATTCAGGAAGCAGAAGAGCAAGTTCGCATCGTTCGTGAGAGATTGAAAACAGCCCAGTCTCGCCAAAAGAGCCAATATGATAGTCATCATAAGGCTGTGACTTTTGAAGTCGGCGATAAGGCTTACCTTCGGGTTACTCCTCTTAAGGGAACCCATCGATTCGGTATCAAAGGCAAATTGGCCCCTCGTTACATCGGTCCTTTTCGCATTCTTGCCAAACGAGGAGAAGTTGCCTACCAATTGGAACTACCTCCGCACCTCTCCAGAGTTCATGATGTTTTCCACGTTTCTCAACTCAGGCGTTGCTTCTCGGATCCTATCCGCGGAGTGGACCACGAAACGCTTGATCTCCAAGACAATCTCACATATCGAGAATACCCCGTTCGTATTCTTGATCAAATTGAGCGCACCACTCGACGCCACAATATCAAGTTTCTCAAGGTTCAATGGTCACATCATTCCGAGAGTGAAGCTACTTGGGAAAGGGAGGATCGTCTTCGACTTGAGTACCCCACCCTCTTTCCGGAGGAACCCGAATCTCGGGACGCGATTCTTTTAAGTGGGGGTGAGTTGTCACATCCCTAGCTAGCACTTGCATTAGGACCTGACTAGAGTGTGCATCATGTTTACTTTCCAAGAAACTTGAAATGGGATTAACAGAAACCCCAGCACCCCCTCCCCTAACAACTAGGGTTTGCTAAAATATTTTCCAATGTACCCAAAATGCCCTTCAAAATGTTCATCATTTCTGCCTTGGTCTTAAACCTCTGCCAAAAATGGTGCACAATTTTCTAGGACAATCTAGGGCTTTGGATTAAATCATATGGTATTTGAATTTGGGCATTTAAATGCTATAAAATATTTTAAATGATCAAATAATCATGAACTATAATGTTTCCTACTGTTCATATTATATACAGCAGGTATGACAAGTGTCATGAGTTATAAAAATGTTTAGGCATTTTTATTAAATGAACAAAGTTGCAAAAGAAATAAAACAGAAAGAAAAATAGGAAGACCACTTACCTGGCGCCACCCGGCCCACCTGCCGGCCCAGCCCAGCTGCCGCTCCAGCGAGCTGCTTGGCTCGGCCAGGCAGGCAGGCAGGTGCTCGACGGCGACCGCGCCGCGCGCCACGCAGCTGCCCGCCGCCTTGCTTCACCCCCTCGCCGTCCTGGAGGGATGGATCGAACGTCCACGTCCCCCTCGACCCCCCAGACACCTCCACCTCCCCCCAGCTCCTCTCCTCTGCTCTCCCCGCGCCATGGCCGACGCCGCCGTGATCGCACCGTCGTAGAAGCCGCGTCCACCGTCATCCCCGAGCTCCGCCGTGTTGTCCCTCGTCTCCGCCGTCCTCGACTGCTTCGAACAGGCCGAGCCCCGAGCGCTCGCCCGCCCTGGAGATGCCCCCGACCTCTTCTTCCCCAACTCCGGCCGCGGAGATCCCCCTCGCCGTTCTGCTCAGCTCCGACCACCCCCGAGCTCGCTCCGGTGCTTGCTGCAACCCCTGTGAGCCTAGCTACCTCCTCCCCCTCTCCGTTGGCTCCCTTTTGCCCTGTAACACACTGCACGAAGCTCGCTCGCACGCACCGCCGCCGTGCTCGTCGTCGGTGATGCTCCGGTGACCATTTGGTCACCGGCACCCGTCCAACGTACTCACCACAGCCCGTAGATGCGAACGGTGCTACGCACGCATCGCCTAGGCCCCTGCAGCCGCATCTCCACACACGCCCGACGCCGGTCGCCGCCGTCGAGCTCGTTGCCGTCGTCTCCGGCCACCCCAGGTCCGGCGACCACCACCATCCGACGCGCAACAGCAAGGGCTGTCCAACGCACCCAGCCGCAGCTCGAGCCGTGCACCGTAGACGTTTTCCGAAGCACGCCGCCGCGTTTGGCCTCGCCGGCGGCTAAACGCCGGCGAGTTGGACCTGTTTTGACCACGGGTTTGACCCCCTGGGTCAATGACATGTGGGCCCTGCCCGCAAGTCAAACTTAGTTTAGGTGTTAATTTAATATTAATTAGTTAATTAGTTTAGTCACTGACACGTGGGCCCTGGCCCCACTGACAGCTAATTAGTTTTAGTTAAACTCTAATTAACTCAGTTATTTAGCTGTGACACTGACATGAGGGACCCACTGGTCAGGTTTGACCTGGACTGGCCCTGTTGACTGGCTGACGTCAGCATGATGTCATGCTGACGCAGTAAAGGTTTTTCTGGGGTTTTTAGATTTAATAATAATTCCAGAAATTCCGGAAAATACCCAAAACTTCTAAAAATCATATAAAATCAACCATAGCTCAGATGGAAAAGATTTATATATGAAAAATGATCAGAAAAATCCAATCTTTCTAATGGCACTGGTTTCATGCATGTTTGAACAAGTTAACTTGCTGTATATATCAAAAACATGATAATGCACTTATTTAAATAATAGTTTGAACTTCAATTTGAATCCTTGATTCAAATAGGTTCAAACCCTTCTGATTTTAGTTGCATTAGCCAACACACATGCATCTTGCCATGTCATAAACATGCATCATATTGTTGCATTTGTTTGTTAATGATTGTGTCGTCGGTATTCCCTGTGTTAGGTCCTGCTCCCGAGGATACTGCTGCGTATCCAGTTGAAGAGCAGTACCCGACAACTACCTTGTCAGGCAAGCAATCATTGATCATTCCGATACAAACCCAATCTTCTCGCTCCTGCTCTCTTTTACTGCATTAAGGCAACAGCGCGTGAACTGCTACTTGCTGCGGTAGTTGAACCCTATTCCCTTGCATGACCTGTCATTGCCACAGTAAATAGTTGAAACCCACTAGCATGTGTAGGAGTTGATTGAGCCATGTGATGTGTGATCCACCATGCTATTTACTTATGTTGCCTGCTATGCTTAGAGTTGTGTCTGGTCTGGTTCATCTGGGTGATGGATCAGAGTGAAATGATCTTATCGATAAAGAGAGGGAAGGGTGGAATACGCTTGGTAAAGGTATCGATGAAAGGCCATGTAGGAGTACATGGTGGGTTGTTTCATTGGAATTGTCCATAGGACCCGAGATCTGTGTGTGTGATTCAAGTTACAGTTACTACCACACATTGGGCCCTGAAATATGACCCCGCTCGACTTATTGACTGCCCTTGTACTCTGTCCAGGAGTTGCAACTAGTTTCTGGTGTTTATAGTTTACTGGAGGTCGTGCGCAGCGCTGACCCTCGGGGTGGGCTGTGATGCGACAGGTACGTGGCACGGTGTACCGGTTGCCCGTTTGGTGACTCGGGAACCCTGTACACATCGTTTGGGGCCGTGAGCGACACCCCGGCCGGATCTCCCCACGGATGGAACCCAAATAGGCGATAAACCTTGACGAGAGACTTGAGTGGTTGGTTAGGTCGTGGTCTACACCCACGTCGGCTTTCGCTTGAAGTCAGCCGAGCACATGTCGTGTGCAGACGCTAAGTGGTGAAAACATGTGTGAAGAAGTACACCCCTGCAGGGTTATCAAACTATTCGAATAGCCGTTGTTCGCGGTACGAACTACTTGGTTACTCTTACAGTTCATAGACAAGTTGATGGATACTACTAAAAGCCTCAAGATAAGCGTGAGTGCCGTGGATGGCCCTTCCGTAGGATGACGGAAGAGGATCCTCGGTAGTGTATTGATGTGGTGAGTAGAGGACTCGTGTTCGTAATAACATCTTGCAATCCGTTGAGAGTTGTAGTATAGGTTAGCCAAGGTCAAAGCTGGCATTCTGCTATGAACTCCACTACCCCCTTTGATAATGTTGCATGTATGATAGGTTCTGTGGTAAGACTTGCTGAGTACCTTTGTACTCATGTTTGCTTAATAACTGTTGCAGAGGAGAACCCTGCCCCTGCTGATGGGTCCTACATAGACGTTGACGTCGACGAGTAGCTTGACACCCAGACGGTGATCTGGAGCTTGTGAAGGGCCTTGTAGATAGTCAGGCTACACCAAGCCTGTTTTATTTTCTAAGTTGTGTGTACTCAGACATGTAGCTTCCGCTTGTGCTTGTATGACTGTATGACTTGAGTGTTGGGTCATGTGACCCCTACCTGTATGACTATGTTGTGTATGGCTCTTGGAGCCTTTTAAATAAAGTACTTTGAGTCATAGAGTTCTGTTGTGATGCAATGTTGTATTTGCACATATTGAGCATATTGCGTGTATGATTGAAATGCTTGGTATGTGTGGGATCCGACACCTAGTTGTTTTCCCTTGGTAGCCTATCTTACAGGGAAATGCCTCCTAGTGATTCCAATGAGCCTTGGTAGCTTGCTACTGCTCGGAACACGTAGGCTGGCCGGCATGTGTCCTTCTTCGTTCCTGTGTCTGTCCCTTAGGGGAAATGTCACGCGTTGTTCCTTTAAGTCCATGTAGCTTGCTACGACTTGGGTTCATACGTTGATGGCCGACACGTTCGTTGCTGGGTCATGGATGCCTGTCCCTGTAATTTAGTGCCACTTTTGGTTTATAACTAGCCATGTCGGCCCGGGTTCTCTGTCATATGGATGCTAGCGACACTGTCATATACGTGTGCCAAAATGCGCAAACGGTCCCGGGCCAGGTAAGGTGGCACCCGTGGGGTTACCGTGCGTGAGGCCGCAAAGTGATATGACGTGTTACAGCTAGATCGGTGTGACTTAGGATCGGGGTCCTGACACCGATAGTGTACCGGGACCACCGGAAGGGTCCCGGGGGTCCATCGGGTGGGGCCACCCATCCCGGAGGGCCCCGTGGGCCATAGGGGGAGGGGGACCAGCCCTTAGTGGGCTGGTGCACCCCCTTGGGCCTCCCCCATGCGCCTAGGGTTGAAACCCTAGGGGTGGGGGCGCCCCCCTAGGCTTGGGGGGCAAGCCACCCCCCTTGGCCGCTGCCCCCTAGGAGATTGGATCTCCTAGGGCCGGCGCCCCCCTGGCCCCCTATATATAGTGGGGGGGGAGAGAGAGAGGGAAGCCGCACCTCAGCCCCTGGCGCCTCTCCCCCCGTTACACCTCTCCCTCCTCCCGCGGGGTCTCGGCGAAGCCCTGTAGTTTTTTCCGTTGCATCCACCACCACGCCGTCGTGCTGCTGGATCTCCATCAACCTCTCCTCCCCCCTTGCTGGATCAAGAAGGAGGAGACATCGCTGTACCGTACGTGTGTTGAACGCGGAGGTGCCGTCCGTTCGGCGCTGGGATCATCGGTGACGAGGATCACGACGAGTACGACTCCATCATCCACGTTCATTCGAACGCTTCCGCTCGCGATCTACAAAGGGTATGTAGATGCACTCCTTTATGCTCGTTGCTAGATGACTCCTTAGATTTATCTTGGTGAAGCGTAGGAATTTTTTTGAATTCTGTTGCGTTCCCCAACAGTGGCATCTGAGCTAGGTCTTTGCGTAGCATCTTGCACGAGTAGAACACAAACAAGTTGTGGGCGTTGATTTTGTTCAATTCTCTTGCCGCTACTAGTCCAATCTTGATTCGGCGGCATTGTGAGATGAAGCGGCCCGGACTGACCTTACACGTACGCTTACGTGAGACTGGTTCCACTGACTGACATGCACTAGTTGCATAAAGGTGGCTGGCGGGTGTCTGTCTCTCCCACTTTAGTCGGATCGGATTCGATGAAAAGGGTCCTTATGAAGGGTAAATAGAAATTGACATATCACGTTGTGGTTTTGGCATAGGTAAGAAACGTTCTTGCTAGAAACCTATAGAAGCCACGTAAAAACTTGCAACAACAATTAGAGGACGTCTAACTTGTTCTTGCAGCATGTGCTATGTGATGTGATATGGCCAAGAAGATGTGATGAATAATATATGTGATGTATGATATTGATCATGTTCTTGTAATAGGGAATCACGACTTGCATGTCGATGAGAATGACAACCGACAAGAGCCATAGGAGTTGTCTTATTTATTGTATGACCTGCGTGTCACTGTATAAACACCATGTAATTACTTTACTTTATTGCTAAATGCTAGCCATAGTAGTAGAAGTAACATTTGACGAGACGACTTCATGAAGACACGATGATGGAGATCATGGTGTCATGCCGGTGACAAAGATGATCATGGTGCCCCGAAGATGGAGATCAAAGGAGCAAAATGATATTGGCCATATCATGTCACTTTATTTGATTCCATGTGATGTTTATCATGTTTATGCATCTTGTTTACTTAGAACGATGGTAGTAAATAAGATGATCTCTCACTAAAAATCTCAAGAATTGTGTTCCCCCTAACTGTGCACCGTTGCTAAGGATCGTTGTTCCGAAGCACCACGTGATGATCGGGTGTGATAGGCTCTAACGTTCGCATACAACGGGTGTAAGCCAGATTTACACACGCAATACACTTAGGGTTCACTTGACGAGCCTAGCATGTATAGACATGGCCTCGGAACATGGAAGACCGAAAGGTTGAACATGAGTCATATAGAAGATACGATCAACATGAAGATGTTCATCGTTGATGACTAGTCCGTCTCACGTGATGATCGGACACGGGCTAGTCGATTCGTATTATGTATCACTTAGATGACTAGAGAGATGTCAATCTGAGTGGGAGTTCATTGAATTTGAGTAGATGAACTTAATTGTCATGAACTTAGTCTAAATTCTTTACAATATGTCTTGTAGATCAAATGGCCCACGCTCATGTTGCCCTCAATTTCAACGCGTTCCTAGAGAAAACCAAGATGAAAGACGATGGTAGCAACTATACGGATTGGGTCCGTAACCTGAGGATTATCCTCATAGCTGCCAAGAGATCATATGTCCTTGAAGCACCGCTAGGTGATGCACCCGTTTTCCCAGCAGCCCAAGACGTTATGAACGCCTGGCAGTCACGTTGTGATGATTACTCCCTGGTTCAGTGCGGCATGCTTTACAACTTAGAATCGGGGCTCCAAAAGCGTTTTGAGCACCACGGAGCATATGAGATGTTCCAAGAGCTGAAAATGGTTTTCTAAGCTCATGCCCGAGTCAAGAGATATGACGTCTCTGACGCATTCTACTATTGTAAGATGGAGGAGAATAGTTCTGTCAGCGAGCACATACTCATATTGTCTGGGTTGCACAATCGCTTGTCTCTGTTGGGAATTAATCTCCCAGACGAAGCGGTCGTTGACAGAATCCTTCAGTCGCTCCCACCTAGCTTCAAGAGCTTCATGATGAACTTCAATATGCAAGGGATGGAGAAGTCCATTCCCGAGGTGTATTCAATGCTGAAATCAGCGGAGGTGGATATCAAGAAAGAACATCAAGTGTTGATGGTCAATAAAACCACTAATTTCAATAAAGGCAAGGGTAAGAAGAAATTCAAGAAGGACGGCAAAGGAGTTGCCGTGCCCGGTAAGCTAGTTGCCGGGAAGAAGCCAAATAATGGACCCAAGCCTGAAACTGAGTGCTTTCATTGCAAGGGAACAGGTCACTGGAAGCGAAACTGCCCCAAATACTTAGCAGATAAGAAGGCCGGCAACGTCAAAGGTATATATGATATACATGTTATTGATGTGTACCTTACCAGCGCTCGTAGTAGCTCCTGGGTATTTGATACCGGTGCAGTTGCTCACATTTGTAACTCAAAGCAGGAGCTGCGGAATAATTGATACCGGTGCAGTTGCTCACATTTGTAACTCAAAGCAGGAGCTGCGGAATAAGCGGAGACTGGCGAAGGACGAGGTGATGATGCGCGTCGGGAATGGTTCCAAGGTCGATGTGATCGCCGTCGGCACGCTGCCTCTACATCTACCCTCGGGATTAGTTTTAAACCTTAATAATTGTTATTTAGTACCAGCTTTGAGCATGAACATTGTATCTGGATCTCGTTTGATGCGAGATGGCTACTCATTTAAATCCGAGAATAATGGTTGTTGTATTTATATGAGAGATATGTTTTATGGTCATGCCCCGCTGGTCAATGGTTTATTTTTGATGAATCTCGAACGTGATGATACACATATTCATAGTGTGAATGCCAAAAGATGTAAAGTTGATAATGATAGTCCCACATACTTGTGGCATTGCCGCCTTGGTCATATTGGTGTCAAGCGTATGAAGAAGCTCCATGCAGATGGGCTTCTAGAGTCTCTTGATTATGAATCATTTGACACATGCGAACCATGCCTCTTGGGCAAGATGACCAAGACTCCGTTCTCCGGAACAATGGAGCGAGCGACCAACTTATTGGAAATCATACAAACCGATGTGTGCGGTCCAATGAGTGTTGAAGCTCGTGGAGGCTATCGTTATGTTCTCACTCTCACAGACGACTTGAGTAGATATGGGTATGTCTACTTAATGAAACACAAGTCCGAAACCTTTGAAAAGTTCAAGGAATTTCAGAATGAGGTGGAGAATCAACGTGACAAAAAAATAAAGTTCTTACGATCGGATCGTGGGGGTGAATATTTAAGTCACGAATTTGGCACGCACCTAAGGAACTGTGGAATTGTTTCACAATTGACACCGCCCGGAACACCTCAACATAATGGTGTGTCCGAATGTCGGAATCGCACTTTGTTGGACATGGTGCGATCTATGATGTCTCTCACCGACTTACCGCTATCTTTTTGGGGATTTGCTTTAGAGACTGCCGCATTCACTTTAAATAGGGCTCCGTCAAAATCCGTTGAGACGACACCGTATGAACTTTGGTTTGGCAAGAAACCTAAGCTGTCGTTTCTGAGAGTTTGGGGTTGCGATGCTTATGTCAAGAAACTTCATCCTGAAAAGCTCGAACCCAAATCGAAAAAATGCGTCTTCATAGGATACCCAAAGGAAACAATTGGGTACACCTTCTACCTCAGATCTGAAGGCAAGATCTTTGTTGCCAAGAATGGATCCTTTCTGGAGAAAGAGTTTCTCCCGAAAGAAGTGAGTGGGAGGAAAGTAGAACTTGATGAGGTGACAGTCACCCCTCCCGAACCGGAAAGTAGCGCAGCGCGGGAAATTGTTCCTGAGGTGCCTGCACCGACAAGGGAGGAAGTTAATGATGATGATCTTAAAGATACAGATCAAGTTACTACTGAACTTCGAAGGTCCACAAGGACACGTTCCGCACCAGAGTGGTACGGCAACCCTGTCATGGAAATCATGTTGTTAGACAACGGTGAACCTTTGAACTATGAAGAAGCGATGGCGGGCCCGGATTCCAACAAATGGCTTGAAGCCATGAAATCCGAGATAGGATCCATGTATGAAAACAAAGTATGGACTTTGGTAGACTTGCCCGATGATCGGCATGCCATAGAAAATAAATGGATATTCAAGAAGAAGACTGACGCGGATGGTAATGTGACCATCTATAAGGCTCGGCTTGTCGCTAAAGGTTATCGACAAGTTCAAGGGATTGACTACGACGAGACTTTCTCTCTCGTAGCAATGATGAAGTCTGTACGAATCATGTTAGCAATTGCCGCATTCTATGATTATGAGATATGGCAAATGGACGTCAAAACGACATTCCTTAATGGCTTCCTCAAGGAAGAGCTGTATATGATGCAGCCGAAAGGTTTTGTCAATCCAGAGAATGCTGACAAGGTATGCAAGCTCTAGCGCTCGATCTACGGGCTGGTGCAAGCATCTCGGAGTTGGAATATTCGCTTTAATGATGTGATCAAAGCGTTTGGCTTTATACATACTTGGGGAGAAGCCTGTATTTACAAGAAAGTGAGTGGGAGCTCTGTAGCATTTCTCATATTATATGTGGATGATATACCGCTGATGGGAAATGATATAGAATTCTTGGAGAGCATAAAGGCCTACTTGAATAAGAGTTTTTCAATAAAGGACCTTGGAGAAGCTGCTTATATATTAGGCATCAAGATCTATAGAGATAGATCGAGACGCCTCATTGGTCTTTCACAAAGCACATATCTTAACAAGATATTGAAGAAGTTCAATATGGAACAGTCCAAGAAAGGGTTCTTACCTGTTTTACAAGGTATGAGATTGAGCACGGCTCAGTCCCCGACCACGGCAGAAGATAGAGAAAAGATGAGTGTCATCCCCTATGCCTCAGCCATAGGTTCTATTATGTATGCCATGCTGTGTACCAGACCTGATGTGAACCTTGCCATAAGTTTGGTAGGGAGGTACCAAAGTGATCCCGGTATGGAACACTGGACAATGATCAAGAACATCCTGAAGTACCTGAAAAGGACTAAGGATATGTTTCTCGTTTATGGAGGTGACGAAGAGCTCGTCGTAAAGGGTTACGTCGATGCTAGCTTCGACACAGATCTGGATGACTCCAAGTCACAAACCGGATACATGTATATTTTGAATGGTGGAGCAGTCAGCTGGTGCAGTTGCAAGCAGAGCGTCGTGGCGCATTCTACATGTGAAGCGGAGTACATAGCTGCTTGCAAAGCAGCGCAGGAAGGAGTCTGGATGAAGGAGTTCATCACCGACCTAGGAGTCATTCCAAGCGCGTCAAGCCCGATGACTCTCTTCTGTGACAACACTGGAGCTATTGCCATTGCCAAGGAGCCCAGGTTTCACAAGAAGACCAAGCACATCAAGCGCCGTTTCAACTCCATCCGGAATTATGTTCAAGATGGAGACATAGATATTTGTAAAGTGCATACGGATCTGAATGTCGCAGATCCGTTGACTAAACCTCTTCCACGGGCAAAACATGATCAACACCAGAACTCTATGGGTGTTCGATTCATCACAATGTAACTAGATTATTGACTCTAGTGCAAGTGGGAGACTGTTGGAAATATGCCCTAGAGGCAATAATAAAATGGTTATTATCATATTTCCTTGCTCATGATAATTGTCTGTTATTCATGCTTGAATTGTATTGTACGGAAACAGCGATACATGTGTGAATACATAGACCACAACGTGTCCCTGGTAAGCCTCTAGTTACTAGCTCGTTGATCACCAGATGGTCACGGTTTCCTGACCATGGACATTAGATGTCATTGATAACGGGATCACATCATTTGGAGAATGACGTGATGGACAAAGACCCAATCCTAAGCCTAGCACAAGATCGTGTAGTTCGTAATGCTAGAGCTTTTCCAGTGTCAAGTATCTGTTCCTTAGACCATGAGGTTGTGCAACTCCCGGATACCGTAGGAATACTTTGGGTGTGCCAAACGTCACAACGTAATTGGGTGGCTATAAAGGTACGCAACGGGTATCTCCGAAAGTGTCTGTTGAGTTGGCACGAACCGAGACTGGGATTTGTCACTCCGTATGACGGAGAGGTATCTCTGGGCCCACTCGGTGAGACATCATCATAATGAGCTCAAAGTGACTAAGGAGTTAGTCACGGGATGATGGATTACGGAACGAGTAAAGAGACTTTCCATGATGAGATTGAACAAGGTATCGGTATACCGATGATCGAATCTCGGGCAATTACTATACCGATAGACAAAGGGAATTCCATACGGGATTAAGTGAATCCTTGACATCGTGGTTCATCCGATGAGATCATCGAGGAACACGTGGGAACCAACATGGGTATCCAGATCCCGCTGCTGGTTATTGACCAGAGAGTCATCTCGGTCATGTCTACGTGTCTCCCCAACCCGTAGGGTCTACACACTTAAGGTTCGGTGACGCTAGGGTTGTAGAGATATATGCACACGGTAACCCGAATGTTGTTCGGAGTCCAGGATGAGATCCCGGATGTCACGAGGAGTTCCTAAATGGTCCGAAGGTAAATAATAATATATAGGAAGTCCAGTTTCGGCCATCGGGAAAGTTCCGGGGGTCACCGGTAGTGTACCGGGACCACCGGAAGGGTCCCGGGGGTCCACCGGGTGGGGCCACCCATCCCGAAGGGCCCCGTGGGCCGTAGCGGGGGGGGGGGGGACCAACCCTTAGTGGGCCGGCGCACCCCCCTTGGGCCTCCCCCCATGCGCCTAGGGTTGAAACCCTAGGGGTGGGGGCGCCCCCTAGGCTTGGGGGGCAAGCCACCCCCCCTTGACCGCCGCCCCCTGATACGTCTCAAACGTATCTACTTTTCCAAACACTTTTGATATTGTTTTGACCTCATTCTTGCATGATTTGGACTAAACTAACCCGGACTGACGCTGTTTTCAGCAGAGCTGCCTGTATGGTTTATTTGTGTGCAGGAAAACGGATTTTTAAGTATCTCAGAAAAATCCACGAAAAATCAGAGAAAATCCACGCACCCGAAGGAACCAAATACCAGAAGTGGGGCCAGAGGGGGGCCAGGGGGTGCCCAGGCGCCCTGTGGGCGCCCCCCCTGGGCCGCGCCGGGGGGCGCCTGGGTGGGGCCCACACCCCCTGGTGCCCTACTTTAGCCCGTATTTTTCCTCCCGACGCAGAAATCCCAGATTGGAAGTTCTTTCGTTGTTTTTCGTCGCGGAGCCGCCGCCACCCTCTGTTCTTCTTCGGGAGGGCTAATCTGGAGGCTGATTTGGCCTCCGGAGAGGGGAGATCGTCGCCATCGTCATCATCATCACCACTCCATCATCCCTACATGACTTCCCCCTTCATGTGTGAGTAATTCCCTTGCTGTAGGCGAAGGGGATGGTAGGGATTGGATGAGTTAGATCATGTAATAGTTCGTCAGATTGTTGGGGGCATGTTGCCTATCATCTAGTATGGTGTTTATCATCTTTGCTACAACTTGTTATTCTTAATGCTTGACACTTAGGGCCCGAGTGCCATGATTTCAGATCTGAACCATATGTGTTTGCATGAATATATTTGTGTTCTTGATCCTATCTATGAGTTGTATGCACCTGTTACGGTTCGGAACCGGCGATCCCAAAAGTGACAGCTTGGGACACCAAAGGGGATGGTCCGTAGTTTGAGGATTACATGTATCCATTGAGTTCATTGCTTTGTTCCGGTGCTCTTTGACAGGAGCACCTTAATATCCATTAGTTCCTTTTGGCCCCGTTCGTAGCGGGATGGTAGGACAAAAGATGTTGTGCAAGTTCTTATTGCAAGCACGTACAACTACCTATGGGATACATGCCTAATGTTTGATATTTGCCTAGATGATCATTACTTTTCCGTGTGCCGTGCCCCAAGTTAGAATCTATCTCATCCATGCAGCGCCCAACCATCCATCTCCCTAGCCTGCAGTATTTTAAACCCTGCTTGTCACTAGTTGCTACTTTTGCCATTTACTACTGCTATTTACTTTTACTGTTTACTTTTTACTATTACTATCATCACTATCATATCACTGTTACCACTTATCTTTTGTTGCAAGTTAGTATATTTCAGGTGTGGTTGAATTGACAACTCAACTATTAAAGCTTATAAATACTCTTTGGCTCCCCGTGTGTCGAATCAATAAATTGGGTTATTCGTACCCGCGAAGACTATCTCGATCCCTTACGGTTGAGGGTTATCAAGTACCGTTTTCTGGCGCCGTTGCCGGGGAGCATAGCAATATTTAAAAGTCTACTTGAGGTATCCTACCTGCTGCACTTTATTCACTATGGGTAAGAAAGGTGACCCCAAGGTTCCGATCTTACTATCCACTACAAGAAGAGGTACTGCTCTGAGCACTAGTGCTACACTTGATTCACCTTCCATTATGAGTAAGTTTGCCTCACCACCACCACATGATGCTCCTACTGAATCTGTTATTATGTCTGATACTCTTGATGATGCTTCTACTACTTTTGATGATGATATTAGTTCGCTTGGTTATGCTCTTGAGAAACAAATTGTTGTTGCTGCTGAAAAATATGGAATTGAACTTCCTGTTACTCGCTACCCTATTGGTGAAACTTATGATTATCCTGATTTGAGTAAACTCCAAGAGAGGCTCCTTGATGATGATTACTATATGCTTGATGAAGATCTATGCAGGGAACTGACAGAGTTTGCTGGCTCTGACCCTGAAGTTATTAAGAAAATATTTGAAAAACACTCTTTGAAAAACAAAACCATTCCTAATCCTGAGTTTGCTACATCTCCTATATGCATTGATGATCCTGATTTTGATTTCTCTGTTGATCTTTCACTTATACCTATGGTTGAAGCTGACCCCTTTTATGGCAGAGAAAATGATGATGCTATTGCACACCTAACTAAACTTGGTGAGCTAGGTAGTCTGTTTACCACAGATGAGAAGATACGATACTTTTATGTGACCAAGCTTCTTCCTTTCTCCTTGAAGGAGGGTGCTAAAGCATGGTATGATTCACTTCCATGCGGTTCTATTAAGAGTCCTCAGGACTTAGCTCACTCTTTTGTTGATAAGTACTTTCCTGCTCATATGCAACATGCCGCTTTACAAAGAATTTATAACTTTAAACAGTTGCAGGATGAGTCCCTCCCTAAAGCTTGGGGGAGGTACTGCGGTCTGATTCGGGCTAGACCAGGACATGAAATTCCTAAGAATGAATTAATTGATATATTCTATGCTGGTCTAACTGATGAATCTAGGTCCTATTTGGACGGTTGTGCTGGTTGTGTTTTCAGGAAAAGAACACCGGACGATGCGGAGGATTTAATGGGCAGGATTGCCAAAAACCATGAAGATTGGTCCGTCCCTGAACCACCTCCACCAACGAAGAAGAGGGGCATGTTTGTTCTAAGCCCCGAGGATATGCGAGAAGCAAAGAAGTCTATTAAAGAGAAAGGTATTAAAGCTGAAGACGTGAAGAATCTACCCCCTATTGAGAAGCTGTGTGAGCCTACCACTCACCCTCCTATGGTAGAGGTACACTCTCTTTTAGATTTCAACGCAAGTGACATCCCTCATGGTAAGCCTCCTGATCAATGTTTAGATGAGTTTGATAATTTTATTATGAAACAGAATCATTTTAATGAGAGGATAGAAAGTCAGTTGCATGATAATTCCCTTGCTATCAAAAAGTTGCTTGGTGTTTTAGATAGAACAGTTAATGATGTTCAATGTCTTGTGAAGCATTTTCATATGGTTCAAACTCAGCTCGATCAAATTTCTAATGTGCAAAGAGATTTGCTTGCTAACAATGCCAAACAAGATAAATTGCAGGCTTTTGGGATTAAGACCCGAGGAGGAACTAGTACTCAAGATCCTCTTTATCCAGAGGGACATCCGAAGAGAATCGAGCAAGATTCTCAAATGCAGGAAGAAGAAATTGTTGTCTCTCCAAATAAGAAGAAGAAACATAAAGAGACTAACAATTCTAATGATCTTATTGCAGATGAAGAGCCAGCTATTGATCCCAACAGTGTATCTATTTCCGATGCTGAGACTGAAGACGGTGCTGAACCTGAAGGTAATAATAATGAGAAGAATGATCCGCCTGAAGTTCGAGAAGAAGAAGCACCTGACAAACGTAAGAGGTACACTAAAGAAGACTTCATCGCAAGAAAACATGGGAAGGAGAAAGAACCATGGGTACAGAAACCCATGCCCTTTCCAGGTAAGTCCATCAAATCTAAAGAAGAAGAGCATTACAATAAGTTTTGTGAATGGATTAAACCTCTTTTTCTTCAAATTCCTTTGACTGATGCTATTAAGTTACTTCCTTATTCAAAATATATGAAAGATATTGTCACTAACAAAAGAAAAGTTCCTAATGATGCAATATCTACTATGCTTGCTAACTATTCTTTCAGTGGAAAGATTCCTGAGAAGCTCGGTGATCCAGGTATACCCACCATTCCTTGCTCCATAAAGAATAATTATGTCAAAACTGCTTTATGTGATATCGGAGCGGGAGTGAGTGTTATGCCTCTCTCTCTTTACGAGAGGCTTTGTTTAGAGAAACTAATTCCTACAGACATCTCCCTTCAGATGGCTGACAAGTCAACCGCTGTTCCGATAGGTATTTGTGAGGATGTTCCAGTTGAAGTTGCTAATTGTTTAATTCTTACTGATTTTGTCATGCTTGACATGCTCGAGGATGGGAGCATGTCCATTATTCTTAGTAGACCTTTCCTTAACACCGCAGGTGCTATTATTGATTGCAACAAAGGGAAGGTTACCTTTCATGTGAATGATAAAGAACACACGGTATATTTTCCGAAGAAGACCGACAGGAGGCATGCCCTCAACTCTATAGAGAATATCGAGACCGTGAAAATTGGAGAATGGGACTGTCCACTACATGTGCCTCACAAATACAAAACTATCATGGTAGGGACAATGTCCATCAAGGTAAAAGTTCACTGATTACTTCGTAGGAGGTGAGACTTTTTGCTCTATATATCGCTTGTTTGTTGGTAAGACTTGATCAACCTTACTAGTGAACGTGTTTTATATGGATAAAAAGTTGAGCTTGCTATGTTTTCATTTGTTTTTAGTGTTGTCCTACTTGCTGTACCAAGTATCTATGTTTTTTAAACTTCACAATATTACTAACTGCTTCAAGTTTTCAGAGAGTTTCGCAGCTTTTTGAACTTCGAAAAATTTTCAACAGTGAAGTTTTCAGAAAAATTCCAGAAAAATTATATTAAAAATTTCCACAACGGGAGAGACCCGGAAAGTCCTGGGGCCAGCCAGGGGGGCCACCAGTGGCCCAGGCGGCCAGCTGGCGCGGCCCAGCCCCTGGCCGCGCCCACAGGGCGCCTGGGGCCCACGGGACCCCCCTCCAGGTACTTCTTCTTCCCTCCTCTCTCTCTTTTTCCAGAAACCCGAGTTCTGGTCTTGTTCTTGCTATTCTTGCTGTTCTTGGAAGCGATTCTTCGATCTCTCTCTACAGCCCATCATTTGAGCTGAAATTTTGTGCAAATACTCCCTGGTATGTGACTCCTCCACCCCTCCAATTAGATTTTTGATTGGTGGCCTCATTTGTGAGTATTTAGTAGTTCTTGGTGCTGTAGAGATGAGCTTGCATGCATGTGTAGAAGATTATTTTCCAAGTTTTGATGCAAGTTTATGCCTTGGGCAAGTGAGTTGAGTAGTTTGCCTTAGCTCACTTTGTTTTAATCCTTGTTTTTGTAAATTGTAAAAAATTTCAGAAATGAGTTTGTTAGGAAGGGCAAAAGGATGGCTTGAGAAGAGGAGGCCCGCACACTCCGATCGAGTCACTAGAGCCGCAGCTTCACCATCGACTGCCAGGGTGAGCTATAATGAGGATCATGTGCCCCTGGAGTTGTTGGAAGACACAAGTCCAGCACGTGCGATGACATTTCCATGTGATGAATTCATGGAAGCTGTGGGAATCAAGGATGAGTTTTATAATCTTTGTGCTAATGCAGGTTTGACACGACTCGTCACGAGCCGTGTTACTCAGTATCAGAAACTCACCTCCGGTTTCATTAACAGTTTTAGATATAATCCTGATTCAGGTGCTATTGAGTTTAAAATTTATAATGATCTTATCACCATGACTCTGGGAAATTTTTGTGAAGTAATAGGTGTGCCAAACGTTGGGAGGACGGCAAGGATGGCCACTCAGCCCTCCGAGCTGAAAACCGTCATCAACTCTCTCTGCAGCATGGGTACGAGGGATATTCATCGGTCGAAGATCTCCAGTATCTTGTTTCCTCACCTCAGGTATTTTGCATATTATATTGCTAGAGGGGTGTTAGCTCGTGACAACACGAGCAGCATTTCTGCTCCGAATATCGCTATCCTGGCAGCAGCCCTCTCAGGGAGGTCTGATTATAATCTGGGTACCTTAATTGCTCGACGCCTTGCTATGAACGGTAACAAGGGGGACTTATATGGTGGCATTTATGCCACACTTATCTTAGAGCATCTTGGAGGCACCCCACACCCTGATGATACTCCTTTTACTTATTTAAGCTTTGATCTTGCTGCTATGAAAAGGCATAAGTTTGTTACCATGGGTTCTAAACTTGATAACCTTGTTTATATCTTGCGTTTCGGAACTACCGCGGAACGCGAGATCCGTCTACCTGCACCTCTTTTGTTTGATTTTTCTCGCAGGAACGGATGGTCCTTTGATGTTGTCCAGTTCGATGAGTTCATGGTCCAGCATCAGTTCCATAACCCCATGGAGGGGGTTGTGCCCGACGAGGAGAGGCACGGTGAGATACCACATTTTCAGGATGAGACCGCCACCGAGTTTGGTGAAGGGTCTTCCTCTGTTTGGCGTTCGGAACCTTCCTCGTGGGAGACTCCGAGGAGTTCGGTGTACGTGCCAGCATCCTTCTACGACCCGTGGACTCACACCCACACCCCTGGAGCAGGAGGCTCCTGGGGGCAGTAGCTGCTACCAACTTAGGCCAAAATCCTAAGCTTGGGGGAGTATGTGCCCTTCTCACTTTTTCATTGTATTATCCGTTTTATTCGCTTTGATCTTTTCGAAGTTTTTGCCCGTTCTTCTTTATTTCTCTCTTTGAAAAAACAACAAAAAGATTTTCTCTTTCTTTTGCTTTTTATTCAACTTTTGAAAAACCCAAAAAGATTTCCTTTCTCTCTTTAGTTTGCTTTGTTTTCAGAGATCAGCTTGAGTCCGTGATGGCATTTGATTATATTTCCTACGTTCGATCATGCAAGTGACAAGCAGTAATGACGAAGATCGACTGAAAGGAAGCAACAAGGAAGATTGGTATGAACTCTTATTGTTTCTACTTTTGTACATATGCCTGTACTTATGATCTAGAGACCAGCTTGTAGCGACATAGTGCTATGTTTACAATGCTCTTCCAGTGGTTCATGCTTTCCTTGTGGCTAGTCTCCAATAACTAGAGTATATAATGTGTTATTGAAATGATCTACATGCATCGCACTGTTCATAGTCTGGTATACTAAGGTGGTATTTCCCTTTAGAGAATTTCTGGATTGACTTGGCACATGCTTACACATGCTTAAGACTAAAAGTCTACTTTGCCTTGATGATCTTTGAGTTTTAGAATAGTTATATCACTTTCATGCCCGATTCAATGTTGCTTTGTCACTCTGCATGATTATGACCGTTATTGCTCTCTAGTTGGTCGCTTCCCAGTCTTTTGCTAAACCTCCACCCGTACTAAGCGGAATGACTGCTTGTGCATCCAAAACCTTTAAACCTGTTATGCCATATGAGTCCACTATACCTTCCTATACATGGTATTTACCTGCCATTCCTAACGAAGACTTTCATGTACCATCTCGAAATTATTCAAAAGCAATTCTCTTTTTGTGCCTATGTTTTAGCTCATGAGGAAGTAGTAGTTAATTCATGATCTCTTTAAGTTGGACAAGTTTCACCCCTGGATTGCATGTATAATGTGCAAACCCCTAATATGAAAAGGAACTGGCATTGAGTGCGCCCGGCTCGAAAAGATAATATAATAAACAAACCCTCCTTCACGCTTTGTTCATGAGAAATCAGAAAACTTTGGCAGTAATAAACAAAGGAGATTAAGAGGATGTGATCGTCCTCATGCGGGAGCCGTTCCTCGAGACTTGTCTAGCTTAAAAAGTGATTGAGTTATCTGCTAGCATTCGTTGACGGAATATGCACCTCTCAAAAACATATTTACTCCTGTTTTTTTAAAACCAAGGGCTCTGGTACATGTTTAGTTTTTGTTTCCGATCACGGGTTTTCAACTTTGCCAATAAAAGCCACGGTTCGAGAGTCTCATCTTCTTTCTTCAAAGCACTGACTAGGAGAGCATAATTGTCATTCTGAGTGTAATGTGCATTGTCCCAAAGTATTACATTGTCTTCTGCATACTTGTGATATGATTTATTCTGAAATTCTTAGCTCTAGTCTCCTTTAAAACTCTGGAGGAGTCTCTGCATTTATGTTTTGCTTCACTCATGGAGGCTAGCGAGATACCACCTTAATATGCTCAAGCTATGTGCAATGTGATCTTGTCTTGATTTTCAGTAATATATTATTTACTCTTAATTATTTGTGACTGGTCACTTGAAAGAAGGATTGCTCCTTGCATTGTTCTCATAAGTACTGTTTTAATACTTGCTGAACTCTTTTCGTAGTACATGCTTATATACATCTAATGAAGCAAAAGAGTTTGTCCAAGTTTTCTTTGTCGCGTCCAGTTCGTTGAACTGAATTGCTTGAGGACAAGCAATATGCTAAGCTTGGGGGAGTTGATACGTCTCAAACGTATCTACTTTTCCAAACACTTTTGATACTGTTTTGACCTCATTCTTGCATGATTTGGACTAAACTAACCCGGACTGACGCTGTTTTCAGCAGAGCTGCCTGTATGGTTTATTTGTGTGCACGAAAACGGATTTTTAAGTATCTCAGAAAAATCCAAGAAAAATCAGAGAAAATCCACGCACCCGAAGGAACCAAATACCAGAAGTGGGGCCAGAGGGGGGCCAGGGGGTGCCCAGGCGCCCTGTGGGCGCCCCCCCTGGGCCGCGCCGAGGGGGGGCGCCTAGGTGGGGCCCACACCCCCTGGTGCCCTACTTTAGCCCGTATTTTTCCTCCCGACGCAGAAATCCCAGATCGGAAGTTCTTTCGCTGTTTTTCGTCGCGGAGCCGCCGCCACCCTCTGTTCTTCTTCGGGAGGGCTAATCTGGAGGCTGATTTGGCCTCCGGAGAGGGGAGATCGTCGCCATCGTCATCATCATCACCACTCCATCATCCCTCCATGACTTCCCCCTTCATGTGTGAGTAATTCCCTTGTTGTAGGCGAAGGGGATGGTAGGGATTGGATGAGTTAGATCATGTAATAGTTCGTCAGATTGTTGGGGGCATGTTGCCTATCATCTAGTATGGTGTTTATCATCTTTGCTACAACTTGTTATTCTTAATGCTTGACACTTAGGGCCCGAGTGCCATGATTTCAGATCTGAACCATATGTGTTTGCATGAATATATTTGTGTTCTTGATCCTATCTATGAGTTGTATGCACCTGTTACGGTTCGGAACCGGCGATCCCAAAAGTGATAGCTTGGGACACCAAAGGGGATGGTCCGTAGTTTGAGGATTACATGTATCCATTGAGTTCATTGCTTTGTTCCGGTGCTCTTTGACAGGAGCACCTTAATATCCATTAGTTCCTTTTGGCCCCGTTCGTAGCGGGATGGTAGGACAAAAGATGTTGTGCAAGTTCTTATTGCAAGCACGTACAACTACCTATGGGATACATGCCTAATGTTTGATATTTGCCTAGATGATCATTACTTTTCCGTGTGCCGTGCCCCAAGTTAGAATCTATCTCATCCATGCAGCGCCCAACCATCCATCTCCCTAGCCTGCAGTATTTTAAACCCTGCTTGTCACTAGTTGCTACTTTTGCCATTTACTACTGCTATTTACTTTTACTGTTTACTTTTTACTATTACTATCATCACTATCATATCACTGTTACCACTTATCTTTTGTTGCAAGTTAGTATATTTCAGGTGCGGTTGAATTGACAACTCAACTGTTAAAGCTTATAAATACTCTTTGGCTCCCCGTGTGTCGAATCAATAAATTGGGTTATTCTTACCCGCGAAGACTATCTCGATCCCTTACGGTTGAGGGTTATCACCCCCCTAGGAGATTGGATCTCCTAGGGCCGGCGCCCCCCTGCCCCCCTATATATAGTGGGGGGAGAGAGGGCAGCCGCACCTCAGACCCTGGCGCCTCTCCCCCCGTTACACCTCTCCCTCCTCCCGCAGGGTCTCGGCGAAGCCCATCAGTTTTTCCCGTTGCATCCACCACCACGCCGTCGTGCTGCTGGATCTCCATCAACCTTTCCTCCCCCTTGCTGGATCAAGAAAGAGGAGACGTCGCTGTACCGTACGTGTGTTGAACACGGAGGTGCCGTCCGTTCGGCGCTGGGATCATCGGTGACGAGGATCACGACGAGTACGACTCCATCATCCACGTTCCTTCGAACGTTTCCGCTCGCGATCTATAAAGGGTATGTAGATGCACTCCTTTATGCTCGTTGCTAGATGACTCCTTAGATTGATCTTGGTGAAGCGTAGGAATTTTTTTGAATTCTGCTGCGTTCCCCAACAAGCACCTCTCATGATTGAGGCGTACGGATGAGAAGGTTAAGAGGGATTTACGCAGCTCTTACATGTAGACAATCTTCGAATGATACAGTTCCTCGTCCGCACATCGTCCCCCACGACACTCTGATCATCGTTCAGAACCACGACACCTTGTGCATCGTTCAGAACCACGTCGGTCTGTGCAGCATTCGGGGCCACCTCCTTCACGACCAGGGAGCTCTTCGTCGCATCAACCACCTTGCTACTTCTCGAGCTTGCGTTGTATTCCCTCGAAGAGGAAAGGGAGATGCGGCACAATAGCGTAAGTATTTCCCTCAGTTTTTGAGAACCAAGGTATCAATCCAGTAGGAGACCACGCGCGAGTCCCTCGCACCTGCACAAACAAATAAGAACTTCGCAGCCAACGCGATAAGGGATTGTCAATCCCTTTACGGTCACTTACGAAAGTGAGATCTGATAGAGATGATAGTTTATATTTTTGGTATTTTTGGTTTATAAGAACAAAAAGTAAAAGCGATAAAAGTAAAGTAGATGTAGATTGATATGTTGAGAATAGACCCGGGGGCCATAGTGTTCTCTTGTGGCTTCTCTCATGATAGCGATATTCTACGGCGGGTAAACAAATTACTGTTGAGCAATTGATAGAAAAGCGAATAATTATGAGACTATCTAGGCATGATCATTGTATATAGGCATCACGTCCGAGACAAGTAGACCGACTCCTGCCTGCATCTACTACTATTACTCCACACAACGACCGCTATCCAGCATGCATCTAGTGTATTGAGTTTATAAGAACAGAGTAACGCCTTAAGCAAGATGACATGATGTAGAGGGATAAACTCAAGAAATATGATATAAACCCCACCTTTTTATCCTCGATGGCAACAATACAATACGTGCCTTGCTGCCCCTACTGTCACTGGGAAAGGACACCGCAAGATTGAACTCAAAGCCAAGCACTTCTCCCATTGCAAGAACTATAGATCTAGTAGGCCAAACCAAACCAATAATTCGAAGAGACTTGCAAGGATATTATGAGCACACATAAAAAGTTCAGAGAAGAACCAAATATCTTTCATAGATAACCTTGATCATAAACTCACAATTCATCGGATCTCGACAAACACACCGCAAAAATAGATTACATCGAATAGATCTCCTCGAAGACCGAGGAGAACTTTGTATTGAGATCCAGAGAGAGAGAAGAAGCCATCTAGATACTAGCTATGGACCCGAAGGTCTGTGGTAAACTACTCACAACTCATGGTGAGGGCGATGATGATGAAGAACTCCGTGATGGATCCCCTTCCGGTGGAGCTCCGGAATAGGCTCCAAGATGGGATCTCACGAGAATAGAAGGTATGTCGGTGGAATTAGGGGTTTCTCTCTGTTCACGGAGGTTTTGGGGTACGTAGACTTATATAGGAAGAAGGAGGGCACCGGGGGACGCTCGAGGGGGCCACGAGGCAGGGGGGCGCGCCCTGGGAAGGGGACGCGCCCCCACCCTCATGGGCCACCTCTTGATCCCCTGACATGGTTCTCAAGCTCCGTGTGTGTGATTTTCTCCAAAAATATCTCTCGCAAAGGTTTCATTCCATTTGGACTCCGTTTGATATTATTTTTCTACAAAACCCTGAAACAGGCAAAAAACAGCAATCTGGACTGGTCTTTTGGGTGAGTAGGTTAGTCCCAAAAATGATATAAAAGTGAATGATAAAGCCCATTAAACATCCAAGACTTCATACATAATAGCATGGAACAATAAAAAATTATAGATACGTTGGAGACGTATCAAGCATCCCCAAGCTTAATTCATGCTCGGCCTCGAGTAGGTAAATGATAAAGAAAGAATTTTTGATGTGGAATGCTAACCAATATAGTTTTTCAATGTAATTCTCTTAATTGTGGCATGAATATTCAGATCTGAAAGATTCAAGATAAAAGTCTATATTGACATAAGAAATAATAATACTTCAAGCATACTAACAAAGCAATCATGTCTTCTCAAAATACTATGGCTAAAGAAAGTTATCCCTACAAAATCATATAGTTTTGGCTATGCTCCCTCGTTATCACACAAAATATTTATATCATACACAGCTCCGATTTCAGCCAAGCACTTGTTTTCATACTCTATCTTTTCAAACCTTTCAACTTTCACGCAATACATGAGCGTGAGCCATGGACATAGCACTATGGGTGGAATAGAGGTGGTTGTGGAGAAGAAAAAAAGGGGGGAGATAGTCTCACATCGACTAGGTGTATCAACGGGCTATGGAGATGCCCATCAATAGATATCAATGTGAGTGAGTAGGGATTGCCATGTAACGGATGCACTAGAGCTAAATATGAATGAAAGCTCAACAAAATAAACTAGTGGGTGTGCATCCAACTTGCTTGCTCACGAAGACCTAGGGCATTTGAGGAAGCCCATCGTTGGAATATACAAGTCAAGTTCTATAACAAAAATTCCCACTAGTATATGAAAGTGACTAAGTATGAGACTCTCTACAATGAAGAACATGGTGCTACTTTGAAGCACAAGTGTGGAAAAAGATAGTAGCAATTGTCCCTTTTTTGGGCCTTTCTTTTTTTGGCCTTTTTTTTTGCGGAGGGGCTTTATAGATTTAGCCTTTCCTCCCATGGCACAATGCTCTAATAATGATGATCATCACACTTTCATTACAACTCGATACTACAACAACAAAGTATGACTCTATATGAATGCCTCCGGTGGTGTATCGGTATGTGCAATGAAACAAGAGTGACATGTATAAAAAATTATGCATGGCGGCTTTGCCACAAATACGATGTCGATTACATGATCATGCAATGGCAATATGACAATATGATGCGTGTCATATGAATGGAATGGTGGAAAGTTGCATGGCAATATATCTCGGAATGGCTATGGAAATGCCATGATAGGTAGGTATGGTGGCTGTTTTGAGGAACAATATGGTGGCTGTTTTGAGGAAGGATATAAAGTGGGTTTATGGCACCGGCGAAAGTTGCACGGTACAAGAGAGGCTAGCAATGGTGGAAGGGTGAGAGTGCGTATAATCCATGGACTCAACATTAGTCATAAGAACTCATATACTTATTGCAAAAATCTACGAGTCATCAAAACAAAGCAATCAATGCATGCTCCTAGGGGGGAGATTGGTAGGAGTTAACCATCGCGCGCCCCCGACCTCCACACAAAGGTTGGCACTTTACAAATACCTCGTGCTCTAACTTCGTCACATAGCGGTTCACCATACGTGCATGATACGGAAATCACTAACCTTAACACAAGTATTTCTCAATTTCATAATAACTCCACTAGCATGACTCTAATATCACTACCCTCATATCTCAAAACAATTATCAAGCATCCAACATCTCATTCTATTCAATGCACTTAGTGTGATTTTTTTACTACATTGATATTGGATGTCTATCATGTGAAGACTAGTTTCTTTAGCCTAAACACATTACCATGCTGTTTTAATAGACTCTCAAAAGGATATAAGTGAAGCATGAGAGTTCAACAATTTCTACAAAATATTACCACCACCGTGCTCTAAAAGATATAAGTGAAGCACTAGAGCAAAAACTATTCAACTCAAAAGATATAAGTGAAGCACATAGAGTGTTCTAACAATTTCTAGGCCATATTCAACTCTCTAAAATAGGTGTGTCCAGCAAGTATGATTGTGACAAACTAACAACCAAAGACTCAAATTATACAAGACGCTCCAAGCAAAACACATATCATGTTGCGAATAAAAATATAGCTCCAAGTATAGTTACCGATGGATGAAGACGAAAGAGGGGATGCCTTCCCGGGGCATCCTCAAGCTTAGGCTTTTGATTATCTCGAATTTACTTGGGGTGCCATGGGAATCCCAAAGCTTAGGCCTTTGCTACTCCTTGTTCCATAGTCCATCAAAGCAATACTCAAAACTTGAAAACTTCACAACACAAAACTTAGACAAAAATTCTCGTGAGCTCCGTTAGTATAAGAAAGCAAACCACTACTCAAAGGTGCAGCAATAAATTCATTCATTGTTTATATTGGTGTTAAACCTACTGTATTCCAACTTCTCTATGGTTCATATCCTCCAATACTACTCATAGATGCATTGAAATAAGCAAACAACACACGAAAAACAGAATCTGTCAAAGACAGAACAGTCCGTAGTAATCTGCAGGTTTCGCCTACTTCTGGAACTCCAAAAAATTCAAACTAAATTGGTAAATTTGCGGAATTTGTCTACCAATCATCTTAAAAAAGAATCGACTAAAAACCACGCTCCAGTAAAATCTGAAGACCACTTTAGCGAGCGCTAACGATTCTGTTTTTCACAGCAAGATCACATAAACTTCACACAAGTCTTCCCAAAGGTTCTACTTGGCACAAACACTAAACAAAACATGAAACCACATCTAATCAGAGGCTAGATGTAATATTTATTCCCTGACAGTAGCAAAAACAAAAAAAATATAAAGTTGGGTTGCCTCCCAACAAGCGCTATCGTTTTATGCCCCTAGCTAGGCACGATACAAGATAGATCTAGGGATAGCCATAGTGGTACGATATGTCACGAAAGCTCATCTCATATTCCCTACGTTCAGCAGTAAGCTTCCTTTGTGGCAAGCAAAAGTAATCAAAAGGGCTAAATTTAATGGGACAAAAGTCCCCTACACCAATCTCAGGAGGAACATGTTCCTCCTTTGGCCCTTTGTAGTGGATAACCAATTTATCATTATAGGCATTCTTTTGGCAGAAGGTCATAAGCCTTCGCTCAAGAGAGAAACCTAACCCATTATTTTGAATAGCAAAATCATCGTTTATCTCAGAAATTCTATCAATCAAGATCTCAATAGGAACCTTTTTTCTAAGGTTTTCATTAAAAGCAACATGATCAGGAGATCGCAACCGCATTAGGTCTTCTTGATTGAACAAGATAGCCTCTATAGGAGGTCGACCGACATCTACTCCGTAATGAGCAAAGATTTCTCTGGCCTCTTTCGTGATATATCTAAATTCATGAGCCAAAAAGATAGTAGCTGCATGCTTAACAAAAGAATGCTCAATATTGGAGAACTCCAAAAAGATTCTCTGAATACAGGGATGCATGTGGATAAATTGCCTTTCAATTTCTACTATAAGCATAGATACAACATCTGCAAGGCTACTAGTTCTGTGAAGAATAGAGCCACCCATAGTGGGCAAAGCACCGACACAAGTAAAGAAGTCTTGAAGAACTCCTTTTCCAATAATATTACCACTACCAATCCGGTACTTCTTAATATGTAAAGTAGTAGCTTCATCCGGGGGGTCAACATGGACGTTGCCCTCGACATTGCTACCCTTCTCGATAAAATTGTCCCACATCTCAGACATGAGGGTAATCCGGCAAGCAATGCACACAAGCAAGCTAGGAACAAGCGAACGATAAACACACGGCGGAAGAAGGGCAAATAAAACGGCAAAGGTGAAGTGGGGGAGAGGAAAATGAGAGGCAAATAAATGTAATGCAAAGGATAAGGGTTTGTGATAGGCACTTGGTATATGTCTTTTGCGTAAGCCTCCCCGGCAACGGCGCCAGAAATTATTCTTGCTACTTCTCGAGCTTGCGTTGTATTCCCTCGAAGAGAAAAGGGAGATGCATCACAGTAGCGTAAGTATTTCCCTCAGTTTTTGAGAACCAAGGTATCAATCCAGTAGGAGACCACGCGCGAGTCCCTCGCTCCTGAACAAACAAATAAGAACTTCGCAGCCAACGCGATAAGGGGTTGTCAATCCCTTTACGATCACTTACGAAAGTGAGATCTGATAGAGATGATAGTTTATATTTTTGGTATTTTTGGTTTATAAGAACAACAAATAAAAGCGATAAAAGTAAAGTAGATGTAGATTGATATGTTGAGAACAGACCCGGGCGGCATAGTGTTCTCTAGTGGCTTCTCTCATGATAGCGATATTCTACGGCGGGTAAACAAATTACTGTCGAGCAATTGATAGAAAAGCGAATAATTATGAGACTATCTAGGCATGATAATTGTATATAGGCATCACGTCCGAGACAAGTAGACCGACTCCTGCCTGCATCTACTACTATTACTCCACACATCGACCGCTATCCAGCATGCATCTAGTGTATTGAGTTCATAAGAACAGAGTAACGCCTTAAGCAAGGTGGCATGATGTAGAGGGATAAACTCAAGCAATATGATATAAAACCCATCTTTTTATCCTCGATGGCAACAATACAATACGTGCCTTGCTGCCCCTACTGTCACTGGGAAAGGACACCGCAAGATTGGACCCAAAGCCAAGCACTTCTCCCATTGCAAGAACTATAGATCTAGTAGGCCAAACCAAACCAATAATTCGAAGAGACTTGCAAGGATATTATGAGCACACATAAAAAGTTCAGAGAAGAACCAAATATCTTTCATAGATAACCTTGATCATAAACTCACAATTCATTGGATCTCGACAAACACACCGCGAAAAGAGATTACATCGAATAGATCTCCTCGAAGACCGAGGAGAACTTTGTATTGAGATCCAGAGAGAGAGAAGAAGCCATCTAGATACTAGCTATGGACCCGAAGGTCTGTGGTAAACTACTAACAACTCATGGTGAGGGCGATGATGATGATGATGAAGAAGAACTCCGTGATGGATCCCCCTCCGGTGGAGCTCCGGAACAGGCTCCAAGATGGGATCTCACGGGAACAGAAGGTACGGCGGTGGAATTAGGGTTTTCTCTCTGTTCACGAAGGTTTTGGGGTACGTAGACTTATATAGGAAGAAGGAGGGCACCGGGGGACGCTCGAGGGGGCCACGAGGCAGGGGGCGCGCCCTGGGAAGGGGGGGCGCCCCCCACCCTCGTGGGCCACCCCTTGATCCCCCGACGTGGTTCTCAAGCTCCGTGTGTGTGATTTTCTCCAAAAATAGCTCTCGCGAAGGTTTCATTCCGTTTGGACTCCGTTTGATATTCTTTTTCTGCAAAACCCTGAAACAGGCAAAAAATAGCAATCTGGACTGGGCCTTTGGGTTAGTAGGTTAGTCCCAAAAATGATATAAAAGTGAATGATAAAGCCCATTAAACATCCAAGACTTCATAAATAATAGCATGGAACAATAAAAAAATATAAATACGTTGGAGACGTATCACAACTCCTTCACAACCAGGGAGCTCTTTCTGGAATCGGCCATCTCCTTCTCAACCAGGGAGCTCTTCCTGGCCTCATCAAATGGAACTAGGTAACACTTTGTACATTCTTTTAAACATTGTACGTTCGCAAATCAATTTTACATGTTTTACTAACTGCAGTAGGCAACCATTCGCAACAGTTCATGCATTCAGTGCAGTCACTGATACTTATGGTGTTGGATGTGGATTAGAGGGCTATGGCGATGACGATGACCAAGCTGCAAACACTTATGACTTCTCTCATACAGTGTTTCACACTCCACCACCACCGACGCAGGAGACACAGACAGTGATAGATGAGGTTATCTATGGTCGTGGCTACCGTGAGCCTCGCAGACCGCCTCATCGCTTATCGCCTTCCGGTCCTCGCCCGAGGAAGACCCAGATTCGTCGTCGTCCCCAACAGTGATATGGTTATCTATGTATGAGTCATTATCTCTGTTAGTTTCAGACTTTTCTAATGTGTGAGTAATTATCTATGTATGAGACATGCTTGATGTATGTGTTACTATCGCACTTGCTTCTATCAGATCAGGAGACATATACCGACCTATGTATGAGAGACACATATTACCATTAATTCACATTGTTATTCCAGTTACATTTCCAAAGAGACTGCAACAATTAATTAAGATACAAGTACATCTGAATTAAACAGTACAGCTGAACTTAAAAAATAAAGCTTACAAACTACATGAAGGCATCATCGTCATCCACCGTCAATGCAACACTCTTGCCCTTCGATGATGTGGCACTCTTGCCCCTCGACGATGCGGTACTCTTGCCCTTTGACGATGCAGTACTCTTGGCCTTGGTGATCAGCATGAATATATCGTCTTCATCTTCGCTGTCGGCAGTCCATAAATAAGTACACTCTGTTGCAGTCTTTAGGTAAGTTGCACCCTTATGTTGTTGCTTCTCTCACCTTCCATGCAACCTGATAAATTCTTTCCGTATCTTCTCATAGGTTCTTTCAGGACACCCAAACCTACGTAATGCGTGAGCCAACTCATTCAGTATGGTATCACTACTAATGAGTTCGTTCCATGGAACTATCCTATTGTCCATCTGGAAATCGGTGGCTAACCTCAGAAGACATTTGCTCGTCCCGGGTGAAAACTACGATAAAAAGGATAGTCGGACATCTCTACTACACTACACTGCACTGCTTACCCACCTTACTGTCAAGGGGGTTTTATAGGTAGAGAGGAGAAACTGGTGGGAAATAATGGCGGGAGAGAACGGCGGGGTTGAGTTGGCGGGAAGATATGGAGGGAAAGGGATGCCGTGAAAATATGGCGAAAAAGGGTTGCCGGGAACATATGAAGGGAAAGAGTTGGCGGGAAAGCATGGAAGGAAAAGGTTGTGCGAAAGTATATATTTCCAATGTCTATAAGACGGGCAATGGTTATACATCATTCATAAGTCAAATTTCAAAAAAAAAACATTTCGGCCTAGAAAAACCGAAGAGCGCAACCTTGCATCTACGTTTTGCCGTTCACGCGAAAAGCTGGGGCCCAGGGACTCTTCGGCCTACCTCTGACCGAAAAGACCTCTTCGGCCAGGCCCAGGGACTCTTCGGCCTACCTCTGACCGAAAAGACCTCTTCGGCCAGGCCCAGGGACTCTTCGGCCTACCTCTGACCGAAAAGACCTCTTCGGCCAAACGCCGACCGAAATGGCATTCTTCGGCCCACCCGCGTCTCTTTTCGGCCAACTGGTGACTGAAGAGTCCTCTTCGGCCAACTGCAGGCCGAAAAGCTTCTCTTCGACCACCCAGAGGTCGACGGGGTCATAGTATTGATTTTTGTGCGTTAGGTCGTATAGTTTTCAAATTTGCTATAAAATACGTCACAATTTTGAAAAAAATCATTTTTTATTCACCCAGCCAAAAAATGTTATCGCACGCACCACATATTTCGTGAGGTATTTCTAAGTTTTAAAAAAAATACGTAAAACATGGACACGGAAAATCGTATATCTTGTACACGTATATTTGTGAATCGCACAGAAAAGAAAATGTGTGGATAGCATTTGTGAATCGCACAAAAAAGAAAATGTGTGGATAGCACAGGAAACCATCCACTTATGAATATATATTTTTCTCGGGTCACGTATAGTTGAATTGTTCGAGGAAATTTTACAGGTGCACAAGATACGACAAGTGGTGTATACGAATTTTTAAATTTACTTTTAACTTAGAAAAGAAAATGCAACAATGAGTGGGTGCCCCAGAAGCTATGAAATATCCGCATACGTTGTTTTACATTTCAATTCAAGGGGACATGTCGAAACTTCACTCTTAGTTCCCCTCCCCAACGTTGGAAGCAAGGTCTCTAGTGTCTATGCTTGGCTCTTCTAGCATTGCATCTATGTGTCACAACTATTCAGGATACAAATTAGAGCTCTTGCCTTTTATGCATAAATTATGTTATAATGCTTTCATTAGAGGTACGAATACTATGGATGTGGGGTCATGTCACTCAATGAAATTTTGCATGAATCAAAAAGAAACATCAAGGTATGGTTTTGAAATTGGACTTTGAAAAGAGTTATGACAAAGCTAGATCGAATTCCCTTTTCCATTGTGTGTGTGAGAGAGAGTGAGAGAGGGGTGAATGAAACTTGGATGGGCTGGTTTGGTGATGTGATGAAAGGAGGGAGACTTCGTTTTAAAGTTAATGATTTTGCGGGGAGAAATATTGCCATGTTCAAAGGTGTAAGATAATATGCGCCTCTTTTCCTTTTTTCTATTCAATATTGCAGCTAACTGATTGCAGAGAATGCCGTGGCTTGCTCGGAATAGTGGGCAAATATATATTTGATTACTCATTTGATTGATAATGGGTAGCCATCATGTAATACGTCAATAACATTACATTGTTTATACAAGATGATATTGCTAGTGCAAAAACTTGAATCTGTTGTATACTACATCTTTGAGCAAATGTCTGGTTTGAAAATTTACTTCCGAAAAAGTGAGACTCTCATGGTTTAGTATGATGATGAGGAGCAGATGTGTGCTTATCTTTCTAATTGTCAACTGGGGTCACGACTTATCGGATACTTAGGAGTGTCCATGTATGGTACCAAATTACATGAGATTGACAAGATTCATGTTGAAGAAAAACATATTAGAAACTCGAAGGTTGGGGGGTTGGAACTCTATCCCTTGGTGGTAGAGTGACAAGAACCGCAGCTTGTTTAACCAACATGCCTATCTACCACTCATTTCATGTATAGATTTCGTAAAACAAATGTTGGGACTTGGGATGATGGAGAAATCTGTTAGAAGTTCTTTTTTTCCCAATAAAATGGACCTAAGAAGTATCGCATGGTTAGATGGCATGTTATATGTTGATCAAAGAAAAAAAAAGTGGGCTAGGTATTCATAATTTAGAGAGCTTTAATGCTAGCTCACTCTGCAAGTGGTGTGCAATTTGGAGAATATAGAGGGGACGTGGCAAGATATAGGTTGGCTAGGTATTCAAAATCTGGAGATATTTTAGCTTTTTTTTTTAGATAGAAGCTGAATATGGTGAGCTTTTCATAGATTGATGCTTCTCCTATGTGGAAGTGGACTAAGTGTGAAAAGTTTACTGTAAATTTTTTATATGCTCACTTGTCTGATGTGGGTCCTGATAGATCCTTAAAGCATCTATGAAAAGCTAAAATCTCTTTAAAAAATAAGATTCGACTATGGCCAATTTGGCATAATGCCATTGCAACAACAAAAAAATACGACAAGAGGAATTAGACTGTTACTTTACATGTCTCTTCCATCCCAAACCTGAAAACATCAACCATCTCTTTTTTGGTTGTTCGGCGTCAATTCCAGCATAGAGGGAGCCTGCTTTACATCAGCTATGGTATGGTTCTTTGTGTCCGTAATTGATCTCTTTGGAGGTTGCTTCGGAGGGGTGCTTGGTGGTATGGTTAGCGCACCTATCGGTGCAAGGTCTAGTTGCGCGCCCTTTCTCAATGTACATACCCACATAATCTTAACCTTGGCTCCCCTCTCCAGTTACCATCACCATGAACCATACAACATCAACTTCATCATCTTCCTCTTCATAAACTTCATTATCATAGCAATCAACATCATTATCTGAGCGGTCTTAACGACCAGCCCGACCACCACCTCGGGAAAAACCATGACCTCCACTGGAAATTCTTTCTTCAAGTCTGAAGATCCAATTAGTCTGTATATTCTTGAATATGAGCACCGAAGGAGGATGAAGTCCATTGCCACGTTCCTTATAAACGTGCCCAAATATCCCACATACAACACACCAATCGGACAACCTAACCTCTCCACCATGGCCGCCACCTGCTAGCCTCCAAGCTCAAAGACTTTTCATACATCGCCTTCTCTAATCTAAAAGATTCCATCTACCAGGCTCCGCAGAAAACCTAACACCTTCCGCCCCCCAAAAGACACCAACCAAGACTAGAAACAATCCAAGACCGTCCCTTGTTCAGTCTGAATTGGTTCGATTGAAGGGATCATATGGGAGGGGAATGATTCTCTATGGCGGCGAGGATCACCGCTGAGAGGAAAAGACCCTAACGAGAGGGGAAGATAGCGTTGTTTAGCGTCAGACGGACTAGATAGATGTGTCGATTATCATGGGATCGTCTTTCTCTTCTTGAAGACTTGAAGACACCGTCATGGTGCTCCTCGCCGTATATAGGATCCGGTGAAAACCTTTGTCCGCCGGATTCAGCAACGGCGACGCTTCGTAATGTTCTCTCTTATGGGGGCATTGTTGTGGATCTTATGTGTTATAGGACGTAGCGTGGTGTTGTACTCAGTCCTTCACATGCTTTTTTCGATAGCGTACTTGTGTGTGTTCCGCGTGATCCGGTTATCTTATTGTCGGTGTCCTATGATGACTAAGACCCCGTTCGGTAATCCAGTGGCTCCGGAAATCTGCAGAGCGACTAAACTACAGCTCCGTCATTTTCTACTGCGGCTCCACAACTCCGCTCCAGGAGCCGGCGGAGCGGAGCGACATCGAACAGGGCCTAAATCATCATCTTGTACCGTTCGGCCGGTTCAGCCGTGTACTTTGTCTCTAGTCGGCCGGAATGAATAAGCAGATCGGGCTGGGCGGCCTCTCAAAATGGACCATCTTGCTGACGCGGGCTTCCCCCGACCCGGACCCTCTGTTTTTCATGTCTTCCACACGGCGTGAGCAGAGCATCAACCAACCATGCGACCGGCGGGCTCGACGGAGTCCTCCCCGGCGGCGCGACAGCGCAGCCCCAGGCATGCGGCCGCATCCAGAGGCCACGGCACCAGGTACGCGGAGGCGTACGGCTTCGTGGGGTCCATCGCCGCGTCCGCCACCGCGCTCGCGTACATCGCGTGGGCGTACGCGCCGGAGCCGTGGCTCCGCCACATCGGCGCGACCTACTACCCCAACAAGTATCCGCCGCCACCGCAGTCGCTTCTTCCTCGCGAGAAATGAGTCGTGTCACTTACTGTGTCACCTGTGCTGTCCTCTCAGGCGCTGGGCGGTGGCCGTTCCGGCGTTCGTGGCGGTGGCCTTGGCCCAGGGCGTGGTCCTGTACGTCGCGTCCAACTTCCTCCTCGCTCCTCCGCCGGCTTGCTTCAACACCATCTCCGGTGAGAATCGACACCTTCATGTCCAAAAAAAGGGAACATAATTCATTCCGCTATGGTCACTTCGCATCTTCAGAAACCCTGTGGCTGACGATCCCTTCGATCCATTCTCAGATGAACACGCCCGGGAGCCGGCGTCGTCTTCTCTGCGGACGGGGGAAGATCAAGCCATCGAGCCCATCACGGACATCGGCATTGACCGGATGAACCACCTCATGTTTGGGGAGCATTCATCATTCACTTCCAAGAGGCTGAACCCATCGTGATTTTTTCATGATTGATGATATGCACGGGTTTTGTTTTTCTCTTAGATTCATTACTCAAGCTGCATTTGCATGCTCTACGAATTACAGTCTCCCTACTGCACTCACCAAATGTAATAAGTAATGCATAGGCCAGAAGTGAGTTTGCGCATGCCAGCCCATCTGTAATAACAGGCACATATAATGTACAACAACACACCTAACAAACACAGCCGCATATACAAAACGGCTCACCAACCGCAGCCTGATGTCTTCTTGTTCTCTATTCTCCTTCTCCCTGCTGATTAGCCCGTGTAAAGTGCAAGAACAGCGGGTTCATCACTTCTCCTCGAACTCCACATCGATTATATCAGACCCTGAGCTTCTTGAACCGCCACCGCCACCGCCACCACCTCCAGAGGACCTGCTGTTTGGCTGCCACACGATGTTTTGGCAATTCATGCACCGGATCACCTGGTTGCGGTAGCCCACGAACCGCCTTTTACATGCTGGGCACGATCCCTGGAAGTAAAACCTACTAGATCAGCTAGCTTATAGCCGAAGAACAAATTGATGAGCAGCGATGCTGCAGAGGATTCCTTCAACCATCCAGAAATAACGCATGTTAAACCCAAAATGTAATGCACTTATGAGGATCGGCATGCTAAAGTGGTATGCTGCATATAGAAAAAGCAACCATATTTGCACCTAGGTTGAACTACTCTTCTACTACAATGCAAGGGTGACCACATTCAAGTCACTGATGTGACATAAAATTATAGATCTAAGTCTAAATCGTACAGACAAACACTCAAAGGGATTGAACAAAACTCTTTAAGCTCTAACAATTGTAAGAAAATCATATAAAGCAACAACAGCCACACCCAGTCACATAGAGTCTGTTGCGGACTTCCTTTGAGGTGATTGAAATAATCGGAGGATGAAATACTGAATTTAGCAAGATGGCCATTTACCTCAATAGCAACCCTGTTAGCAAAGGTCCCAAGGAGAAGAGGGGCTGCAAATGGTAGCACGAATGTACTGAAAATGAAAATTCTGAAGAGCCACCCCGACAGTGCAAGCCACACGAAAGTAAGCGTCTGCATCCAAATATGGAATATTATTTTTGCAGCATAATACTGGAGTAGAAAGAAATTGGGTATGAGAAGGTGCTGAAAGTTAGAACTATTCATACAATTTGGATCCTGAAAAGTATAGTTGGGCAGTGGGCACAACCCAGACAGGTAAAGGAAAGGTGCATATGCCCAGACGAGCTAATAAAACTCCGTATTAGGGTAAATTTCACATAGATCGTTCCCCCAATTATAAAATATGTAGTATTATAAAATATGTAGTAAGAGAAATGAATTGGGAATGCACGGGTGATAAGTCTCGCTCCTTTTCGTATGTTCTTGTTCCCGCATCTTATGTTTGTTCCTACATACACAAATGATATCAACAGCAGCAATCTTCAAGTAGCTTTTATGATCATGCTATGGTTAACTTAGTGTTTAATAGGAACCCAAGCTCTACCAGAAAAGTCTAGTAGCCCTAGCACCACATAACAAGCATCAGACCTGAGAAACAATCAACTACTGGGAACCCGCCTACACCAACTTACAGTCTACTTCAAGCCTGTAAATCAATTGAGCTTGACTGCAAACAACAAATTATTTCTACACAATTAGCCGTAGCTAACAACTCACCCACTATTCCCAAACTAGATCAGGACTTAGGAACAGACTAGTATAGATCAATAGGTCCATTTGATGCAAAACATGTTTACATACCACTAGCAAAATCCAAACCGTGATGATCTACGCAAGTATGTGAAGGAGTACGCAGGATAACTAATTGATTTAAGACTGCCAGTGAACTCACAGACAAAGCTCTCCCGATAGGAGTCGCCAGGAAGTCACTCAGCTCCCTCCGATACTGCACACCAAAGCTCAAATTAGCGATAAATTGAGCCAGCAACTAGGCGCTGATAGGTCATAGCATGGTGGAGAGCATGTGTACCCTAGGCCAGCTGCGGGAGAAGTCGACGGAGAAGGACCGCCACCGCCGGCCGACGCCGAGCTCGGCGTCGATCTCAGCGGCTCGTTCCCGCGCCGCGCGCGCGGCCTCGGCCACGCGGCGCGAGATCGAGTACCGCCCTTCCAGGCGCTGCGCGGCCTGTCGCGCCTCGAAGGAGAGGCGCTCGGCCCCCGCGTTGGCGCCCCGCCAAGCGCGCTGCAGAAGGCCGTCGAGGTCGGCGCGGCCGAAGAAGGCGCGAGGGGACACCGTAGAGGCCCGCCCGAGCTGACCACGGCGGGCGGGAACAGCAGAGCGCGATAGGTGGAGGAGGCGGCCGGGGCTGGTCCCGGTCGACGGCGGTGGGGGGTGATGCCACCGAGGAGGTGCGAGCGTGGACGCCATTCCGGCGCGTGCGAGGGCGAGAGTGCGTCGCGTGGTCGCGAGATTATTGTGCGGATGGGGTCGCTCGGTTCGTGGGCCGTGTTGGGTTGAGGCCTCTGCTCTCTCGTGTTGGGTTCCGTCAAAACAAACTGTCGACGTAATGCGCAGCCCAACGCGCTTCTTGGGCCAGCCCAACTCGTGTTATCATTTTCCTCTTTTCTCTTTCGTCTTTTTTTCTATTCAATTTTAATTCGGACGCGACTAAAGTCCACCCAGTCGGACGTTAAGCAATAGTTGCGGACGATCACACATGCATGTGATTTTACTAATACCGTGCGTGGTGGTGGAGGAAACGCATGCAACCAGTTAATGATTCTATGCATGCATGCACACTAACCCCCCCCCCCCTCCTAAATATAAGTCTTTTTAAACATTTCAAATATTCATTTGTTTGCTTCGTATATAGTCACTTGTTGAAATTTTTAGAAAGACTTACATTTAGGAACGGAGTGAGTAAAAGACAAGCAGATGATGTCACCAAAGATTCTACATATTTTGAAATTTCAAAATGTTTTGTAGTTCAAACCATTGATCCGATTAAAAAACCATTTTCACATAAAAGATTCGTCATGACGAGACCTCCGAAACTAGATCCCATGTTGGTATGTTTCGATGACTTTTTTTCCGGGTGAAAAGTTATCAGACTTAGGCTAAATAAGTTATCACCCATGTGGTACGCCAGTTACCATCATGTTTACATGAAAATTACGGGGGCATAAAAATGGCTCCTCCAACATTATCTCCACATGTGAAAACAGTAGATCACAGAAAATCGCATGTCATTGTAAATTCTCACTATTTTGAATATGTAAAATGTTTTATAGCTCAAACTGTCGTTTTATTACCGAAAAATTGTTTTCACATTAAAAAAATCCACCGTGATGAGAACTACAAAACTAGATCTCATGTTGACATGTTTTGATCACTTTTTTGGTCAAAAGTTACTGTAAAGTTATCAGCTCCAGATGCATACATTACCGTGCTAGTTATCAATAAATTTTTATTCGGGCATAAAGTTACCGCATTGTTTACACCTAAGTTATCAGGTCTATGATGTGTTAGTTACCATGATATTGACAAAAATGTTACCGGAGGTATATTTCATCAACAACCCTCTCCCACTCCTCACCACCGTCGCGAAAGTTACCATGAGTGGGGCACATAAGTGATCAGGTCTGTGATGTGTGAGTTATCATCTTATTCACACAAAAAGTTACCAAGGATATATTCCATCAACCACCCTCCGCCCACCCAGTCATCAAATTTACCAAAGATTGGGGTACATTAGTTATTAGGTCTACGGGCTGTGAGTTACTGTGCTATTCACATAAAAGTCTTCGGGGGTATATTTTAGCACCCTTACCTCGCGAAAAGTACAAGGACCGGGGTGAATAAGTTATCGGGTCTCCGATGTGTGAGTAACCATGCTATTCACACGAAAGTTACCGGGAGATACCTTATCACCACCCCTCGCCCAGGCCAAAGTTATCACGTCTATGATGTGTGAGTTACCATGATATTGACAAAAAAAGTTACCAGAGGTATATTTCATGAACAACCCTCCCCCACCCCTCACCACTGTCGTCAAAGTTATCTGGACTAGGGAACATAAGTTATCAGGTCTGCGATGTGTGAGTTGCCATGTTATTCACACAAAAAGTTATCGAGCGTATATTTCATCAACCACCCTCCCCCACCCAGTCACCAATTTACCAAAAGACTGGGGTGCATTAGTTATCAGGTCTACGAGATGTGAGTTACCGTACTATTCACATAAAAGTTATCGGGGGTATATTTCATCACCCCTCCCACACGAAAAGTATCAGGACCGGGGTGCAAAAGTTATCGGGTCTCCGATGTGTGAGTTACCATGCTATTCACATGAAAGTTACCCGGGGATACTTGATCACCACCCCCTGATGCCAAATTTATCAGGACCAGGGTACATAAATTATCAGGTCTATGATGTCTGAGCTATCAGGGTCTTTGTATGCAAGTTATCAGGTCCGCGGTGCGTTAATGATCATGTTATTCAAATGACATTATTTGGGGGATGTTTCAAAAAAAAATCGGGTCAAAAGAATCACGTCAGTGGGGGAATCATTGACCTAACCACTAATTTTTAATGTTCAAACTCGTATTAATCAAGAACATGTATCATGTAAACTTGTTTCAAAAACAACAAGTCTGAAGTCGGGCTAGTGGTTTGTGTCGTAGGAATTACTACATGAGGTAAATGGTTCGATTCTTATCGAGCACATGAGGATGCGGTCGGTACATGGTCCTCTTAATTTAGGAACATGGGCTGATGGGATGTGATCATGTGAGGAAAAAATAAGTAGAGGGAACGGGCGTGCGTCGGGGAAAAAGAAAGAGGGAACGAGCCAGCGTCGGGAGAGACGTGGGTTGTGCGGGCGATCCAGACGGGGTGCTCGGGGTCGTGCGATCCACAACGAGCAACGATCAGGTTATGGATATGTCGCTAATTTCTAGTCGAGCTTTAGAAAGTGACAAAAATACTAAACCACGTAAACAATTTATCATAACAAGCAGCTTAGTCCATGTGGTTCATGTCCCTATTCACAATTCTTGAGTCTGGAGTTTGACTCCAGCTCCGAGCAAAAAAATCGGGAATGAGCGCAGGTTTTATTTGGATGCTATGAGGTTTAAAAGGTTAAGTCCTTATGTTTTCGAACTTGGACAACTAACATGATGTAGGTCGTTGGTCGTAGGGAGCATGTGGAAGCTTTGCGTCCTCGGTTTGATCCCCATCGGGGCTTTATTTTTCTTACTCGCCTTTAACAATGAGCCAACAGAAAAAAAAAACTAGCGATCCATCCAGTGCGGGAGGTCGTTCGATGCAGCGTGCGTCTAAGGAATCGTCCGTTCATGTTGCAAAAATCCAGTTGTATGGAAAATAGCTTTCTCGACTAATGTCCACCCAGTCGGACGTTAAGCAACAGTTGCGGACGATCACACATGCATGTGATTTTACTAATACCGTATGTGGTGGTGGAGGAAACGCATGCAACCAGTTAATGATTCTATGCATGCATGCACACCAAAAGACAAGCAGATGATGTCACCAAAGATTTTACATATTTTGAAATTTCAAAATGTTTTGTAGTTCAAACCATTGATCCGGTTGAAAAACCGTTTTCACATAAAAGATTCGTCACGACGAGACCTCCGAAACTAGATCCCATGTAGGTATGTTTCGATGACTTTTTTTCGGGTGAAAAGTTATCAGACTTAGGCTAAATAAGTTATCACCCAAGTGGTACGCCAGTTTCCATCATGTTTACATAAAAATTACGGGGGCATAAAAATGGCTCCTCCAACATTCTCTCCACATGTGAAAACAGTAGATCACAGAAAATCCGATGTCATTGTAAATTCTCGCTATTTTGAATATGTAAAATGTTTTATAGCTCAAACTGTCGTTTTTATTGAAAACTCATTTTCACATAAAAAAATCCATCACGATGAGAACTACAAAACTAGATATCATGTTGACATGTTTTGATCACTTTTTTGGTCAAAGGTTACTGTATAGTTATCAGCTTCGGATGCATACATTACCGTGCTAGTTATCAATAAATTTTTATTTCGCGCATAAAGTTACCGCATTGTTTACACCTAAGTTATGAGGTCTATGATGTGTTAGTTACCATGATATTGACAAAAATATTACCAGAGGTATATTTCATCAACAACCATCTCCCACTCCTCACCACTGTCGCGAAAGTTACCATGAGTGGGGCACATAAGTGACCAGGTCCGCGATGTGTGAGTTATCATGTTATTCACATAAAAAGTTACCTAGGGTATATTTCATCAACCACCCTCCGCCCACCCAGTCATCAAATTTACCAAAGATTGGGGTACATTAGTTATTAGGTCTACGAGCTGTGAGTTACTATGCTATTCACATAAAAGTCATCAGGGGTATATTTTAGCACCCTTACCTCGCGGAAGTACCAGGACCGAGGTGAATAAGTTATCGGGTCTCCGATGTGCGAGTCACCATCTATTCACACGAAAGTTACCGGGAGATACCTTATCACCACCCCTCCCCCCCAGGCCAAAGTTATCACGTCTATGATGTGTGAGTTACCATGATATTGACAAAAAAGGTACTGAAGGTATATTCCATGAACAACCCTCCCCCACCCCTCACCACTGTCGTCAAAGTTATCACGACTAGGGAACATAAGTTATCAGGTCTGCGATGTGTGAGTTCCCATGTTATTCACACAAAAAGTTACCGAGCATATATTTCATCAACCACGCTCCCCCACCCAGTCACCAAATTTACCAAAAGACTGGGGTGCATTAGTTATTAGGTCTACGAGATGTGAGTTACCGTACTATTCACATAAAAGTTACCAGGGTATATTTCATCACCCCTCCCAAATGAAAAGTATCAGGACCAGGGTGCAAAAGTTATCGGGTCTCCGATGTGTGAGTTACCATGCTATTCACATGAAAGTTACCCGGGGATACTTGATCACCACCCCTTGATGCCAAATTTATCAGGACCAGGGTACATAAATTATCAGGTCTATGATGTCTGAGCTATCAGGGTCTTTGTATGTAAGTTATCAGGTCCGCGGTGCGTTAATGGTCATGTTATTCAAATGACATTATTGGGGGATGTTTCAAAAAAATCGGGTCAAAAGAATCACGTTAGTGGGGGAATCATTGACCTAACCACTAATTTTTAATGTTCAAACTCGTATTAATCAAGAACATGTATCATGTAAACTTGTTTCAAAAACAACAAGTCTGAAGTTGGGCTAGTGGTTTGTGTCGTAGGAATTACTACATGAGGTAAATGGTTTGATTCTTATCCAGCACATGAGGATGCGTTCCGTACATGGTCCTCTTAATTTAGGAACATGGGCTGATGGGATGTGATCATGTGAGGAAAAAATAAGTAGAGGGAACGGGCTTGCGTCGGGGAAAAGGAAGAGGGAACGAGCCAGCGTTGGGAGAGACGTGGGTTGTGCGGGCGATCCAGACGGGGTGCTCGGGGTCGTGCGATCCGCAACGAGCAACGATCAGGTTGTGAATCTGTCGCTAATTTCTAGTCGAGTTTTAGAAAGTGATAAAAATACTAAACCACGCAAACAATTTATCACAACAAGTAGCTTAGTCCATGTGGTTCATGTCCCTCTTCACAATTCTTGAGTCTAGAGTTCGACTCCAGCTCCCAGCAAAAAAATCGGGAATGAGCGCAGGTTTTATTTGGGTGCTATGAGGTTTAAAAGGTTAAGTCCTTATGTTTTCGAACTTGGACAACTAACATGATGTAGGTCGTTGGTCGTAGGGAGCATGTGGAAGCTTTGCGTCCTGGGTTTGATCCCCATCGGGGCTTTATTTTTCTTACTCGCCTCTAACAATGAGCCAACAGAAGAAGAAAAAACTAGCGATCCATCCAGTGCGGGAGGTCGTTCGATGCAGCGTGCGTCTAAGGAATCGTCCGTGCCTATTGCAAAAATCCAGTCATATGGAAAATAGCTTTCTCGACCAATGTCCACCAAGTCGGGCGTTAAGCAACAGTTGCGGACGATCACACATGCATGTGATTTTACTAATACCGTGTGTGGTGGTGGAGGAAACGCATGCAACCAGTTAATGATTCTATGCATGCATGCAGACTAAAAGACAAGCAGATGATGTCACCAAAGATTTTACATATTTTTAAATTTCAAAATGTTTTGTAGTTCAAACTATTGATCCGATTGAAAAACCGTTTTTGTTGGGGAACGTAGTATTTAAAAATTTTCCTACGATCACGCAAGATCTATCTATCAGATGCATAGCAACGAGAGGGAAGAGTGTGTCTACGTACCCTCGTAGACCGGGAGCGGAAGCGTCAAGTGACGCGGTTGATGTTGTCGAACTTCTTTGCGATCCAACCGATCAAGCACCAAACGTACGGCACCTCCGCGTTCAGCACACGTTCAGCTTGATGACGTCCCACGAGCTCTTGATCCAGTTGAGCTTCACGGGAGAGTTTCGTCAGCACGACGGCGTGGTGACGGATATGATGTGTTCACCGGCGCAGGGCTTCGCCTAAGCTCCGCGACGGTATGACCGAGGTGTGATTCTATGGAGGGGGGCACCGCACACGGCTAAAACAATTCAACTTGTGTGTCTTTGGGTGCCCCCTGCCCCCGTATATAAAGGAGCAGGGGAGGGAGGCCGGCTGGCCCTTCCTGGTGCGGCTAGGGAAGGAATCCTACTAGGAATAGGATTGCAATCCTATTCCTAGTAGGATTCACCGAAAGGAAGAAGGGGGAAGGAATAGGAGAGGTGGCGCC
>LR738709.1:452141544-452221589 GCA_902687465.1 Secale cereale
CGCAATCCTAGTCCAACTAGGAACCCTAGGTGGGGCGCCGGCCAGCCCTATGGGCTGCCTCTCTCTTTCCCTTTTGGCCCACTATGGACCATCCCCTCTCGTTGGGGGTTTCGGTAACCCCCTCCGGCATTCCCGATAAATTCGAAACTTTTACGGAACACTTCCGGTGTCCGAATATAGTCGTCCAATATATCAATCTTTATGTCTCGGACATTCCGAGACTCCTCGTCATGTCTGAGATCTCATCCGGGACTCCGAACTACCTTCGGTACATCAATACTCATAAACTCATAATACCGATCGTCATCAAACGTTAAGCGTGCGGACCCTACGGGTTCGAGAACTATGTAGACATGACCGAGACTCATCTCTGGTCAATAACCAATAGCGGAACCTGGATGTTCATATTGGCTCCTACATATTCTACGAAGATCTTTTATCGGTCAGAACCGCATAACAACATACGTTGTTCCTTTTGTCAAACGGTATGTTACTTGCCCGAGATTCGATCGTCGGTATCTCTATACCTAGTTCAATCTCGTTACCGGCAAGTCTCTTTACTCGTTCCGTAACACATCATCTCGTGACTAACTCATTAGTCTTTTGCTTGCAAGGCTTATTGTGATGTGTATTACCGAGAGGGCCCAGAGATACCTCTCCGACACTCGGAGTGACAAATCCTAATCTTGATCTATGCCAACACCACGAATACTTTCGGAGACACCTGTAGAGCATCTTTATGATCACCCTGTTACGTTGTGACGTTTGATAGCACACAAGGTGTTCCTACGGTATTCGGGAGTTGCATAATCTCATAGTCATAGGAACATGTATAAGTCATGAAGAAAGCAATAGCAGAAAAACTAAACGATCATAGTGCTATGCTAACGGATGGGTCTTGTCCATCACATCATTCTCCTAATGATGTGATCCCGTTGATCAAATGACAACTCACGTCTATGGCTAGGAAACATAACCATCTTTGATCAATGAGCTAGTCTAGTAGAGGCATACTAGGGACATACTGTTTTGTCTATGTATCCACACATGTACTAAGTTTCCGGTTAATACAATTTTAGCATGAATAAAAGACATTTATCATGATATAAGGAAATATAAATAACATATTTATTATTGCCTCTAGGGCATATTTCCTTCAGTCTCCCACTTGCACTAGAGTCAATAATCTAGCTCACATCGCCATGTGATTTAATACCGATAGTTCACATCGTTATGTGAATAACACCCATAGTTCACATCGCCATGTGACCAACACCCAAAAGGTTTACTAGAGTCAATAATCTAGTTCACATCGCTATGTGATTAATACCCAAGAGTAATAAGGTGTGATCATGTTTCGCTTGTGAGAGAAGTTTAGTCAACGGGTCTGTCACATTCAGATCCGTATGTATTTCGCAAATTTCTATGTCTACAATGCTCTGCATGGAGCTACTCTAGCTAATTGCTCCCACTTTCAATACGCATCCAGATTGATACTTAGAGTCATCTGGATTTAGTGTCAAAGCTTGCATCGGCGTAACCCTTTACGACGAACTCTTTATCACCTCCATAATCGAGAAACATTTCCTTAGTCATCCAGTTACTAAGGATAATTTTGACCGCTGTACAGTGATCTACTCCTGGATCACTATTGTACCCCCTTGACAAACTCATGGCAAGGTACACAATATGTTTGGTACACAGCATGGCATACTTTATAGAACCTATGGCTGAGGCATAGGGAATGACTTTCATTCTCTCTATATTTTTCTGCCGTGGTCTGGCTTTGAGTCTTACTCAACTTCACACCTTACAAGTCAGGCAAGAACTCCTTCTTTGACTGATCCATTTTGAACTACTTCAAAATCTAATCAAGGTATGTACTCATCGAAAGTCTTATCAAGCGTTTTGATCTATCTCTATAGATCTTGATGCCTGATATGTAAGCAGCTTCACCAAGGTCTTTTTTTGAAAAACTCCTTTCAAACACTCCTTTATGCTTTCCAGAAAATTCTACATCATTTCTGATCGACAATATGTCATTCACATATACTTATCAGAAAGGTTGTAGTGCTCCCACTCACTTCTTGTAAATACAGGCTTCACCATAAGTCTGTATAAATCTACATGCTTTGATCAACTTATCAAAGCGTATATTCCAACTCCGAGATGCTTGCACCAGTCCATAGATGGATCGCTGGAGCTTGCATATTTTGTTAGCACCTTTTGGATCGACAAAACCTTCTGGTTGCATCATATACAACTCTTCTTTGAGATATCCATTTAGGAATGCAGTTTTGACATCCATTTGCCAGATTTCATAATCATAAAATGCGGCAATTGCTAATATGATTCGGACAGACTTAAGCATCGCTACAGGTGAGAAAGTCTCATCGTAGTCAACTCCTTGAACTTGTCGAAAACCTTTCGCAACAAGTCGAGCTTTGTAAACAGTAATATTACCGTTTGCGTCGGTCTTCCTCTTGAAGATCCATTTATTTTCGATGGCTTGCCGATCATCGGGCAAGTCAACCAAAGTCCACACTTTGTTCTCATACATGGATCCCATCTCAGATTTCATGGCTTCAAGCCATTTTGCGGAATCTGGGCTCATCATCGCTTCCTCATAGTTCGTAGGTTCATCATGGTCTAGTAACATGATTTCCAGAACTGGGTTGCCGTACCACTCTGGTGCGGAACGTACTCTGGTTGATCTACGACGTTCAGCAGAAACTTGATCCGAAGTTTCATGATTATTATCATTAACTTCCTCACTGATTGGTGTAGGAATCACTGGAACAATTTTCTGTGATGTACTACTTTCCAATCCGGGAGAAGGTACAATTACCTCATCAAGTTCTACTTTCCTCCTACTCACTTCTTTCGAGAGAAACTCTTTTTCTAGAAAGGATCCGTTCTTAGCAACGAATATTTTGCCTTCGGATCTGTGATAGAAGGTGTACCCAACAGTCTCTTTTGGGTATCCTATGAAGACATATTTCTCCGACTTGGGTTCGAGCTTATCAGGTTGAAGTTTTTCACATAAGCATCGCAGCCCCAAACTTTAAGAAACGACAACTTTGGTTTCTTGCCAAACCATAGTTCATAAGGTGTCGCATCAACGGATTTAGATGGTGCCCTATTTAACGTGAATGTAGCTGTCTCTAATGCATAACCCCAAAAGCGATAGTGGTAGATCGGTAAGAGACATCATCGATCGCACCATATCTAATAAAGTACGGTTATGACGTTCGGACACACCATTATGCTGTGGTGTTCCGGGTGGCGTGAGTTGTGAAACTATTCCACATTGTTTCAAATGAAGACCAAACTCGTAACTCAAATATTCTCCTCCACGATCAGATCGTAGAAACTTTATTTTCTTGTTACGATGATTCTCTACTTCACTCTGAAATTCTTTGAACTTTTCAAATGTTTCAGACTTGTGTTTCATTAAGTAGATATACCCATATCTGCTCAAATCATCAGTGAAGGTCAGAAAATAACGATACCCGCCGCGAGCTTTCAACACTCATTGGACCACATACATCAGTATGTATGATTTCCAACAAATCTGTTGCTCGCTCCATAGTTCCGGAGAACGGAGTTTTAGTCATCTTGCCCATGAGGCATGGTTCGCAAGCACCAAGTGATTCATAATCAAGTGATTCCAAAAGTCCATCATTATGGAGTCTCTTCATGCGTTTTACACCAATATGACCTAAACGGCAGTGCCACAAATAAGTTGCACTATCATTATTAACCTGGCATCTTTTGGCTTCAATATTATGAATATGTGTATCACACGATCGAGATCCAACAAACCATTTTCATTGGGTGTATGACCATAGAAGGTTTTATTCATGTAAACAGAACAACAATTATTCTCTAACTTACATGAATAACCGTATTGCAATAAACATGATCAAATCATATTCATGCTCAACACAAACACCAAATAACACTTATTTAGGTTCAACACTAATCCCGAAAGTATAGGGAGTGTACGATGGTGATCATATCAATCTTGGAACTACTTCCAATACATATCGTCACTTCATCCTTTAACTAGTTTTCTGTTCATTATGCAACTCCTATTTTGAATTACTACTCTTTAGCAACTGAACCAATATCAAATACCGAGGGGTTGCTATGAACATTAGTAAAATACACATCAATAATCTGCATATCAAATATACCTTTGTTCACTTTGCCATCCTTCTTATCCGCCAAATATCTAGGGCAGTTTCACTTCTAGTGACCATTTCCTTTGCAGTAGAAGCACTTGCTTCAGGCTTGAGTTTAGCTTTGGGTTTCTTCATGGGAGTGACAACTTGCTTGTCATTCTTCTCGAAGTTCCCCTTCTATCCCTTTGCCCTTTACTTGAAACAAGTGGTCTGGTTAACCATCAACACTTGATGCTCTTTCTTGATTTCTACCTTCGCCGATTTCAGTATCGTGGAGAGCTCGGGAATTACTTTCGTCATCCCTTGCATATTATAGTTCATCACGAAGTTCTACTAACTTGGTGATATTGTCTAGAGAACTTTGTCAATTACTATCTTCTCTGGAAGATTAGCTCCCACTTGATTCAAGCAATTGTACTACCCAGACAATCTGAGCACATGCTCACTGGTTGAGCTATTCTCCTCCATCTTGTAGGCAAAGTACTGTCAGAGGTCTTATACCTCTTGACACGGGCATGAGTATGAAATACTAATTTCAACTCTTGGAACATCTCATATGCTCCGTGGCGTTTCAAAACGTTTTTGAAGTCCCGGTTATAAGCCGTAAAGCATGGTGCACTAAACTATCAAGTAGTCATCATATCGAGCTTTTGTCAAAACGTTCATAACGTCTACATCTGCTCCTGCAATAGGTCTGTCACCTAGCGGTGCATCAAGGACATAATTCTTCTGTGCATCAATGAGGATAATCCTCAGGTTACGGACCCAGTCCGTGTAATTGCTACCATCATCTTTCAACTTAGCTTTCTCTAGGAATGCATTAAAATTCAAAGGAACGGTAGCACGGACCATTGATCTACAACGACATAGATATGCAAAAACTATCAGGACTAAGTTCATGATAAATTAAAGTTCAATTTAATCATATTAATTTAAAGAACTCCCACTTAGATAGACATCCCTCTGGTCATCTAAATGATCACGTGATCCAAATCAACTAAACCATGTCCGATCATCACGTGAGATGGAGTAGTTTTCAATGGTGAACATCTTATGTTGATCATATCTACTATATGATTCACGCTCGACCTTTCGGTCTCCAGTGTTCCGAGGCCATATCTGTATATGCTAGGCTCGTCAAGTTTAACTCGAGTATTTTGCGTGTGCAAAACTGTCTTACACCCGTTGTATTTGAACGTAGAGCTTATCACACCCGATCATCACGTGGTGTCTCGGCACGACGAACTTTCGCAACGGTGCATACTCAGGGAGAACACTTATACCTTGAAATTTAGTAAGGGATCATCTTATAATGCTACCGTCGTTCTAAGCAAAATAAGAAGCACAATAAGATAAACATCACATGCAATCAAAATATGTGACATGATATGGCCATCATCATCTTGTGCTTTTGATCTCCATCTCCAAAGCACCGTCATGATCACCTTCGTCACCGGCTCGACACCTTGATTTTCATCGTAGCATCGTTGTCGTCTCGCCAACTATTGCTTCTACGACTATCGCTACCGCTTAGTGATAAAGTAAAGCAATTACTTGGCGATTGCATTTCATACAATAAAGCGACAACCATATGGCTCCTGCCAGTTGCCGATAACTTTACAAAACATGATCATCTCATACAAAACCGTATAACTCATCATGTCTTGACCATATCACATCACAACATGCCCTGCAAAAACAAGTTAGACGTCCTCTACTTTGTTGTTGCAAGTTTTACGTGGCTGCTACGGGCTTAGCAAGAACCGTTCTTACCTACGCATACAAAACCACAACGATGTTTCGTCAAGTATGTGCTATTTTAACCTTCACAAGGACCGGGCGTAGCCACACTTGATTCAACTAAAGTGAGAGAGACAGACACCCGCCAGTCACCTTTAAGCAACGAGTGCTCGTAACGGTGAAACCAGTCTCGCGTAAGCGTACGCGTAATGTCGGTCCGGGCCGCTTCATCTCACAATACCGCCGAAGCAAAGTATGACATGCTGGTAAGCAGTATGACTAGTATCGCCCACAACTCATTGTGTTCTACTCGTGCATATCATCAACGCATAGACCTGGCTCATGATGTCACTGTTGGGGAACGTAGTATTTAAAAATTTTCCTACGATCACGCAAGATCTATCTATCAGATGCATAGCAACGAGAGGGAAGAGTGTGTCTACGTACCCTCGTAGACCGGGAGCGGAAGCGTCAAGTGACGCGGTTGATGTTGTCGAACTTCTTCGCGATCCAACCGATCAAGCACCGAACGTACGGCACCTCCGCGTTCAGCACACGTTCAGCTTGATGACGTCCCACGAGCTCTTGATCCAGTTGAGCTTCACGGGAGAGTTTCGTCAGCACGACGGCGTGGTGACGGATATGATGTGTTCACCGGCGCAGGGCTTCGCCTAACCTCCGCGACGGTATGACCGAGGTGTGATTCTGTGGAGGGGGGCACCGCACACGGCTAAAACAATTCAACTTGTGTGTCTTTGGGTGCCCCCCTGCCCCCGTATATAAAGGAGCAGGGGAGGGAGGCCGGCTGGCCCTTCCTGGTGCGGCTAGGGAAGGAATCCTACTAGGAATAGGATTGCAATCCTATTCCTAGTAGGATTCACCGAAAGGAAGAAGGGGGAAAGGAATAGGAGAGGTGGCGCCCCCCCCCCCCAATCCTAGTCCAACTAGGAACCCTAGGTGGGGCGCCGGCCAGCCCTATGGGCTGCCTCTCTCTTTCCCTTTTGGCCCACTATGGACCATCCCCTCTCGTAGGGGGTTCCGGTAACCCCCTCCGGCATTCCCGATAAATCCGAAACTTTTCCGGAACACTTCCGGTGTCCGAATATAGTCGTCCAATATATCAATCTTTATGTCTCGGACATTCCGAGACTCCTCGTCATGTCCGTGATCTCATCCGGGACTCCGAACTACCTTCGGTACATCAATACTCATAAACTCATAATACCGATCGTCATCAAACGTTAAGCGTGCGGACCCTACGGGTTCGAGAACTATGTAGACATGACCGAGACTCATCTCTGGTCAATAACCAATAGCGGAACCTGGATGTTCATATTGGCTCCTACATATTCTACGAAGATCTTTTATCGGTCAGAACCGCATAACAACATACGTTGTTCCTTTTGTCAAACGGTATGTTACTTGCCCGAGATTCGATCGTCGGTATCTCTATACCTAGTTCAATCTCGTTACCGGCAAGTCTCTTTACTCGTTCCGTAACACATCATCTCGTGACTAACTCAGTAGTCTTTTGCTTGCAAGGCTTATTGTGATGTGTGTTACCGAGAGGGCCCAGAGATACCTCTCCGACACTCGGAGTGACAAATCCTAATCTTGATCTATGCCAACACCAATAATACTTTCGGAGACACCTGTAGAGCATCTTTATGATCACCCAGTTACGTTGTGACGTTTGATAGCACACAAGGTGTTCCTACGGTATTCGGGAGTTGCATAATCTCATAGTCATAGGAACATGTATAAGTCATGAAGAAAGCAATAGCAGAAAAACTAAACGATCATAGTGCTATGCTAACGGATGGGTCTTGTCCATCACATCATTCTCCTAATGATGTGATCCCGTTGATCAAATGACAACTCATGTATATGGCTAGGAAACATAACCATCTTTGATCAATGAGCTAGTCTAGTAGAGGCATACTAGGGACATACTGTTTTGTCTATGTATCCACACATGTACTAAGTTTCCGGTTAATACAATTCTAGCATGAATAAAAGATATTTATCATGATATAAGGAAATATAAATAACATATTTATTATTGCCTCTAGGGCATATTTCCTTCAGTTTTCACATAAAAGATTCGTCACGACGAGACCTCCGAAACTAGATCCCATGTTGGTATGTTTCGATGACTTTTTTTTCGGGTGATAAATTATCACACTTAGGCTAAATAAGTTATCACCCATGTGGTACGCTAGTTACCATCATGTTTACAATAAAATTACAGGGGCATAAAAATGGATCCTCCAACATTCTCTCCACATGTGAAAACAGTAGATCACAGTAAATCTGATGTCATTATAAATTCTCACTATTTTGAATATGTAAAATGTTTTATAGCTCAAACTGTCATTTTTTTATTGAAAAATCATTTTCACATATAAAAAATCCATCACGATGAGAACTACAAAACTAGATATCATGTTGACATGTTTTGATCACTTTTGTGGTCAAAAGTTACTGTAAAGTTATCAGCTCCGGATGCATACATTACCGTGGTAGTTATCAATAAATTTTTATTCGGGCATAAAGTTACCGCATTGTTTACACCTAAGTTATGAGGTCTATGATGTGTTAGTTACCATGATATTGAAAAAAATATTACCAGAGGTATATTTCATCAACAACCATCTCCCACTCCCCACCACTGTCGCGAAAGTTACCATGAGTGGGGCACATAAGTGACCAGGTCTGCGATGTGTGAGTTATCATGTTCTTCACACGAAAAGTTACCTAGGGTATATTTTATCAACCACCCTCCGCCCACCCAGTCATCAAATTTACCAAAGATTGGGGTACATTAGTTATTAGGTCTACGAGATGTGAGTTACTATGCTATTCACATAAAAGTCATCGGGGGTATATTTTAGCACCCTTACCTCGCGGAAAGTACCAGGACCGGGGTGAATAAGTTATCGGGTCTCCGATGTGTGAGTCACCATGCTATTCACACGAAAGTTACCGGGAGATACCTTATCACCACCCCTCCCCCAGGCCAAAGTTATCAGGTCTATGATGTGTGAGTTACGATGATATTGACAAAAAAGGTACCAGAGGTATATTCCATGAACAACCCTCCCCCACCCCTCACCATTGTCGTCAAAGTTATCAAGACTAGGGAACATATGTTATCAGGTCTGCGATGTGTGAGTTGCCATGTTATTCACACAAAAAGTTACCGAGCGTATATTTCATCAACCACCCTCCCCCACCCAGTCACCAAATTTACCAAAAGACTGGGGTGCATTAGTTATTATGTCTACGAGATGTGAGTTATCGTACTATTCACATAAAAGTTACCGGGGGTATATTTCATCACCCCTCCCACATGAAAAGTATCAGGACCGGGGTGCAAAAGTTATCGGGTCTCCGATGTGTGAGTTACCATGCTATTCACATGAAAGTTACCGGGGGATACTTGATCACCACCCCCTGATGCCAAATTTATCAGGACCAGGGTACATAAATTTTCAGGTCTATGATGTGTGAGATATCAGGGTCTTTGTATGTAAGTTATCAGGTCCGCGGTGCGTTAATGATCATGTTATTCAAATGACATTATTGGTGGATGTTTCAAAAAAAATCGGGTCAAAAGAATCACGTTAGTGGGGGAATCATTGACCTAACCACTAATTTTTAATGTTCAAACTCGTATTAATCAAGAACATGTATCATGTAAACTTGTTTCAAAAACAACAAGTCTAAAGTCGGGCTAGTGGTTTGTGTCGTAGGAATTACTACATGAGGTACATGGTTCGATTCTTATCCAGCACATGAGGATGCGGTCGGTACATGGTCCTCTTAATTTAGGAACATGGGCTGATGGGATGTGATCATTTGAGGAAAAAATAAGTAGAGGGAACGGGCCTGCGTCGAGGAAAAAGGAAGAGGGAACGAGCCAGCGTCGGGAGAGACGTGGGTTGTGCAGGCGATCCAGATGGGGTGCTCGGGGTTGTGCGATCCACAACGAGCAACGATCAGGTTGTGGATCTGTCGCTAATTTCTAGCCGAGCTTTAGAAAGTGACAAAAATAAAACCATGCAAACAATTTATCACAACAAGCAGGTTAGTCCATGTGGTTCATGTCCCTCTTCACAATTCTTGAGTCTGGAGTTTGACTCCAGGTCCCAGCAAAAAAATCGGGAATGAGCACAGGTTTTATTTGGATGCTATGAGGTTTAAAAGGTTAAGTCCTTATATTTTCGAACTTGGACAACTAACATAATGTAGGTCGTTGGTCGTAGGGAGCGTGTGAAAGCTTTGCGTCCTCGGTTTGATCCCCATCGGGGCTTTATTTTTGCTTACTTGCCTCTAACAATCAGCCAACAGAAGAAACAAAAACTAGCGATCCATCCAGTGCGGGAGGTCATTCGATGCAGCGTGCGTCTAAGGAGTCGTCCGTGCCTGTTGCAAAAATCCAGTCGTATGGAAAATAGCTTTCTCGACTAATGTCCACCTAGTCGGACGTTAAGCAACATTTGCGAACAATCACACATGCATGTGATTTTGCTAATACCGTGCGTGGTGGTGGAGGAAACACATGGAACCAGTTAATGATTATATGCATGTATGCAGACTAAAAGACAAGAAGATGATGTCACCAAAGATTCTACATATTTTGAAATTTCAAAATGTTTTCTAGTTCAAACCATTGATCCGATTGAAAAACCGTTTTCACATAAAAGATTCGTCACGACGAGACCTTCGAAACTAGATCCCATGTTGGTATGTTTCGATGATTTTTTTTTCAGGTGAAAAGTTATCAGACTTAGGCTAAATAAGTTATCACCCATGTGGTATGCCAGTTACCATCATGTTTACATGAAAATTACGAGGGCATAAAAATGGCTCCTCCAACATTCTCTCCATATGCGAAAACAGTAGATCACAAAAAATCTGATGTCATTGTAAATTCTCGCTATTTTGAATATGTAAAATGTTTTATAGCTCAAATTGTCGTTTTTTATTGAAAAATCATTTTCACATAAAAAAATCCATCGCGATGAGAACTGCAAAACTAGATATCATGTTGAGATATTTTGATCACTTTTTTGGTCAAAAGTTACTGTAAAGTTATCAGCTCTGGATGCGTACATTACCTTGACAGTAATCAATATTTTTTTATTCGGGCATAAAGTTACCGCATTGTTTACACCTAAGTTATCAGGTCTATGATGTGTTAGTTACCATGATATTGAGAAAAATGTTACCGGATGTATATTTCATCAACAACCCTCTCCCACTCCTCACCACCGTCGCGAAAGTTACCATGACTGGGGAAAATAAGTGATCAGGTCTGCGATGTGTGAGTTATCATGTTATTCACACAAAAAGCTACCAAGGGTATATTTCATCAACCACCCTCCGCCCACCCAGTCATCAAATTTACCAAAGATTGGGGTACATTAGTTATTAGGTCTACGAGCTGTGAGTTACTGTGCTATTCACATAAAAGTTATCGGGGGTATATTTTAGCACCCTTACCTCGCGAAAAGTACCAGGACCGGGGTGAATAAGTTATCGGGTCTCTGATGTGTGAGTCACATGCTATTCAGACGAAAGTTACCGGGAGATACCTTATCACCCCCCAGGCCAAAGTTATCAGGTCTATGATGTGTGAGTTACCATGATATTGACAAAAAAGTTGCCGGAGGTATATTTCACGAACAACCCTCCCCCACCCCTCACCACTGTCGTCAAAGTTATCCGGATTAGGGAACATAAGTTATCAGGTCTGCGATGTGTGAGTTGCCATGTTATTCACACAAAAAGTTACCGAGCGTATATTTCATCAACCACCCTCCCCCACCCAGTCACCAAATTTACCAAAAGACTGGGGTGCATTAGTTATTAGGTCTACGAGATGTGAGTTACCATACTATTCACATAAAAGTTATCGAGGGTATATTTCATCACCCCTTCCACACGAAAAGTATCAGGACCGGGGTGCAAAAGTTATCGGGTCTCCGAGATGTGAGTTACCATGCTATTCACATGAAAGTTACCCGGGGATACTTGATCACCATCCCCTGATGCCAAATTTATCAGGACCAGGGTACATAAATTATTAGGTCTATGATGTCTGAGCTATCAGGGTCTTTGTATGTAAGTTATCAGGTCCGCGGTGCGTTAATGATCATGTTATTCAAATGACATTATTGGGGGATGTTTAAAAAAAATCGGGTCAAAAGAATCACGTTAGTGGGGGAATCATTGACCTATCCACTAATTTTTAATTTTAAAACTCGTATTAATCAAGACCATGTATCATGTAAACTTGTTTCAAAAACAACAAGTCTGAAGTCGGGCTAGTGGTTTGTGTCATAGGAATTACTACATGAGGTACATGGTTCGATTCTTATCCAGCACATGAGGATGCGGTCGGTACATGGTCCTCTTAATTTAGGAACATGGGCTGATGGGATGAGATCATGTGAGGAAAAAATAAGTAGAGGGAACGGGACTACGTCGGGGAAAAAGGAAGAGGGAATGAGCCAGCGTCGGGAGAGACGTGGGTTGTGCGGGCGATCCAGATGGGGTGCTTGGGGTCGTGCGATCCACAACGAGCAACGATCAGGTTGTGGATCTGTCGCTAATTTCTAGTCGAGCTATAGAAAGTGACGAAAATACTAAACCACACAAACAATTTATCACAACAAGCAGCTTAGTCCATGTGGTTCATGTCCCTCTTCACAATACTGGAGTCTGGAGTTTGACTCCAGCTCCCAGCAAAAAAATCGGGAATGAGCGCAGGTTTTATTTGGATGCTATGAGGTTTAAAAGGTTAAGTCCTTATGTTTTCGAACTTGGAAAACTAACATGATGTAGGTCGTTGGTCATAGGGAGCATGTGGAAGCTTTGCATCCTGGGTTTGATCCCCATCGGGGCTTTATTTTTCTTACTCGCCTCTAACAATGAGCCAACAGAAGAAGAAGAAAACTAGCGATCCATCCAGTGCGGGAGGTCGTTCGATGCCGCGTGCGTCTAAGGAATCGTCCGTTCCTATTGCAAAAATCCAGTCGTATGGAAAATAGATTTCTCGACTAATGTACACCCAGTCGGACGTTAAGCAACAGTTGCGGACGATCACACATGCATGTGATTTTACTAATACCGTGTGTGGTGGTGGAGGAAACACATGCAACCAGTTAATGATTCTATGCATACATGCAGACTAAAAGACAAGCAGATGATGTCAACAAAGATTTTACATATTTTGAAATTTGAAAATGTTTTGTAGTTTAAACCATTGATTCGATTGAAAAACCGTTTTCACTTAAAAGATTCGTCACGACGAGACCTCCGAAACTAGATGCCATGTTGTTATGTTTCGATGACTTTTTTTTCGGGTGAAAAGTTATCAGACTTAGGCTAAATAAGTTATCACCCATGTGGTACGCTAGTTACCATCATGTTTACATGAAAATTACGGAGGCATAAAAATGGCTCCTCCAACATTCTCTCCACATGTGAAAACAGTAGATCACAGAAAATCTGATGTCATTGTAAATTCTTGCTATTTTTAATATGTAAAATGTTTTATAGCTCAAACTGTCGTGTTTATTGAAATATCGTTTCACATAAAAAATCCATCGCGACGAGAACTACAAAACTAGATCTCATGTTGACATGTTTTGATCACTTTTTTGGTCAAAAGTTACTATAAAGTTATCGGCTCCGGATGCATACATTACCGTGCTAGTTATCAATAAATTTTTATTCGGGAATAATGTTACCGCACTGTTACACCTATGTTATCAGGTCTATGATGTATTAGTTACCATGCTATTGACAAAAATGTTACCAAATGTATATTTCATCAACAACCCTATCCCACTCCTCACCACCGTCGCGAAAGTTACCATGACTGGGCACAAAAGTGATCAGGTCTGCGATGTGTGAGTTATCATGTTATTCACACAAAAAGTTACCAAGGGTATATTTCATCAACCACCCTCCGCCCATCCAGTCATCAAATTTACCAAAGATTGGGGTACTTTAGTTATTAGGTCTAAGAGCTGTGAGTTACTGTGTTATTCACATAAAAGTTATCGGGGGTATATTTTAGCACCCTTACCTCGCGGAAAGTACCAGGACCGGTGTGAATAAGTTATCGGGTCTCTGATGTGTGAGTCACCATGCTATTCACACGAAAGTTGCCGGGAGATACCTTATCACCACCCCTCCCCCCAGGCTGAAGTTATCAGGTCTATGATGTGTGAGTTACCATGATATTGACAAAAAAAGTTACCGGAGGTATATTTCATGAACAACCCTCCCCCACCCCTCACCACTGTCGTCAAAGTTATCAGGACTAGGGAACATAAGTTATCAAGTCTGCGATGTGTGAGTTGCCATCTTATTCACACAAAAAGTTATCGAGCGTTTATTTTGTCAACCACCCTCCCCCACCCAGTCACCAAATTTACCAAAAGACTGTGGTGCATTAGTTATCAGGTCTACGAGATGTGAGTTACCGTACTATTCACATAAAATTTATTGGGGGTATATTTCATCACCCCTCCCACATGAAAAGTATCAGGACCGGGGTGCAAAAGTTATCGGGTCTCCGATGTGTGAGTTACCATGCTATTCACATGAAAGTTACCGAGGGATACTTGGTCACCACCCCCTGATGCCAAATTTATCAGGACCAGGGTACATAAATTTTCAGGTCTATGATGTGTGAGCTATCAGGGTCTTTGTATGTATGTTATCAGGTCCGCGGTGCGTTAATGATCATGTTATTCAAATGACATTGTTGGGGGATGTTTCAAAAAAAATATGGTCAAAAGAATCACGTTAGTGGGGGAATCATTGACCTAACCACTAATTTTTAATATTCAAACTCGTATTAATCAAGAACATGTATCATGTAAACTTGTTTCAAAAACAACAAGTCTGAAGTCGGGATAGTGGTTTGTGTCGTAGGAATTACTAGATGAGGTACATGGTTCGATTCTTATCCAGCACATGAGGATGCGGTCGGTACATGGTCCTCTTAATTTAGGAACATGGGCTGATGGGATGTGATCATGTGGGAAAAAAATAAGTAGAGGGAACGGGCCTGCGTCGGGGAAAAAGGAAGAGGGAACGAGCCAGCGTCGGGAGAGACGTGGGTTGTGCGGGCGATCCAGACGGGGTGCTCGGGGTCGTGCGATCCACAACAAGCAACGATCAGATTGTGGATCTGTCGCTAATTTCTAGTCGAGCTTTAGAAAGTGACGAAAATACTAAACTACGCAAACAATTTATCACAACAAGCAGCTTAGTCCATGTGGTTCATGTCCCTCTTCACAATTCTTGAGTCTGGAGTTTGACTCCTGCTCCCAGCAAAATTATCGGGAATGAGCACAGGTTTTATTTGGATGCTATGAGGTTTAAAATGTTAAGTCCTTATGTTTTTGAACTTGGACAACTAACAGTTGTAGGTCGTTAGTCGTAGGGAGCGTGTGGAAGCTTTGCGTCCTGGGTTCGATCGCCATCGGGGCTTTATTTTACTTACTCGCCTCTAACAATCAGCCAACAAAAGAAGAAAAAGCTAGCGATCCTTCCAGTGCGGAAGGTCGTTCGTTGCAGCGTGCGTCTAAGGAATCGTCCGTGCCTATTGCAAAAATCCAGTCGTATGGAAAATAGCTTTCTCGTTTTAATTTTAGGATTGTGCTAAACTTTTGAACAGTCGGAAGTTAGCTACAGATCCAAACACGGCTTTCTCTTTCTTTACTATTCCATCCATTTTATAATTAAAGATATTTTTGACATTATAAAGCTCAGTTCTTTTGGCCGATTCTCCCAGAATCTTGAGAGTCGACCATCCACCCAGCTTCTTCCAGAATCATGAACCCGTGTTTCTTTAAAAATCATTGCTAGGTAGGATGTAGGCAGTTAGGATTTTAAAAATATGTAGGTTCAAGATTTTGGGAGAAGCTGGATGGGGGTCGATTCTCAAAATTCTTCTCAAGATTCTGAGAGAATCGGCCAAAAGAATTGAGCCTATATTGGTGTCAAAAAACGTCTTACATATGAGATGGAGGTCGTACTATTAATATAAGTCTTACATTATGAGATGGAGGGAGTACTAAGCACTCATTGAATTCTCTTTTTTCTTAATTTTTAATTGTGTTCTCGGGGTGAAAGACATGCCGATGTTTATTTTGTGATTCCATGCATGCAAGAAAACCACAAGAAAACATATTATGTCAAGAAAAAAAAATCTTTTTATTGCGAAACTTAAAATGTTTTAAAGCTCAAACCATCGGTCCGATTAAAAAATGGTTTTCACATAAAAGAAACTCATGACAAGATCTTCAAAACTAGATCCCATGTTGATATGTCCTAAAAAAATCATGTAAAAAGTTAACATGCCTGGGTACATAAGTTATCATGTCTATAACACATAAATTACCAAGTTATTTTCATAGAAATTATCGGCATGAAAAATTCTCTTCCAACCTTTTACCCCACATGCACATGCATTCATGCACTAAGGACAAAACGCTGATGGTATCCTAGTTTCTTCTCATTCGAAACTTCAAATGTTTTGCACCTCAAACCATTGGTCCGATTGAAAAATTGTTTTTACATAAAAAGTTCGTCATGATAAGACGTTTAAAATTAGATCCCATGTTGGTATGTTCCGATGATTTTTTTCGTATACAAAGTTGTCAAACATGGACTACTAACTTATCACATCTATGACACATAAGTTATCAAGTGGTTTTCATAAAAATTATTGGGCATGAAAAATGGTATTCCAACCTTTCTCTAGTGCATGCATTTAGTTACCAAACCTAGGCTAAGTAAGTTATCAGCTTTGATGTGTATATATCATCATGCTATTTACACATGACTTACCGTGATGCATTTTAAGCAACTTTTTTCCCCAATACAAAGTTACCGCGTTGTTTGTGCGTGAGTTGCCACACCCGCGGTCCGTGTATTACCCCCACTATTTACACATAAATTATTGAGGGGGCATGTTTCCAAACAACTTCTTCCCCGATGGTCAAAGTTACCACGATGTTTGCATGTGAGTTATCAAGTCTACAATGTGTGTATTACCGTGCTATTTACACAGAAGTTATGATAAGGGGTCAAGGGTGTATGTTTTCAAACAACTTCCTACCCCCACCCCCCGGGTCGAAAGTTACAATAGTGTCTTGCGTGAGTTATAAGGTATACAATGCATATAGTAACATGCTATTTACACGGAAGTTATCAGGGGTATGTTTTCAAACACGCTCCGGGTCAAAAGTCATCTTTGTTTTTATGTGTGAGTTATCAGCTTTGTTCTGCGTATATTATCATGCTATTATGCACAATTCACCATGGATATGTTTTGAACATTTTATTGTCTCTTTAAAAATTATCATGTTGTTCGTGCGTAAGACATGTCTATAGTTTGTATATTACTATGTTGTTTACATAGAAGTTATTGGGGCATGCATTCAACAATTTTTTTCCCTGATTAAAACTTTACCACGGTCTTTGTACATGAGTTATCAACTTTGCAGTGTTAAAAAAATGTTATTTACATAAAAATTATCAAGCTATCTTTCATAAACTTTTCATTCGGTTCAAAATTAATGTGGCATTTGTACGTAAGTTATCAGATCAACGGTGTGTATATTACCATGTTATTTACAGAGAAGCTACCATAGTATATTTTTAATATCTTTTTTCCCATGTTAAAAGTTAACACATTATTTGTATCTAAGTTATCAAGTCTGCGATATACTCCCTCTGTTCCATAATATAGTGCCTATAGATTTTTGTGAAAGTCAAACTTTGTCAACTTTGACCAAGTGTATAGAGAAAATTGTCTACATCTACAATAGCAAACATGTACATTATGAAAATATAACTCATGATGTATTCAATGATGTGCATTTGGTATTCTAAATGTACATACTTTTCTCTATAAATATGGTCAAAGTTTGTAATGTTTGACTTTTGTAATAATCTATAGGCACTACATTATGTAACGGAGGGAGTATACATTACGATGATATTTACATAGAAATTACCGGGTGAGAGGATCGAAGAAGAGGTGTCTAGAGGGGGGATTAGACACTCAACAAGAAAATTAGCAGTTTTTAAGATCTTTAAGTTGAGGTAGAGTTTTTAGCACAATTTCAAACATACACAATACGTTTCAAGCAAGCATGGCAAGAGTATATGAGCAGCGCAAAGTAAAGCATGCAAGTTGCAAGAAAGTAAAGGGATGGGATTGGAGTGTGCAAACGCAATTGAAGACACAGATGTTTTTGGCGTGGTTCCGATAGGTGGTGCTATCGTACATCCACGTTGATGGAGACTTCAACCCACGAAGGGTAACGGCTGCGCGAGTCCATGGAGGGCTCCACCCACAAAGGGTCCATGAAGAAGCGACCTTGTCTATCTCACCATGGCCATCGCCCACGAAGGACTTGCCTCACTAGGGTAGATCTTCACGAAGTAAGCGATCTCCTTGCCCTTACAAACTCCTTGGTTCAACTCCACAATCTTGTCGAAGGCTCCCAAGTGACACCTAACCAATCTAGGAGACACCACTCTCCAAAAGGTAATAGATGGTGTGTTGATGATGAACTCCTTGCTCTTGTGCTTCAAATGATAGTCTCCCCAACACTCAACTCTCTCTCTCACAGATTTGGATACGGTGGAACGAAGATTTGAGTGGAAAGCAACTTGGGGAAGGCTAGAGATCAAGATTCATATGGTAGGGTTGGAATATCTTGGGCCTCAACACATGAGTAGGTGGTTCTCTCTCCGAAAATGAATAGTGGAAGTGTAGGCAGTTCTGATGGCTCTCTTCACAAATGAAGAGTGAGTGGAGGGGTATATATATAGCCTCCACACAAAATCTAACCGTTACACAAAATTTACCAAACTCGGTGGGACTGAATCATGAAACTCGGTCGGGTCGATTTAGTTCAAATGTGAACATTAGGATTTTTGGTGGGACCGATACTATCAGCTCGGTGGGACCGATTTCATTAGAGTTAGGACATAACGTAATCTCAGTGAGACCGATCACATCAACTCGGTGAGACCGATTTCTGTAATAGGCAAACAGAGAGTTGGTCAGGCAAACTCGGTGGGACCGATTCGCTCATTTCGGTTAGACCGAAACGTTACGAAAAGGCAACAGAGAGTTTGCAATGCTAACTCAGTGAGACCGATTCTCACATCTCGGTTAGACCGAGATGTTGCAAATAGGAAACAAAGAGTTGACATTCCCATCTCGGTGAGACCGAGATCCCTATCGGTGAGACCGAACCGATTAGGGTTTTGGCGGTGGCTTTGTCAAATGAACTCGATGGCGTCGGATAGATCAGATCAGTGGGGCCAAGTTTGACTTTAGGTTTAGGACATATGTGGAGTGAGAAAGTGGTTGAGGGCTTTGGACCATATCACTAAGCACTTTGAGCAAGCAAGCCATTAAGCAACACCTTATCCCCTTTTAATAGTATTGGCTTTCCTATGGACTCAATGTGATCTTGAATCACTAAAATGAAAATGAAGAGTCTCGAGCTTTGTGATTTTGTCAATCTTCTGTCCTTAGCATATTGAAAGGGTTCCACATCCTTTTGTCCATGCCACTCCACTTTGAACTCATCTGAAATATACTAGGTAAAGGTATTAGTCCAACAAGAGATATGTTGACATTAATTACCAAAATCACCAAGGGAGCACTTGTGCTTTCAGTCTCCTCTTTTTTGGTAATTGATGACACCATACATACAGCTTTAAATAAATATATAGAGAATAGCAAGTAAAGCTTTGGAAAGAAATGTAACATTCATAGGCTCCCCCCTACATGTATGCAATCATGTAAATATGGAATATAGATGCATGTGAATGCATAAGCATGTCAGAGCAAGCAATGAGTTACATGTATCTTGGTTGTATGCATCAGAGCAAATGGATATAGGAAATGTACCTCCATGTTCATGAGTCCTTCTTGCAAACAATATGTATATCAGCAAGAGATCATCATGCACATGAGTGTGATGCATATACTTACCTTGTGGTCTTGAGCTAGTTTTGGAAGAGATGAACCTGAGTAAACAAGGTTAGATAACACAGAAACATCTACTAAACAGAGCAAGAACAACAAACCACAAAAGTACCAAGATTGGGATGACATGTACTAAGTGAGTACTAGGTACTCTATTGAGTATAAACATGTCCCCAGAAAGATATGCAACAAATTCGAAGATTTCCTTCCCTTAGATGTCTTTCTCCCCATGAATCTTATATTTGATAATGTGAGAAGATAGAGAAAAGAAAATTAGAGGAAAACCAATAATCATAACAAATACTGACATGTCTTTTCCCTCTAGAAGACATGTGACTTCTCTCCTCTTTTAGTACCAAGAATCTGGGAGGACTAAGAAATTTCTCTCTCCCATAGGGCCTCTCACTCTCCCTTTGGTGTGAGTAAGCTTTGATGTGATCTCTCTCTCCCTCTTTGACATCAATTTCCAAGAAGGGCTCTTCTTGATTATGAGTCACGTAGGTTTGGTCCTTGAGTCACGGTATAAAGCAACGTGTAGAATATGATGCTTATAGAGGACAAGAATCATTGAGTTGAGATGGAACAAATATGCAGGATGCAAAAGACAATGTGTCTCCTCAACATTGAAATCGGTAACACTGAGTTGTTTTCTTCGGTGGCACCGACGTGGTTTGATTTGACCAAAAGAAACAAACCAGTGTGTCTGAGTTCAACGCAGAGAGAACAATTGTCAACTCAGATTACTAGGAAAATAAGATCTCACAAAGATTTGCAAGGAATTAACTAAAAGATTTGCAATAAATTGGATGTAGAGAATAATAGAGAAATAAAAGAAAATCTAGATGAAGTTTTTTTTGAAAGGGGAACAAGCATGCAAAAAAGAAAGAATGCAAGATCATAGAGAACTTCATCTAGAACTGGTCGGTGTTAGAGTCACCTATGTTAGAGTATGTCGACTTAGGAGTCAAGTGAGAACACTTGATCATGGGTCATACTCATCGTTTAAGCTCAAAATGGGGTTACCATTTTTTAAGCCTTTTGATGTATTCACATCTTGTTGAGTTGCTTTGACCTCATGTCTTGGGGTAAAGCTTCTCTAAGATGGAATAACATACATGGGTGGTGATGTTGATCTTGATCGTGTAGTTAAACTTTTGTTGGATGCTCAAGGTCGATGTAGTTCATCAAGAGTTGGAAGCATCACTTGTAATTTCAGTTCATCTTCCTACATGGGTTAGATTTGCAAGGAAGAGCACTTGTGTATCCAAAATGACAATCATGAAAATTTGATACCAAATGAAATTTGATATAGAGAAATTGTCAAATGATATGTTGAAAGGATTCACGCTTCCTTGACTTCAACCACTGTATCGTAGAGACTTGGTGATGTAGAGATTGCTTAGGATATGAGTGAGTTACAATCTCATAGATTTGGGTTCATCCAAGTTCCTACAAAGGTTAGATAGCATGCAAGGGTACAAATAGATCCAAGACATATGATCATCATCATAAGAGAAATATCAAGGATTAGTCAAAGGCTTATGCCTTGCATGTATCCAGAAAGGAGTTATTACTCCAAGTTTGAGGCATCAATAATGTTCAATTCACCTCTCAAACTGCAAAACACTTTCTCATCAAGTGGTTTTGTAAATATATCCGCTAATTGCTTGTCGGTACGAACATGTTTAAGATTGATATCACCCTTAGCAACATGATCTCGAATGAAATGATGACGAACTTCAATATGTGTAGTTCGAGAATGTTGCACGGGATTGTGAGCAATCTTAATAGCACTTTCATTATCACAAAGTAACGGAACATGTTTCACATTCATCCCATATCTTTAAGAGTTTGGGTCATCCAAAGCAATTGAGCACAACATGAACCAGCGGTAATGTATTCCGCTTCAGTGATGGATAAGGATACCGAGTTTTGTTTCTTGGAGGACCAAGATACAAGAGATCTACCAAGAAATTGACAAGTAACTGAAGTGAACTTTCTATCAACCTTGTCTCCGGCATAATCCGAATCGGAGTAGCCAACAAGATCGAAAGAAGACCTCTTAGGATACCAAATGCCAAAGTTTAGTGTGTGAATTAAGTATCTCACTATCCTTTTCACTGCTGTAGCGACCCGACCCAAATGGATCGAAGTCTCTGTGCTTAAGTGTCATCCCTGGATCAGTATGCTGACACACAGAGTACTCGATGAATTATAACAGAGTTCAATCACACACTTTATTACATCGAGGTCATCAAAAGAGTATTTATTACAGTAATATGGCCAAAGGCCATCAAAATAAAAATAACTGCGGAAGCATCGAAGGTAAATGAGTCCATCCAACTCCACGGCAAACTGAGTGCAGAACAACGACCTATCGCACCTTTAATCCTCGTCGGAAAACTCTGCAACATGAGACGTTGCAGCCGTGTAGGTCAGCACATGGAATATGCTGGCAATTTCACACCATAGAATAATAATAATGAAGAAGACTATCTCTATATGCAAATTTAGCTGGTGGAGGCTCTAAGTTTAATTTTTGCATAAAGCCAATTTTACCCAACAACAAAGGAATAAATTTTTTATTTACTACAAAATTAAAATGCCATTATTGAGAAGGTTCCTCCAACTCAAACCAAAAATTCCCATGTTATTAGTAACCCAATAATTTCATTAAGAAGAGTGATGAGATCAACCAATAATTCACTTCCAGATACTCAAGTTGTCCATAACCGGGGACACGACTAATCATGATTAGTTTGTACACTCTGCAGAGGTTTGCGCACTTTTCCCCACAAGACTCGACCACCTCCATGATCGGAAGATCGAGACATAGTCTTTCGGAAGTATTTCCTCCAAACCCTGGGTAGACCGGTACACCTACTTTCCCCTACATCAGCTAGTCTACCACGGAAAGGGGTCACACAACTTACTCAACTATGCTAGAGCACATAATGGCTTGTGGTTGCACACAGAAGTCTCTAGGCATGAAATATCTAATGATCCCTTTGAGCCTGGGTGGCGGACCTAGGGTAATCACACGGGTACTCCGGGATTCCCTTTGGGCAAGCACTGGTTTCTCCACGTGCCCGAAACAATCCACCCAGATGTGTATTAAAGTTGCCACCTTATGTTGTCCCGATAAATTATTATCTCTCGCAACTTGCATGTATCACACATACCAATCCCCGTCTACGAGCATGGCTAAGCAACATATGATATAACGAATATATATCCCAGGGTGATAAAAGATCATAGGTTCCTACCACATAAACTACAAAGCATAACCACATGTTCCCAATACTACTCATGCAATCTTTGAGGGCGAAACTAATGCATAGTAAAACTGGGTATTGAAAATTATGATCAAAGTGTGAAATTGCCTTGCTGACGTTCGTTGAACTCTAAAAATTCGTAGTAGCAAGCTTCGCACTCCGGATGATCTAGCGTAAGCAAGCAATAACATACATAAGCATATAAGCAAAGAATCAAAAAGAAAACGAGTAAAAGACTTCGAAAAACTCCAAAAAACACCCAAATAAAGTTTCTGTACCGAATGTAATTTTTACAGCAACAAAAATAAATGGTTTTGATTTTAACAGAAGGTACATGTCACAAGCTTTGATTAGCAAAAAGAATCACCCAAAACGGAGTTACGAAACTCAAGTTATGGCCTAACGAAGTTTGAATTCAGTTCTGCTTGAATTCAAATTTTAAAATTTTCAAAAATATATTTCGTTTGGTTCTCTGGATAGAGGATATTTTTCGTAAACCGTAGGAAAAAGAATCAACTAAATCGGATCTATAGACCAAAAGATATAATAGAAACAAGATTTGGTATAGAATCTGAATTGGAAAATATACTGATAAAAGAGAAAAAAATCGGACAAGGTGTTCACCGGACTTGTCGCCGGAGACGAGGAAGAAGGCGGCTCCGGTGTGTTTCGGCGAAGGACGCGTGCGGGACAGTGAAGAGCAACGTGATGCGAATCCGAGAAGCAGTACAGCAGTGTCGGTATCGCCTCCTGGCGTGGTGGAGAAGCCGCTGGAATACACGAACTCCGGCGAGCAATTGGCGAGGTTAGGGAGGGGGAAAAGCTCCAGAAGGAGAGGGCTTTGGACGAGGGGTGAGAGGGGCTCGCGGGGATGCTTTATATAGGGCTTGGGGAGGTCAGAATCCGAGAAGACTATGGTATTTAATGGTGGCTGTTTCTCTGCCTCGTAATGGCCATTACAGGCGACTCCAAGGCGCATTAGGAAGGGGAAGGGGTAGAGGAAGGCGAGGGAAACCGATTCCGGGGGTTAGTGGGTGCGGGGGAAGGGAGTTGAGGGGAGAGAGAGGTGGAGGCGCCATGGATGACCGTGTGTTCGTGTTCCTTTGTACATGAACGACCACGAAGAAGAAGATAGCGCTGGCATGGGCCTTTCACGGCCCGTGGCTGCGTTTTTTTTTGACAGAGACAAAAAAAATGTATAGATAGAAAATAAAAATATTTTAATATAGGACATATAAATATCAAAAAAATCAGAAAAATAAATCCTACATGATGAACTATTTTTCAGAGGCTAAATAAAAACTTTATAAAAAAACATTTTTCAAAAAAATTCAAAAGAAACTCAAATTTGAATTCAAAACTTTCGGCATTGTTTTCTTGTGACTTTTTGGAGTGTCATGTTAGCTCCTCTCACACTTTTGAACAAGTGCTTGTCATGGATTTTTGAAATAAATTTCAGATGCCAAGTTGAATCCAAAGTCAGATAAAACTCAAATGCCTCTGAAATTTCCAAATGACACTCAATAAAAAAAATGCATAGATGCTTAGCTAATAATTGTAAAAGATTCCAAATTGAAAATTTGGGATGTTACAAACCTACCCCCCTTAAGATGAATCTCGCCCTCGAGATTCGGGTTGGCTAGCAAAAAGGTGTGGGTGATCCTGTCGAAGATCTTCTTCGCGTTCCCAGGTGGCTTCTTCCTCAGTATGATGACCCCACTGAACCTTGCAAAACTTGATGACCTTGCTGCGGGTAACTCTGTTGGCAAACTCGAGAATCTTGACAGGTTTCTCCTCATAGGTCAAATCACTATCCAACTGTATGGCTTCTAGTGGCACTGTATCTCTCAAAGGAATATCGACCATCTCTGCATGGCACTTCTTCAACTGGGAAACGTGAAACACATCATGAACTCCTGACAAGGCTTCGGGTAACTCCAGCTGATACGCAACTTCTCCTCTGCGTTCTAAAATTTTTTATGGCCCCACAAATCGTGGTGCTAGTTTGCCTTTAACCCCAAACCGTTTAACTCCTCGAAGTGGAGACACACGAAGATATGCTCTATCTCCGACTTCATAAGTTACTTCCTTGCGTTTAGTATCGGCATAACTCTTCTGTCTGGATTGGGCTGTCTTAAGTCTGTCACGGATCAACTTGACTTTCTCCTCCGAATCTCTGATAAGGTCGGGACCAAATAATTTACGGTCTCCAACTCCATCCCACATTAATGGTGTCCTGCACCTCCTTTCGTACAAAGCTTCGAAAGGGGCCATCTTCAAACTAGCTTGATAGCTGTTGTTATATGAGAATTCTGCGTATGGCAAATTATCATCCCAACTAGATTCATAATCTAGCGCACAAGCTCTCCACATGTCCTCCAGAATCTGATTGACTCTCTCGGTCTGCCCATCTGTCTGCGGATGAAAGGTTGTACTGAACTCTATCCTAGTACCCAAAGTTTCGTGTAACTGATGCCAAAACTTTGAGGTAAATTGTGTTCCTCTATCTATACGATGGTCCTCGGAACTCCATGCAGATATACGATCCTGGTCATATATATCTTGGCCAACTTAGCACTTGTATATGTGGTTTTCACGGGGATGAAGTGAGCTACCTTGGTCAAGCGATCAACTACTACCCAAATAGAATCATAGCCTGATCGTGTCCTGGGTAATCCTGTAATGAAGTCCATGCCAAGCTTATCCCACTTCCAATCCGGTATCGGTAAAGGCTGAAGTAATTCTGCTGGTTTCTGGTGCTCTGCCTTAACCCTTTGACATACATCACATACTGCGACATACTCGGCAATATCCTTTTTCATACCTGTCCACCAGAAACTTTCCTTCAAGTCCAAATACATCTTGGTGTTTCCTGGGTGTATCGAATAAGGCGAATCATGAGCCTCCTGAAGAATCAACTTCCTGATCTCTGTGTCATTTGGCACATAAATACGCTGCTCAAACCATAAGGTTCCATGTTCATCCTCACGAAATCCTTCTGCCTTTCCTTGGTTCATCCTTTCCTTTATTTCTGCAATACCTTTGTCTAACTTCTGCGCTTCTCGAATCTTTCCCAACAAGGTGGATTGAATTTCCATTGCGGTAACAAAACCTCGTTGTACTATCTCCAATCGGAGATCTCTGAGATCATCAATTAACTCTTGAGGTAATCCTCCTGCTGTGAGGGTATTGACATAACTCTTGCGGCTCAATGCATCTGCGACAACATTTGCCTTTCCTGGGTGATAGTGCAATTTCATGTCATAATCTTTTATGAGCTCCAACCATCTTCTGTGCCTGAGGTTCAACTCCTTCTGTGTGAAGATGTATTTCAAACTCTTGTGGTCCGTGTAAACATCACAATGATTTCCAATAAGAAAATGCCTCCAGGTCTTGAGCACATGCACTACGGCTGCTAACTCCAAATCATGCATGGCATAATTCCGCTCATGAGGTCGAAGCTGACGTGAGGCATATGAAACAACTCTTCCTTCTTGCATAAGAACACCTCCAAGTCCCTGACGAGAAGCGTCGCAATACACCTGAAAATCCTTGCGTATATTCGGAAGAATTAGCACTGGGGCTGTGACCAAACGTTTCTTCAAATCCTGAAAACTAGCCTCACATTCTTCGGTCCAATTAAACTTGGTGTCTTTCTTCAATAACTCTGTCATGGGCTTCGCGATCTTGGAGAAATTCTCAATAAACCTCCGATAATATCCTGCGAGCCCAAGGAAACTGCGAATCTCTCCGACTGAGGTGGGTGCCTTCCATTCGGTGACGGCTTCAACTTTCGAAGGATCCACTGCTATTCCTTCCCCTGATATAACATGTCCGAGAAATCCAACTTCCTTCAACCAGAATTCACACTTGCTGAACTTTGCATATAACTGATGTTCCCTGAGCTTCTCAAGAACCAAGCGCAAATGTTCCTTGTGTTCTTCTTCATTCTTCGAGTAAATCAATATGTCATCAATGAATACCACAACAAACTTATCCAAGAACTCCATGAATACCTTATTCATCATACTCATAAAATAGGCAGGGGCATTAGTCAAGCCAAAAGACATGACTCTATACTCATAAAGCCCATATCTCGTGGTAAAGGTTGTCTTGGGTATATCCTGTTCTCGAATCTTCAGCTGGTGATATCCAGATCGAAGATCGATTTTTGAGAAAACTTTTGCTCCTTGTAGTTGGTCAAACAAATCATTGATCATCGGCAGAGGGTACTTGTTCTTGATCGTCACCTCATTCAACGCACGGTAATCTACAACCATTCTCAAGGATCCATCCTTCTTCTCAACTAGAAGCACTGGGGCTCCCCAAGGTGATGAACTCGGTCGAATATAACTTTTCTCCAATAATTCCTTAATCCGCTTCTTAATTTCCTCCAGATCATTTGCGAGCATCCGGTACGGTCTCTTGGATATTGGTCCGGTGCATGGTAACAATTCAATCAAAAACTCTATGTCCCGATCCGGTGGCATGCCTGGTAGTTCCTCCGGAAAAACATCGGGATAATCCTTCACAACTAGTACTTCCTCCTGAACAACTCCCTAAAGCGAATTCACTTGAGTCCTCCTTGACGTATGCCTTGACACATACTTAATCTGTTTCCCCTCTGGGGTGGTGAGAAGAATCGACTTACTGGCACAATCAACATTCCCTTCATACTTCGATAGCCAGTCCATGCCTAGAATTACGTCCAATCCTTGTGATTCTAGGATGATGAGGTCCGTGGAGAAAACGTGTCTTCCTATGGTCAATGGCAACTGAAAACATCCCCGACTAGCCTTTTTCTCTGCTCCTGGGGAACTCACTAACATTGGTGTTTTAAGGGCTACGGTCGGCAACTTAAACTTATCCACAAACCCCCTTGATATGAATGAATGCGATGCACCAGTGTCAAAAAGAACAAGGGCTGTAAATGAATTAATCAAGAACTTACCAACAACGGCGTCAGGCTGGTCATAAACTTCCTCCAAATTGACATGGTTCACCTGACCTCTGGCAAAAGGATTTGGCTTCTTTCCAGAGCTTCCATTGCCATTCCCGTTCTTTGCCTCGGGACATTCAGTGGCGTAGTGTCCGGTCTTCCTGCACTTGAAACAGGTAATGTGGCTCAGATCCTTCTTTGCCGGTGTAGCGGGGTTGGAGTGATGCTGATTGTTGTTTCCTCCGTTTCCATTGCCATTCCTATGGCCATTATGGTTGTGTCCATTCCCTCCATGATGTGAATGTCATCCATGGTTATGGTGAGTGTGTCCACCATACTTGCCGGATCCTGATACATTATTTCCCGAGTACGGGGTATAGCGGGGCTTCTGCTGAACTCCAGAGTTGTACTTTCCCTGTTCGTACTTCCTCTTGCGGTTTTCCACCTGCTGCTTGCCTTCCAGAATGAGAGCCTTGTCAACCAACTCTTGATAATTGTTAAAGGTAGCCACGGTCAACTGAAGTCCCAAATCATCGTTTAGTCCCTCCAGAAATTTCTCCTGCTTAGCGGCATCATCAGCTACATCTCCGGGAGCATACCTGGATAACTTGCTGAATTCCTCCACATAATCACCAACAGAATGATTACCCTGGCGTAAGTTGCGGAACTCACGCTTCTTCAGACTCATAGCTCCGGCTGAAACATGTGCTGTACGAAACGCCTGCTGGAACTGATCCCAAGTCACATTTGCTATGGGGAATGTGGTGGTGTAATTCTCCCACCATGAAGCTGCTGGTCCATCCAGTTGATGTGCGGCAAAGCGCACCTTCTTTGCGTCAGTACATCCTGCGGTGGTCAGCTCCCTTCCGATCTTGCGAATCCAGTCATCTGCGATGACCGGCTCCATGCTGCTAGAGAACACTGGTGGGTTCAACCTCAGGAAACGGGTAAGGTTGTCGACCGGGGGTGGTGGCGGTGGGTTGTTGTTGTTGTTGTTGTTGTTGTTGTTGTTGTTGTTGTTGTTGTTGTTGTTGTTGTTGTTGTTGTTCTGGTTCTGATTCTGGATGAGTAGCTGCATGAGGGCATTCTGGTTCTGGATCAACTAGGTAAGTTCCGGCGGAAATTCCGGGTCACGTCTCGGAGGCATCTGTTAGGTTTAGAGTGGATGAGAAACTAGAATAGAATAAGGGCCTAATGAGAGGAATCACTACCCATATGCTTATGATAGCAATAAAACTTCAAATCAAGCAGTTCACACAAATCACACCACACAAGCAAAACCTACAGGTAAGGTCATATCCACAAAAGATATGATCTCTTCATACTACCGCAATCATTCGTTGGACTCCATTTGGTAGTGGTGGTCTGAACTAAATCTTCTCAAATCAAAGTCAATTCTAGCTTCTTCTTCTTCGTCAATGATGTCTTCATGGGTCTTGGTCTCATCAGCTGAGCAACTTGGTCATGGGGTTCAACAACTATTGAATTGAAGTAGAGAAGAGATAGAAATGAATAGAGAAGAGTACAGACCAACAGATATATAAGGAAGTGGTAAAATAGAGTTTTCTTCCTATGGTTTTCCATTTCCTAGTGGTCGCGTCCTACAGTCAGCGTGTGCTCTGATACCATCTTGTAGCGACCCGACCCAAATGGATCGAAGTCTCTGTGCTTAAGTGTCATCCCTGGATCGATATGCTGACACACACAATACTCGATGAATTATAACAGAGTTCAATCACACACTTTATTACATCGAGGTCATCAAAAGAGTATTTATTACAATAATATGGCCAAAGGCCATCAAAATAAAAATAACTGCGGAAGCATCGAAGGTAAATGAGTCCATCCAACTCCACGGCAAACTGAGTGCAGAACAACGACCTATCGCACCTTTAATCCTCGTCGGAAAACTCTGCAACATGAGACGTTGCAGCCGTGTAGGTCAGCACATGGAATATGCTGGCAATTTCACACCATAGAATAATAATAATGAAGAAGACTATCTCTATATGCAAATTTAGCTGGTGGAGGCTCTAAGTTTAATTTTTGCATAAAGCCAATTTTACCCTACAACAAAGGAATAATTTTTTTTATTTACTACAAAATTAAAATGCCATTATTGAGAAGGTTCCTCCAACTCAAACCAAAAATTCCCAAGTTGTTAGTAACCCAATAATTTCATTAAGAAGAGTGATGAGATCAACCAATAATTCACTTCCAGATACTCAAGTTGTCCATAACCGGGGACACGGCTAATCATGATTAGTTTGTACACTCTGCAGAGGTTTGCGCACTTTTCCCCACAAGACTCGACCACCTCCATGATCGGAAGATCGAGACATAGTCTTTCTGAAGTATTTCCTCCAAACCCTGGGTAGACCGGTACACCTACTTTCCCCTACATCAGCTAGTCTACCACGGAAAGAGGTCACACAACTTACTCAACTATGCCAGAGCCCATAATGGCTTGTGGCTGCACACGGAAGTCTCTAGACATGAAATATCTTATGATCCCTTTGAGCCTGGATAGCGGACCTAGGGTAATCACGTGGGTACTCCGGGATTCCCTTTGGCAAGCACTGGTTTCTCCAGGTGCCCTAAACAATCCACCCATATGTGTATTAAAGTTGCCACCTTATGTTGTCCCGATAAATTATTATCTCTCGCAACTTGCATGTATCACACATACCAATCCCCGTCTACGAGCATGGCTAAGCAACATATGATATAACGAATATATATCCCAGGGTGATAAAAGATCATAGGTTCCTACCACATAAACTACAAAGCATAACCACATGTTCCCAATCCTACTCATGCAATCTTTGAGGGCGAAACTAATGCATAGTAAAACTGGGTATTGAAAATTATGATCAAAGTATGAACTTGCCTTGCTGACGTTCGTTGAACTCTAAAGATTCGTAGTAGCAAGCTTCGCACTCCGGATGATCTAGCGTAAGCAAGCAATAACATACATAAGCATACAAGCAAAGAATCAAAAAGAAAACGAGTAAGAGACTTCGAAAAACTCCAAAACAAAACACCCAGATATAGTTTCTGTATCGAACGTAATTTTTACAGCAACAAAAATAAATGGTTTTGGTTTTAACAGAAGGTACATGTCACAAGCTTCGATTAGCAAAAAGAATCACCCAAAACGGAGTTACGAAACTCAAGTTATGGCCTAACGAAGTTTGAATTCAGATCTGCTTGAATTCAAATTTTAAAATTTACAAAAATATATTTCGTTTGGTTCTCTGGATAGAGGATATTTTTAGGAAACCGTAGGAAAAAGAATCAACTAAATCGGATCTATAGACTAAAAGATATACTAGAAACAAGATTTGGTATAGAATCTGAATTGGAAAATATACTGATAAAAGTGAAAAAAAATCGGACAGGGTGTTCACCGGACTTGTCGCCGGAGACGAGGAAGAAGGCGGCTCCGGTGTGTTTTAGCGAAGGACGCGTGCGGGACGGTGAAGAGCAACGTGATGCGAATCCGAGGAGCAGTACCGCAGTGTCGGTATCGCCTCCTGGCGTGGTGGAGAAGCCGCCGGAATACACGAATTCCGGCGAGCAATTGGCGAGGTTAGGGGGGGGGGGGCGGAAAGCTCCAGAAGGAGAGGGCTTCGGACGAGGGGTGAGAGGGGCTCGCGGGGATGCTTTATATAGGGCTTGGGGAGGTCAGAATCCGAGAAGACTATGGTATTTAATGGTGGCTTTTTCTCTGCCTCGTAATGGCCATTACAGACGACTCCAAGGCGCACTAGGAAGGGGAAGGGGTAGCGGAAGGCGAGGGGAACCGATTCCGGGGGTTAGTGGGTGCGGGGGAAGGGAGTTGAGGAGAGATAGAGGTGGAGGCGCCATGGATGACTGTGTGTTCGTGTTCCTTTGTACATGAACGACCACGAAGAAGAAGATAGCGCTCGCATGGGCCTTTCACGGCCCGTGGCTGCGTTTTTTTTTTGACAGAGAGAAAAAAAATGTATAGATAGAAAATAAAAATATTTTAATATAGGACATATATATATCAAAAAAATCAGAAAAATAAATCCTACATGATGAACTATTTTTCAGAGGCTAAATAAAAACTTTATAAAAAACATTTTTCAAAAAAATTCAAAAAAACTCAAATTTGAATTCAAAACTTTCGGCATTGTTTTCTTCTGACTTTTTGGAGTGTCATGTTAGCTCCTCTCACACTTTTGAACAAGTGCTTGCGAGGGATTTTTGAAATAAATTTCAGATGCCAAGTTGAATCCAAAGTCAGATAAAACTCAAATGCCTGTGAAATTTCCAAATGACACTCAATAAAAAATGCATAGATGCTTAGCTAATAATTGTAAAACATTCCAAATTGAAAATTTGGGATGTTACAACTGCCTTAAGATGACATTCTTTGGGGGCCGCTTGATATCGTGTACACATGCATACACTTAGCATAATGTTGGGATGGGAGGTACATAGATATAACAATTATCCAATCATAGAATGGTAAACCTTTTGGTCAACCGGTTTGCCATCCTTTGTCAAGTCAAGATGTCCACTATTAGGCATGGGTGTAGTCATACCTTTGCATTTTTGCATGTTGAACTTCTTGAATAAGTCCTTGGTATACTTTGTTTGAGAAACAAAGGTACCATCCTTAGTTTGCTTGATTTGCATACCAAGAAAGAACTTGAGTTCACTCATCACAGACATCTCAAATTTTTCCGACATTAGCTTTCCGAACCTTTCACTAAAATGGGGGGTTAGTAGAACCAAATATGATATCATCAACATAAATTTGGCACACAAATAATTCAATATTAACCCTTTTAGTAAAAAGTGTGGAATCAATTTCCTAATTTCAATGCCTTTTTCAATAAGGAACTTGGTCAAACATTTATACCATGCTCTAGGAGCTTGTTTAAGACCATAAAGAGCTTTGTGAAGTTTGTAAACATGATTCGGTATCTTAGGATTAACAAATCTGAGAGGTTGTTTAACATAAACTTCCTCCTCAATTTCACCGTTGACAAAATCACTTTTAACGTACATTTGATATAAAGTGATATCATGATGATTTGCATATGCGAGTAAGATGCGTATGGATTCAAGTCTAGCAACTAGGGCATGTCTCTCACCATAGTTCATACCTTCGACTTTAGTGTAGCCTTGGGCGACAAGACGAGCCTTGTTGCGTACAACTTGTCCATCTTCATCTTGCTTATTGCGAAACACCCGTTTGGTACCGATGATGTTTTGGTTGTTGTCAGGCTTCTCAACCAACGTCCAATTTTGGTTTATCTCAAAGTTATGCAGTTCCTCATGCATAGTGTTCACCCAATCCATATCATCAAGAGCATCTTAAACCTTCATAGGTTCAAGGTTAGATATGAAAGAGTAATGTTCACAAAAGTTAGCTAAGCGAGATTTAGAGCGAGTGATTCACCTGGTTTGAATATCATCGTAGATTTGCTCTATGGGATGATCTCTAGCAATTCTTGCTCTAACTCGTGAGAGGTTTTGCTTGGGTCGGGGTGGAACATCCTCTTCATCTTCATCTTCTTTTTACCCTTCTTCATTGTTGTTGGTGTGTTTTCCTTTTATGGAGGTGGAGAAGGAGGTCGATGAGGTTCATCTTGAAGCACTTCCTCGTTTCCTTCATCTTGGTGTCCCACTTGTGGATGCCTCCAAGTCGACTTGTGGTTCACCTTGTCATGAAGATGAGGTTTCCACTTGAATAGATGTAGTATTCTCCTTCACCTCCGTTGGGCGAATCTTGCCAATAGACAAGTCTTGTATTGCCTTCGAAGGATCTTTGTCTCCTACATCAATTGGAAATTGCTCTACTTGCGAGCCGTTAGATTCATCAAACTTCACATCTACTGTCTCTTCAAACTTTTGGGTGAAATTGTTGTAGACACGGTAGGTGTGAGAGTTTGAGCCATAACCGAGTAGAAAACCTTCATGAGATTTATGGGCAAATTTCGAACGACGATGCTTGTCAAGAATGTAACACCTTGAGCCAAATACTCGAAAGTATCCTACTTGGGGCTTGTTACCAGTGAGAAGCTCGTATGCCGTCTTATCGAGAAGTTTGTGAAGATATAAACGATTTGTGGCATGACAAGCTGTCTCAACCGTTTCCGCCCAAAAGTGTCTTGGCGTCTTGTACTCATCAAGCATCGTTCTTGCCATTTCGATGACTGTATAGTTCTTCCTCTCAACAAATCCATTTTGTTGAGGTGTGTACGTAGCCGAGAACTCATGTGAAATCCCTTCTTCGTCAAGTAAGGTATCCACATTTGCGTTCTTGAACGCCGTTCCATTATCGCTCCAAACCTTCTTGATCTTCACTTCAAAATGGTTCTAGGCATTCCTAGCAAAGTTTTTGAAGATCTTTTGGACCTGCGTTTTATCATCAAGAAAGAACACCCACGTAAATCTTAAAAAATCATCAACAATGACCAATACAAAAGAGTTACCACCGAGACTTTTGTAAGCATTGGGACCAAAAAGATCCATGTGAAGTAGCTCAAGCGGTCTTCTTGTAGTCATGATGTTCTTCACGGGATGACTTCCTCCAACTTGTTTTCCTGCTTGACAAGCACTACAAAGTCTATCATTGTCAAATATAACATCTTTAACACCAAAGATACGATCACCTTTAATAAGCTTATCAAGATTTCTCATGCCAACATGACCTAACCTTCTATGCCACAACCAACCTTTAGAAGATTTAGCAATAAAACAAGTGCGAGGTTGGGCTTTCTTAGTAAAGTCAACAATGTATAGGTCACCTCTACGAATGCCGGTAAAGACCATATTGTGATTATCTCTACGAAATACTTGGCAATCAACATGAGTGAATAGCACATTTAAACCAAAATCAACTAATCTAGACATGGAAAGAAGATTATATCCGAGAGATTCTACAAGCAAGACATTTTTGATGGAGCTATCATTGGATATGGCCACCTTACCAAGGCCAACAACTTTACCCTTAGAGTTGTCACCAAAGGTAACATACTTTTGTGGACCATCATTTCTAGCAAGCTCATCAAACATGTCCTTATCTCCGGTCATATGATCTGCGCATCCACTAACAAGCACCCATTCCTTTCCTCCGGCTGAGTAACCACGAAGATTAGCCATAAGACAAAAAGGTCTCATTTGTTCATCAAGGTCAAGGTCACTATCATCATCCTCATCATAATAATCGTGTTCAACATCGTCTTATGATAGATCAACACCTAGATAGAGTGATTCATTAGTTATGTGATCATGAAAATGTTCATCTTTATGAATTCTAATGACTTCCGAGATGATATTACTAATGATTCATACATCTCCTTTGGCACACATAAGGTCACGAAGCTCAAATAAACATTCACCAAATTTGGGATCACTAGAGTTCATCTTATTTAAAGCAATGGACTTTTGAAGGATCACATCTAGATTTTTCAAAGAGTAGTCCGAAAATCGTTCCTCAAGGAATTTCCATATAGTATAAGCACATTTGAAAGTTGGTAAGCACACAAGCAAGTTTCTAGGCAATCCTCTAGTGATAAGATCAACAGTTCTAAGATTTCGAATCATGTCAAGATGTTCATCGGAAGTAGGATTCAGAGGATCAAGGGGGGGGGGGGTACATGAGTACTAACAATGTACTTGTTCAAATGATATTCATTGAAGATCTCAAGCATGTCATTTTTCCATTCCTTATAAAATTCTCCATCAAGCATAGGCACTCTACGTCTAATGCTCCCAATTGTAGACTCATCCATCTTCCTCCAATGGTGATTAAATCAAAGCAATGGAGACCAAAGCTCTGATACCAATTGAGAGGATCGAAGAAGAGGTGTCTAGATGGGGGGATTAGACACTCAACAAGAAAAGTAGCATTTTTAAGATCTTTTAGTTGAGGTGGAGCTTTTAGCACAATTTCAAACATACACAATACGTTTCAAGCAAGCATGGCAAGAGTATATGAGCAGCAGAAAGTAAAGCATGCAAGATGCAAGAAAGTAAAGGGATGGGATTGGAGTGTGCAAACGCAATTGGAGACACATATGTTTTTGGCATGGTTCCGATAGGTGGTGCTTTCGTACATCCACGTTGATGGAGACTTCAACCCACGAAGGCTAACAGCTGCGCGAGTCCACAGAGGGCTCCACCCACAATGAGTCCACAAAGAAGCAACCTTGTCTATCCCACCATGACCATCGCCCACGAAGGACTTGCCTCACTAGGGTAGATCTTCACGAAGTAGGCGATCTCCCTGTCCTTACAAACTCGTTGGTTCCACTCCACAATCTTGTTGGAGGCTCCCAAGTGACACCTAACCAATCTAGGAGACACCACTCTCCAAAAGGTAATAGATGGTGTGTTGATGATGAACTCCTTGCTCTTGTGCTTCAAATATAGCCTCCCCAACACTCAACTCTCTCTCACAGATTTGGATATGGTGGAAAGAAGATTTGAGTGGAAAGCAACTTGGGGAAGGCTAGAGATCAAGAATCATATGGTAGGATTGAAATATCTTGGACTCAACACATGAGCAGGTGGTTCTCTCTCAGAAAATGAAATAATGGAAGTGTAGGCACGTTCTGATGTCTCTCTCCATGAATGAAGAGTGGGTGGAGGGGTATATATAGCATCCACACAAAATCTAACAGTTACACACAATTTACCAAACTCGGTGGGACCGAATCATGAAACTCGATCAGACCGATTTAGTTCAAATGTGAACGTTAGGCTTTTCGGTGGGATCGATACTATCAACTCGGTGGGACCGATTTCATTAGAGTTAGGGCATAACGTAATCCCGATGAGACCGATCACATCAACTCGGTGAGACCGATTTTGGTAATAGGAAAACAGAGAGTTGGTCAGGCAAACTCGGTGGGACCGATTCGCTCATTTCGGTTAGACCGAAACGTTACGAAAAGGCAACAGAGAATTTGCAATGCTAACTCGGTGAGACCGATTCTCACATCTCGGTTAGACCGAGATGTTGCAAATAGGAAACATAGAGTTTACATTCCCATCTCGGTGAGACCGAGATCCCTATCGGTGAGACCGAACTGCTTAGGGTTTTGGCAGTGGCTTTGTCAAGTGAACTCGGTGGCGCCGGATAGATCAAATCGGTGGGGACAAGTTAGACTGTAGGTTTAGGACATATGTGGAATGAGAAAGTGGTTGAGGGCTTTGGAGCATATCACTAAGCACTTTGAGCAAGAAAGCCATTAAGCAACACATCATCCCCTTTTAAAAGTATTGGCTTTCCTATGGAGTCAATGTGATCTTGGATCACTAAAATGAAAATGAAGAGTCTTGAGCTTTGAGCTTTTGTCAATCTTCTGTCCTTAGCATCTTGAAGGGGTTCCACATCCTTTTGTCCATGCCACTCTACTGTTGAACTCATCTGAAATATACTAGGTAAAGGTACTAGTCCAACAAGAAATATGTTGACATTAATTACCCAAATCACCCAGGGAGCACTTGTGCTTTCACCGGGCGCATGTTTTACAGCAAAAAAATTGCTCGGGTCAAAAGTTACAGTGACATATGGATGTTAGTTACCAATTCTGTATGTGTATATGAAAGAACATGTGGTGCCCCCCATGTTTGTTTTGGTAATTGATGACAATCTCTATGGACTAATGGTTGCCTTGAGTTATATTTGAAGGGTTTGTCCATAGGCTTTTCTTGGAGTCCATTTGTTGGTTTTAAGGAGCGTTTGTGATGACCAAGGTATTATTAAGGAATTATCCAAAGATTGGTCATATGAGTGTTGAGCTTATAGCAAGCATGTCTTGAAGAAGAAGAGTGTGTGATCATTCATGTTTACCTTCAAGACATCATCCAAATGAAGAGAGTTGGAAAGATTCAAGGTTGATCAAGACTAAGTCAAAGAGTGAATCAAGTTGATCAACACGCAAAGCATAGAAGATGTACCGAGAGGGATCAAGCGATCCCATGGTATGGGTTTGTCCATAGGCTTTTCTTGGAGTCCATTTGTTTGTTTCAAGGAGAGTTTGTGATGACCAAGGTGCTATTAAGGAATTATCCAAAGATTGGTCATATGAGTGTTGAGCTTATAGCAAGCATGTCTTGAAGAAGAAGAGTGTGTGATCATTCATGCTTACCTTCAAGACATCATCCAAATGAAGAGAGTTGGAAAGATTCAAGGTTGATCAAGACTAAGTCAAAGAGTGAATCAAGTTGATCAACACACAAAGCATAGAAGATGTACCGAGAGGGATCAAGCGATCCCATGGTATGGTAAGCATTGCCAATTACGCTTTGTGTACTAACCCATGGTCTTCGTGAGAGTTTTTTATGGGTTTAGGTTGCGGTGTGCAAGTTCAAGTAGGATCATCGCGAAGAGATCATATGCTTAAAACTTGCCATCCATTGTGGTGGCAATGGACTTGTGAAGATGTGCCGAAGAGTGGCTCACCCATAATGGTGTATGGGGGAGCAATCTACTAGTCTTCACCGAGCCAATGTAATCAAGAAAGGTGGTCCATCTTGGGGGAGTCAAGATCGTCATCATCCAGATCAAGTGGACTATGTGCAAGGCAAAGGTTTGCCCTTGATAGATTTTCTATTTTACCGGTCTCATAGTAGTTGTGGAAGACCAGGTTATAGGATCGATTGTCGTAATATCAAGGGGGGCTCTCGATGAGTAGCTTGATCGTATCGTTGCTAGGTGGCTTCTCACCCCTCGTTGGTTACCCCAAGTGGAAGGTTTGAGATGCAGTGTAGCAGAAGTTTTCCCTTGGTAATACCAAGGATCGATTTCCTAGAGACTCCCAGTTTCAACAAGAAGGTGTCAACTGCTAACGGCACCGGATATTAGCAATCAACGTGGACCTGCACACAGATACAAATAACTTTGCTCCCAACGAGTACAGAGAGGTTGTCAATCCCTCCGGCCTTGTAGTTTACAAAGGATCAAACGCAAGTGATAATAGTGATAGGTATAATTGCAATAGTAAGTAAATAGCGGAAAGGTAAATAGTGGATGTGATCAATGATGATAATATGGACCGGAGTCTCATGATGTTCACTAGTGATGTCTCTCTCCCGAAAGACGATAAAACATATATGTGAGGTAAACGAATTACAGCTGGGCAATTGACAGGACCATGTGCGCAAACCAATGCTGACTACATTGCAAGAAAGATTGAGGTTCAAAGCATGGGCGGTACGCCAAAGTAAGTAGACTGAAATCCATCAATATCTACTACTAATCATCCACCTTGAGATATCTATCCAGAACATCTCGCTGGTATTAAGTTGCGAGCCCCACCCATAGTGTAAACTCAAAGCAACAGACAACTTCATTAAAAGAATTTTGCGTAAAGTAAACAATCCTTGCACCCGCGGGCACAAGCACCGTTGTTTTCCCCCTTGTGGCAATAGCACATCCCCTAGACTCATGTTTCTGTCACTCAAGCTAGTCATCGAGGGGCATGAACCCACAATCAAGCATGACGTTCCCTCTTGGAGTCACTACCTACTACTTGGCCAAAGCAATAAATAACAACGGAGAACATGCAAGAATTACTTACGAACATAAACATAAAAGAGGTGAATCAAATATATTACTCAAACACAATCTGAACATAATCTCATAATCCATCGGATCCCAGCAAACTCATCATAGCAACAGCATAAGGATTACATATGTGCCTCGATCATGTAGGGCAGCTCACGAGGACTAATTAGTGAAGCACAAGAACGGGAGGAGAACATCACATAGCTACTGGTCATGGACTCATGGTCCAAGGGAGACTACTCACAACTCATCCGGGAGGCGTCCATGGTGGTGGAGAAGCTCCCGGTGGTGATCCTCCCCTCCGGCAGGGTGCTGGGAAGAGTTCTCCTGGTGCTCCCGATCTTGGAAGCGGCGGCGGCGGCGGAACAGAGATGGGATCGTGAAAAGAGTTCCTGTTTCGAGGGTTTCGGGAGACGCTTTAAATATATGCCAAAGGGGGGCATCGGAGGAGCCTCGGGGGGCCCAGGCGCCCCCCCCGGCGCGGCCCAGGCGCCCCCCCGGCGCGGCCCAGGGGGGGGGGGGCGCCGCCAGGGCGCCTGGAGCCCTGGTGCCCCCCCGGCTGTCCTTCGGGCGCACGGTAGGTTCTGGAACGCTGATTTTTTATATAATTTTTCTGGATTTTTCCTGGCAGTTCTCGTAACGTGAAAACCTGAAATACAAAAACAGCCGAAAACAGAAACTGGCACTGGGTGCACTGAGTTAATAAGTTAGTCCAAATATGATCAAAAGTGTATGGAAGTGTATAAATATCATAGCAATATCACCCAAAAGAGGCATGGAGCAAGCATAAATTATAGATACATTTTGGACGTATCAACATCCCCAAGCTTAATTCCTGCTCGTCCTCGAGTAGGTAAATGATAACAAGAATAATTTCTGTGGTGACATGATATTAACCATATAGGGCTTTTTCATAGTCATATGACAAAAGCTTACTGAGACAATGAATCTATAGTAATTAAGTTGCGTCATGAGAAAATCACAAAGAACTGAAAGTTTTACAATATGATACTGAAACATCAAAAAGATTTGCAATGAATATGATGTGCAAATATGATAAAGTGATATCTAGCTTGCCCCCTTTAGTGAAGCAAAACATAAATGCAGGGGCACCTTCAAGGTTTAAGTGATGACTAGATACAATAATTTCAGAATAAACGATATCACAATCATGCAAAAGACAATGCTACTTTGGGACAATGCACATTACACTTAGAATGACAATCATGCTCTCAGTAGTTGGTGCTTTTAAAAGAAGGTGGAGACTCAACATAAAAGTAAGAGAATGGCCCTTCGCAGAGGGAAGCAGGGATTACTCATGTACTAGAGCTTTTTATTTTGAAAACATAGAAACAATTTTGTCAACGGTAGTAGTACTTCATATGTGCTATGCATAAGACATCCTATAAGTTGCAAGCCTCATGCATCGAATACCAATAGTGCTCGCACCTTTTCCTAATTAGCTCGGATTTCCATGGATTGTCATTGCATTACATATGTTTCAACCAAGTGTCACAAAGGGGTACCTCTATGTCACCTGTACAAAGGTCCAAGGAGATAGATCGCATTTGATTTCTCGTTTTTGATAGATCTCAACTTGAGGACATCCATACCGGGACAACATAGAAAATAGATAATGGACTCCTCTTAAATGCTTAAGCATATTCTCATAAGAGATTGAGGATTAATGTCCAAGCTAAAACTTCCACCATGATACATGGCATTGGTTGGCGGCCCAATGTTCTTCTCTAACAATATGCATACTCAAACCATTCAAATCATGGCAAATCACCCTTACTTTAGACAAGACGAGCATGCATAGCAACTCACATGATATTCAACAAAAGTGTAACAGTTGATGGCGTCCCCAGAAACATGGTTTCAGCAAGCAACTTATAAGAAAATAAGATACATAAGCAACATATTCTTTACCACAATAGTTTTTAAGCTACTTTCCCATGAGCTATATATTGCAACTGAAGGTTTTAAAGGTAGCACATGTAAATTCACTTGGAGTGGCGGTGAAATACCACATATAGGTAGGTATGGTGGACTCATATGGCATAACTGGTTTAAAAGGATGTGGATGCACAAGCAGTCAGTCCGCTTAGTATAGGTGGAGGTTAGCAAAAGACTGGGAGCGACCAATTAAGAGAGCAATGACGGTCATAATCATGCAGAGCGACAAAGCAACATTGAATCAGGCATGGAAGTTATATCGCTACTCAGAAATAAAAGATCATCAAGGCTTGACAGACTTTCTTTACAGTCTTAAATATGCGTGAGCATACGCCAAGTCAATCAAAATAAATTCTTGAGGGAAGATATTACTAAACCATACCACATCATTGGCAAACAAATCATGTTGGTACTCCAATAACACATTGGGAATCCCCCAGCTATTTGAGACTAACCATAAGAAAACCTGAACTACTAAGCGCCATTATGCACGTAGCATCTTTATCATAGACATATTAACCAATGCAACGGAAGCAAACTCTCTTAATAAGATAAGTATGATAATTAAAGAGAGTTCAAGCAACCAACTAAACACAAGCTCTTTAAAAAGATAAGCATGAATACTAAGAGCAGAGCATGATAGTAGCTATTAAAAGACAAAGAACACACACATCAAAGATAGTCATGAAAATTCTATGTTATGTTCTAGGTAGAAGTGGAGCGTGTTTCTCTCCCACATAAAGAAAGCTGAGTTCCGACTTGTTATGAAAAAACTAAAAAGGAAACTAAAAGCAAGACGCTCCAAGCATAGCACATAACACATGAAGTGATTAAAATATAGTGGAACGAAAGACGAACTGATAATATTGATGGAGAAGGGGATGCACGGGGGCATCCCCAAGCTTAGACGCTTGAGTCTCCTTGAATATTTTTTGGGGGTGCATGGGGGCATCCCCAAGCTTGAGCGCTTGACACTCCTGAATCTTTTTATCATCTTCCCTCGCACACTTGAAAACTCCCTTCATACATAACTCATCATAATCTGATTAGCGAGGTTAGTACCCATAATAAAATAATTATACCTTGCTGGAAATAAAGATATTCTTGAAGGTCTACTGTTTCTCAAGATTGCCAAAGGGTTTTTGCAAAGAAAAAGCAAGCTCTTGGTTTGCAAAACGGAGGAAAAGCAAAACAGGACAGAATCTGTGAAAAACAGAACAGCAGGTAGTAATTGATTTGTTCGGGGCACTTCTGCAACTCAAATAAAAAAACTCAGAACAGACGCACGAAAGACAATTATATAGAGAACGCTGTCGAAAAAATTCAGACCAAAAAGATGAACTGGTGATTTTATACGAATTTTTCTATCCAAGGACAGAATCTGTTTTCTGGACAGCACCTCACAACTTTTGAACTTTCTAGCAATGAGAGGCTATACTTGGCACAAATATGAAAAGCAAAGATACAATGATGATGCTACAGTAGTAACAACATCAAGACACAACAAAAGCAAAATAAATTTATTCATTGGGCTGCCTCCCAAAAGCGCTTTCTTTTATGCCTTTAAGCTAGGCATAATGCATAGAGATTAAGTTGTATCAATTGAACCATCATCAAGATCATCAAAAAGTTCTTCAATAATACAACTAGTCTTAAGAGGACTTTCAAATAAAGGCCTCATAGAGATACTTCTAGGGAGAAGACCAAAAGGATAAAAGTCAAGGGAAGATTCATTTATAAATTCATCAAAGAGAGGTGTTTCTTCCAAAGTCTTTACAGTTTCGACCCCATTGGCAATAGATGGATTACTTTTAGAACGGGGAGCCTTTGGAACGTGAACGAACTTAGGCTTCCTCTTTGCCGGAGTTTCTACCTTTTTGGTTTTGATTGAGGAGAAGGTGGTTCCTAGGGTATCAAATATTTCCTCAATCTTGTCTATCCTAGAAGAGTCCAAGTCATGGAATTTGACGGTCCCCAAAATTTTGAAAATTTTATGCATGGAGCTATCAAGTCTATTCAAATTCCCTTGGATCTTACGATCCAACTCATTTATCTTATTAATGCTGGGCATCTCTAGCTCTATCTTTTCAAGTTTTTTCATAATGTGAGCTAGGGCGATGTCCTCTCGAATGCTAACAACAGGGAGATTCCCAACAAGATTTTCAATAATACTAAGGGACTCCCAAACTGGGGCCTCTAGGAAATTCCCATTGATAGCAGTATCTAGAATAAACCTATTCCAAGAAGTAATTCCAACATAAAAATTTCTAAGCAGGATAGTAGTAGGTTGCTTCTTGGAGGCTCTTTTTTGTGAATCATTAATTCTATACCAAGCATCTTTCAAACTTTCCCCACCTCTTTGTTTAAAGGTGAGAACTTCTGCCTCGTCAAAGACAAAAGGGCCCGACATAATGACAACTAAAGAACGAGATAACTATTTTTGTGATTTTCGATAAAAGATACTAAAGCAAAACTGAAAAGTAAACTAACAAGACTAAAAGCAAAGGTAAAAGATAGCGTGCAACTCCCCTATCCTGAAGAGTGGAGTCCCCGGCAACGGCGCCAGAAATTGCTTTGCTAGGTGGCTTCTCACCCCTCGTTGGTTACCCCAAGTGGAAGGTTTGAGATGCTGTGTAGCAGAAGTTTTCCCTTGGTAATACCAAGGATCGATTTCCCAGAGACTCCCAGTTTCAACAAGAAGGTGTCAACTGCTAACGGCGCCGGATATTAGCAATCAACGTGGACCTGCACACAGATACAAATAACTTTGCTCCCAACGAGTACAGAGAGGTTGTCAATCCCTCCGGCCTTGTAGTTTACAAAGGATCAAACGCAAGTGATAATAGTGATAGGTATAATTGCAATAGTAAGTAAATTGCGGAAAGGTAAATAGTGGATGTGATCAATGATGGTAATATGGACCGGAGTCTCATGATGTTCACTAGTGATGTCTCTCTCCCAAAAGACGATAAAACAGCTATGTGAGGTAAACGAATTACAGCTGGGCAATTGACAGGACCATGTGCGCAAACCAATGCTGACTACATTGCAAGAAAGGTTGAGGTTCAAAGCATGGGCAGTACGCCAAAGTAAGTAGACCGAAATCCATCAATATCTACTACTAATCATCCACCTTGAGATATCTATCCAGAACATCTCGCTCGTATTAAGTTGCGAGCCCCACCCATAGTGTAAACTCAAAGCAACAGACAACTGCATTAAAAGAACTTTGCGTAAAGTAAACAATCCTTGCACCCGCGGGCACAAGCACCGTTGTTTTCCCCCTTGTGGCAACAACACATCCCCTAGACTCATGTTTCTGTCACTCAAGCTAGTCATCGAGGGGCATGAACCCACAATCAAGCATGACGTTCCCTCTTGGAGTCACTACCTACTACTTGGCCAAAGCAATAAATAACAATGGAGAACATGCAAGAATTACTTACGAACATAAACATAAAAGAGGTGAATCAAATATATTACTCAAACACAATCTGAACATAATCTCATAATCCATCGGATCCCAGCAAACTCATCATAGCAACAGCATAAGGATTACATATGTGCCTCGATCATGTAGGGCAGCTCACAAGGACTAATTAGTGAAGCACAAGAACGGGAGGAGAACATCACATAGCTACTGGTCATGGACTCATGGTCCAAGGGAGACTACTCACAACTCATCCGGGAGGCGTCCATGGTGCTGGAGAAGCTCCTGGTGGTGATCCTCCCCTCCGGCAGGGTGCCGGGAAGAGCTCTCCTGGTGCTCCCGATCTTGGAAGCGGCGGCGGCGGCGGAACAGAGATGGCATCGCGAAAAGAGTTCCTGTTTCGAGGGTTTCGGGAGACGCTTTAAATATATGCCAAAGGGGGGCATCGGAGGAGCCTCGGGGGGCCCAGGCGCCCCCCCGGCGCGGCCCGGGGGGGGGGGCGCCGCCAGGGCACCTGGAGCCCTGGTGGCCCCCCCGGCTGTCCTTCGTGCGCACGGTAGGTTCTGGAACGCTGATTTTTTATATAATTTTTCTGGATTTTTCTTGGCAGTTCTCGTAACGTGAAAACCTGAAATACAAAAACAGCCGAAAACAGAAACTGGCACTGGGGTGCACTGTGTTAATAGGTTAGTCCAAATATGATCAAAAGTGTATGGAAGTGTATAAATATCATAGCAATATCACCCAAAAGAGGCATGGATCAAGCAGAAATTATAGATACGTTTTGGACGTATCAATCGTTCGTAGAGACCTCAAATCATTGCATCCTTGCATCATATTTATTGGTTCTTGTTTGGTTTTTCTCCTCGTGAGATTTGGAGGTTATGGTCATCTTGATGACAAGCTCGAGTTCATCAAAAACGGAGTTCACTCATGCATCTTCTACGATGTTTTCGTTGTTGGAGGTTACGCCGGTTCTTCTTTGATGGAGGGTTCACTCCTCTATATCCTAGGCATACCTCCCTGATGCTACTTGTCTTCCTCTATCCAACAAGCTTGAGTTTGCTCAATTCGGAGCTCATATGAAGAAGTTATGGCAATTCTGTTTTTCTCCCTGCAGTAGTACGACGGTGGCAGCGGTAGTACCGCTTGTAGCATCAAGCGGTAGTACCGCTCCAGTACCGCTCTACTACTGCCTCGATTTTGGGTCTGCTCTTTTTGTGTCGGGTTCAGCAGTAGTCGCACGACAGTAAGGCACGACAGTTCTGCCTATAAGTGGTAGTGCCGCCCAGAATGGGAGGTAGTACCGCCTATAAGCGGTAGTACCGCTCCGGTCGGGCGGTTGTACCGCTACTGCACTACTGCCGCCGTACTCTACTCCGTCCTGCCTCCTTTGGCCCCATGTTCTGCTCCTCCAGCGGTAGTACCGCTTATAAGCGGCACTACCGCCCCAAGGTTCATTCTATTGCTCTATTTCTTGCTTCTACTGCCCGAGCGGTAGTACCGCTCGTGTGCGGGCTGAGCACATAACGGTTGGATTTTCCCCCTCCTATAAAAGGGGGTCTTCTTCCCCAATGAACCTTATATCTTGAGCTCGTGTTCTTCCCCCATTGTTGACCTTCGTCAAGCTTGCTATCTCTCAATCCCTCCATGGATTCTTGCTAGTTTTTTGGGGAAAAGAGAGAGGAGATCTAGATCCACATTTCCACCTCTAGGTGAGGGGAACCCCTTGGATCTAGATCTTGGAGTTCTTGGTGTTCTCCTTCTTGTTCTTCCTCTCTTTTCCCTCCCTAGCATTAGTTGCTTTGGTGAGATTTGAGAGACAAGGACTTGGGAACTCCGTTTGCCCTTTCCATTGCATTTGGTGCATCGGTTTGAGTTCTCCACGGTGATACGTGAAAGTTACAAGTTGAGAAGCTTATTACTCTTGGGTGCTTGGTACCCTTGAGCTTGTTCCTCTTGGGTGCTTGGGCGCCCTAGACGGTTGATGTCACCGCGGAGCCATATTCCATTGTATTGAAGCTTCGTGGTGTTGTTGGGATCCTCCAATTAAGTTGTGGAGGTAGCCCCAACCTTGGTGGTGTTCGGAGCTGAATCTTTGTGGTGTAAAGCTCCGGGCAAGCGTCGGGGTCTCCAATTAGGTTGTGGAGATCGCCCCAAGCAATTTGTACGGGTTCGGTGACCGCCCCCAAGGGTTGCCATTTGTACGGGTTCGGTGACCGCCCTCAAGGGTCCCTTAGTGGAATCACGGCATCTTGCATTGTGCGAGTGCGTGAGGAGATTACAGTGGCCCTAGTGACTTCTTGGGGAGCATTGTGTTGGGGAACGTAGTATTTCAAAAAAAAAAATCCCACGATCACGCAAGATCTATCTACTAGATGCATAGCAACGAGAGGGGAGAGTCTCTCTATGTACCCTCGTAGACCGAAAGCGGAAGCGTCTAGTGACGCGGTTGATGTAGTCGAACGTCTTCGCGATCCAACCGATCAAGCACCGAACGTACGGAACCTCCACATTCAGCACACGTTCAGCTTGATGACGTCCCACGAGCTCTTGATCCAGTTGAGCTTCACGGGAGAGTTTCGTCAGCACGACGGCATGGTGACGGAGATGATGAAGCTACCGGCGCACGGCTTCGCCTAAGCACTGCAATGGTATGACCGAGGTGTGTTTCTGTGGAGTGGGGCACCGCACACGGCTAGAACAATGTTTCATCTGTGTCTTTGGGTGCCCCCTGCCCCCGTATATAAAGGAGCAAGGGGGGAGGTGCGGCTGGCCAAGGGGCGCTCCAAGGGAGTAGGATTCCTACTCCTAGTAGGAATATGGACCCCCTTTTCCTATTCCTACTAGGAGTAGGAAAGGAAGGGGGAGAGGAGAAGGAAAGGAGAGGGGGCGCCTCCCCCCTTTTCCTAGTCCAACTAGGAACCCTAGGGGGGGTGCGGCCAGCCCTATGGGCTGCCCCTCTCTTTCCCTCATTGGCCCGCTATGGCCCATACTCCCTCGGGGGGTTCCGGTAACCCCCTCGGGCACTCCGGTTTTACCCGATAACACCCGAAACACTTTTTGTGTCCGAATATAGTTGTCCAATATATTAATATTTATGTCTCGGATATTCCGATACTCCTCGTCATGTACGTGATCTCATCCGGTACTCCTAACTACCTTCGGTACATCAAAACTCATAAACTCATAATACCGATCGTCATCAAACGTTAAGCATACGGACCCTACGGGTTCGAGAACTATGTAGACATGACCAAGACACATCTCCGATCAATAACCAATAGCGGAACCTGGATGCTCATATTGGCTCCTACATATTTTATGAAGATCTTTATCGGTCAAACCGCATAAGAACATACATTGTTCCCTTTGTCATCGGTATGTTACTTGCCCGAGATTCGATCGTCGGTATCTCAATACCTAGTTCAATCTCGTTACCGGCAAGTCTCTTTACTCGTTCCGTAATACATCATCTCGTGACTAACTCATTAGTCATTTGCTTGCAAGGCTTATTATGATGTGTATTACCGAGAGGGCACAGAGATACCTCTTCGACACTCGGAGTGACAAATCCTATTCTTGATCTGTGCCAACACCACGAACACTTTCGGAGACACCTATAGATCATATTTATGATCACACAGTTACGTTGTGACGTTTGATAGCACACAAGGTGTTCCTCCGGTATTTGGGAGTTGTATAATCTCATAGTCATAGGAACATGTATAAGTCATGAAGAAAGCAATAGCAGTAAAACTAAACGATCATAGTGCTAAGCTAACGGATGGGTCTTGTCCATCACATCATTCTCCTAATGATGTGATCATGTTGATCAAATGACAACTCATGTCTATGGTTAGGAAACATAACCATCTTTGATCAATGAGCTAGTCTAGTAGAGGCATACTAGGGACACTCTGTTTTGTCTATGTATTCACACATGTACTAAGTTTTCGGTTAATACAATTCCAGCATGAATAATAAACATTTATCATGATATAAGGAAATATAAATAACAACTTTATTATTGCCTCTAGGGCATATTTCCTTCAGTCTCCCACTTGTACTAGAGTCAATAATCTAGTTCACATCGCCATGTGATTTAATACCGATAGTTCACATCGTTATGTGAATAACACCCATAGTTCACATCGCCATGTGTCCGACACCCAAAGGGTTTACTAGAGTCAATAATCTAGTTCACATCGCTATGTGATTAACACCCAAGAGTAATAAGGTGTGATCATGTTTTGCTTGTGAGAAAAGTTTAGTCAATGGGTCTGTCACATCCAGATCCGTATGTATTTCGCAAATTTCTATGTCTACAATGCTCTGCATGGAGCTACTCTAGCTAATTGCTCCCACTTCCAATATGCATCCAGATTGATACTTAGAGTCATCTGGATTAGTGTAAAGTTTGCATCGGCGCAACTCTTTACGTCGAACTCTTTATCACCTCCATAATCGAGAAACATTTCCTTAGTCATCTAGTAACTAAGGATAATTTTGACCGCTATCAAGTGGTACACTCCTGGATCAATATTGTACCCTCTTGCCAAACTCATGGCGAGGTACACAATAGGTCTGGTACACAATATAGCATACTTTATAGAACCTATGACTGAGGCATAGGGAATAACTTTTCATTCTGTTTCTATTTTCTGTAGTGGTCGTTTTTTTAGTCTTTACTCAACTTCACACCTTGCAACACATGCAAGAACTCCTTCTTTGACTGTTCCATTTTGAACCACTTCAAAAACTTGTCAAGGTATGTACTCATTGAATTTATCAAGCGTCTTGATCTATCTCTATAGATCTTGATGCTTAATATGTAAGCAGCTTCACCGAGGTCTTTCTTTGAAAAACTCCTTTCAAACACTCCTTTATGCTTTCCAGAAAATTCTACATTATTTCTGATCAACAATATGCCATTCACATATACTTATCAAAAATGTTGTAGTGCTCGCACTCACTTTCTTGTAAATACAGGCTTCACCGCAAGTCTGTATAAAACTATATGCTTTAATCAACTCATAGAAACATATATTCCAAGATGCTTGCACCAGTCCATAGATGGATCGCTGGAGTTTTGCACACTTTGTTAGCACCTTTATGATCGACAAAACCTTCTGGTTGCATCATATACAACTCTTCTTCAAAGAATCCATAAGGAATGCAGTTTTGAAATCCATTTGCCAGATTTCACAAAATTTGGCAATTACTAACATGATTTGGACAGACTTTAAGCATCGCTACGGGTGAGATATCTCATCGTAGTCAACTCCTTGAACTGGTCGAAAACCTTTCGCAACAAGTCGAGCTTTGCAGACAGTAACATTACCATCGGCGTCAGTCTTCCTCTTAAAAGATCCATTTATTTTCAATGGCTTGCCGATCATCGGGCAAGTCAACCAAAGTCCACACTTTGTTCTCATACATGGATCCCATCTCATATTTCATTGCCTCAAGCCATTTTGCGGAATCTGGGCTCATCATCGCTTCCTCATAGTTCGTAGGTTCATCATGGTCTAGTAACATGACTTCCATAACCGGATTATCGTACCACTCTGGCGCGGAACGCACTCTGGTTGACCTACGAGGTTCAGTAGTAACTTGATCTGAAGTTTCATGATCATCATCATTAGCTTCCTCGCTGGTTGGTGTAGGAATCACTTGAACTAGTTTCTGTGATGTACTACTTGTTGGAGATATGCCCTAGAGGCAATAATAAAAGCATTATTATTATATCTCCTTGTTCATGATAATTGTCTGTTATTCATGCTTGAATTGTATTGTACGAAAACAGTGATACATGTGTGAATACATAGATCACAATGAGTCCCAGGTAGGCCTCTAGTAGCCAGCTCGTTGATCAACAGATGGTCACGGTTTCCTGACCATGGACATAGGATGTCAGTGATAATGGGATCACATCATTAGGAGAATGATGTGATGGACAAGACCCAAACTTGAGCATAACACGAGATCGTATAGTTCGTAATGCATAAGCTTTTCGGTGTCAAGTAATTATTCCTTAGACCATGAGGTTGTACAACTCCCGGATACCGTAGGAGTACTTTGGGTGTGCCAACCGTCACAACGTAACTGGGTGGCTATAAAGGTACGCATCGGGTATCTCCGAAAGTGTCTGTTGAGTTGGTACGAACTGAGACTGGGATGTTGTCACTCCGTATGACGGAGAGGTACCTCTGGGCCCACTCGGTAATACATCATCATAATGAGCTCAATGTGACTAAGTAGTTAGTCACGGGATGATGGATTACAGATCGAGTAAAGAGACTTGCCATGACGAGATTGAACAAGGTATCGGGAATACCGACGATCTAATCTCGGGCAAGTACCGTACCGATGGACAAAGGGAATAACATACGGGATTGAGTGAATCCTTGACACGGTGGTTCGTCCGATGAAGATCATCGAGGAACACGTGGGAACCAACATGGGTATCCAGATCCCGCTGTTGGTTATTGACCGGAGAGTGGTCTCGGTCATGTCTACGTGTCTCCCGAACCCGTAGGGTCTACACACTTAAGGTTCGGTAACGCTAGGGTCGTAGAGATAAATGCATGTGGAAACCCGAAAGTTGTTCGGAGTCCTGGATGAGATCCCGGACGTCACGAGGAGTTCCGGAATGGTCCGGAGGTAAAGATTGATATATGGGAAGTCCAGTTTCGGCCAACGGGTGATCTCCGGGGGTCACCGGGAGCGTCCCGGGACCACCGGAGGGGCCCCGGGGGTCCACCGGGTGGGGCCACCCATCCCGGTGGGGCCCCTAGGCCGCGAGGGGAAGTGTCCAGCCCTCTGGGCTGGCGCACCACAAGGTGGCCCACCTCCCCATGCGCCTAGGGTTAAAACCCTAAGGGGAGGGGGGCCACCACTTGCCTTGGGGGAGGAGGACTCCTCCCTGGCCGCCGCCCCCCCTTGCAGATTGGATCTGCAGGGGGCTGGCGCCCCCCTGGCCCCCTATATATATGTGGGGAGGGAGAGGGCAGCCGCACCCAAGCCTTGGCGCCTCTCCCCCTCCCGTCACACCTCCATACTCCCAACGCAGGGCGCCCGGTGAAGCCCTGCTGCGATCTCCACTGCATCCGTCATCACGCCGTCGTGCTGCCGGATCTCTGACGACTTCTCCTCCCCCCTTGCTGGATCAAGAAGGAGGTGACGTTGCTGCACCGTACGTGTGTTGAACGCGGAGGTGCCATCCGTTCGGCGCTAGATCATCGGTGACGAAGAACGTGAAGAGTACGACTACTTCATCCCCACTTCGTTGAAAGCTTCCGCACGCGATCTACATAACGATATGTAGATGCACTCTTACTCGCTCGTTGCTAGATGTATCCATAGTTGGATCTTGGTGAAGACGTAGAAATTTTTTGAATTATGCTACGTTCCCCAACAGTGGCATCTGAGCCTAGGTTTTATGCGTAGCATCTTGCACGAGTAGAACACAAAGCAGTTGTGGGCGTATGATCTTGTTCAACTTTCTTACCGTTACTAGTCAATCTTGATTCGGCGGTATTGTGGGATGAAGCGGCCCGGACCGACCTTACACGTACGCTTACGTGAGACTGGTTCCACCGACAGACATGCACTAGATGCATAAGGTGGCTGGCGGGTATCTGTCTCTCCTACTTTAGTCGGATCGGATTCGATGAAAAGGGTCCTTATGAAGGGTAAATAGAAGTTGACAAATCACGTTGTGGTTTTGGCGTAGGTAAGAAACGTTCTTGCTAGAAATCCTGTAGAAGCCACGTAAAACTTGCAACAACAATTAGAGGACGTCTAACTTGTTTTTGCAGCATGTGTTTTGTGACGTGGTATGGCCAAGAACGAAGATGTGATGAATGATATATGTGATGTATGAGATTGATCATGTTTTTGTAATAGGGAATCACGACTTGCATGTCGATGAACTTGACAACCGGCAGGAGCCATAGGAGTTGTCTTTATTATTGTATGACCTGCGTGTCACTGAATAACGCCATGTAATTACTTTACTTAATTGCTAAACGTTAGTTATATTAGTAGAAGTAATAGTTGGCGTGACGACTTCTTCAAGACACGATGATGGAGTTCATGAAGATGAAGATCATGGTGTTGAGCCGGTGACAAGATGATCATGGTGCCCCGAAGATGGAGATCCAAGGAGCAAGATGATATTGGCCATATCATGTCACTTTAATTGATTGCATGTGATGTTTATCATGTTTATGCATCTTGTTTACTTAGAACGACGGTAGTAAATAAGATGATCTCTCACTAAAATTTCAAGTATTGTGTTTCCCCTAACTGTGCACCGTTGCTAAAGCTCGTTGCTCCGAAGCACCACGTGATGATCGGGTGTGATAGGTTCTAACGTTCGCATACAACGGGTGTAAGACAGATTTACACACGCGATGCACTTAGGGTTCACTTGACGAGCCTAGCATGTACAGACATGGCCTCGGAACACGAAAGACCGAAAGGTCGAACACGAGTCGTATAGAAGATACGATCAACATGAAGATGTTCACCGTTGATGACTAGTCCGTCTCACGTGATGATCGGACACAGACTACTCGATTCGGATCGTGTATCACTTAGATGACTAGAGAGATGTCATTCTGAGTGGGAGTTCATTATAATTTGATTAAGATGAACTTAATTATCATGAACTTAGTCTAAATTCTTTACAATATCTCTTGTAGATCAAATGGCCCACGCTCTAGTTTCCCTCAACTTCAACGCGTTCCTAGAGAAAACCAAGCTGAAAGACGATGGTAGCAACTATACGGATTGGGTCCGTAACCTGAGGATTATCCTCATAGCTGCCAAGAGATCATATGTCCTAGAAGCACCGCTAGGTGATGCACCTGCTCCCGATGCGGCCCAAGACGTCTTGAACGTCTGGCAGTCGCGTAGTGATGATTACTCCCTGGTTTAGTGCGGCATGCTTTACAGTTTAGAATCGGGGCTCCAAAAGCGTTTTGAGCACCATGGAGCATATGAGATGTTCGAAGAGCTGAAAATGGTTTTCCAAGCTCATGCCCGAGTCGAGAGATATGATGTCTCCGACGCATTCTACAGCTGTAAGATGGAGGAGAACAGTTCTGTCAGTGAGCACATCCTCAAGATTTCAGGATTGCACAACCGCTTGTCTCAGCTGGGAATGAATCTCCCAGATGAAGCGGTCGTTGACAGAATCCTCCAGTCGCTCCCACCAAGCTTCAAGAGCTTCGTGTTGAACTTCAATATGCAGGGGATGGAGAAGTCCATTCCCGAGGTGTATTCAATGCTGAAATCAGCGGAGGTAGACATCAAGAAAGAACATCAAGTGTTGATGGTCAATAAAACCACTAAGTTCAAGAAAGGCAAGGGTAAGAAGAACTTCAAGAAGGACGGCAAGGGAGTTGCCGCGCCTGGCAAGCCTGTTGCTGGGAAGAAGCCAAAGTATGGACCCAAGCCTGAGACAGAGTGCTTTTATTGCAAGGGAACGGGTCACTGGAAGCGGAACTGCCCCAAATACTTAGCAGACAAGAAGGCCGGCAACGTCAAAGGTATATATGATATACATGTTATTGATGTGTACCTTACCAGCACTCGTAGTAGCTCCTGGGTATTCGATATCGGTGCAGTTGCTCACATTTGTAACTCAAAACAGGAGCTGCGGAATAAACGGAGACTGGCGAAGGATGAGGTGACGATGCGCGTCGGGAATGGTTCCAAGGTCGATGTGATCGCCGTCGGCACGCTACCTCTACATCTACCCTCGGGATTAGTTTTAAACCTCAATAATTGTTATTTAGTACCAGCTTTGAGCATGAACATTGTTTCTGGATCTCGTCTTATGCGAGATGGCTACTCTTTCAAATCGGAGAATAATGGTTGTTCTATTTATTTGAGAGATATGTTTTATGGTCATGCCCCGCTGGTCAATGGTTTATTTTTGATGAATCTCGAACATAGTGATACACATATTCATAGTGTAGATGCCAAAAGATGTAAAGTTGATAATGATAGTCCCACATACTTGTGGCATTGCCGCCTTGGTCATATTGGTGTCAAACGTATGAAGAAGTTCCATTCAGATGGACTTCTGCAGTCTCTTGATTATGAATCATTTGACACGTGCGAACCATGCCTCTTGGGCAAGATGACCAAGACTCCATTCTCCGGAACAATGGAGCGAGCAACCAACTTGTTGGAAATCATACATACCGATGTATGCGGTCCAATGAGTGTTGAGGCTCGCGGAGGCTACCGTTATGTTCTCACCCTCACGGATGACTTGAGTAGATACGGGTATATCTATTTGATGAAACACAAGTCTGAGACCTTTGAAAAGTTCAAGGAATTTCAGAATGAGGTTGAGAATCAACGTGACAGAAAAATAAAGTTCTTGCGATCAGATCGTGGGGGTGAATATTTAAGTCATGAATTTGGCACACACCTTAGAAGCTGTGGAATTGTTTCACAATTGACACCGCCCGGAACACCTCAACGTAACGGTGTGTCCGAACGTCGAAATCGTACTCTGTTGGACATGGTGCGATCTATGATGTCCCTTACCGATTTGCCGCTATCTTTTTGGGGTTATGCTTTAGAGACTGCCGCATTCACTTTAAATAGGGCTCCGTCGAAATCCGTTGAGACGACTCCGTATGAACTTTGGTTTGGCAAGAAACCGAAGCTGTCGTTTCTAAAAGTTTGGGGTTGCGATGCTTATGTCAAGAAACTTCAACCTGAAAAGCTCGAACCCAAATCGGAGAAATGCGTCTTCATAGGATACCCAAAGGAAACAATTGGGTACACCTTCTACCACAGATCCGAAGGCAAAGTCTTTGTTGCCAAGAATGGATGCTTTCTGGAGAAAGAGTTTCTCTCGAAAGAAGTGAGTGGGAGGAAAGTAGAACTTGATGAGGTGACAGTCACCCCTCCTGTACCGGAAAGTAGCGCAGCGCAGGAAACTGTTCCTGAGGTGCCTGCACCGACAAGGGAGGAAATTAATGATAATGATCATGAAGAAACAGATCAAGTTACTACTGAACTTCGAAGGTCCACAAGGGCACGTTCCGCACCAGAGTGGTACGGCAACCCTGTCCTGGAAATCATGTTGTTAGACAACGGTGAACCTTCGAACTATGAAGAAGCGATGGCGGGCCCAGATTCCAATAAATGGCTTGGAGCCATGAAATCTGAGATAGAATCCATGTATGAAAACAAAGTATGGACTTTGGTGGACTTGCCTGATGATAGGCACGCCATAGAAAATAAATGGATATTTAAGAAGAAGACAGACGCGGATGGTAATGTGACCATCTATAAGGCTCGGCTTGTCGCTAAGGGTTATCAACAAGTTCAAGGGATTGACTACGACGAGACTTTCTCTCCCGTAGCGATGCTGAAGTCAGTCAGAATCATGTTAGCTATTGCCGCATTCTATGATTATGAGATATGGCAAATGGACGTCAAAACAGCATTCCTTAATGGCTTCCTCAAGGAAGAGTTGTATATGATGCAACCGGAAGGTTTTGTCGATCCAGAGAACGCTAACAAGGTATGCAAGCTCCAGCGCTCGATCTACGGGCTCGTGCAAGCATCTCGGAGTTGGAATATTCGCTTTGATGAGGTGATCAAAGCGTTTGGATTTATACAAACTTATGGAGAAGCCTGTATTTACAAGAAAGTGAGTGGGAGCTCTGTAGCATTTCTCATATTATATGTGGATGACATATTGCTGATGGGAAATGATATAGAATTCTTGGAAAATGTAAAGGCCTACTTGAATAAAAGTTTTTCAATGAAGGACCTTGGAGAAGCTGCTTACATATTAGGCATCAAAATCTATAGAGATAGATCGAGACGCCTCATTGGTCTTTCACAAAGTACATACCTTGACAAAATATTGAAGAAGTTCAATATGGATCAGTCAAAGAAAGGATTCTTGCCTGTTTTGCAAGGTATGAGATTGAGCAAAGCTCAGTCGCCGACCACGACAGAAGATAGAGAAAAGATGAGTGTCATTCCCTATGCCTCGGCCATAGGTTCTATCATGTATGCCATGCTGTGTACCAGACCTGATGTGAACCTTGCCATAAGTTTGGTAGGGAGGTACCAAAGTGATCCCGGTACGGAACAGTGGACAGTGGTCAAGAACATCGTAAAGTACCTGAAAAGGACTAAGGATATGTTTCTCGTTTATGGAGGTGACGAAGAGCTCGTCGTAAAGGGTTACGTCGATGCTAGCTTCGACACAGATCTGGATGACTCTAAGTCACAAACCGGATACGTGTATATTTTGAATGGAGGAGCAGTCAGCTGGTGCAGTTGCAAGCAAAGCGTGGTGGCAACATCTACATGTGAAGCGGAGTACATAGCTGCTTCTGAAGCAGCGCAGGAAGGAGTCTGGATGAAGGAGTTCATCACCGACCTAGGAGTCATTCCAAGCGCGTCAAGCCCGATGACTCTCTTCTGTGACAACATTGGTGCTATTGCTATTACCAAGGAGCCCAGGTTTCACAAGAAGACCAAGCACATCAAGCGCCGTTTCAACTCCATCCGGAATTATGTTCAGGATGGAGACATAGATATTTGTAAAGTGCATACGGATCTAACTGTAGCAGACCCGTTGACTAAACCTCTTTCACGGGCAAAACATGATCAACACCAGAACTCTATGGGTGTTCGATTCATCACAATGTAACTAGATTATTGACTCTAGTGCAAGTGGGAGACTGTTGGAGATATGCCCTAGAGGCAATAATAAAAGCATTATTATTATATCTCCTTGTTCATGATAATTGTCTGTTATTCATGCTTGAATTGTATTGTACGGAAACAGCGATACATGTGTGAATACATAGATCACAATGAGTCCCTGGTAGGCCTCTAGTAGCCAGCTCGTTGATCAACAGATGGTGACGGTTTCCTGACCATGGACATAGGATGTCAGTGATAACGGGATCACATCATTAGGAGAATGATGTGATGGACAAGACCCAAACTTGAGCATAACACGAGATCGTATAGTTCGTAATGCATAAGCTTTTCGGTGTCAAGTAATTATTCCTTAGACCATGAGGTTGTACAACTCCCGGATACCGTAGGAGTACTTTGGGTGTGCCAACCGTCACAACGTAACTGGGTGGCTATAAAGGTACGCATCGGGTATCTCCGAAAGTGTCTGTTGAGTTGGCACGAACCGAGACTGGGATGTTGTCACTCCGTATGACGGAGAGGTACCTCTGGGCCCACTCGGTAATACATCATCATAATGAGCTCAATGTGACTAAGTAGTTAGTCACGGGATGATGGATTACGGATCGAGTAAAGAGACTAGCCATGACGAGATTGAACAAGGTATCGGGAATACCGACGATCGAATCTTGGGCAAGTACCGTACCGATGGACAAAGGGAATAACATACGGGATTGAGTGAATCCTTGACACGGTGGTTCATCCGATGAAGATCATCGAGGAACACGTGGGAACCAACATGGGTATCCAGATCCCGCTGTTGGTTATTGACCGGAGAGTGGTCTCGGTCATGTCTACGTGTCTCCCGAACCCGTAGGGTCTACACACTTAAGGTTCGGTAACGCTAGGGTCGTAGAGATAAATGCATGTGGAAACCCGAAAGTTGTTCGGAGTCCCAGATGAGATCCCGGACGTCACGAGGAGTTCCGAAATGGTCCGGAGGTAAAGATTGATATATGGGAAGTCCAGTCCACCGGGAGCGTCCCGGGACCACCGGAGGGGCCCCGGGGGTCCACCGGATGGGGCCACCCATCCCGGTGGGGCCCCTAGGCCGCGAGGGGAAGTGTCCAGCCCTCTGGGCTGGCGCACCACAAGGTGGCCCACCTCCCCATGCACCTAGGGTTAAAACCCTAAGGGGAGGGGGGCCACCACTTGCCTTGGGGGAGGAGGACTCCTCCCTGGCCGCCGCCCCCCCTTGCAGATTGGATCTGCAGGGGGCTGGCGCCCCCCCTGGCCCCCTATATATATGTGGGGAGGGAGAGGGCAGCTGCACCCAAGCCCTGGCGCCTCTCCCCCTCCCGTCACACCTCCATACTGCCAACGCAGGGCGCCCGGTGAAGCCTTGCTGCGATCTCCTCTGCATCCGTCATCACGCCGTCGTGCTGCCGGATCTCTGACGACTTCTCCTCCCCCCTTGCTGGATCAAGAAGGAGGTGACGTTGCTGCACCGTACGTGTGTTGAACGCGGAGGTGCCGTCCGTTCGGCGCTAGATCATCGGTGACGAAGAACGTGAAGAGTACGACTACTTCATCCCCACTTCGTTGAAAGCTTCCGCACGCGATCTACATAACGGTATGTAGATGCACTCTTACTCGCTCGTTGCTAGATGTATCCATAGTTGGATCTTGGTGAAGACGTAGAATTTTTTTGAATTATGCTACGTTCCCCAACACTACTTTCCAATTCGGGAGAAGGTACAATTACCTCATCAAGTTCTACTCCCCCCCCCCCCACTCACTTCTTTCGAGAGAAACTCCTTCTCTAGAAAGGATCCATTCTGAGCAACGAATGTCTTGCCTTCAGATCTATGATAGAAGGTGCACCCAATAGTTTCCTTTGGGTATCCTATGAAGACACATTTCTCCAACTTGCGTTCGAGCTTAGGAGGTTGAAGATTTTTCACATAAGCATCGCAGCCCCAAACTTTTAGAAACGACAACTTTGGTTTCTTGCCAAACCACAGTTCATAAGGCATCGTCTCAACAGATTTAGATGGTGCCCTATTTAACGTGAATGCAGTTGTCTCTAAAGCATAACCCCAAAACGATAGTGATAAATCGGTAAGAGACATCATAGACCGCACCATATCTAATAAAGTACGGTTACGACGTTCGGACACACCAATACGCTGTGGTGTTCCGGGTGGCGTGAGTTGTGAAACTAATCCACATTGTTTCAAATGAAGAACAAACTCGTAACTCAAATATTCACCTCCACGATCAGATCGTAGAAACTTTATTTTCTTGTTATGATGATTCTCTACTTCACTCTAAAATTATTTAAACTTTTCAAATGTTTCAGACTTGTGCTTCATCAAGTAGATATACCCATATATGCTCAAATCATCAGTGAAGGTCAGAAAATAACGATACCCGCCGCGAGCCTCAACACTCATCGGTCCACATACATCAGTATGTATGATTTCCAACAAATCCGTTGCTCGCTCCATTGTTCTGGAGAACGAAGTTTTAGTCATCTTGCCCATGAGGCATGGTTCACAAGCACCAAGTGATTCATAATCAAGTGATTCCAAAAGTCCATCACTATGGAGTTTCTTCATGCGCTTTACACCAATATGACCTAAACGACAGTGCCACAAATAAGTTGCATTATCATTATTAACTTTGTATCTTTTGGCTTCAATATTATGAATATGTGTATCACTACGATCGAGATCCAACAAGAATAGACCACTCTTCAAGGGTGCATGACCATAAAAGATATTACTCATATAAATGGAACAACCATTATTCTCAGATTTAAATGAATAACCATCTCGCAATAAACAAGATCCAGATATAATGTTCATGCTTAACGCTGGCACCAAATAACAACTATTCATGTCTAAAACTAATCCCGAAGGTAGATGTAGAGGTAGCGTGCCGACGACGATCACATCGACTTTGGAACCATTTCCCACGTGCATCGTCACCTCGTCCTTAGACAATCTTCGTTTAATTCGTAGCCCCTGTTTGGAGTTACAAATATTAGCAACCGAACCGGTATCAAATACCCAGGTGCTACTACAAGCATTAGTAAGGTATACATCAATAACATGTATATCACATATACCTTTGTTCACCTTGCCATCCTTATTATCCGCCAAATACTTGGGGCAGTTCCGCTTCCAGTGTCCAGTCCCTTTGCAGTAGAAGCACTCAGTTTCAGGCTTGGCTCCAGACTTGGGTTTCTTCGTGGGAGTAGCAACTGTCTTGCTATTCTTCTTGAAGTTCCCCTTCTTTCCCTTGCCCTTTTTCTTGAAACTAGTGGTCTTGTTAACCATCAACACTTGATGCTCCTTTTTGATTTCTACCTCCGCAGCTTTGAGCATAGCGAAGAGCTCGGGAATTGTCTTCTGCATCCCTTGCATGTTATAGTTCATCACGAAGCCTTTATAGCTTGGTGACAGTGATTGAAGAACTCTATCAATAACACTATCTTCGTCAACTTTGCATCCAAGTTGAGTCATATGACTGTAGTACCCAGACATTCTGAGCAAGTGTTCACTGATAGAACTATTGTCCTCCATCTTGCAGTTGTAGAACTTATTGGAAATCTCATATTTCTCAATCCGGGCATTTGCTTGAAATATTAACTTCAACTCCTGGAACATCTCATATGCTCCATGACTTTCAAAACATCGTTGAAGTCCCGGTTCTAAGCCGTAAAGCATGGCACACTGAACTATCGTGTAGTCATCAGAACGAGCTTGCCAGACGTTCATAACATCCGGGGTTGCTCCTGCATCAGGCTTGTCACCCAGCGGTGCTTCAAGGACATAATTCTTCTATGCAGCAATGAGGAAAATCCTCAGATCGCGGAACAAGTCCGCATCATTGCTACTATCATCTTTCAACTTATATTTCTCTAGGAACATATATAAAAAAACGAGGATATACATCGTGAGCTATTGATCTACAACATAGATATGCTAATACTACCAGGACTAAGTTCATGATAAATTAAAGATCAATTAATCATATTACTAAAGAACTCCCACTTAGATAGACATCCCTGTAGTCATCTAAATGATCACGTGATCCAAATCAACTAAACCATGTCCAATCATCACGTGAGATGGAGTAGTTTTCAATGGTGAACATCTTATGTTGATCATATCTACTATATTATTCACGCTCGACCTTTCGGTCTCCAGTGTTCCGAGGCCATGTCTGTAAAGGCTAGGCTCATCAAGTTTAACCCGAGTATTCTGCGTGTGCAAAACTGGCTTGCACCCGTTGTATGTGAACGTAGAGCTTATCACACCCGATCATCACGTGGTGTCTCAGCACGATGAACTTTCGCAACGGCGCATACTCAGGGAGAACACTTCTACCTTAAAAAATTTGTAAGGGATCATCTTATAATGCTACCACCGTACTAAGCAAAATAAGAAGCATAATAAGATAAACATCCCAAGCAATCAAAATATGTGACATGATATGGCCATCATCATCTTGTGCTTTTAATCTCCATCTCCAAGACACCGTCATGATCACCATCGTCACCGGCGCGACACCTTGATCTCCATCATAGCATCATTGTCGTCTCGCCAACTATTGCTTCCACGACTATCGCTACAGCTTAGTGATAAAATAAAGCAATTACATGGCGACTGTATTTCATACAATAAAGCGACAACCATATGGCTCCTGCCAGTTGCCGATAACTTTACAAAACATGATCATCTCATACAATAACGTATAACTCATCATGTATTGACCATATCACATCACAACATGCCCTGCAAAAACAAGTTAGACGTCCTCTACTTTGTTGTTGCAAGTTTTACGTGGTTGCTACGGGCTTAGCAAGAACCGTTCTTACGTATGCATACAAAACCACAACGATTTTTCGTCATGTATGTGTTGTTTTAACCTTCACAAGGATCGGGCATAGCCACACTCGATTCGGCTAAAGTGAGAGAGACAGGCACCCGCTAGTCACCTTTAAGCAACGAGTGCTCATAACGATGAAACCAGTCTCGCGTAAGCGTACGGGTATTGTCGGTCCGGGCCGCTTCATCTCACAATACCGCCGAATCAAAGTATGACATGCTGGTAAGCAGTATGACTATTATCGCCCACAACTCATTGTGTTCTACTCGTGCATATCATCTAGGCATAGACCTGGCTCATGATGCCACTGTTGGGGAACGTAGTATTTCAAAAATTTCCTACGATCACGTAAGATCTATCTACTAGATGCATACAACGAGAGGGGAGAGTGTGTGTCTACGTACCCTCGTAGACCGAAAGAGAAAGCGTCTAATGACGTGGTTGATGTAGTTGAAGTCTTCGCGATCCAACCGATCAAGCACCAAACGTACGACACCTCCTCGTTCAGCAGACGTTCAACTTGATGACGTTCCACGGGCTCTTGATCCAGTTGAGCTTCACATGAGAGTTTTGTTAGCACGACGGCATGGTGACGGAGATGATGAAGCTACCGGCGCAGGGCTTCGCCTAAGCACTGCAATGGTATGACCGAGGTGTGTTTCTGAGGAGGGGGCACCACACACGGCTAGAACAATGTTTTTTCTGTGTCTTTGGGTGCCCCCTGCCCCCGTATATAAAGGAGCAAGGGGGAGGTGCGGCTGGCCAAGGGGCATGCCAAGGGAGTAGGATTCCTACTCCTAGTAGGAATAGGAACCCCCTTTAACTATTCCTACTAGGAGTAGAAAAGGAAGGGGGAGAAGAGAAGGAAAGGAGAGGGGGCGCCTTGATACGTCTCCAACGTTTCTATAATTTTTTATTGTTCCATGCTATTATATTATCCTTCTAGGATGTTTTATGGGCTTTATTATACACTTTTATATTATCTTTGGGACTAACCTATTAACCCAGAGCCGAGTGCCAGTTTATGTTTTTTCTCCTGTTTTAGGGTTTCGCAGAAAAGGAATATCAAACGGAGCCCAATTGACCTGAAAATCAACGGAGATCATTTTTGGACTAGAAGAAGCCCACAGAGTGCCGAAGGGGGACGAGAGGATCCACGGGCTGCCCACGAGGGTGGGGGCGCCCCCTACTGGGCGCGCCCCCTGCCTCGTGGACAGCCTGTAGCCCCCCTTTGCTTGGCCCCAATTCCAACACCTCCTATATATACCGAAACCTCGGGAAAATAACCTAGATCGGGAGTTCCGCCGCCGAAAGCTTCTGTAGCCATCGAAAACCAATCTAGACCCCGTTCCGGCACCCTGCCAGAGGGGGGAATCCTCACCGGTGGCCATCTTCATCATCCTGGCGCTCTCCATGACGAGGAGGGATATGTATCAGTAGCTATGTGTTTGATCTCTCTCTCTTTCTCTCTCTCTCTCTCTCTCTCTCTCTCTCTATCTCTCTCTCTCTCTCTCTCTCTCTCTCTCTCTCTCTCGTGTTCTTAAGATGGCACGATCTTGATGTATCGCAAGCTTTGCTATTATAGTTGGATCTTATGATGCTTCTCCCCCTCTACTCCCTTGTAATGGATTGAGTTTTCCCTTTGAAGTTATCTTATCGGATTGAGTCTTTAAGGATTTGAGAACACTTGATGTATGTCTTGCACGTGCTTATCTGTGGTGACAATTGGATATCATGTGATCTACTTGATGTATGTTTTGGTGATCAACTTGCGGGTTCCGTGACCTTGGGAATCTATGCATAGGGGTTGGCACACGTTTTCTTCTTGACTTTCCGGTAGAAACTTTGGGGCACTCTTTGAAGTTCTATGTGTTGGTTGAATAGATGTTTTTAAGATTGTGTGATGCATATCGTATAATCATGCCCACGGATACTTGAGGTGACAATGGAGTATCTAGGTGACATTAGGGTTTTGGTTGATTTGTATCTTAAGGTGTTATTCTAGTACGAACTCTATGATAGATTGAACGTTACTACAGACTCTTGAATAGATCGATCAGAAAGAATAACTTTGAGGTGGTTTCGTACCCTACCATAATCTCTTCGTTTGTTCTCTGCTATTAGTGACTTTGGAGTGACTCTTTGTTGCATGTTGAGGGCTAGTAATATGATCCAATTATGTTATCATTGTTGAGAGAACTTGCACCAGTGAAAGTATGAACCCTAGGCCTTGTTTCCTATCATTGCAACACCGTTTATGCTCACATTTACCACTTGCTACCTTACTGTTTTTATATTTTCAGTTTACAAAAACCTATATCTACCATCCATATTGCACTTGTATCACCATCTCTTCGCCGAACTAGTGCACCTATACAATTTACCATTGTATTGGGTGTGTTGGGGACACAAGAGACTCTTTGTTATTTTGTTGCAGGGTTGTTTGAGAGAGACCTTCTTCATCCTACGCCTCCCACGGATTGATAAATCTTAGGTCATCCACTTGAGGGAAATTTGCTACTGTCCTACAAACCTCTGCACTTGGAGGCCCAACAACGTCTACAAGAAGAAGGTTGCGTAGTAGACATCAAGCTCTTTTCTGGCGCCGTTGCCGGGGAGGTGAGTGCTTGAAGGTACATCTTTAGATCTTGCAATCGAATCTTTTAGTTTCTTGTTTTATCACTAGTTTAGCTTATAAAATAAAACTACAAAAAATGGAATTGAGGTTACCTCATATGCTTCATCTTTTTAATATCTTTTGTGAAAATGATGGAAAGGAAAATTGTGCTCAAGTACTAGAAGAAGAATTACATAGAATGCTTGGCACTAAAGACTTGAATGATGAGCATGTTGGCAATATTGTTAGTGTGAATCCTTCGAATATCCATAGTACTAATGATGATTGCACTAGTCATGATGAAAATATCTCATATAAGTGTCAACCTTTGTGTGGATGTCAGGGGCGCGCGATGGTTAACTCCTACCAACTTCCCCCCTAGGAGCATGCGTTGATTGCTTTGTTTTGATGACTCGTAGATTTTTTGCAATAAGTATATGAGTTCTTTATGACTAATGTTGAGTCCATGGATTATACACACTCTCACCCTTACACCATTGCTAGCCTCTCTTGTACCGCGCAACTTTCGCCGGTACCATACACCCACTATATATCCTTCCTCAAAACAGCCGCCATACCTACCTATCATGGCATTTCCATAGCCATTCCGAGATATATTGCCATGCAACTTTCCACCGTTCCGTTCATATGACACGCTTCATATTGTCATATTGCCATGCATGATCATGTAGTTGACATCGTATTTGTGGCAAAGCCACCATGCATAATTTTTCATACATGTCACTCTTGATTCATTGCACATCCCGGTACACCGCAGGAGGCATTCATATAGAGTCATACTTCGTTCTAGTATCGAGTTGTAATATCGAGTTGTAATTCAATATAAGTGTGATGATCATCATTATTAGAGCATTATCCCATGTGAGGAAAGGCTAAATAAAGAAAGCCCCTCCAAAAAAAGAAAGGCCAAAGAAAAAAGAAAGGCCCCCCAAAAAAGGGGAAAAGGAAAGAAAAGGGACAATTGCTACTATCTTTTTCCACACTTGTGCTTCAAAGTAGCACCATGTTCTTCATGATAGAGAGTCTCATGTTTAGTCACGTTTATATACTAGTGGGAATTTTCATTATAGAACTTGGCTTGTATATTCCAACAATGGGCTTCCTTAAATGCCCTTGGTCTTCATGAGCAAGCAAGTTGGATGCACACCCACTAGTTTCTTTTTATTGAGCTTTCATACATATTTAGCTCTAGTGCATCCGTTGCATGGCAATCCCTACTCACTCACATTGATATCTATTGATGGGCAACTTCATAGCCCGTTGATACGCCTAGTTGATGTGAGACTATCACCCTCCTTTTTGTCTTCTCCACAACCACCTCTCTATTCCACATAGTGCTATGTCCATGGCTCACGCTCATGTATTGCGTGAAAGTTGAAAGGTTTGAAAGAATAGAGTATGAAAACAAGTGCTTGGCTGAAATCAGGTTTGTGCATGATATGAATATTTTATGTGATGAAGAGGGAGCATAGCGAGACTATATGATTTTGTAGGGATAACTTTCTTTAGCCATAGTATTTTGAGAAGACATGATTGCTTTGTTAGTATGCTTGAAGTATTATTATTTCTTATGTCAATATATACTTTTGTCTTGAATCTCTCAGATCTGAACATTCATGCCACAGTTAAGAGAATTTCATTGAAAAACTATGTTGGTTAGCATTCCACATCAAAAAATTTGTTTTATCATTTACCTACTCAAGGACGAGCAGGAATTAAGCTTGGGGATGCTTGATACGTCTCCAACGTATCTATAATTTTTGATTGTTCCATGCTATTAGATTATCCTTCTAGGATGTTTTATGGGCTTTATTATACACTTTTATATTATTTTTGGGACTAACCTATTAACCCAGAGCCCAGTGCCAGCTTATGTTTTTCTCCTGTTTTAGGGTTTCGCAGAAAAAGATTATATCGAACGGAGCCCAATTGACCTGAAAATCAACGGAGATCATTTTTGGACCAGAAGAAGCCCACGGAGTGCCGGAGGGGGACGAGAGGATCCATGGGCTGCCCACGAGGATGGGGGGCGCACCCCCCCTACTGGGCGCGCCCCCTGCCTCGTGGACATCCCGTAGCCCCCCTTTGCTTGGCCCCAACTCCAACACCTCCTATATATACTGAAACCCCAGGAAAATAACCTAGATCGGGAGTTTCGCCGCCGAAAGCCTCTGTAGCCATCGAAAACCAATCTAGACCCTGTTTCGGCACCTTGCCGAAGGGGGGAACCCTCACCGGTGTCCATCTTCATCATCCCGGCGCTCTCCATGACGAGGAGGGGGTAGTCCACCCTCGGGGCTGAAGGTATGTATCAGTAGCTATGTGTTTGATCTCTCTCTCTCTCTCTCTCTCTCTCTCTCTCTCTCTCTCTCTCTCTCGTGTTCTTGAGATGGCACGATCTTAATGTATCGCGAGCTTTGCTATTTTAGTTGGATCTTATGATGCTTCTCCCCCTCTACTCCCTTGTAATGGATTGAGTTTTCCCTTTGAAGTTATCTTATCGAATTGAGTCTTTAAGGATTTGAGAACACTTGATGTATGTCTTGCACGTGCTTATCTGTGGTGACAATGGGATATCATGTGATCTACTTGATGTATGTTTTGGTGATCAACTTGCGGGTCCCGTGACCTTGGGAATCTATGCATAGGGGTTGCCACACGTTTTCGTCTTGACTTTTCGGTAGAAACTTTGCGGCACTTTTTGAAGTTCTATGTGTTGGTTGAATATATGTTTCTGAGATTGTGTGATGCATATCGTATAATCATGCCCACTGATACTTGAGGTGATAATGGAGTATCTAGGTGACATTACGGTTTTGGTTGATTTGTATCTTATGGTGTTATTCTAGTACGAACTCTATGATAGATTGAGCGTTACTACGGTCTCTTGAATAGATCGATCAGAAAGAATAACTTTGAGGTGGTTTCATACCCTACCATAATCTCTTCTTTTGTTCTCCGCTATTAGTGACTTTGGAGTGACTCTTTGTTGCATGTTGACGGCTACTAATATGATCCAATTATGTTATCATTGTTGAGAGAACTTGCACTAGTGAAAGTATGAACCCTAGGCCTTGTTTCTTATCATTGCAACACCGTTTATGCTCACGTTTACCACTTGCTACCTTGCTGTTTTTATATTTTCAGTTTACAAAAACCTATATCTACCATCCATATTGCACTTGTATCACCATCTCTTTGCCGAACTAGTGCACCTATACAATTTACCATTGTATTGGGTGTGTTGGGGACACAAGAGACTCTTTGTTATTTGGTTGCAGGGTTGTTTGAGAGAGACCATCTTCATCCTACGCCTCCCATGGATTGATAAACCTTAGGTCATTCACTTGAGAGAAATTTGCTACTGTCCTACAAACCTCCGCACTTGGAGGCCCAACAACGTCTACAAGAAGAAGGTTGCGTAGTAGACATCACGCCTCCCCCCTTTTGCTAGTCCAACTAGGAACCCTAGGGGGTGCGACCAGCCCTATGGGCTGCCCCTCTCTTTCCCTCATTTGCCCACTATGGCCCATACTCCCTCAGGGGGGGGGGGTCCGGTAACCCCCTCCGGCACTCCGGTTTTACCCGATAACACCCGGAACACTTTCGGTGTCCGAATATAGTCCTCCAATATATTAATCTTTATGTCTCGGACATTCCGAGACTCCTCGTCATGTCCGTGATCTCATCCGGGACTCCGAACTACCTTCGGTACATCAAAACTCATAAACTCATAATGTCGATCGTCATCAAACGTTAAGTGTCCGGACCCTACGGGTTCGAGAACTATGTAGATATGACCGAGATACATCTCCGGTCAATAACCAATAACGAAACCTGGATGCTTATATTGGCTCCTACATATTCTACGAAGATTTTTATCGGTCAAACCGCATAACAACATACATTATTCCCTTTGTCATCGGTATGTTACTTGCCCGAGATTCGATCGTCGGTATCTCAATACCTAGTTCAATCTCATTACCGGCAAGTCTCTTTACTCATTCCGTAATACATCATCTCGGTACTAACTCATTATTCATTTGCTTGCAAGGCTTATTATGATGTGTATTACCGAGAGGGTCCAGAGATACCTCTCCGACACTCTGAGTGACAAATCCTATTCCTGATCTATGCCAACACCACAAATACTTTCGGATACACCTGTAGAGCATCTTTATGATCACCTAGTTACGTTGTGACATTCGATAGCACATGAGGTGTTCCTCTGGTATTTGGGAGTTGCATAATCTCATAGTCAATGGAATATGTATAAGTCATGAAGAAAGCAATAGTAGTAAAACTAAACGATCATAGTGCTAAGCTAACGGATGGGTCTTGTCCATCACATCATTCTCCTAATGATGTGATCCCGTTGATCAAATGACACCTGATGTCTATGGTTAGGAAACATAACCATCTTTGATCAATGAGCTAGTCTAGTAGAGGCATACTAGGGACACTCTGTTTTGTCTATGTATTCACACATGTACTAAGTTTTCGGTTAATACAATTCCAGCATGAATAATAAACATTTATCATGATATAAGGAAATATAAATAACAACTTTATTATTGCCTCTAGGGCATATTTCCTTCACATTGTGCCTCCACACCGCTCCAAACGGAGATTAGCATCCGCAAGGGTGCGAACTTCGGGATACATCGTCGTCTTCGCGTGCCTCGGTTATCTCTTACCCAAGCCCTTTACTTATGCACTTTACTTTGTGATAGCCACATTGTTTCTTGTCATATATATTGCTATCACCTAGTTGTTTATCTTGCTTAGCATACGCTGTTGGTGCACATAGGTGAGCCTAATTGTTGTAGGTTTTGTGCTTGACAAATTAACCGCTAGGTTTTTTTCATATTTGTTCAAGCCTAAACCGTAATTATTTTAAAGCGCCTATTCACCCCCCTCTAGGCGACATCCACGGTCTTTCAGTATATTACCATGCTATTTACGCAGAAATTATGGGGTATTAACCCCAGCCCCCACAGTCGCCACATTTACCAGGATGGGTACATGTATCAGATCTGCGATGTATGAGTTATCATGTTATTTGCACAGAAGTTACCATGGTATGTTTCAACAACTCGCCCCATCCCTCCCCCCGCCGACATAGTTACCAGGACGAGGATACATAAGGTATTATGTCTACGATGTGTGAGTTATCATGTTATTTGCACAGAAGTTACCATGGTATGTTTCAGCGACTCTCCCCACCCCCACCCCACCGACAAAGTTACCATGACCGGGGCACATAAATTATCATGTCTGCCATGTATGAGTTATCATGTTATTTGCACAAAACTTGTCGTGGTATGTTTCAATAACTCCCTCACCCCCACCCTTGTTGACAAAGTTTCCAAGACTGGGGTACATAAGCTATCAGGTCTGCGAAGTGTTAGTTACCATGTTATTCACACAAAAGTTATCGTGCATAAGCTTCAATCGTGTTAGTCCGACAGCCGTACCTGTAAAGATCTCATTACACAAGTTCCCTCGACAAATCTCTTTTACCAAGCCTCTCTTCGATACAATGCTCAGGTTTCTCCAGTGTGATTCACATGTCTTTAAATTGGATCTCAGTTAGTCCATCATACAAATGATTAGATAGTCTAGTCGTTATCTTACTCAATCCTCAATGGAGAGGTTGAGGGTTCAAATTTCACCTTTGACAATCTTTTTACCGCGGAAAAGCATACCTTCTGTTTGTCTTTAAAAGGGGAAAAATATCAGGCGTGTATCTTTCTCCTTAAATGAGAATTGAAAACCGTTCTTAAATCAGGGAAACAACTTTTTTGGATTACTGGGAATTAAAAACCATCCTTAATTCAAAAAAAATAAATCTTTTTGCTTTAATGATAATTGCAACCATCCTTAAATCACGGGAGAAGATCAGTCCTGGTTCTGGGTGCGATTGATTCTTCGGCGGAACGCGAGCGGGGAAAGTGGGTCGAACGGTTATGACATCGCTCAAATCCGTTCCAATACTCCGTTCGTTCGGATTTTAACTTTTGCCTTAATTTTAATCTTGTATTTCTATTTCTATTTATTTTTATTTTTTTCTCTATCTTTCCTCACAGGATTCCTTGAAAACCGACTCAACTGTCCCATATCTTGTTGATTTACTACCTTCGTTTCATATTAGTTGTAGCTCAAATAGATGTATCTAGACATCCAATAATAAAATAATAGATAAATTATGAAGAGTTCATATAAAATATTTATGTTTTACTTCGAACACAAAAGCAATTATCCAGTAATAAAGAAACTCACACTATTTTTGTAGAATGTTATTTTTGCCATGAGTGGTGGGAGCACATAATAAAAAAATGAACATGGTTCCACGCACACCCATATGAATAGTAATTTCGGAAAAGATACTAGAAAAATAATGAAGAAACACAGAAATTTTGAAGCATCAAACTTAGTACTTCCTCCGTCCGAAAATACTTGTCATCAAAATGGACAAAAAGAAATGTATCTAAAACTAAAATACATCTAGATACATCCCCTTTTATTCATTTTGATGACAAATATTTCCGGACGGAGGAAGTATATCATCTACTCATGTGTGAAGTTACGTGAAGTATTGACACTCATGGTACTCTTAGTGAAAAAATACAATTGAATCCATCGCAAAATAAAATAAAAATACAATCGAAACCTTACTATCAACTTTTTTTTGGGAAAACTTTCTTTGTAGTAGGACCAGTCTACTGATCTCACTACGCATCTTGTTCTTGGCCTCTCGTGATCGGGAATCCAATATTCCCTAAAGAAAAAAAATCCCACGCTGGTGGTCAGACTGACTGGAGCAGAGGAAATTGCCGATGACCATCCTCCGTCCGTTGCAACAGCATCAAAGCACGAGCCCATGTACGCCTCCGCGCGCGGTTTGCAGCCACACGTCTTCCCCGTCTCCCCCCCTCCTGCAGTCCACCACTCTACTCCACGCCCACCTTGCATCACCAGCGTTCGGTCCAGCCGATACAAGAACCACACCGCGCGCGCCTACCGGAGGGTCACCGGAGCGCAGGACATGTCGGCCGCCGGCGACAGGTCAGCCACACTGCCCGCTTCCGTTTCCATCTCTTGGATGAACGATCCTCTGTTTTTGCTTGTTGTCCTGCTGTTTCTTGACCGTCTGAAACCCTGAATCCGCATGGAGCAGGGATCTAAGGGAGCTGGCGCCGCTGGAGGCGATCCTGTTCGACATCGACGGCACCCTCTGCGACTCCGATCCCTTCCACTTCCTCGCCTTCCGCGAGCTGCTGCAGGAGGTGCGTGATTTTGCTTCTGCGTCGCTCGCCTTTCCTCTGTCGCCGGCGGCGCGTCCGCGGCTACCCTGTGCTGTGACCCCAAGTGCCCCGGTTTAATTCGGCCCGGTCTCTGAACTGAATCTCCCTGCAGGTTGGTTTCAACAATGGAGTCCCCATCACCGAGGAGTTCTACAGCTCCAACATCAGCGGATGGCACAACGACGCCCTCGCCGGTGCGCTGTTCCCGGAGCTCGACCACGACAAGGCCATGGAGTTCATGGATCGCAAGGAAGCCCTCTTCAGAAAGTAACCAATATTACCCTGCATCCGTACTGTAGCATAAATAATAATACTCCTTGGGTTGGAAAATACTTGTAATAGAAATGAATGTATCTAGATGTATTTTTGTTCTAGATACATTCAGTTTTATCTATTTCTGCGACAAGTAATTTGACTTCTAGACTCGTAGCACGATTCAGTTTCAGATATGGCACCGATTGGGTACATGCACAGAGTAGGCAGATTTCAGAACAATGCCCCGAAATTCTCAATTCCCATGTGTTGTTCTTGCTCTGTTACTCTGATTCTTCCTGGAAACCTCAAGCTTAGAGACCATGCAGGTTGGCGGCTGCAGAGCTCAAGGGACTGGACGGCCTGCAGGAACTGTGCGCATGGATCGAAGGCCGCAACCTGAAGCGGGCGGCGGTGACGAACGCGCCGAGGGCGAACGCGGAGCTCGTGCTGTCGCTCCTCGGCCTCACCAGCTTCTTCCCGGTGCTCGTCATCGGGAGTGAGTGCGAGAGGGCCAAGCCGTCCCCGGACCCGTACCTTAAGGCCCTCGAGCTCATCGGCGCGTCGCCCGATCACACGTTCATCTTCGAGGTAATCAACATCCGCTGTTCATCTGTTCATTCACCGCAGCCCACATGCCACGACGTCGATGAATGCACGTCGATCTTGGATTGCCGATCGTGATGTTTCTGTTTGATTTGGTTTGTCAGGACTCCGCGTCCGGGATCCGGGCTGGCGTCGCCGCCGGCGTGGCCGTGGTGGGCCTGACCACCGGGAACCCGGAGAAGGTGCTGAGGGACGCGGGGGCGAGCCTGCTGATCGGAGATTTCCGGGACCCGAAGCTGATGGCCATGCTTCAGGAGCTGGACCCTGCAGCTGCAGATAAGCAAGGCTGATGTTCGCGGACATGCTTGCTAACTGGACACGGGCGACTAGTTGGTGATCCCAACTTTTCTAATTTCAATATTTCCTCGTGCACGAGCATGAATAATTCTGCAACTATTTAACTTCCGCCGACGCGCGAATGCGTGATCAGAAGAGTTGAGCGCACACTCTCTTCTTGCTATCTTGCTCTTCTAGCTAAATCATGTGCTGCAACATTTGAACAATTGGCATGTGAACAATCTTCAAAAATTGCAGCCACGGTGCCAACAGAGCCTCTTGCATCATACTGATCAAATAAACATTATCCGAGTTCATAACCAGCTTGTTGCAACCTCTGTGCTAGACCCAGTCAAAATCTCATGGCTTCAGCCATGAAAACATCCGAGCATAAGTTACCTTTGTCATCTCTAATGATTGCACCAACTGCCCATTGAAGGGAATCAGGGTCAAAAGCTACATGAACATTGAGTTTGACATGCCCCTTCATTTGCTTAGACCCACCACACTTTATCTTTGCCTTAAATGAGTTTGCGTGAAGAAGTTTGCTACTAGGGCCTGAATTCACATACTCCCTCCGTCCGAAAATACTTGTCATCAAAATGAATAAAAGGGGATGTATCTAGATGTATTTTAGTTCTAGATACATCCCCTTTTGTCCATTTTGATGACAAGTATTTTCGGACGGATGGAGTACTAATTTGGTTTGGTGAATTCATCTGCTCTCCATGGACCGGCTTCCTTCCTTCCCATCACAAGTACCGTGTTAACGTTACCACTATCTCTTTTAATCTGGCCTGATCGAGAATAAAGACCTCATCATCATGAACATTTAGGAGATACTCCAACACCATCCCACCTACATGATCAATCACACATGCCTTCCTGATGGCATCACCAAGACCCAAAATGTGCATTGTTCATTTGCTTTTGGGCATTCAACAGGATATGTTTAACAGTTTCTACACCCATGCTACATGTGGGGCATTGTGGTGGTATCTTTAGGTGTCGATTAGCCAAGTTAGACCGACATGGTAAAGCACCATGCAGGGTCTTCCAAAGAAAAACCTTAACACTTGATGGACAGAACAAATTACAAAATGTGTCCCAAATATCATTGGTATTCAAACCTTCCATCTCCTTCCAGTTTGAGCCCATATTGATGTTCCCGCTCCACATAATAAGCACCTCTCACAGTAAACCTACCAGTTTTAACAAAGCTCCATGAAATAAAGTCTGACGTCCCATAAGAAGACAAGGGAACAGAGAGGATCCAATCAACATCAACATTGTCAGAAAGTTTGGCGTACTAACTGTTCACCATAAGAACCAGAAATAGGGTCGATAAGATCGACCACCTTCGTTAAGAGCTGGTCACCACACCTTGGGATAACTTTTTCGTATATGATTGTTGGATCCAAGGATCAATACATATATCAATACTTTGTCCGTCTCCAACTCGCCAAACATGTCCTTGATTGACAATATCAACTCCTGCCATGATGCTTCGTCAAGTATACGATGACCCATTCTTAATGTAGCATAAAGCAGGTCACCGCCATAATAATATTTTGCTCTTTCAATAGTAGCACATAATGAATCAGTGTTCTCAATTAAGCGCGAGGCTTGTTTTGCAAGCAATGCTATTGAAGCAGTGTATATCACGGAATCCCCTACCTCCTTTATTCTTCTTCTTTGTCACATATATCTTCCACCACGAAAATCACTGCATATGTTTGTAGTTAGCATCATCACTCCGCCAAAATTGTAAGATCACATCAATGATTCCTTTGCAAGTCTTTCTAGGAATTTTATGGACCCACATCACATAAGTTAGTATAGCCTGAGTCACTGACTGGATTAGAACTTCTTTTCCTTTTGAAGGCAAACATATCTCCTTCCAACCATTCATTACAGGAATTAGGATCTTTGCCGTCAGCCATAGCGGACGGCAAAGGTATGCCTTGCGGACGGCAAAGGTCTTTGCCGTTAGCTGCCAGACGGCAAATCGTGCGGCTGAACGAGCTCCGGTAAAGGGTACCCTGCCGTCTGCTGGCGGATGGCAAAGATGCAAAGGCCTTTGTCGTCAGCCCGCGGATGGCAAAGAGGTTGGACGACAGGTTAGGTCCGTTAGGGGTTAACGGCGTGCTTTGCCGTCTGCTGGCTGACGACAAAGATGCAAAGGCCTTTGCCGTCCGCCCGCGGACGGCAAAGAGGTTGTCCCAGGTGCCCCCAGGTAGCTGACACGTGGCATTCTTTGCCATCTGCTGGCTGACAGCCAAGATGCAAATGTCTTTGCCGTCTGCCAGCCGACGACAAAGCATGCCATATAGGCCAGCCCAGTGCACCCCAGGTTGCACAGGTAGCTGCCACGTGGCGGCTTTGCCGTCTGCTGGCTGATGGCAAAGCTCTTTGCCATCTGCCAGCTGACGTCAAAGTGCCTATATAGCCCCTGTTTTTTCTTAAATTCAATCAATTTCACAGAATTTCACAGATGTATATACACACACATTTGAAAATACTTTCAACAAGCATACCAACACATACACATACCAAATCATACCCCTGCCATATGGATATGATCATCCGACACATATACATACCAAATCAAAAGTCCATATATAGCTAGCCAACATATCCAACAACAAGCATACAATGGTTTCATCCATACATACATATATAGGTAGCAAGTTTAACATTGTTTATCCTAAAAATCCAAAGAAAAAGGAAGCACAAGGAGAAGAGTAGACTCCATCAACGCAAGCCTTCCTCATCTAAAGCAAATCTGCAAATTGGGAAAGAAGAAAGTTAGAAGAAGAAGACTAGAAGAAGAAGACTAGCTAAAAGAAGAAGAATACTAGCTAGGTAAATAAGGTAAGTATGCATTTGTTAAGCAAAACACTAGAGAAAACTTACCCTCATCACAACAAATGCGATGAAGATCGCAACAAAGGTAACAATTGATCCAACGGCATAATGATACCAAGCCTCATTATCAATGGCATATTTTCTAATCTTATTAATCTTCAAGCGCATTACATTCATCTTCAAGCGCATTGCATTAATCTTCATCTTGCGATCATCGACGACATCGGCAACATACAACTCCAATATCATCTTCTTTTCTTCAATTTTTTATTTTTTTTTATTTCAAATGCTCATTTTCTTTTTCAACTAAATTTAACTTCTCGACAAGAGGGTCCGTTGTAAATTCCGGTTCACATACCTCCTAGATTAAAATATCTCTATGTCAACTTGATGGCCATAATTGTCATAAATGCGGAATGCAACAAATAGTTATAAAAGAGGATTTACCACATCTGAATCATAAAGCGGACGAGGACCGACGGGGACAGATATCAAGACCATGGCACTATGTATAACAAACAATCATACAAAGTAAGAAAATTATACAAGTAACTATATAAATCATACAATCATACAAGTAACTATATAAATCAAGTACAACATAAATTTTTTAATACCTAGTTTTGTCATAATCTGGTTCCATAAAAGCTTCGGGATCAATAAATGCATCATCATCATCATTAATAAATGCATCATCATGTGGAAGGCCACCTCTACGTAATATGTCAAGCATTGACAGGTCATCCGCAACAGTAACCTCTTCTAGTTCAGGCTCTTCTTGTTCCGGCTGAGGGGTGAAGTCGGGTTCACTGTCACTGTCTACTTCAATGTTTTAGGGTGAAGTAGAGCGGCTCTTGAAACATTTTTTGGAAAGACGCGTTTCTTGGAAGAATTCTCCTTCATATGTGTCTAGGTTAATGTGAGGTTCATAATCATCTTCATTGGGGGGAGGTGGTCTAACACGTGGCGACACTTCATAAACGACATCCCAACCTTTGAGATTAGGATCACTTTGACAGGCGGGAACATCCAAATGGGTGCTTTGATTGATTTCCACTAGCCCTATATGTTCATGAGTCCTTCTAGTCTCCTTCGGCTGGAACCAATAACATTTGAAGACTACAACGTTTGGTGGTTTTGCACCATTAAATTGAAGTTCATAAATTGCTTCAACTCTTCCATAATACTCAGTATCTCCTTCGCCGATAGCAGAGACACAACAATTTGTAGACTTTCGGTCGGCCATAGATAGCTCCTTGCCATAGGTACGAAAGCGATACCCGTTGATGTCGTATTTGTCAAATGAACGGACTTTATAGTCAAAACCATTGGCGACTTGTCTCAATTCAGCGTCCGTAAGCTCTGAATTAGCCTACCAGTTTAATACGAAAGGGATTTTTGCATTAGCCATAAATTAGACGAAGAAATGAAATTGTCTAATGGAAATTACCGTCTGTTTGAACCAAGAGATGAAACCGGGATAGCCACGTACATGCTTTGCCAGAAGCTCATACTCTTCGACGAAATCCTTTTGCATCACCGCTCCATATGAGAATATGGCGACGTATCGACTGTATCAAAGTTATTCTGGAATAAGAGCAGTTCAAAGGAATTAGAAGTTGCGAAACATTGTACCGAGAACTTACTCGATGTACGGCCGCACTTCTGTTATGTTGGTGAAGATATACAACGAAATGATCTGCCATTCTTCAAAATCCAACGTTAAGGAATTAGAAGCACGGGCTGGTGCGAGATCCCCTTTGAATAGGCTGAGGTTGGATCCACCCTTTTTAGGTTCGTCAACATTGTACCGAGGTTCTCAACCATATCGTTGTCTACCACAACATACGTGGATGAGTTGCAAATGGGATAATAGTTCAAGTCCACATACTGAAGCCTAAATAAGGTACATCCTTTCTCACAGGCATGTATCTTCTCATAGGGTATCTTAAGAGCACGGAGGATTTTGTCTGACTGGTACAGGTTTGCAGGTAGTACATGGCCTTTGGGTAGAAAACGTCCAAATATTGTCATCATTGCGTCGTAGCATTCTCTTCCCAAGTTGAATTGAGCCTTTAGAGCCAATATTGTGAGATGGAATCCAGCTGACAAAGCTCAGTGTGCTCGTGGAGAGGAAGTTTTGAGGACTCCAACATTTCATTGAAGGCCTTTGCAGATTCCTCCATCTCATTGTCCGAGTCTCTAGCATCATCAAAGTCTTGCACCATGTCTTGCATCCCGGTACCATGCTCGTCGGTGCGACGACGGAGCACCTCAGCTCTGACACGTTGGGCAGACTCGCCATGAAATGTCCACACCGTATAATCTGGCGTAAAACCCCTCTTCTGCAGATGTTTGCCCATTTCATCCTCTGTCCTCTTGTGCCAATTATTACACCCATCACAAGGGCACCAGGTTGTCCTCTGCCATTTGCAAATGCGGCTCTCAAAAACCCCTTGGTTTTTGTGAGCCATTCAGTGGTGATGTCTTTCTGACTAGTGTGACCGGTGTACATCCACGCACGAACAGTCATCTTGCCTAGCTACTGGACACATAAGAAATATATATAAATCAGCATGTATATATTCATCAGTTATTGGAGTTTGTCTCTTTTATTACGTCCATGCAACCTAGATGCTAATAGGTAAAGTTAGGTCCTAATCCCACCCAAGTATGTGTAGATTGGGTTCGCTTTCCCATGCTCTGCTCCGGATCCGACGCAAAATTTCGGCAGCACCTCCCCGCTGTTCTCCTGATACACTTCTCGGCAATAAGCAGAGAGAATGTGTACCCGGAGAACAATAAGGAGGCATTGATGAAATTCTGCATCAGACCCGGAGCGGAGCATATGGGAAAACGAGCCCAATCTACACATACTCGGCCTTTCCATGGATAACGTTGGACAATTCGAAAGAATCACGGTTATAAATATGCAAATGCATGCATTTTTATAGATGTAACCCTTTCGAACAAGAGACGCATAGTGGTCACGCATACCGATGATTGAAGAAACATATAGCTAGAAAGCTTCATCGGCACGAAGACCGGAACAGAGCAAATCAAGGGGGGGGGAGATGTCATTTGTGCTAACCGACGAACACAGGGGCGGAGCTCATCGAACACTAGACCCTCGCAGGGACGAAAAAACTGCACATTTAAATCGAAAGATGAGTTTAATAGAAATATTGTTTATTTCGTCAACCTAACTAAATTATACTAAACCTAATTAAACTAAATCTAAAACAAGAGAAAAAATGTCTCACCTTGGAGCGGCCGTGGCGGCGCGACGAGGCGGGGCCGGTGCGGAGGGGCGAGGCGGGGCCGGCGTGGCCGGGGCAGCGAGAAGGCCCAGGCCGGCGCGGACCGGAC